>CM050217.1:34462990-35062990 GCA_027475355.1 Coilia nasus
ACTAAAACATAGACCTAATGCTGTGATGGAACTTTTATTAACTTTAATTCCTTTAAATATTATTTTTTTATCTTTGATGTGGCAAGGCCTGCTTTACATGCCTCAATGACTTAAGCTTCAACTTGGTTTAAGTAGCTAGGCCTAGGCTAAAAAACAATGAAAAACTTTATTATTATTATTCTGACCAAATGAAATAGGCTACAAAACCCACTGTGCAGTTAATCACAGATTGTTTTTAATTTTAGAACATTTAAAACTGAACAGAATGGTTTTATAGCCTTAAGGAAATGAGTGCTTGTGTGAGTGTGCATGTGTCCATGAGTGTTTTGAGTGTACACTCCTATGCAACAAAATACTGCAGTCATTATTTATCACATATTTTCTGATTACTTTTGTTGTCTAATAGCCTACAAGTAAAACAAGTAGCCTAATGTGTTTCACTGTATGCTTTTTCTGTAGCTAGTGCACAACTTATATGTTTTCGTTTTTATGATCTCACATGGATAAACTGACTTATGCCATTCACAGTGAGCTATATGAGTTACATTTCACTAATGCCTGATTGCTTCCCACAACTAGGCCTAGTATGTGGTCTTCCGCTCATTTAGTAATAAGTATGTCCCTCATATGTTTCCATGGTCTGTGGAGGCAGATTGGAAGGCCTAAAGTGACAAAATGCAGGTCAGGATGGCAGAAAGGCTTAAAATGACTCCTCTGAAGAAGCTTCTCACTAAATCAGCCCATGAAAAAAAAAAACAATTACTGTTCAATTCCATTAAAAAAGACAGAGCAATTACAAAACTGCTCAGGGAAGCAGATTTTCTAGTCAAGGATGTGTGCCAGGAAACCATTGGTATCCAGAAAGAATGTTGCAGACTGGCTCCTGGTGGTCGCCATGGCTCCCTCTGGTTACAGCATGCTCTTTGGAGTCATGAGTCAGGAGGTGTGGCAGACAGTCTACTTGACTGGAGCAGCATTGATGCAGCACATACAAAAGACTGCCAGATATCTTGTTGAGAGACTGCAAGACATTTTTTTTTCTTTCAAGGAGTTTTTTTAACAAAACAGCAAGGGAAAAGCCAATCCATACTACAAACCCCAATTCCAAAAGTTGGGACAATGCGTAAAATGTATATAAACACAAAACGAAAAACATTCCAAATTACATGAGCTCATTTTATTAACCACAGAACACATATAGGAGGAAGGAGAGGTCCTCCTTTTGTAAGTCACTTTGGATAAAAGCGTCTGCCAAGTGTAATGTAATAATGTAAAGATACCAAATCAACTGTTATAAATACATGTAGGCTAATACATGGCAAAACATGTAATAAATGTATTAGCAATTCTATCCGGTGCTGTTACGTCACAGCAAATTAGACAAGTAATTAGATAAACCACCACACACTGAAATGGACTTTACTCAGTTTGTTCTGCGTGAACAACGTGCTACACGTGTAGTGCCATCAGGTGCACTCAGGTATCAAGAGGAAACTGTCAACTGCAGAAGAGCTTTCTATAAGAGAGTTTTTCCTGTAGCTGGTAGATACAGCCCTTGTCACAGTTAGGGAGAGTTTTTCACATATGGGGACCTTCTATGAGCTGTAGCCTATGGATTTCTCTACTCAAACGACCAAATGAGAAATGCAATGCTGGAAGAGAAGCTGAGTAAATGTGTACCACAGACTGGAGCGAATGATGCAGGGTATCTGAACCTCGAGATTACTGCTGCCATTAAATAGTTCCCCCATATACCTGTATCTCATCATCATTTGAGATGCTTAATTACATATATAGGCTAATAATAATAATCTTTACTTGTATAGCACATTACAAAGGATGTAGCTCAAAGTGCTTCAACAATTTGCCAGGGAAAGGGTACTGTTGAGATTTCTGCTTGTATCTGGGAGCAAGCAAAGCTCACAGAGTGAGGACACTGGAACTCCCAGTTTGCGTTGGTTTATTTACATTTATTTTTAAACTTAATTACAATTTAGACAAAGAGAATAACCAGTACTTAAGCATCTCTCTTATACTTTCACTTGCTCATTCTGTAGCTCCAGGTGAAAAAAGTAAAAAATTGTAAAAAAAGACAATTAACAATCAAAGAGAGAGACAGGCTTATAAAGTCTGTTATATAAAATCAAAAGACTGTGATGTTTTTGCTTGTTGGGAAAAGGAACAACAGAAATACAGTAACAAAGGAGTGCAAGACTAGCCTGGTAAACCAGCCCCTTGTACTTTGTTTCAATTTGTACAGAGGGTCTGGCAGTGCTGTATTGAGAAACGATTTCTTCCTTAGTTTAAAACAAGTGACTGCATCTAACATCTGAACTACGAGGGCTGTGGGTGTGTGGGGAGGGGGCATAGCACAAGGACCAAGGCTATAGGCTGCATGCTGTGTGGGGAGGGGGGGGGGCTGTGTGTGAGGAGAGGAGGGGGCAATGTGAAGGTGTTTCCTGGGGGGGGGGGCGAGAGCTTTGGGCTGCGTGTTGTGTGTGTTTGTGTGGGAGGGGGGCATGAGGCAGGGGAGGGCTGTGTGTGGGGGGAAGGACCTTGCCGAGGGGGGTTTGGGGAACCATATGTGAGGAAGCAGTGGAGGATGGAGAATGGCGGGGCTCCGATGACATCTGAAGTTAAAGTTAGGTTGTGCTGAGTGGTGGATGTGTGCAAAGTCAGTATACTGTGTGTTCAGGGTTCTGATGGCCTGGGGATAGAAACTCCTCCTGCAATACTGATACGACCCTGTGCAGTGGTCTACAGATTTTACCAACTTTGTGGTGTAGCCTGTTTTCGTTAAATGGCCACTTGTCTTACATCTTGCTCATTGCAATAGGAATTTATGTGTTTTGCTCAAGGCCGTTGATGAGTAACACAAACAAAGTAACAAAGTAATGTAATGAGTTACTTTCCATAAGGAGTAAAGAAGTAAAGTAATGCATTACATCTTTTAACAGTAGCGAGTAATGTGTAATGGATTACTTTTTTTGAGTAACGACCCCAACACTGCTGATCACTGACTTTAACCCATGTCATTGTGTTTGTTGGTAATTGCTGTTGGTAACTGGTAATTTAGTTATTAAATATATTTTGAGTAAAATCCAACCTCTCATCTCCCTTTTTTTGGTGCGGCCTTGGCACAGGGTCATAACACAAGTTCATTCTGGCTGCCACATCATGTCATGCAGCATTGATTCAGTTGTTCACATTTTGTTAAGGGGAGGCGTATTACATTGGTTGTTATGTGAAATGACATTTATTGCCACACTTATATTGTATAATATATCTACTACTCTGCCTCCTCCTCTGTGTTCTTTTCCTCCGATCTCTCAAAATTGTACAAGAACAATATTTTCCAAAAGTAATCACAGGATTTAGTCTTTTTTCATACTTATCTCTTGCCACTGTCATCAAATGAATGGCGAACTTGGCACTCCACTGACGCATGAGAAGTATGGGAGGGGCACGCATGTTTTTCTGCCCAAGCAAAATGACTGTAAAAACAATGTTTTGTTGTCAGGTTATTGATATTTTCAATATGTATCTGTGTAATAAGCAGGACAATATCCAGTGAGGCTGTTTTTATCTTGGAATAATCCCACTCAGACCCTTTAGGTCCTGTATTACTGTGTCGGGGTTCACTTTGTCTTTCTGAACATTATCCCTTACATAACCACATTACTCAAGGTACACATACGAGTGCACATGGATATCATATGCGCGAAACAGAACTCAAAAACATTCCAAATTAGCCAGAAACCCTCAGCGATGGCTTTTTTCACTGGTTTTTGGATAATACTACAATGAATTCCAGTGTGATATACATACCTTTGAAATCAAGCTGTGCATGTTCTGAGTTTGTAGCTATGCTTTGTTGGGAGCTTCCAGAAGCCAAGAACCATAAGCCTCTCGGCTACACGAAGCCCCTGCGTGTGTGCTCCTGACAGCAGGAGAACAAGTATGCCAAGGGTAAACAACGCGTACTGCACTCGCACAGCGCCATGCACAGAAGTATAGAGCCTTGAAAAGGTTACACAACTGACACAATCTTTTGTATATTTCCTCTCCTTTTTAGAAACTGGGCTTTGGCCTTATGCCTTTGGCTTTTCCTAATCCATTTGTCTACATTTCACACTTAGGAGAATCACTACTGACCATATCAGTTCACTTTGGCAGTATGCAGACGGGGTTTAGACTATTATTATAACTTTATTTACAGATTCAAGGTCCAATTGTACATATAAGAACATACACTTACAGTATAATACACTCATATAGACACACATACACCCCCCCCCCCCCCCCCCCCCCACCTACAGTCACGTAAGGTGTGTTACAATTTAAATACATATAACTGGCTTTTCCAGAGTTTCCAGAAGTCAAACAAACATTGCGTATCATTTTCTTTGGGATCAGTCAAAGACATTATAATTCCATTTCTTCACTCAGTTAACCTACACATACATTTCCTCATTAGAGCCTGAAACGTGGGAACATTTGCAGATACAAACAACACACTAGCACTTTCCCACCTTGGAATCTTAAGCAATATTCTAAGAGCATCATTATATGCCACCTTAATCTTATTCATCTTTGCTTTGCTGTAATTACACCATAGGTGAGCTGTATACAGCGGAGCACAGTATGATCTGATGTCATCATCATCACAGGAGTTATTTCTAATAATATGACCCAAGTATTTTGCTTGTGTTACAGTAGTCAACTGATTGTTATTTAAATAAAAATGAGAATTAAATTATTGTTACATGTCAAAATCTTTGACACAAACATGAAGAAATGCAACAGTATGTCTTTGAAAAAATGTCACTATAACTGAGATTTTTATTTTGTATTTCACAGTATGATTGTTTTAGTCAAGGAACAAATAAGCGAACAGGCCAACTGGGCCCAGGCTTAGGGTGTCAGGTGTCAAAGAGAGGGAAGGGGTCCTTAAGACCCTAACACTGAATCTAAAAAAGCACGTATAGAATCTAAAAAAGCAAGTAAAAGCACATATAGGTAATTAGATCAGTGGATCAAATCTTCTGGAATGAACAGACCTTCTATGCAAACATGCAATTTAAAAACAAGTCTTTCTAAAATATAATAGTCCTCTGAATTTGCATGAAAACCACATCACCAAATTATATCTGACTCAATTTTGGGTGGCAGGGGGTACAGACTATTTTAGTAATTGCATTCTTAGAGTTAAAGGTGTGTTAAGGTTTCCTAATTGAATGACAACGATTTGCAGCAGGCTTTTCGAGGCAGTTTTCTCCCTGTTGGTAGGTGCACACGACATGTTTATTAACCCATACTGGATACTGGTAATCGTCTTGTCAGCCTCCATGGTTAAAAGGCGTCATGCAAGAAGACATTCAACATGCATACGTTATTTCTTTACTTACTAAGTTATCTATGACTTGTGCTACCCTGGCAAGTCACAGCAATCCAATTTAAATCCTCCAATGGTCTCAGCACCAAACACAAAAGGACACATGCAGAGTGAAGTGTCTGTAACTCATAAAGACCCCGTGTTTGCATTTGAAATGTGTGTCCTTATAAATAGAGCTTGTTATCTACAACTAATTTGGTTTAAAAAATAGTGGTTATTCTAATGGTAATCCCACACTTTGGTAGACCACACATTTGACAGGTGATGTTTAATAATGGGAACATATAGTCATTCTTTCTACTGCTACTTAGAATGGTCTTGCCCATGTCAAATAAATAAGATTTTTTTTTAAGCTTTTTTCTTTCTTTTTTTCTGGCATTTGTCCCATACCTCTGAAATTAAACTCCTGAAAAACCACAAAGCCTGATATAGGCTACTGTAAATCTGAAGAGAGATCAGACAAAGAGATCAGAAGACAATATGAAAGACAATGACTTGTAAGAAGTCATATTTCCTCTAGGTTTTCCTTGTAGAAGAAAAGGGGAAGTGTTTTTCTTATCTAACAGTATACAGACACACAAACTGATAAGGCTGAAGGTAATGTCAGGGGTTGATAGACTATTTAAAAGAGGCAGATTCTTCAACAGTAAAACAGTCCTACAAGAACAAATATAACAAATACATAAACATAAAGATTGTGTTTTCATACTGAATGTATCTCAGCTGCAGATGTATGACTGTATTCACAAAACATGGAGGTTGTTTTGTTAATCCCTAAGAACCATGCTTTTGCAAAGAATTGATCAATTCTGGCTGAGAGTATATGGTGTTTTATGCTTTATGTTATATTGAGTTTTTTTTAAATATGTTTTGTGTCTCAAGAGGAAAAAAAGAATGTGTTTTCAGGTTGAAAATATTACATCAGATAATGTCTATGTCTGGTACTAAGTATGTGGTACTTGAGAAAGTGTTTCTTGGCTCAAAAACTGAACAGCAAGACTGAACAGATGTGGATGAACTGCTATAGCTAGCAGGGAGTCTTGTTTTCAGTTCACAGACTGTTGTCATTCCTCTTTCATACTTGGCCAGTTAATACTGCGCATGACACTTTTAATACGTTAATAAGTTAAACATTTAGGTAAGAAAAACATTTTTCATATCTTCATATTCTAACATTTAAATATCCATAATAGTATTGATATTAGAGTAGCATTTTTAAAAAAGCCATTTGCAGAGAGCAGTTTTATCCAGTGGCTAAAACACTAAACTAAACCAAACAAATGAACTAAAAAATAGTCTAAACCATAATTTAAGTTCTAGATGATAACCTCTATGTTGACAACACACAGTTTAAACTTTCTGGGTAAGAAACACAAGAAAAAAATGGCGGCATCTTGTGGCCATTTGGCATATCTCAACCCCACTAAGTTACTAGCCCTACAGGGGCAAAAAAACAAAACGGTGAAAAGGTAGAATACTGCAGCAGTAAGGGATGCTAAAATTGAACAAGAACAACCAACCAGAAAAGACAACAAAACACAGTATTTTACAGAACTGGACTACAACCGGCACCACACAGGCAACTTTCTGTAATCAGTCCATCTGAAAATTATGAGCCAATCATGTTCTTGAAGAAACATTAGGTCTTTTCACAAAATGAGCTGAACAATGGCTTTTTATGTTAAGTGACGCGCCTATCAATGCAAAGAAGTACGATAACATATATTTCAGGTGATCTGCCTGTGGAAAAAATTTGAATACATGATAATACTTTTGATGTTGACTAGGTTAAAAACTGTATACGTACTGTTAGACACTGTAAATTTCCTTTGAGGATAAATAAAGTTATTTACCTATTTGTCTGTCTGTCTGTTGGTGAGGCTATCACATGTACATCACATGTAATCAATTGAAAGACCACCCTGGCCATTAAAAAAAAAAACTACCCATGAAAAAAGTTGCAAATTGGTTTTGGCTTCATAACCTAATCCCTTTTTTAGTTTTCTAACTCACCACATCAACTGAAGGTGCAGAAAAAAAGCATGTGGTAACTTTTTTTCAGGGGTAGTTTTATGCAAATAGTCATAGTGGACATCCCCTTTCTTTCATGGTCATAAACCATGATATCACTGGATCGGTCTGTCAGTCTGTCTGTCTATCTATGTAAGAAGGGGTTGCTTCCAAGCCCAACGGATGAGAGAAGCGTCATTTTTCAAAAAATACATGAAATAATGCCCAAGCACTCACAGCAGTGACATGGCTGGAGCAACATTAAGATGACATGAGAGTGATATTTTGGTCTGGTTGGTCACCAGATCTTTGCCCCCCACAGGGAGTGTATGGGTGCATACCAAGACCAAACATGGGACCAAAATATTTAGGGGCACTGACAAGCTGTGGGAGGCAGTCTAACTTGATCGGAACAGCATTGATGCAGCACACTGCAAAAGACTCCCAGATAAATTGCTGAAAAGGCTTTTTCTTATTAGAAACAAGGACAAAGCCATTCCACTGTAAAATTGACATTTGACTGGAAAACAATGCATACAATATATTAGAACATTGTTAGTTCTTTTAGTACAAAAAAGGTTAATCCTAGAAATTGTGATAAATTTCGCCTGCTACATTATTTTGCACAAGAGTTAAAAAAAACACACATCGTGACACTTTTACTCTTTGAAGCTGAAATTAACCACACCTTTGTCACTCTGGCTCACCATTGTTGCTAATAGATTTTAAAAAATCTGAAGGCATATGGCTGACAAGAGCAACCCAGGGTTTGGTAATATGTTTAAGAAAGAGTGACTTTTACTCCTGGTTACAAGGATTGTCCATATTCACAGTGACATTTGGATACTGGAAGCCGTGCACCTCTGTGACCCTGGGTTAGTTACTAAAGTGCTTGCGCCCCCCCCCCCCCCCCCCCCCCCCCTTGGTATGGCTGTGACGTGGACGTGCTGTATAGCACTGTGTAGTGTGGCCATGTTGCCCATCACTGCTGGTGGATCAATCCAGACTGAAATTCCAAGGCCAAATTTTGTTTCCACTTTGACTGTGACGCTCCTACTGGTAATTACAAGCCTGGAAAATGCCTGATTGGTCCTACTGTAGGTGGCTGGAATTTTTGCTGTGTGCTGGTGGGTCAGCCCAAACTGAAATTCAAGAGGCAAATTTTGTTTTCAGTTCAACCGTCATAGTATCTAATGTGACTAGGCCAAATGTGGGCTCATCTTATCGTCTTGCCTCTTTCTTCTGGCCTCGTGCTCTTGCGTTCAAAGTTTGATGTGATCAAGGATGTCTCATTTCTTTAACTGCACCAGACATGACAGAAATGAAGGCAAAGAAGAGAGGCATGAGAGTCATATATTTGAGGAAGCACTGCACAACATGCAAAAAAAGGTGTCACCCAATATTGTTTTTCTACTCATAGCTAACTTTGTATGCATGTTATATCCTTGTAGACACTGTTCTAAATGTTATTTCTCGCCCCCACTGACCTTTCATCTTACAATATACCACTTGTTTTTAATTTTAAGAAAAGTTAAAATGCACAGAGTGGCACCTCTCGCTATTGAGCTTTATGAGGCTCTGGTTGTCTGTATTACGTGTTAGACTTAGATTATGTTCTGCTTTGGATTTTACATATACAAAGGTATAATCCACTACCACAACCATGCCTTTATTCTTGCATGTGTTCACAGAAATTGTCCTCTAGTATCTGGTATGCTGAACAATACTGCTGAGCTCTTTTAGTGGAGCAGGCAGTATGAAAATTCTGCACATTATGATAAAAGCATGAGATTTTGCATGTACATGCTCCAGACCCAGACAATAAAATCTTCTGATTGGCCATTTGAAAAATGGTGGCCAAAATGGTGGCCATTTTTCAAACTGAGCTGTAAATATGGCTTTCAGGATTGAGAGATTCCAACTGAAACTTCTGGCCTATGGTGAACTGCATGTTTAAATGGTTTTGCTGCCTTTTGTAAGTTTTTATTTTACAAACTGGAAACTGGAAACTGAAATAAGCTGTTTTTAAGTTATGAAAGTATTTTTTTTCTTCGGCTTTGTTTTTGTTATACTACTGTCACTATTTTTTATGATTCAGCTCAAATGTAGGGTGAACTCAGGTATATTGGGCCACTTTTTGGCAAATTTTTGAAAGGCCCATAAAACTATTATTCAACACCAAATAAAATCTGGTTTTTCTTCAGTCAGGTGTCCTCTATTAGACTATAAAGAGAATTCATTGTTTTTAAGTCTTTTTTTATATTTTAGAAGTGTTTAATTGTTAGAAGCTCCTTTCTCGGCCAAATGGGCTGTGATCAGGTAAAATAGGCCGGTGAATAGATCCAATGCAGGACTCCTTAAAAGGTAAAAGAATTTTATCTTTATTTGAATTGTTTTTAGACACAAGAACACCTTAACCATTCTATGCTTTTATATTTATGTCAGCTCTTTCTTAGCATGGTCTGGGAGGCATGGTCCAACCAGATGCATGCTATGCTAGCCACCTTTCCAGTTCACTGCATTGCATAGTTACTCTTGATAAATTTCATGCCATGCCCGTGGACTGACATTCTGTCTCTGTCTATTCCTTTTTGCTTTTTTATTTATTTGTATTTTTATTTAAAAGGGTCAAAGTACATTAATCAACATTTCCATTGGAATAAAAAATGCAAATGGGCCAGAGTTAGCAAAGTAGCTAGGAGAATTTTCATCTGTAGTCCCTTCAGGTCAGCCTCTTTGTTTTTTTCCTTGCCTATTTCCTGTGCAATACAGCAATTGAAAACTTCAACACTATAATAGCTTTTAATTCAACAAGACTTGTGTGTTTAAGTGCTACATTGAGTGTAATTAACCTAATCTAATGCTTATGTAGTGTGTGTGCGTATGGTACTCTGCTACCAATACAATTACACCTATACAGTGTAGCTAAAGTCACCCATAGCTTTAACATTCCAACTGTTGTCATTGTATATCTGCAAATATCATTATTTTGATTTCAAGTCAGTAACAATGTTGGCCCATTTAGCTTAGCCTGGTAATCCAGCCCCTCGTACTTCATTTCATTTTCTACAGAGGGTCTGGACCGGAATCTCTTCAGGGTCATTTAGTCGGCCCCAGCAAGACTGATCGAAGACCCACCAGTGTCACTGTAAGGAATTGCCCCACCCACCTTAGCAATATCAGATCAAGCAAATCATTCAAAACACATCAAGCACAGTTGTAGCAACAATTTTAAATTATTAACAGTGGTTGCTTATTCAAATTTAAAGAACTACACGTCAACCTTATTTGGCCCACTTTAGCTGATGGCCCAAATTGGCTGAGTTCACCATATATGGTTTAAACAAGTAACATGTTAACTTTTAGCTAATATGGTTAGCATGTATCAAGGTCACCTTGTTTAGCACATAAAATTTTATCATGGCGGAGAGGAAGGGGGATGGTTGCAGCAACTGAAAAAAAAGTTTGATAAAAAAAAAGTCAGTGATGCAATTGTATTGTTAAATGCAGTTATTTAGTTGTCATATGCGTAGATAATGGGGTATTAAAGGCAGTTTTGATAATAAAAGTTAATTTCTCAGAAATCCTCAGAAATTGTTCCATTCTTCCTATGTCACTGAAAGTCTTCTGTATTTTACATCAATTTGAGTCTTTAACATCTGCACATAAGGTCATCCATGCAAATCTATAATTGTCATCTGATCAGAGCTGATAAATAAATAAATAACACCACAATGTTATTGTGCTTACTTTTTCAAAAATAATCCTTTTATTAACACTGAAATATATTGTATTTGTAACATGTTGCAACCATCCTCAAACAATGTTGCAATTGTTCCCAGGGCCGCGGTCAGTTGCACCATCTAACTCCTTACATTCACACTTTGTGTAATCATCTTTAAATGGTTTTGACAATTAACAGACAGATGTAAATTCATTGTATAAAACTTGTATTTGTCTAATCTAAACTGTCTCAGAGTAACAGAGCCAAATTCAAAAAGTGTTGCAACTGTCCCCAGTCTCCCCAATACTACGCTTCTGGATAAAGTAGGCTACTACATGTATTTATGTGCCCTGTAAGGAAAGTATGCAAAATATGAAGATAGACACTTACCTTTACAGTCATCCATGATTAAAAACGAAGAATATTGGGAGGATACTGAGTTTTACTCAGGCACAACTGTTATAAAAAGTGCACATCATTACAGTAGCGGTACTGTTTTTTCTTGAAAGAGTATATTACCATATATTCAAAATTATTACCAGTAAAATACGCCATTTGCATAATTTGTCATTACAAATTCCACAATGCTATGCAAAATACAGTAGCAATACCACACTCTGATCCTATGGTATTCTACTGGACATTTTGTGGTAAGTAACCGTGTGATTTACAGTTAAGTTAGTGTATATCCTATTATAATGTAGCCTTTCGGGGACACTTGTATAATTTTCAATAACCATAAAATGGGGGGATGGTGGCATTGTCTGTATCACAAGAAAGGGGGGAAGTGGAGCAGGACTAGCGTGTGCTGTTATGTGTCAGTGGGAAAGCTGGCCTCTTCTGGCCTCAGGAAACCTAATTGACCTTTAGGCCCTACTGCTCAGTGCAGGCGGTGCAGGAAACACTTTCATGTCTTTCTTGTGCAGAAACATAAACAAGAACTTGTCCTTGGGTGTCCGTGTCCTCTTCTTCCTCTGCTGGCTTGCTATCCCCCTGCTCCCACACCACGGATGGTTTTACTCGCCCTACAATATGTCCTGTTTCTTTTTACTGAAGAGCAATGAGGTCCTCATGACTGCCTAGTGCTGTAACAGGATGCTCTAGAGCCAGAGCTGGGTGAAATGTTGTTATTATTATCATTAGATATTTTTTTTACACAGTTATCTCATAATAATGACATATTAAAATACAACAATAACAACAACAACAATAATAAGGCCTATTTATGTAACACTTTTCAAAACAAAATTACAAAGTGTGCTACAATAAATAATGTGAAGAATATAGAAATATTGTAGCTAATAATAATGTAATAATTTGTAGCCATATTGATTTGTTATGGTTGTTTAATAACCTTGATAGAAAACTTTGTAGCTGACAGTAATGTGCAGCCAATACTCCATTTCAGTAAGTACATTAAACAATATCTTATGACAATCCAATCCAAGGTTTGGCTAACATCTGTTGTCACTGGTAATTAACCAAAGTTATCAACAAAACAGTGTACATGTCTATACATACCACATAGGCCTATCAGTTATACAGATTTTACTGTTCCTGTTACATCAGTGTAACAAAGTGTGTAACAATATGTAACATTATGTACATAGGGTTAGTGTTAAGTATGTACAGTGTAAATACATAATATTACATGTTGTTACTTGTAGATAGACCCCTAAAGTAAAGTGTTACTGTATATGTCTAACCTATACCATATACTGGGTGGGAAGGTGTAGTGACTTAATGTTTAAGGAGGTGTTCTTGGGATTGGAGGGTCACAAGTTTGATTCCTTTACCAGTAGGAAAAAAGTGGGTGGGGGAGTGAATAACCAATACTCTCACCTTTACAAGGCATGTGAGTGTAATTTTTGACTATACTATAATAAGCTATACTAAATATATCACCACAAAAGTACATTGATGTGGTTTACCAATATTGCATGTGACATATAGTGTTAGCCTACATATTGTGTGTATACGCATTCAATGCCATGACTGCCTTTATAGCAGTGTTGCTTATCTAAAGAGTGTGACTTTCAGTAAAGTAAGACATCCTAATGTTTGTCAGTTTTCAGCACCATAGTTTTTAAGTGTCATGTTTGTCAGTTTCTCTGGTGTGTATTTAAGATGTGTATTTAAAGTGTGTATCTGGCACGTCAGGAAAAAACACGGAAACAGGAAAGCATTTAAATCTTTTGAAGAGCTTTAATTTCTACTGATGACAGCACAATAGAGGGAAGTCCTTGTGGAAAACAAAAACAAAGCCTTTTGTGTTTTTGTTATGAGTAAATGAGAGCCGGGCCAACCGAGAGGCAGGCTCAGTAGAAGCACAATGTGAGGCCGATCATGTCACTCTTTTATAGAACACTCTAATAATAATAATAATAATAATAATAATAATAATAATAATAATAATCATATGACTAAAACAGAGCTCACCATCACCATGCTCACCATCTGCAGCAGCAACAAAACCATTTTATAGATGCTGTAATAAGGTGGCTTTACACCCACGGGCAAGAGATTGGGCTGGATACAGGATATAGGCTGAAAGGACCTTATTCTGGAACCGACCATGGGCGGCGTGACGCGCTTCCGTATTGTAACGCTATTTCCGGGTACTATGCGCCCTAATGCAACCTTCTACTGTCTATGGATGCAACTCAGCTGATGTTACTTGAAATCTAACGATCTAAAATACCGGTCCATACATCTAGTATCGGAGTAAGCTATGCAATTAGACTACTGCTCCATGCTTCTAAATGTAATATTTCTGAACGTCACCAAACACGATATAAAACATTGTAACATTTTAGTGTGGGAACTTGGCTCAGCCAGAGGATAGGCAAACCGGGACCGAACTAAATATACAACGCCTTAGAGCAAAATAACATCGTATTCCACAGGATCCGCACACAGAACAACTAGATTAACAAATGAGAATGATAGCACAGGAAATTATGATGTTGGGAGAGTGCAGTGAATCCGTGCGCTTTGCCAAATGTAGAGAGCTGGGTCGTCAGTGACTTGCTGTCGGCGCAGACGGGTCAGTCAAGTGCAGGTGTAGCTATCTATGAAACAGCGCGACAGGCTGCTATGCATTACCTAAAGTGAAATTAATCTATTGGTGGCTTGCAGAAGCTAAACGTGAGATGTTGCTAGGAAAACAGTAGCTTAAGCAACGTGGTCTGCAGTTAGGGAAGTAAAAATTACAATGGACGTTTTATTAATAAAGAAACAACCCATTTCTGTTCGTTCGTTTTTTTTCCTCAAATCTCCCTACTGCTCCGCGCTTCTACATTTAATGTTTCTGAACGTCACCAAACACAACATTAAACATTGTAACATTTTCGTGTAGGAACTTGGCTCACGTGAAGCGGAGAGAGCTGCGTCGTCAGTGGCTTGCTGTCAGTGCAGGCGGCTCAGTCAAGTGCAGTTGTATGCGTGTGTGTTGTCTAGCATCTTAATCAGCATTGCCTAAGGTGAAATTATTGTATTGGTGGCTTGCAGAAGCTAAACGTAAGATGCTGCTGGAAAAATAGTATCCTAAGCAACGTCTGCAAAGTTAGGGAAGTTAAAAATACAATGGCCATTTCCATGAATAAAAAAAAAATCCCTTTCTGCACACACATGTTTATTTATTTTTTGACAAATTGCCCCTTGCCTCAGCCCACCGCTGCATGCTATGCATGCTATCCAGCCACCCAGTGGAGTTCATTAACCTCGAGTGATGAGGCACAATCTCTCCATCCAATCTTTTTAGGTGTCTTTCTGAGTAAGCTATCCATCTTTATTTGCAAGGTTTTCCAACGTAGCTGACTTGCTGTAGCAAACCGACCGGAAGTAATGTTACAATCGCGGAAGACGAGCAACTTTGAAAATGGGCGTGTCAGAATAAGGTCAATAGGCTGCCAACAGTCAATAAGCATTACAAAGTTGGAAATTGCTTACTGAGTCTGTTCACCTTTTTCTTTTAAACTGTTCTATTTTAATTTCGTTGTGCTTGTACAATGATAATTCATTCTGATAATGAGTAGCTATAGCCTAAAGCAGTGTGTGCTGTGCTCTGACACAGTCGGTCCTTCTGATATCCTGCAACCACGATCTTAACACTAAATTTGGCAGAATTCGCTTCCCACCGATTACAGATGTGTTACAGTAACCACACAACAGCTACAGTTGCTTTTTGGTGAACACTGTTTTATTCTTCTGTTCGTGACATTCCACAGAAGCCCATGTATTCTTGCGCGCATGGAAACTTTGTTTTGATACCATGGTAACCACTTAAGAAGACAGGTACTCTGTCACATTACTTGTGATAGAATGGCTGACAATTTCAATGTCACTTCGTTAACGGAATGTACAGGAAACACACCCGCTTTTCCGTGGTAAGACAACGCCTTCTTTGCCGTTTATGTTGTTGCATATTAAAAATAATGGTCGTCAGGAAATTGGACTGTGAAATCTCATAGAATCTCAGCATGTAGGAGCAGTGACGTTCGTCCTCGTGGTACGCGGAGTTTGATTTATTAGTCAGTTACTTTTTTTGCCATTATTGATACATAGCCTACTAATATCCCACGGGGAAGTGTTACAGCTGTACAAAACACCCTGTTGAGCAGAAAAAAACGTATTAGAGCCATCCTAAAAAAAATCCCTAACCATGTTCGTGCTTTTGTACGTATTGGGCCTTGAAGCTATTGCCTACACCTGCTGTGGTGCAATAACATTTAAGACAATTGTCCATTTAGACCAGTTTTGTTAAAAACGAGGGTGAGAGATATTTGTGACTCTTCTGAGCGCGCAAAGGAAAAATTTGGAACATATTTTGCAAGCATGCAACTTATAGCCTACTTTCAGAAAAATGTATGGCATGCGCACAAAACTTATGATTGAGTTGACAAAAATGGATTCTGTGCTCAAAAAGTATCCTCCTTCGTGGTGTGGCAGACTGCAGCACGCTCGCAATGCCTTTCCTCAGTCTGCTCCAAACACACACTCGCTCAACTTTACTTGCGCGCTCGCTCAGGTTTTGCACACAATGTGCCACAAAGCTTTAGTTAATCAGGGGACTAAAACAGGGCGCTAAAACTAACTGATATGACTCAAGAGACTGATAGGCTGTTGTTTTACCTTGTTACATGCTACCAGCCATGGGTGATCTGAACGAAATTATTATTTTTAAATAGACAAAATGAATTTTCACAATTTAACAAATGCAGTTGCCCATGTAACTATGTTTCAGATGTGAGTCTGAGAAGCAGGGGTGCGTTTCCCAAACAACGACGGAGGTTAGCATTAAACCACCGTTGTACAACGTAGGTTCAAACTACTCAGCACGCCACAACCGACTGTTTCCCGAAAATCTCCAACCACCAAAGTACGATGGAAGTCTGAACTGTTGTTAGTTTGGACTTAGGTGGTTCAAACTGCAAAGTACCCAGATGTTTCGGAAGTGCTCGGAGAGTATTCGGATGCATTCGTTGCGGATAACGACAGAAACGATTGATCTACATAAGGACATAAACGTAGTCTCATTTCATTTAAGCCGGTATGACAGTTGTAGAAACTCTGGGGTATCTCCGTAAACACAATGTGCCCTACTCATTAAAAGTAACAACCGACTGTCAGTTTGTATCATAAGTCTATATATTTAATTTATACTGCATAGAGCAATAGCTATAAATATAACCACTCCCTCCCTGTAGGTAGCCTAAGTGGTGAGGTGGATGAGTGGTTAGCTCGTCGGTCTGTCAAAGGAAGTGTTGTCTTTTTCGGTGAGATATGGGTTCGAATCCTGCCGAAGAGTAATCAATTTGTAACAGGTGTAAATGATCTACGGGGCAATGGAATAACCGTGCTTGTGGGTCAGTAATCAGTGCACATACATCACAATTTTACAGAAGTGCTCATTAACATCACTGACGCACATTAACTTTTATCCAACCACATTTTGCACCAGCTTTTTGTGTGCTATCGGGTGTGTTTTCTACCTTCTTTTTACATGATCTGGCAATGCAATACCGATGATTAAGTGAATTGGGAGTAACATAATTTATGCAGATGGTGGCAGCAACGCACAGACAGCCGCGTAATCCGCCACAAAAGGGCCAAAGGTGACGAGCAAGACGTCACGTGAACAAACACGACGGTCTCACGACAGGTCCATGCTAATCGTTCCAACTGCACAGCTTCACGATGGAACTTCCGATGGTTCGTCCAGACCTTGTTGTTGGGAAACACTTGCGTCGTTGAACGATCCATCGGACTACTGTAGTTGTAAACATCGTTGGTTGCTAAGTCTGGACGATGGTGTTGGGAAACAGCAGTGTGGTAAGACCATCGTTCAAACCTACGAAGTTGCTAAGGAAGTTAGCAACGACGCTTTTGGGAAACGCACCCCAGATTAGCAAACTGACCTACCATGCTACCAGGCAGGCTAATACACTTCTCATGCAAAGGGTGTATTTTGATTTGCTTGTCAAATTAAAACCTAAGGAGCCTATGGAACTATGGAATTGTAGGAGAGCTTGACCTTTTCTATGATAACGCATTTCCCTGCTTGCTATATGGCACACAACTATTTTCTCAGACAATGAATTACTTTCTTAAAGCAACTTAAATACTGTTTCCAAACTCGTTTCCTTTTTGAAATTGTACGATGGTGACAATAATGATTAAGCTGTGGCAAACATCTGGTTAAATTAATTACCGCATTAAAACGTGGCCATATGGCAATGCATGTAGTGGAGGATATTGTATATTCTTATAAAGCCATAACTTTTAATAGCGTTTTGACGTCATCTGTCAATACTATTGGTAAACTCCTCCACGAGACTAATTTACCACTTGCAGGTACAGCTCAGTGGCAAAGTGCTGTGTTCCTGATACTGCTTCAATTAGTCATGAGTTCAAATCCTTTGCACACCTATGGTAACATTTGGCCTAAGTTCCACAATAAACACTCATGACAACATTTTAAGCTGAGTAACGGTGGAGCTTTCAGTCACAGATCACTGACCTGTTATACCGATACAATGAATTTCTTACATGTAGTCATTTAATATTCAACCAAACTACAGAGTAGAGGAATATAAATCCACGTTAATGTACTTGTGAGGCCACACATATTTTAGATTTCTATAATATGGCTCTTGCCTGTCTCGAACCTATGCATGTCTTTTCTAATTTCAATAGAGTACAACCACTCATCCACTTGCACCACTGATAACCACCTTAGCTTGTCTATTCGGCTCAGTTTCCAACCAAAAGTACATTATGTAGACATCGGCAAACCTTCCAATTGAAGGGCAACTTCTAATGCAAATATCTCATAATCCAGCAGTCCTTATTCAGCGTAAGTCAATTGGTTTGTGCATGTGATCATAATACTGCTGTGCAAACCATTAAATGTCATGTCATACGGTTTTAACAAGAAAAATTACATATCATGAATTGGCCATTTAACAGTTTCAACAGCTGTAGTAACCTCTAGGCCTACACACCGATTGAATTTCACTGTGTTTGTACTGCAGGATTACGAGATACTGGCACTTTACAGTGAAAGATCTACTGTACTGTACATTTTGCCATGGGTGGGGTCAACCTTTGTAAGAAGGCTCTTATTTCACTTCGAGAGCTGTAGTGAGAACTTCACAAGTTTACTTAGACGTTTTTGCTTTACTTCGGAAGTATCTCTGCTACGAAGGTTTCGAGAAACGCATAGGAGGTTATCTTTTAATGAAGTTCTTACTACCATAGTTTTTACTTCTGAAGTAAAGTACTACCATAGTAGGCTTCGAGAAACGCAAGATAGCCTTTGGTGCGGTACTTCGGAAGTACCAACAACGGTAGTGGCTAACGGTACAAATCCACTTGCTCCGTCTTGTCTGTAATGAAAACGTACTGCCTCCCCTTGTGTTGCCGGATAGGGACCGATATAGCAAGCTATCAAACCATAATAACTGAGGACTGTGCCCTTAGCAAACTTTGCATGTGTTTTGTTACATGCACACACACATAAAACCCACCAGACAATACCTGTGTAATGTAATGTAAACGAGATAAATACACCTTCACGAGAACCGCAGGTGTCGGTCATGGTGCTCTACTTTTATTGGATAACACAGATGCGTTTGACAGATACATTTGCATAAAGTTGAGCAGAGCCCAACTTCTTGATGTGCCGGAGCTATCCAAACGGCCGTATTGCATTCCCAAAAACCTTTGCGGGAGCAGCCGTGAGGACGTGCAGGACTCAATTGAAAATGAATTGAATGCGTGCAGCACGGTGAACGTGACGGAGCAAGTACGTCACGTTCGGATAGCTCCGGCACATCAAGAAGTTGGACTCTGCTCAAGGGGGTAGGAGCATAGGCGGAAGTTGAAGCACTCGTGGGGAAATCCCAACCCAGAAAGGGCCCAATAGCCTTTAGCATTCCGTTGACTTCCATTCATTTTAGCGACACTTTGAAATCAAACAACTTTACATCAGAAGGACTCTGTGTCTTGATATTGGCATTGTTCTAAACTGGAGAGGACACAGCACAACATATTTGCTTCGACCAGAAATCTGTTATGTTATTGCCTTGTAAGAAACGTTTATCTGAAATTGTGCTAAAAATGGCGTCAGAAATCATGCGACGGCTAGTGAGTTTCTGTGGCACAGGAGAACATTTACCGTACTTTTTGGATAACAAGCCATAGCCGTAGTCATGCCCCTTTACTTTTCTATTCATGTTGGGGGAACATTTACATCAGTATTTCTCAAAAAACTAGATGTACCGCATAGCGGTATGATGGTATGGTTGGTATGATGAGTGTGTGGTAGAGCAGTGTTGTGAGGTGAGAATTTCTGTGGAAATGATTTCCTGGAAGTGGGCATGGGTGTGGGTTTTGAATGAATGACATTGTGTGTGATTGTGTAGTGTGTAGGAGTGATTTGTGAAGGCAAGGAATAGGCAAAGTGAGATTTTGTATAATTACAGCGCCCCCTATGGACAAAACTGTACGGCACGTGCTGTGGTTTTAGAGGTCTTTGTGCTGATCATGCATGACGTATTTTGTGCAGTTCCCACCTTCTCGGTCCAAGATATTGGCAGTTCAAAATCCCAATTTTTGCATTTACCCATATCACTAGGTGGCGCTATGCTTCAAGTGAGTGTTTATGGGCTGGATCGATACACCTCTGTAACACCAGCATACTAACACAAAACCGTTGTCTTGGGCAAAATTGTTGCCGAGTTATTTAACAAAAACTCCTACTCAACACCTAGCTTCGGCGATAAACATCGCCCCCTATGACGAAATGTCACAAAATTTAGTACACATAAAAAGAAAGCTGTTTAGAGATGGCATGTCAACTTTGTCCAAATTTCAGCAATTAAAAGCCAAGATATGGACTTTTGAAGAATTTAAGCTACCTGTTAAATGTTCATTGATGTGTAACTTCGAAACGATTTATCTCAAAATAAATCCTTTGATAACTTTTTGTCAGCATTGTCTGTAGGTGGCATATATCAACTTTGGTGAGATTCACATGAACGGCCTATGATGAGTTTGTTCAGATTCGTGTTCACAATGTTAAAATTTCACGGAAATTGTTCTTGTTGGAAGTGGGCGTCGACCAGTGTTTTCAATGCGTGAGGGTCAATAGATTTTACGATAAAAAACAATTGTTGTAAACGTAAGCATTCTTTAGATAATAGGCAAACATCTTCTACAATTACAGCGCCCCCTATGGACCAAATTGTATGGCATGTGCTGTGGTGTTAGAGGTCTTTGTGGTGATTGTGCATGACGTATTTTGTGCAGTTTCCACCTTCTCGGTCCAAGATATTGGCAAATCAAAATCTCAATTTTTGCATTTACCCATATCACTAGGTGGCGCTATGCTTTAAGTGAGCGTTTATGGGCTGGGTCGATACGTCTCTGTAACACCGACATATCACAAAAATTTCACGTTGTTGGGTGAAATGCTCATTGAGTTATTCAGCAAAAACTTTTGCCGGTCTCCCCCTCTTTAACGGACACTGGCACAGCGGGGGGGGGGGTGGCCCTGGGGAACCAAAAGGCGTTATTCACTCACAAACTTCTAAGGCTACATGCCTACAAACATTCATGTCCCCCGAGGTTCAGTGTCCCAGGAATCGTTGCCGAAAAATCGGTGGGGAAAAAAAAAAAAAAAATGGGGAAAATTTTCAGCAACTCCAATATGACCGCTTTCGCTAGCGGTGGTCATAATAAGCTTAGCTTACTTGGTATTTGTTTGTTAACAAAATCGCTATCTTTATGGATTTTACTATTCGATGCAAGTGAATTGAGAAAGATGGCTAATCTAAGCTACACCCTATAGCTTGGTATATACATGCTAACTAGCTAGCTCCCTTGACATGCTGGCTTGCAAGACTGCCTGGAACCAAAGTTAGTTGACAAAGAATCAAGTCCCCACGTACAATATTAGCCTCTCATTCCAGTAAGTGATTGCAGCTATAACGGTAGAAAAATACTTATTGAGAAAATTATCGTACGCTGTCTGATTTCTGATTGAGCATCTACCACTCAATTTATCGTATTCGGGTTCGTTGGCCAACGTGACCGTACGTCACCACACGCCTGCGCAGTTGCCTGGTGACCAATTAAAATGTTCAGAATCGTGCTTCAACGGCTCCCATTGAAAACAACGCCACCCCACGGTCCATTCTCTTCTACTGTCTATGGCTCTGCTCAACTGTAAATGTATCCGCCGAACGTGTCTGCGTTATCCAATAAAAGTAGAGCACACGTGGATATCCCATGACACCTGCGGTTCTCGTGAAGGTCTATTTATCTCGTTACAGTTATTGTCTGGTGGGTTTTGTGGGTGTGTGCATGTAACAAAACACATGTACAAAGTTTGGTAGGGGCATAGTTGTCAGTCACTATGGTTTGCTAGCTTGCTATATCGATAGATACAGGTAGACAGATAGCCTCATAGATTCCAAAGACACGCCCATGCTCAAACATTTTGAAAATGTACATGCAGTCCCTATCCGGCAACACAAGGGTAGGCAATACGTTTTCATGACGGACCAGACGGAGCAAGTGGATTTGTACCGTTAGCAACTTTGCGTTCGAGAAACGCACCCCTGGTTTCATCGTTCCGCTTAAAACGACGCCATCAGTTCGTCCATTTTGTTTACTGAAGAAACCCATCATACTTTTTCACCTTCCAAGTTACTGTATCTGATTGGTCGACCTTTGTGGCACATTATGTGCAAAACCTGAGTTAGTGCACAAGTGAAGTTTAGCGCCCACAAGTGAAACTGAATGTGTTTGGGGCAGATTAAAGGAGGGGCATTGCGAGCGTGCTGCAGTCTGCCAGAGCACGGAGGAAGATCATTTTTGAACACAGAATTGATTTTTTGTCAGCTCAACCATAAGTTTTGTGCACAGGCCTTTAATTTTTTGTCAAAAATGCATGCAAAATTTTGTGTGCACAAAAATTTCCTTTACCACTCAGAAAAGAGTCACCAATATAACCCTACAGTAGCCTACATAATGAGACCTGTAGCCTCTTTCCTAAACCCTTTCTCCAGTTTGGATACAGATACCATCAAACCAAAGATGAGGGTCTGCACTTTATAATAGTAATCTAGAATTTATAATAGTAATCAGGCAAAATATCCAACTTTGTGTCGGTGTCGTCTTGTTCTGAGATCCATTTCCCTCAGTTAGGACTCAGCCACTGAAGCACTGAATTATGCCCACACTCCATCTTGTTTATCATTACACAGGTATAAACAAAAGCTGTTCTTCAAAACTCTCAGAGAATGCCAGAGGAAGCAAAAGTTATCTGGGGCTTTTGATGGTCATCGGTGGCGCTTTTTGAACTCCAGTCTGGATGACTTCAGAGATGGATACCCTTTAGATGCTGATGGTGAAGAGATTTTTGCTCCAAGCCAATGTAAAACATCTCCTGTAGTTTTCGGACAAACTGGGGCAAAAGGTTCTTCGGTGAAGGTAAAGAAGAAGAGGCCTCCTCTCACAAAGCAGCAGGTGTGCTTCTCCAAGGAGAACCCGCTGAAGCAGATACGCTGTGAGCATGTGGAGGCTGTGGAGGAAGAGCTCAGGCAGCATCCTCTCGCTCTTTACCCCCACCTGGAGACTGGCATGGCACCTGAGGTGAGTAGGGATGATGGACATATCTCTTTCTTTTTTTTCACTAAACAACGTGAAGCTGAGGAAGTACCCCCTCACATGATACATACCACGCAAAATCAAGCCAAACCTTTTGCGTTATCTGCGAACTGAGGAAGACACAAAATATGTTGCCTTCGCAAAAGTACGTACATCTGGCCCTCAGTGTTGCTTTACACTGCGTTCCAAATTACTACGCAAATTGTCACAAAGGTAACATTTTTTATTTTTTATTTAAACTCATGGATGGTATTGTGTCTCAGGGCACTTTGGATCACTGAAATCAATCTCAGACACCTGTGACAATTAGTGTGCCAGGTGAGCCGAAATAAAGGAAAAACTACTTGTAGGACATTCCGCATTATTAAGCAGACCACAATTTTCAAGCAATATGGGAAAGAAAAAGGATCTCTCTGCTGCCGAAAAGCATGAAATAGTTGAATGCCTTGGACAAGGTATGAAAACCTTAGATATTTCATGAAAACTTAAGTGTGATCATTGTACCTCCCTGTACTGCATGAATTTTTAATTTTGGGAGAAAAATTTTTTGCTCCCTATTTCAGGGGAGCTTTGGGGTCCCTAACTATAGATCAACAATAAAATCCCCCCCCCCCCCACCACCCCCCCAATAAGATATTGGTTTGTTGCTTCAAGGCAACACTGTGCGTTAAGGGTACAAAAATACCAAGTTTTTCCATAATAAGTATTATTATTCAAACAAGGAAAATACACAATATTATCCATGTTTTTAAGATTTTATTTGTTTATTCCATGTGAAACTTGAGGAAGCAGTTGCGTTCAGGAGTAAAGCAAAGGTGGACATTGCATTTTCGGCACATTGCTTTTGGTGTACCATTACACCCTGGCACCCTGCATCGCCCCTTGCCTCCAGTTATAATGAGCCAGTGGGCTGTTTGATCCAGGCAGATATTGAGGCTGGATTTCTTCTGAATAGAGACAAAGGAAGTACATATTAGGAACACACAACTACGCAGTCACTCATATGCATGCATAGAAACCTAGACCCGCACACGTGCACACACATGCACACACACACACACACACAGAGCTACTCTTTCAAATGACCCCTAACTGACAGCTGAGCTATAAAGTGTCCCTCAAACCTGACTCAGGGATGCATTCCTCCTGGTCCTCACTGTCACTGCCAAGCTCACTGTCTTCGCTGTCAGTGGGAATGGCCCTAACCTGAACATCCTTTTTTCTACCCAAAAATGTATTAACATCCATGTCCTGCATAAACATCAATAAATATTAATAATTTCAAAAGATTTGCAAGTAAAAACATTGACTATGGTCATTTAACCATACAGACACATATGAAGACTTATACACACCAATGCATTACATTGCCTGAATAAAGTAGGACTAACTGCACAGTGTTGCCTTGAGGCAACGTTTGAAAAAATACTGTTTTGACATATAAATAAACACAAAATAGGTATTTAATTGATCAAATGAGCTTCCCTGCATATTTATGCACATGCATGTTTTTTTTTGGTGTTAAATTGTTCAATTTAAACATGTTTAAAAGAGAATAAAATCTTACCAATTTGTGGCATGTGTCCCATGCGGCTTGACTTCCTGAAAGGACTGCTCCGCCCCCTCAAAAAAGCTCACACCCACTTTAAATCGTCATTTTATTGGACAGAGATGTGTCTGGTCATAGTTTATGAAAAAAAAATGATATATTATTTTAAAGGGCTAGTGTGGGGGTTAAAAATGCGGTTTGTTGCCTCAAGGCAACGCTATGCGGTACAGGGTTAAAAGATTTGTAGCTGATTCAGAGCACACACGGATTTGTGCAGATAAAGGCACAATGAGGGAGGTTTCTGCCAGCCAAATACATCAGATTAAGAGAGCAGCTGCTAAAATGCCATTATAAAGCAGCAAACCAGTATTTGAAGCTGCTGGTGCCTCTGGAGTCACGCAAACATCAAGGTGTAGGATCCTCCAGTTCCTCCAGGCTTGCAGTTATGCAAAAACCTTCTATTAGGCCACCCTCAACCAGTGCTTGCAAGCAGAAATGGCTCCAGTGGGCCCAGCAATACACAAAGACTAATTTTCAAACGATCTCGTTCACTGATGAGTGCCGTGCAACCCTGGATGGTCCAGATGGATGGAGTGGTGGATGGTTGGTGGACGGCCACCACATCCCGACAAGGCTGCAAAGTCAGCAAGGAGGTGGCGGAGTCATGTTTTGGGCCGGAATCATGGAGAGAGAGCATGTCAGTCCCTTTAGGGTCCCTGAAGGTGTGAAAATTACCTCTGTAAGGAATGTGGAGTTTCTGACCGACCACTTTCTGGTACAAAAAGAAGAACCGTACTTTCCGTAACAAAATCATCTTAATGCGTGACAATGCTGCAAGGAATACCTTGCCCATCATTGGCTGCTATGGGCATAAAAGAAGAGACATTCATGGTGTGCCCTCATCCTGCCCGACCTCAACCCTACTGAGAACCTCTGTACCATCCTCAAGCAAAAGATCTATGAGGGTGGGAGGTAGTTCACATCCAGACAGCAGCTCTGGGAGGCAACTCTGTGGTGCATAATAATTTGGAACAGTGCATTGTAAGGTTTTTATTTTTGAAAAAATAAAATAAAAATGCTGTTATCATTGGGAGGTTTGTTCAATAACATTCGAATTGTACTCTAATGGTTGATGACTTGAAAATTATTATGACTGTCATTTATATTGACTATTTAGGAAAATCAGAGAAAAATATCATTTGCATAATAATTTGGAACATGGTGTAAATTTCCTGGGATGAGATCTCAAGGCAGAATGGTATGTAGCAAATAAATGATAATGTAGCTGCCCTACTCTGTTCAAAGTTGGATGTTCCAGATAGACATAGATGGCCTCCTTCCCTCCTCTCTCAAACCATCTGTCTTCCTTATCCAAAATGTGCACGTCATTGTCTTTGAAGGAGTGTACCTTCTTCTTAAGATATAGATGTACTGCTGAATTCTGTCCTGATGCAGTCGCCCTCCTGTGTTGAGTCAGGCATCCGTGAAGTGGTTGCTTAGTTTCTCCAGTATACAGATCTGGGCACTCCTCACTGCACTGTACTGCATAAACCACACTGTTGAATTGTATGTGTTGGAGTGTTGACTTTGGACCAGTCTCTGTCTGAGGGTTTTGCCAGGCTTGAAGTATACTGGGATGTTATGCTTGCTGAAGATTCTTCTTAGTTTTTCAGATAATCCAGATATGTAGGGCACTACCATGTGATTTCTTCTGTTGCTTTTCTTTGTGTCGGTTGGTGTTATGGTTCCTTTTTCTTGTCTTGTTCCTGTCTGATAAATGCCCAGTTGGGCAAACCACGTTCTTAGAGCCTGTTTGATATGTGCATGTTCCTTTTCTTTTCCTTCTGCTTTGGATGGGATGCCGTCTGCCCAGTATTGTAGGATTCTGATGACGCCCAGTTTTTGTTCCAGTGGGTGATGAGAGTCATAGAGTAGGTATTGGTCGGTGTGTGTGGGTTTCCTGTAGACCTCTGTGATGAGGCCTCCATCATCCTCGACAAGGACCTCACAATCCAGAAATGGTAGTTTCCTGTGGTGTCCTGCCTGGTGAACTTGATGTAGCTGTTGGCTCAGTTGATGTGTTTTGTGAAGGCCTCCACTTCCTGCTTTTGATCTTGCACCAAGTGTCGTCCAAGGGGGTAGGAGCATAGGCGGAAGTTGAAGCACCCATGGAGAAATCTCAACCCGGAAAGGGCCCAATAGCCTTTAGCATTCCGTTGACTTCCATTCATGTTAACATCACTTTGAAATCAAATAACTTTACATGAGAAGCACTCTGTACCTTGATATTGGCATTGTTGTAAACCGGAGAGGACACAGCAAAATATATTTGCTTCGACCGGAAATCTGACATGTTATTGCTTTGTAAGAAACGTTTATCTGAAGTTATGCTAAAAATCTGGTAACAAGGTAACCATGCGACGACTAGTGAATTTCTGTCGCACAGGAGAAAATTTACCGTACTGTTTGGATAACAACCCGTAGCCATAGTCATGCCCGTTTACTTTTCTATTCATGTTGAGGAAACATTTACATCAGCATTTCTCAAAAAATAAGCTTAGTAGAAATTGGTATTTGTTTGTAAGCGTAATCGCTATCTTTATGGATTTTACTATTCGATGCAAGTGTATTGAGAAAGATGGCTAAGCTAAGCTACACATTATATCTTGGTGTGTATGCTAACTAGCTAGCTCCCTTGACATGCTGGCTTGCAAGACTGCCTGGAACCAAAGTTAGTTGATGAAGAATCAAGTCCCCACGTACAATATTAGCCTCCGACTCCAGTAAGTGATTGCAGGTATAACGGTAGAAAAATAGTTATTAAGAAAATTATTGTTTATGTCTGATTTGTGATTGAGCATCTACCACTCAATTTATCGTATTTGGGTTCGTTGACCGGCGTTACCGTACGTCATCACACGGTTGCGCAGTTGCCTGGTGACCAATTAAATATTTCAGAATCTTGCTTCAATGGCTCCTATTGAAAATGACGCCATCCCACGGTCCATTCTCTTCTACTGTCTATGGTGTCATCCCATAACCACTTGATGAGGGGTGTAGTCTACAGCTCCACCTCCAGTGGTTCAGATATATAGCTTCTGGCTCACCATCATCAGGCCAGAACTGAGAAACCCTTTTGGATGAAAGGTGAAACGTCTTCCAGCTCCAAAAAGAAGTCTAGTTGCTTATAACTTAGCTTTGACTATCATGATCAGGATGAATGATAATCTTGACAGATAAAATCAAGTTTATACTGTATTTTCCCCTACAGCTATTTGATGAAGTGCTTTTGGTGCTGGACCCTGATATGTATATAAAAAGGACTTCAGCGCGAAAAAGTGACAAACAGGAGCACCAAGATGTTTGTGACGCCGAGAGCACTCTGCAACAAGAGAATGAGGAATTGGAATTATCTGTGAATGAAATGCAAGTAACACTTTCTATGATGTACATTAACACACAAGGATAAAAGGTGATATGTGTAAGAAATTTGCGACAACAAATCATAAAATGGTCCTGATTTGTTACCGCAGATTAAAGAAACATGTTAAAAAGTAGGCCTACTGTTTTCACGGACAACAATAGTACAGCAAGAATATTCACATTTTAACACTTAATTTTCAGCCAGCAAATTCTATCAATGTTTGGATTTTGTGTTTTGCCTCTTACCTCGAGAGGGAGAACAATGCTCCACACTCTTCTGAATTTGACTTGAGTACCAGTTTTGGCCGCAATCCTATCTGTAGCACATTTAAAGTGTAGAGCCAATGAATCTACAAAATGTTAATGCTCATGTGTTTTTCAGAAGTTTTTAAAACAGATATGATGCTCTGAACTAGCACCTGGGTGCAGTGATTTCATATACAAGCAATGTTTGCCAGGTAATGTGATAGCATTCACATAGTCAGTGACATATAGTGGTGCTTTTAAGAATTACATTAGAAGAAGTAGAGTATGTATCTGCTTTGAAAGTCTTAGAGTCTCATTTTTATGGTCGTTAGTGTTTATTTATGGGTCATTCGTTGCCAACTCAACCAGTGCGTCAATGGGCACCATCTCAGATTTTGCTCATTTCATTTTGTACGGAGCGTCTGGCCTTGCTGCATTAAAAAACGATTTCTTCCTGGAGGTGTGGACTCTGCTGAAGTTTAAAACAAGTGGCTCTGTCTTTACCCAAACGCTAATGTCTGGTCGTCACGTATGCAGTTAGCCTACCTACACACTACAATTCATATGTAGCACATAAAGTCAACGCCATCAGTCACGAACACTCTCTCTGCTGATTGGCTAAGATTCGCTTGGTCTGAATACATGAATGTCAATGGCAGCAAGGCCAGACTCATTGTATAAAATGAAATGAAATACGAGGGGCTGGTTTGACAGGCTAAATTCAAGTGGTTGAGATTGTATGACCCTTTAAACTTGCCATGGGCCTTTTTTGCTCCCACTAATTGCTGCATTCATTTTTAATGGTTTTTGAAGGCCCATAACTTAATTTCTATACAACATATCCACTCCTTCATGTTTTACTCAGCTTGTGAGCTTATGGCCAAAAAGTGAAAAATATATATTCTCCCAACCAAAATCCAGTTTTGAGGTGCCTGTAACTTTTAGTCATGGCTACGCCAATTCTGAAAGAGGATTCTGAGAGAGCAATTGCTAATAAACCGTTAAAAATGAACACAGCGGAGCAAAAAAGCGCCATGGCAAGGCCAGCTCACCTGGATAGCTCCACCTGCAGGCCAAGAGACACACCATTGAATATACACAACATATGGGAGAGAGTGCCAGCTCACCTACCGCAGCCAAGTTGGGGCGTCACATCACTCCCATGGGAGTCATGGGATTCTGGGACACATCACAATACCCTATCAAAAATCCAACATAAATGAACAAAGCCACATTCACACAAAAAACTTTCTGGAATACACTTATTCATTAACAGTCATACATGGCACACAATGCACCCAAACAGCTGCCACCTGACCTACATTTACTGCGCTGTCCATTATGACCATGCTCACAGGTCTCCCCTCTGCCCTCTCACCATCCACCCGCGAAGATTGAGTGTAATAAGGCTTGAGATGACAGAGCTGTACAGCTCCACAACATTCAGGAGAAGTCTGCTTTATCACACTGTCATGACTGTCAAATTTAGCTTCAAAGGGAGTCTGGAGTAGATATTGAATCCATGAATTGAGCTCCAAAGCTAAATTCTTTAGCTGCTATGCTGTTAAGCTCTGGAACCAACTTAAAAAATGGAACCGACATGAAAAATGCTGTTTCAGATCTTGACTTAAGACCAAACTGTTTTCAGATGCTTTCTTTTAAGCATTTACGGTTATTGTATCTTTTGAGATGATTTAGATGACTTATTTATACTTATTTTATGTGTTTTTATGCTTTTATGTCTTATTTACCACATACTTATTTTACTTTTATGCTTTTACACTTATTTTATCTTTTATGCTCTTATATATTGTCCTTTGCTTTTATTTTTGTTAAGCACATTGAACTGTCGTTGTGTATGAAATTCGCTATACAAATAAACTTTGTGTAATGTACAGTCATAATGGTGTTACAATTGCAAGCCCAATAACCAAAGTTGGAAAAAAATGCAAATTATTTATGAGTTTTTAAACTGTGCGTCATCTTTTATATGCAGGCCAATAGAATGCAATAAAAAGAACCTTTATAGGACAACCTTTAAAGACACACAGACATCTTGGGATGATGAAGACCAAGGAGTCGGTATGAAAGGCTTACGCTCACCTTCTCAAGACGAGGACATAAAGAAAGTCACCAAGCACTTCTGTGACTGGGTTGCCTCTCTTGTATGTATTCTGTGAGAAGTATGTTTTGTGTCTCTTCTATATAGAGCGGTATGAAATGGTTATGTGCTGACACAGATTATTGTCATCTGTGAAAGGTAGCAGCATACCAATTGCAACAAAAATCTTACTTGAATGCCTTTTCACATACAGTAGTTTTTAAATGTAGTTTTTTTTTAAACCTTTTTATGGCTTTATTTAGATAGGACAGTGACAGGAGGTAGGTGGAAGAGAGATGGGGTAGGGTTGGGAAATGAACACAGGCCAGATTAGAACCTGGGCTGGGTGCTCTAACCATTGTGCCACTCCACCACCTACTAAAAATGACTATTTTTGTATGGTAACTAATAAGACAGGGTATTAAATAGTCATAAAAACAGGGATAAAAACGATCTCCCTTATCCCTTATAATAGAGGGTGAAACAAAAACACAGGACACATTTTAAATGCTTATTTTTTTACCAAATAGATTTGTTATACATTTTGACACACACAATAGGTTAATTTCTCTGGAAACCACTCTGGAAGTTAATTAAAGGCATCTTTTTTGTAAGGGTAGATTTGGAAAACCTGTGTTTTTTTTCTGGAAAAGGCCAGCACACCTAGGAGGGGTATAGCACAGGTGCTGCTTATCACTGGCTACAACTTAAAACAAACAAAAGAGCACAGTACTGCTTACTAAACAAACAAAACTATAATAAACAACATTAATTTCTTCAAAAATAGTCAATATATGTTATTAATCAAGTAGTTTAATCAAACACTGCCACCAAATTCCACCAGACAGTTTTTGAAATGAGTCAGACAAAAAGACAGGGAGAGACGAACACACAGTACGTACTATTGATGTGCTTTAAAATTTCTGGATGAAGCTCGGGTCTGTAAACATCAAACAAGATCAGAGCATTCTGGACACTGTCTTCTGTACAGTGTCGTCTGTAAGGTCTTTTCAGTCTTAGTTTAACATTGCTGTCTAAGAGCAGCCAATTGCTGTAATTGTTCTCAAAAGCAGTAGCATTCTCCTGTGTCAAATAGGTTTGTAGGTTTAGACTGATTAGTTGGAAAATGGCCACTATGAACTATTTTATGCCTGTATTTTGTCCAAAATATTATTAAATAAATAATTTTAATTCATTTAACTGAATGTAATAATTCAAGTAAAGAAATCAACACCAACAACCTCACAGAATACAGTATAAGGCCTGCACTCCCAATACTGCTGAGAAATCTGCATTATTTTGTAAATCTTGACAGGGTAGCAACACCAACAACCTCACCGAATCAACTGTATTGAGCCTGTTTGTCAGCGGCTATGAGAAAAAGCCCTCTCTGATCTTCCCCATTGAAGTGGTGAAATCCAGCAACATCCCAGAGGAGCTGCGTAGCTCAGCGATGGAGCAGAGACAAGTACTCATCAGTGACACTCTCCTAAAAGACTCCAACCTCCATGAGGTAAAGTGGTGTTTGTTGTCCTTAAAGGAGTACTTCCGCGAGAAACTACGACAGGTCACCACGAGGTGCATATGCATGCTGCACGTGAAAATGTTCTTCTAACCCTATTGCCTCCATTAGTCAGTAAAAGAAAGTAGGCGGAAAAACGAGTGATTAAGAAAAAGGCCAACAAAGTGACGTAGGTTTGTAAATTAGAAAAAGCTATGCCACAGTTGTGATTACTTGAGAAGTTTTGTTGCAGCACACATTCACTTAGCGAAGTATAGGTAAGTATGTGTGTTTGTGTAGAATGTTTTGATCTTCTATTTGATTTGCTATGACCGAATGGGCTTCGAATGATTGTAGCCTGTGACTAGCATAGCCGAGAACCTGTCATTCTCCCTGTTCCATCTCCTCTACCAAACTAGAACAACCTGAAACAGAAGCACTAAAGCATTTTTTTCACCAAAACCAGCTCACAGGGCATTCATTAATACTAGAGACCACCGCAAAATTAATGAAAACACGATGGAAGTACACCGTTAAAGTGTTGGATGACTATCCAGAGGAAAATATTGTTGACTGTCATGATTTGTGTCTTTTTCTCCTGAGGGGGTTTAAGGAGAAACAATTCAGAATTCAGTGACATCTGTCCTTTGCCTCATACTTTTTAAATGAAACTCATAACAAACAGCATCCAGTGATGCCCATTTAAGTCCAATCTAAATTCAACTTAAGATCCTAAAATAGCCTCATATGGTTCTGTTTCTCCTAAGGGGGCTTTAGTAGAAACAGGGCAGAAGTCAATAAAATGAAATGAAATGAAAATGACCAAACTGTTGTGAGAAGTGATATTTTTCAATATTTGAAAGAAAAAAGAAAGAAATAAAAAATAAAAAAATACACTGTAAGTGCATCATAGACTCACCAAAAAGTAAAAATCTCTTTAAATGCTTTCAAATGTTCTCATACTGTGAAAATTAATGACACAATCAATAAGATCTCTGAACACCCCTGATTTGATAATAAAAAAAAGGACTAAAATCTCAGCTTTATTCCCTTTTAATTTATTTACTACATGAACTAATGCTCAATGGCTACATTTCAAATCATATTCCTAGCATAGTACCATTCTGTTAAAACAAGAAAGGCTACCACACTATGAAAAAAACACATGCTTGTATTTTTCCACTTTCAGGCAGGACACAGAAAGCCCAAATATGGGGCATGGTACCTTGACCCTAAATTGTGGAAGGCAAGGCCATCTACAGAACCACTCAGAGATCTGCTTGCTTTGGACGATGACAGTTTTTTTCCGGAGCAGCCCAGTGCAATGGTGGGTTAAGGCTATCATGTTTTCCTTTTTATTACATTAAAGGAGAACTTTAGCACATTTAGACCTTTATCCTACAGTTAGAGGTATTTTGTGGTACTGTCTGTTGCCAAAAGATGAAAAGAAATTCGGGTAACATTTCACAGCAGAGATTTCATGGGAGAGGCGAGACTCTGGGACTTTCACAGAAGTGGAGGAAGTCAACACAGGAATGAGATTGTTCTGATAAACCTGTTTCACAGTTTCTTTACCACTACTGTGTGAAGCAGGCATAACGTTACATTAACGTTAATCTTCATAACGACCCTGTCTGTGTTGCATGGGGCTTACACAGCAACACAAACTTGCAGTCAACTTTGAAGTTACAAATCTGCTCTGATAACTTCAACTTATAACTGATTTTTTTCACCCTTTGACCACAGACAGTACAAAAAAGCCTGTAATGGTAGGGACAGAAAAAGATCACAAAATCTGTACAACAACGGATCAATCTCTTCTTTTGAGCAGGACGAGGAGCTGAAACAGCTTCATGGAACACAGGCACTGAAACAATTCATCTCCAGCAGAGGACTCAGGACGCCCAGAGTAAGAAGAGACCCATGCACTATTCTATTGTTCTTTAACAAGAACAGACAATTACTTTCATATTTGTACAACAGCTTAAGGTCCAGTCAGAGGATTTGCTCAGTTTTGACTGCCTGAGAATAATTCAGTAAGGGGCAATATCCCAGGATATCTCAGGGTTGTAATTGGACTTGTAAAATTAAATTTGAGTTTATTTTCCATTAAAATTGAAAGCATTCTATTTGAACATAAGAGAATAGAACAAAGTACTTCATTCCACCGTCCAATGTCCCCTTTAAGTCTAGAGACATTTTTTAAATAATTAAAAACAATAAAAGTATATTTTATCATCACATCTATAGACATACAGAGTTATGGGAGGGGAGTTATGATGGTGCGTTCAGCTGAACGTACTACTCTCTGCAGTGTAACAGTTACACTGTTAAAGTTCTAATATGATTAATAATATAATATTATAACTACTTGTCTTTCCCAAGTTCCTCAGAGCCATTGTCACTGAGATGGACAGAGAGAAAACCGGAAAAGGAGCAGACAAAATAGCATCCATGTCAGTGCAAAGAGGAACAAATGTCCACTCAGTGTGATCATTCTTTAGTAAGGCACAAACTGGTGGCCTGGAGGAGACCAGAATTATTGGTATTATTTTGTATTTGTTATACTTAAGGGTTCTCCCCAGATGGAAAGGGATGTAGGAAAGAATTACCTTCAACTGAAATAAAAATCAACTTTCAACTGAAATAAAATATGATTACACAATAACACACATCTCTGTTGTCATTCTTGCAGCCCAGCGCAACAAGCAGCCCAGTTTGACAGAACACCAGCAATTTCCCCTTACTCTTAATGGTCCTTATCTACCTTATCATCATCATCCTTGCACGGAGGAAGAAAAGGAGAATTATTGGTGGACCATTTTGTTTATTGGGTTTTAGACATCACTAAGTATGGTCTACAGATGACAAAGGATATAGCAAGAGATTATTGAGCAACTTTTTATCTGAAACAAAAAATGATTACAGATTAATTTGTATGTCAATGTTGTCATTTGTTAAGATAAATACGTTTCATAAACTAGCTCAACGCATAAATGGATCGATAGATGTACAGTATAGATGGACAACTTAATGCAGTCATTGAGTAGCTACGGTCCCAGTAGCCATCATAGTTTGAAAATGGACAGTGGCTTTAAGCTGGTTGCCATCTACAACCTCACTGAGGGATGGCACAAAGACTATACACTGTAGCCTACAGTCGGTGAGGAAGGGGCCTTGTCCTTATTCCGTCATATCTTCACCCTGTAAGCTCTTTGCAATAAAACATTTGATTGTTTTGTGATCTCAGTTCAATAGCTTGGCTTTTACAAGGGTTACATTCCTTTAAAACCTAATTTACAGATTTTGACATTTTACTCTAAATGAAATATTGTGCGTGGCCCATTTCCCATGAGGTAGAGAAGCTATCTAAAAATTAGGTGCACACCTAAGTTTCTTCAGACCACTCTTCCTCCCTTATTTCACAAATACACCATGAATGCTGAAATGCAATAAGCATTCAAGTTCATATAGTTAGTTGGAGCAATGTATAGAAGTAATGTAAACCAGGGGGATCATCCTTTCCTGTACTTCATTTCCTATAATTCATTCTGGAAAAGGTGCCAGCTTCACCTACCTTACGGCATTGTCTTCTTTCTTTCAAAAACTGCCATTTACAATTGGCCATGTCAACTTACAGTCACAGATTCTCTACGCGTCTTGGTCGGGAGACTGGTTACGTTACAAGACAATGATTCGTTACTGTATGGTTTCCATTTACTGCTGGTGACAGGGCTCCCAATATTTAACAATGGACACTTCATACAACTTCTGACAATATTCTGACAAGCTAGTCTTTTTTTCAGGGCAAAATCGGGCTTATATCTTGTAATGTGAGGCCATAGCCAAAGTTAGAAGATTACTATTGGTCAATAGCCTGACAAATCAGCACAAACCAAACTGTATGGTCTTGGCACAATGGATAGGCCAAGCGCAATCCAAGGGGCAGCATCAATGGTTGTCTTTTCAAACAGCCTCTGCGTGCAACAGGATAGCGCTCTGACAAATCAGTAACAAACTTATTTACCATAGCACTACACCAGTCTACTGTTGCAGCCCTGTCATCATACTTTCAAACATGTCCCGTGACTCTCTACAAGGATAGACCGATGTGATTGGTCTGACCAGATTTGGGAAAAAAGCTACTGAGCTTCAATGGGTCATGGCTAGTCTGTACCCAGGATAGAAACTGCTAGGGTACGTATAGATTTCTTGGCTAACTGGCCAAGGGAATCTGAAGGTAAAAACCTAGCCCTGTTATTTTTACACTCCACCACTGAGACCACATTGATGGTAAGATTGATACTATGTACGCATTTCAGACCATGTTGCTGCTATATAGTATTCGTGAAGGCATTTTGTCTTCTTGAATTCATTTACTCCGGTGTGAACCGTTTCAAGCTAGTTATGGTTTCAGAAACCCCAGACCTGAAGACTAAAGGTAAACCAGCTCAAAACAATATTGTTTCCAATATATTTCGCCACTGGTTTTACGAACAGCGCACAGCTCTCTACAGTTGCCAATGTTGGTGATATCGGTCCCTGACAGCTGTGCCAGGATTTGGATTAGGCAATAGAACATATGAAACCGATCACGATTTATTTGGTCCGCTGTCAACAAACCATCTGTTGTCCCTCTGCTTAAAATAACAGAGAAAATGTTTAAGGCTGAGGTGGGAATTGGGTTTCATGTTTGGTTTAGTTGACATTGTATTTAATATTTTTTACCTTGAAAAGTAAGTAAATAAATAAATAATGATATAAATTTAATATTATTTAGTAATAAAATAATGGTAACATATACAATCTCATCTGGTAACATTACCACGCTACTGTGGCACATCATAATGATATGTTCATCCAGGGATGATCAGCTATTTCAGATTTGAAATTTAAACATTTAAGACTTCAGCTAACATCCCATGGTCTACTATCCCTCCATTCCATTCCCTTAGTATGCCATTACAAAAAAGGGTCTTATAAACAAACAAAAAAAGGGTCTTATAAACAAACCGGTGGAAGCAGCCTGTGCCCCCAAACAATTATGCAGTTTTTCAGAGAGTAGAGACCGTTCAGGGGTTAGCTACTTTTCTCTTCCGCTCTCTGTTTTATCTGATTCTTAGTCCAAATATAAGATAACTATGTTGAATAAAAGTGTCTGAAGAGAAATTTAAACATAAACACAAACATGAACAACTGAAATACCTGCCCACATTGCCTATTGCTCTTTCAACTGGTTACATTCCTGGTGCGTACTGTATTAGAAAATATTAAAATTCATTGTAAAGAATACATTCAATAATAATAAAAAAAAAAAAACATTTTAATTGTTTCAAAAGCATAAACAACAGCACACCATCTGAACCATACTGAGTAAAAACAGGCACGGACACACACCATCACACACACATAACCAAACACACAATCACCTGCACATATACACACATGCACACATCCCCACACACACTCTTTACTAAACAAAGGAGGTGCAGTCTTTAATGTGCCTAAAATGTCCATGTCACAAAGACTGTCTGACGCCACTTGAGTCTTGTTCCTGTGCTGTACGACCCTGTTTTAGCCCCTGCAAAAAAAAAATTAAATAAAGGGGATAATGACTGGGGTTACAGTACTTGTACTATACAAATTATTGTATTCTTGTCCATACTGAGTACATCATTCAAAACATTCACAATGCTGGGCTGGCAACTGAACCCAGAGTAAGTGAAATATTCAGAACTACCTGTAACATTCCTAACGAAATTCCTTTCAGATTTTCAACAGCTAAATTATTCCATTATGGGTAAACTGAATGAGTAACTGAACCCTAAAATATGTCTGAGCTGCTGATAAGTGATATAGTCGATACAGTGTGTGGAGAAACACACATTACTATACCTTCAAATGCACCAGAAGCCATGATATCAATTCTGTGTACCAAACGTAGGGGAAGAGGAAAGGGGATGCCCAAATAAGGAGTGATTCCTCACGTCTAATCGGAGGTGGGCAGACCTACTTCCACAACTTACTCAACTAAATTGAAGTGTACTACGCTAGATGGCAATGCCTCCAACATCCCGTCCCCCCTTTAAGGCCCTCAGCCTCCTCACCCATTTCAGAAGCTTTTCTCAAAAACATGTCATTGTGCATAAGCGGCACTCTAAATGTGAAATCTGCTTTGTGATTGTGATGTATGTTTATTAAGTTTCTTATCTACTGTTGTCTCTATTGTACAGTATATCACTGTCGTGTATTACTACTATTCAACTATATGTTGAACATATACTAGAGTTAACCGTGTACTCGAGTAAAAGTCCCTGTGTATGCAAGTATACTTGGGAAATAAAACTGATTTCGGATTAGCTCCCATACCAAGGTTTTGAATGTGCTCTATAAATAAAAGACTATTATTATTATATAAATATATTCCACCTGTGCACGTACCAAGTAGAATCCAGTGTGATAGCCGCTCATGTACCATGAGATCAACATGGCGCCCAGGGCTTCGTTCTCTTCGATCATGTCAGCAATCAGGGGTGGTGGCGGAGGAAACATCTAAGTAATGGGGGGGTCGGGGTAAGCAATAAGTACAAACATGCTGAAACCATATTCTTTACCTTTTCCATTTTTACATTACTAGGAAACTTGGTTCAGCTTGACTCATCACTGGGCGCAAATTCACTGGGCCTGCTTCACATATCATGTGGCTTGATTTGGGTCTGGGCCAGCTGCTTTAAAACTTCATTTCTGACAGCTGGCTTGCCAACTCTCACACCCGTATGGATTTTAACGTGCACAAGTAGGTTGGCACATGCATGATTGATGCAGACATCTTCCTTACCGCACAAAATTTCTGCACTGCAAAAACGTCCACTGAGCCTGTCCACATGACGAAAATTACATCCTGCGAACAATCCCGCAATTCTCCATAGACCCTTTCAATAAGTATACTGAGGCCTTGATTGCCTTCTGGAATACCTGTGAGGGACACTTACCGGAAGAGCAGCAGGAGGAATGAGTGGGGCACAGCCATGCAATGCTGATCTGCTGTCACCAGACTTTTTGTCTTCACTCTGAAGGACAATGTGGAAGAAGACAACTAGTGTAAAGATAAGATTTCAATGGCATTCCAAGAGAGAAAGCTGGAGATTCGACGATTGCGAATTTTTTCAAACTACTTTACAGCACACAGAAAACTATTTTCTTTTTACCTTTCTTTTAATAGAACATTCTAGTCATGGCTTTACGGTTTTCATTGCTGGAGAAAAGTTAGCAGAGGTTGCTGACTTGTGGATAGATCTGGCTCAGTGCTCTCAGTGCCATGTACTCCCCTGCATGGGCTTGGAATGTAGACCATAGAGTTAAAACTAGAGAGAGAGGACTCCCTATTATTGTCTAATCAGAGTTTGTGACTTCGTGGAGGATCAAAAATGGCCGCCAAAACGGGAGCGATGTCAACAAACACAATGTGCGTCAATTAGAAGACATGCTGTCTGTAAAATGATTTTGGTCATCAGCTATGGACTAGATTACCCTGAAATTCAACACAGTGGTGTAAAATCATGTCAGCTACACGGAATTGACATAATAAAAGTTTAAAAAGCCAGTGAAGAGCCAGAAGCCAGCAGGGAAACTGACGATTTGACAGTGTGTATTGACAGACGATTATCAACATACACAGGACTGTAAGTCGTGATTGCATAATTTAATGTTGTAAAATATATTCATACGAGTTTCAAGTCAGAGGCGTGCTCAGTCCCTTTAGGAAGAGTAGATAACAATGTTCTATGGGTGCTCTTTGGTTCAAGGTGAGTAATCCAAAGTTAGTTGAAAAGAAAAATCTTTTCTACACCAAGGCACTCCAAAAATGTCATTTAAAATGTCTTTATTAAACTGACATGTCCACTAAGGACTTTTAAAATTGCCCACGCGTAGCGGCGATTGGGCCTTCTTCAGGGCATAGTGAGAATAGAGCAGTGAATTCTTTTTTAACAGACAGCACACTAGTTGATTGCTTGATTGTCCTCAGGTGTAATTAGTGGCACCTTCCCTTCACAGTGAAGGGGACAGATTGAAAAGGTTGCTGCAGAGAGAAACATTTTGGATCTGGAGCTTTAAGGCAATGGAGTACCCAGGTCTAAATGAAGAAATAGATTACAGACCTTTTTTGTAATAATGTGTTTAATTGTTTTTAACCACTGATATTGTGTTCACATATTGTATCATAATGTTTAGTATGCTGAGTGTGTCTTTTGTATGTCTTTGTGTTATATGTTTGCTTTCTTAAGATCTGTGTGAGGGTCTTGGTAGCTTCACTGTGAAATGTTTGCTTTCTAAGATCTGTGTGAGGGGCGGGTCTTGGTAGTTTCACTGTGAGACTCAGGCATGCTGTATTTGAGGAAGACCACACCATTGATTTCTATGCGATCGATGGACGATACATTCCCGTTTTGATCAGGGTGGCGGGTCTCCATGGAATCACAGGATTACGTCACCAGTGCTCTCTCTCTAGTTTTAACTCTATGATGTATACTCATCTGACCATCATGTACAAAACCCTATTTTTATTATTTGTTTCAAGAGGGGAGTTTTCTATGTGACCACTTTTAGCATGATCCTCTAGCTAATTAACAAGCTACATATCTCGAACTAGAGAACATGCTAATTAATGTTGAAGGAAAACATCGTTAAAATATTTCCTTTCACTGACACTGGAATTATTTATGCCAGCAGTTTTACATGAAATCAGATTTTTAATAAATATCGAACAACAAAATAGATGTTTCTGATCGTATTGAACATCTAACAGTAACAGTCAGTAATAGGTGACATTTGTCATTTCATAACTAATTTATAGCTATTTTGGAGCAGCACACAGACCATGCATCATCTTTAACCTTGTGTGTGTGTTTGCGCCTTCATGGAGCCTCCAAGGGCGTGCTGAGCATATTACAGGACCATGTTTTTTTCTACACCAAAGCAGGCCAGAAGTAATTAAAAGTAATGCAAACAAAATCGACTGGCTGAAACATCAGTATTGATTGGTTTGGCGTATTCTGTATTTGTTGGTATTTTTTTCACACCATATTAAGACTACAGTGGGGCAATGTATGGGAAACACTGTTGTGTGCGTTCTAGGCTACAGGCTGTGTGTGTGCATGTGCTGCTGGTGTTGCACTTGATGTTCATGATGTAGTGCACAAGTTTTGACCTGCATACAATCAGCAAATTACGCGAAAATTGGCCGATTCCGAACACCAGTCAGTCAATCGGTGCATTCCTAGAGAAAGCTGATGATAACCACCCTGGACAGTGAAGCGTTTCATCAAAAGAGAACTCGTACACTTAATACATTGGCCCTTTACCAGGTAACCCGTTTTGGCTTGTTTTCTACAAAACGTTATCTTAAAAGTTATTACCTCCCTTAACAATGGGATTCTCTTTTCTGACTGGCTGATGAGGTGGGAATTAACTTTTATGTATCTCCCTTGACAATAGAATTCTCTTTTCTGATTTGCAGATGAAGTGGGTATTTTGCGCTTATGAATGGTAACCATGACAACTGTCATAGCCAAATTAACAGTTAAATTACGATTACATGCTCTGCTTTTTCTTAAGAGATGCTATAAAGTAGCAAATCAGCCATTTATTTTGGTAGTTTATGCACATAAAATTAGATCATAAATACAAATGGAGAAATAAAAGGGATAACGGCCTTCGAGGTGACCAGTTCCGTGGAAATAATGACTTGGCGGAGTCATCTCTTACTTCTTTTCTTTTGCATTGGCAGTAATGGTATGCAAGTTATTTTTGGATTGTATGTTGGTAAGCCTTTTGGAACCCACGAACCAACAAGCCTTGAGTTGCTGGTGTGATACCCTTCCTGCCACACCTCCAGGCAGTGGGATTTATATAACAGAAATACTCGATGAGTGCCAATTCTGTTGTAAAAATAAAAACAATAGTTGAGTTTGTTCAAAGCGATAGAAAGGTGATAATTTAAACAATCCTATGTGACACTAATGCTAATTTGTGCCATAAAAAAACATCACTCATCTGTCATCAAACAAACCACTACTCATCTGTTTGGACGTCTTATGTTATAAGAACGACTAAACAAAAACTTGAGGAGCTGCACACTCAATTTTGTGAATGTTTCTCATGTCTGCAAGATTTTGGTCATTTGATCTTATTTAGGCAGACTGTATTACAATCAGTGCATGGAGTTCAAATAAAATGCTTTATATAGGACACGTGTCAGTAATCAGTTACACAAGCATCAGGATAAATGTAGTTCTTTTTCACTACGTGTAAATTTTCATGGCTGCAAGGCAGAGTGAGACTGCATGAAGAGGGTAAAAGGACCTAAAACTTTTGGATCTGAATAAAACTTTTTTTCCCCACAAATCTAAGTGTGTGGATGTTGCACAAATCTGAGCGTATGGATGTTGTCCTTTCTACCAGTGCTATGCCAAAAACACAGAACACATAATGAGTTGGCTGCATAAAATATTTCACTTGAGTCCGCTAGGAATGGGAATCTGAAGCACAGTGGGAATATGCTCACCAAAATCAAACTGAAATAGACGGTATTGTTTAGCAAGTAAGAAAACACAAAGCAGCCTATGAGCAACCAAGCTCCATTTTACCCATCTTAAACCTAAACGCTGTGTCTGCACATCACATACAACAGTATGCGTTGGCGCCACCTAGAGGCCCAAGCAGCACTCAGAACACATTTGGCTGAAAATGTAAGAATAGAGCCCTTACTTTCTCTGGTGTTGCACCTTTTTCCCTGCTCGCAGGCTGAAGGTCCTTCAGGTGATGCTCTTCTTTGTTGCCGTAGTTACGGTAGACGACCACACAGGTTCCACTCTGCTGGTCAATGGAGCTGATTCTGGCTGGATACCAGTTACCATCCTCCGTCCACAGGGCAGAGCAAGTGTCTCCAACTTTCCACTGCAACAAAATTAATGAGATGTTTTTATGTTTATGGTTTTGGTTCTTGGCAGATGTTCTTTTTTTACAAAGCACCATGCAATGCTGAAACAACACATTATAAACAGAAATACTTGGCCTACCATTTAAAAAAAAAAACATTTTGGGAGAAAAATATAAGCATAAGTTGCAAAGGCCAGTAACAGACAGAGACATAATTAATCTACTGCATTTTATAATAAATAAATAGAACACCACATCTGAAATAGACAGGCCTAAATAAAAAATGGTCTAAAGGGGCAGGTGGCACATAATTAAGCAGCTAAGTACAAACTGAAGAGATGTGTCTTTAAACATCTTAAAAATCTGTACACTGTTGGAAGAACAATGCAACATGGTATAACAGAGTGTACAAGTTCGATTCATGTCAGAATGTTTTCTTCACAACAATTATACCTCTTTGCTAGCGAGAGCATTGCTCTTTTTTCTGCTACTGGTTTTTGTGTTGTTCTTCCGCTTTTTCCCAGGTTGTTTGGATTCTGGATTCTCCTCTCCTTTGAGCGCATGCTAAAAGGTGCAAATAATAAAAGCAGATTTCATATAGGGTCATTCCATTCCAACTCAACTAATATTGAGAAAATTTCCTTGGGCACCATGTTATATTTTGCTCAAAAAATGCACCAAATCTACCTCTATGGGAGCAATGAAAAACGTTTTGACCAAAATATCAAGCAGTTTAGATTTGATGGCTCTTTAAACTTTAAGGGCCATGGCCCTTTTTTGCTTCCGCTGAATGCCGCATTCATTTTTAATGGTTTTTGGAGGCCCATAATCTAATTTATCATCATTTTCTTGGAGGGACAGCTTTAATACTCAGGGCATTGCACTGTCCGCTTGCCTGATCCAGTCTGTGATATTAGCCTACAGAAGAGCCACTGACTAGAACTGTCTACTAAGTGGACTAAATGGAAGAATAGTTTTCACTGCCATTCATTCCCATATTAAAGTTAAGTCAAGTCTATTTAAAAAGCATAACAACAGTTGACCAATGGAATAGTTACAAACAGCTGATGTACTAACGGAGTATTAAAGTAGTCAAAGCTAGATTACATAAATGCATTTACTGCATTTTAAAAGCTATTAAAAGACAGGAAGGGCTTGACCTCTGAGAAAAGCCTAATCTGAAAGAAGCTAGAAGTCTTTTATTTAAAATTAACGAGAGCCTTAGGACAGTCAATTCTCATCATGCGCTGATAGAACAGTCTCGAGGACATAAGGTGGGGGAAAATAGGAAATTACATTCTAGTCTTACCTTAAAAGAAGCCACCGCTTTGTCATAGGCCTTTATCAGAGCAGTGTCGTCCCAGATGTCAGACTCGTCGCTCTGGGTAAATTAAGGCGGACAATTTGCTTAGTTATTATGCCAACAACTCCTGAAAAATACAAACCTGCAATATATGTTTAAATTAAGTTCGAGTGAAACATTTTGAAACAGATTTTACGGCGAATAATTTCGGGAAGAACAGCAGGCACATCGACAATTTGAATATATGCAAAAGCGTTTATTTCCATGAAAAAAGTACTGGCTGAGACACTAAACAATTGAGGTGCATGCGACAGTTGGCAGTGTTTCCCAGTAGCTACACTTACTTGGACTGCTCCACGGGAGAAAAGCACTTCATTGTGGTCATTTTCCATTACAGCACCTGATAAAATAGAAGTGTGGTATAAGCGGCCGGGCTGATATTGAAGAAGTTTCGTGGACTTTGTTAATACCGACTTGATACTAAAAAATCAATCAAGAGATCCTCCTTGATTCATCCATGTTGGTTCTGCGCTCTTCGCATTCCGTCGTGGCGCTTCTTGATGACGTTTAATGACAGCGTTAGAAATTACTGCCGAGCAACCGTAAAGAACAGAGTTTTGTTTGCGTGTTTATAATGGAAACCACATGTTTATCTGGAATATGTATGTCTTTAGCTACGTCTTGTGATAAAAATTACCCACCAGAACACATTATTGATGGGTGAGTGACTCATTTGTCAATTTAATCTTGACCTAATTTCCAGCATCTGTATTATCCGGCAAAAATGTGCAGTATGACTGAGCAGATGGCATTTCAATTTACTGACTGATTTTGTCGCTAACGTTTTGAATGGCTAATTCTTAACTCAAGATGACAAGGAGTGCCCCGCACAACCTCTTTCATTTCATCATAAAATGAAAAACCATTATCTTGGCTATGTCCCCTTTTACTGACTCACCCAGTCCCATCATGTTTGAAGTTTATGAAGGTCAGAGGTGAACAAACCTGCTTGAGAAGGTAGATGTCCTGCCATATACTACTTCTGTCTGTGCTAACACCGTGGATTTCACCACTTACCTTGCTCATCTACCTGGCTGAGAAGTTGAGCTAATTAGGATCCGTTGGTACATAACATACATAACAGTGAATTGGCTGGAATAAAACATGTCAGGATGTCCACCTCTGATAAAGCCAAAAAGTGCTATCTTTCCAAGTTTTGTTATTTGATTTTAAAAACTGAATGAGAAGTTGGGAGTCAAATCCTGATCATCTATTTTTCTGTTTTATCTCACAGAAACAGAGAAACCTTTTGGGTGTCTACTGGAATGTTTCCACAAGCTTTCGTCATCAGTTTCCCTGGCACAACAGGAATAGCTGACATCTCCTTACAAAGCTACAATGGTGAGCCAGCCATACCCCCAATCCATTCACTACAAGGACTCAAGGGTGAGAGTTTAGTGTAGTGGTGCAGCCTGTAATTCTGATTCAGTAGCCTACACACTGTCTGGCTATTCGGTAGTACAGTGGTTCCGAATTAGGCTAGCTACACTTTATTTGAATAGTCCAACAAATGGCTCTGTAGACTACCTACAGATGCTGAGACTATTACGGGTGTCTGCATCGGGTTTTCATTAGTTTTGCGTTGGTCTCTAGTATTCATAAATGCCCTGTGAGAATGCTTTGGTGAAACAAATCCATGTTTTAAATTACTGTGTAAACCTTATTGGATGGTTTTGTATCAAAATAAAGCTTAACCCCACCCCCTCAACCCCAATTTTGCATTGCGCACTCACACTACTACTACACAGCAGGTGCAGCACATTGCACCATGACACAGCAAGATGGTTGGTGTTTCAGAACCTTGTTCTGTGGTTCTTCATAATAACCTACCGTATGTGGTTTCATCTGCTTGTCATCCAGTGACACAGGGCAACTTGGATTCAGAAGCTACAATTCAGTACCACATATTCCAAATCACCTGGTTCTAGCTAGGTGGGTGATTGTAATAACAAACTCCTCTGCTTGACTGAAGAGCTATGCTAATTAGAATGAGCTGATTCCGTGAATGGCTGGAACAAAAACATTTTACTGGATTATAGCTTCTGAAAATGGGTGAACCAGCTCTGCACTAGCCATAGTGGTCGGAAAACTTTAGAGATTTTTATAGGACTTTATTACTCGCCGCCAGCGGAGGTTATGTAATCATTAGCGTTTGTTAGTTAGCAACATAACTTAAAAAGTTATGGATGGATTTTGATTTTTGGTCCAAAATGGGCTAACTTAAAAGTGATTAGATTTTGGTGGTGACCTCAGCTGCCCTGACGGAGGTCTGTGCTCTCTGGGTGCTTTTCTAGTTAACTGTATTATTTGTCACCTTAATTTAACCATAGAATTTCTGTGTTTTATTTTCAGTTAAAGGTCTCAAAATAGAGAGGTGTGTTTCAAAAGACATGGGGACATTTGAACCAGTTGCAGAGAGAGGTGGGTATGAAGATAGGCTCATTACATCCCATTTATAATGAGTTATTTATTTAGTTCAATTTTGGCCTATTTGTTTTCAATTATGATATTGTATTGATTTTTTGTTTAGTGGAGTTGATTAACTGTTTATAACTATTGCAATCTTTGCTTATTTTTTTTTACCAAAATGTTATGTCATTATTTCTGTTTATATTTTATTATTTTATATTTTAATGTTTTAAGCCAAGTATTTTTTAAATAATGTGGTGTTTTTATAGTGGTTTGGCACTGTATATCAAAAGTATTACAAACATAACTAAATAGCTTTTACAATCATTGCAGAGCTTGAACACACAGAGGAACATCTTCAGACCAGTAATGTTTCAGTGAGTTTCAATTGCTTTTCACATTCTTTGTAAAGCTGTTAAAGCTCCACATTATGAATGTGATGTAACATTATGAGCACTTAAATAGCTTGTAGCCTAGTCTTTGTTTCATATAACCTCTATGCCTGCTCAAATTTCTTGTAATTGTTCACATCATACAAACTCTTCTGCATTTTACTGGCATTACAGATAGGACAAAAAGTCCACATTCCGAGGTGGAATACATGTGTGTGTATATATGTGTGTTTTTTTTTGTTAACTATATATGTATTAGCATATGCTTAATATGTGCTAATATGACCTATCTGCTTATTTTTCCACAGCTCAACACAAGTGCAACACTTTTACGCTTCATCATTACTTCAGGCTATGACCAATTTGTGTCAGTCAATGAAGTAACTGTCAGGCCTAGTAGTTAAATTATGGTGTGTGTGTATGTGTGTGTGTGCACACTTGTGAGACAACAAAGAATTTTTTGCTTTTTTTATGTCCTTTTTAAAAACAAATGGCTGAAAATAAAAGGTGTATTACCTTAAAAGTTATTGTGAATAGTTTTTAGCAATTTCAGCTGTCACACTTATCAAAAGATGATTTCACTAATTGGCTGATGTACCTGTTTGATGAGTTGTGTGTTCAGTGGGCTCAGGTGGTTAAGAAAAAATGTTTAAAAATGTCGGAATCAAATATGTGGTAGAATTTTTACCTTCTAAAGCTGCCATTTCCACCTTTAAAAAACAAAAAAACAATGGATGCATGAATTCTTAAAAACAAACCGCAAAGGCTCTCTGTTTTCCAAAGTTTGGGGATATTTAAAGCCACAAACACTTGAAGAGGAACACAGGTGGAAAAGTTAAGTTCCATAAAAGGAAGTAGATCAGTTGGTATTAGATAACTTTATTGTCCCTGTTGGGCAGTTGGGTTTGCAGCACAATCACATGGCACTTTGTAAGAGCACAACAGGTGATTTTGTTGTGCAATTAGGATAGAGGGAACCAGGGGCGATTCTAGGCTTGGGGCCTCAAAAACAAGTCCACCACTATATCACAACCCCATTTTCAGTGGCTATGTCTACATTTGTGATGTACATATGAAGGAGACAACAACTATGTTTCACATTAATGACAGCTCTGTAGCCATGCAAAACCTCTACAACTCAAACAAAGACAAGGTGAAAATGTTTTTCCATTCTATTACCCCTTTTAAAGGTTGTCAAGGACGTGGTTGATACAAACAGATAAAGGCGAGGGCCAAAATAAGGGCTGGGGCAAAATATGTAAACACTGGCTAAAATCATAGGAGGAACGCGACCCTGCCTCTAATACAAGCCTGCCCAAAATAAAGGTCTGGGCTTACTGCAGCCTAAGTAAATAAAGGCCCCGGCCACTATTTGTGAAATTACTGTATTCTGATCCTGAAAAGAACAGAAATCAAACATCTTAAGGCTGTCAACCAAAGATAGTTTAAATCAGACATTTATTCACATGAAAAAATACAGACATACAAAAACAACACTGCACATTAAGTTCCCTATGAAAGTCGTCCCTAGCCCTTCTCAGTATGTTAGTAGTGTAAAAAGACCTCACATTCTAAACACTCCGAATCTCGTCTTCTGGATCGGGGAGTTGAGAGCAGCACTTAGACTCAGACCCAGAACAAGTCGCGTGTCAGCAGGGTCAATGATTCCATCGTCCCAAAGCCTGAGGAAAAGAAAACAATACAACTACTTTTGTAGCTTAAGAGAAATTGGATGTGAAATTGGTATATGGCTTATTGTCTATTGAACTACGTATACTGCAGCATAACAGACTCAAATGTTTGTTGGGGAACAAACCTACACTAATCCAATGCATTCTAAACTAGATTCCTTTTAGTCGATGCATTTGTTTTTACAGTTCAAAGGGTGTATACCTTGCGCTTGAGTAGAACGGGCTTCCTTCCTCCTCAAACCGCCTGATGATGGGCTCCTTCATGGCAGCCTCCTGCTCTGTCGTAAACTACACATCAAATAGAAATGTCAGTCAGTCATTCTGCATTGCTCATCACAGAGTGCACATTTCATTGCAAAACCAGTAAAACAAACAAACAAAAAAGAGCCGTGAAAGTCGTGTCCTCATGACAGCGACGAGAAACAACTGAAAACTACTGCATGTAAGAACTGTTTTCTTAATAAACATTTTGTACACTTACCCCTGGATGGTACAACTTTATTTTAAATACTATGTGCATTAATAAAAAAGTGAAAACAGACTACGGGCACATGGTAGGATCGGATTGGATTGGGATTGGGTTGGGTGTTGCTACCCAACGGGTGGTCTGTCCCAAATGTCTGTGCACATGAGAGTTCGTGTTAGCGGATAACGGTCAGAGATCTGGCCGTTTCCGCTACGCTAGATGGCGCTATATTCCTTTCAACAAGTGGTGTTAGAACTACTTCAGGTTAACGGCTGCTAAAAGAAAATAAACAAACTATCTGGCGGCATACAAAACAAAGATAGCGCTTGAGGAGGTTGACAGAGCAGCAGTTGCATGCAAGCTGTGCATTCTCCTTTCTTTGGAAGTCCGTATGAAAGAACAAACAGCGTTTTTGGTTTCCTTGATACGACATGAACTGTGCCGTCGGCGTTTGATATTACAAGCAATTGAGGACAACGAGACTTGTTGAGAGCAGGCGATAGAAAGCCTCGACGTTCAGTATGGATGAAAATCAGGGACAGAAGCTTCTGGGATCGAGTGGTTTTACATGCGCAGTAGGGCTGTCAACATTGCTCAAAAATGATTTTCGAATATTCGCTCCAAATAAAACACAAATATTCCAACTACACCGAGTATTTCTTTTGCCTCCGACATTCCAAAGCGCAAGTGCATGTTTTTTCACATTCCAATATTAACTTTCACCTTCGAATTGCTTTTCTAACTAAAACTATTCGAATATATATTCGAATTTCGAATATTCCTTGCCAGCCCTAATGCGCAGTACACGAATCCAAACCAATAACCGTGCACAAGGCGGCACCAAGCGGATTGTAACCGGCTCAAGCCAGGGGTTGCAATCGGATTCGCGAAACCAATCCCTATACGATCCTTAGCCTGGGCACATGAAGTCGATACGATCCCAAACCATTTCCAATCGGATTCAACTCCTCCATGTGCACGCAGTGACTGACCGTCATTGGCTGACTGACAACCAATCTCCATACCTCCTTCCCCTCACGCTTCTTCTGGTCTCTTGTGATGGTGGCCAGAACAGTAGCAGCTTGCTCCCCTCCCATCACAGAGATCCTGGAATTCGGCCACATGAACAGGAACCTGGGACTGAGGGGAAGAACACAGGGCAGAGAAGATGCCAGACAAGTTTTAGCTCCTCATAAGAATACTTTAAAGAAACAGGAAAATCCCAGTAAATGGCATGAAAACAAACAGAAATCAGAAAACAAACAACCTGTTCTGAACACGCATGTCAACATACATGAGCACAAACCCCACACTTTCAAATTTTAAAGTACTTTACTTCACCGTCTCTACTGAACATACCGTTATAAGCTTATAACTGTAAAAAGTTGAGTACTTAAACGCTAAAAAGGTCCACACTAAGTCAGGGTGTGACCAGCAACTTGGGTGATTTTCATCCATTTCCAGACTGTTACTCTCTGATCTGAGCTGCCTTGTCAGTTAAGATATTTCAATGATAAAGTGTCTACAGTTATGATACCTCAGTGATAGAGTTTGCACACTTGTGTTACAGAAGTTAGTAATTAATAATGTTTTACTGAAAGTTGTGAGGCTCCCTGTTCATTTAAGTAACTTTCAATAAACATATTCTAGGTGACAAACAAAATCCATGCAAGCATGAAATTAAAATACCTGTACGCCCGTCCACACATTCCATAGTTTCCAGCTCCGTAAGACCCCCCGATTATGACGGTGATTTTTGGCACGTTGGCGCATGCTACTGCCGTCACCATTTTGGCGCCATCCTTAGCGATGCCTCCTGCCTCATAATCCCTTCCCACCATGAAGCCTTGTGGATGGAAGACAAAGTTTATTTTTCCTTCTGATTTATAAAAAACATTATGGAAGCCCGTTTCCGCCACTTTAAATGGAAGTTTTTTATGAATTGCGAGATAGTATCTCACAATTCTGACTTATTATCTCACAATTCTGACTTATTATCTCACAATTCTGAGTTACTATCTCGCAATTCTGAGTTACTATCTCACAATTGTGAGATAGCCTAAAGGCATTGGGCAGACACCCTATATAGCCTATACATTCCCATGGTCATTCAAAATGGATACGATCATTGAAGGATATTTTCGACGTGGTTTCACACAAAGTGAGATTCGGACGCTATTAGATGAAGAGCATGGCATTGAAATAAGCCTCCGCACTTTACAGAGAACTTTGGCAAGAAACCAGCTCTGGCGCAGGCGTAATACAACGGATGTTGTCGAGGTGGCAGAGTTCATCCATCAGCAGCTACAGATGTCGGGTCAACAACACGGCTACAGATGGATGCATCAGAAATGCTGGATTGCTGGCATAATTACAGACAGAGAAACTGTCCGTCTCTTATTAAGAGTCATGGATGGTGGTGGTAGTTGTACACAATGGTGTATGCCACAATCACTCCGTTTTAATGTATTACAATCAAAGCAAATGCAGTGTATAATCCACACCGAGTTCTTGAATCGCAAACAAAACAGACTGTAACATAACGAACGATTTGACCCATGAAATATTCTCTGCCACGCGTTGAGATGGTATTTTACTGCGATATAGAATCTCACAATTGTGAGATAATAAGTCAGAATTGTGAGATAGTAACTCAGAATTGTGAGATAGTAACTCAGAATTGTGAGATAATAAGTCAGAATTGTGAGATGCTATCTCGCAATTCATAAAAAAACTTTTATTTAAAGTGGCGGAAACGGGCTTCCATAAAAAATGAATGACCACTAAACATTTAAATGGCCCTTCCAAAGTAAATGAAACAAAATATAAGTCTTACCATGACTAAAAAAAATGCACAAAATGATTGTTTATAACTCCATAAACTTAGATTTTTTTTACAAGAAATGCAAATCTATTTTCTTGTATGAAATTGTGCAAAAATTGCATGCAAATCTGTACCGGTACTGTATACATATAATACCTAGGACGTTTTTACCTGTTATATTTTGAAGAAATATGAGAGGAATGTTTCTTTGACAGCATAACTCAATAAAATGTGCTCCCTGAAAAAAAAACAACAGTATTTAAGATAACAACAGCTCTTGGACTGAGTTTGATCCGCTTGTAAGCTCTCATTCGATGTTGTAGGCCTTCTTTAATCAGTGGACTACCTGGACCTGGCTGTCTGTCTGTCGATATCAATCTCATATCAGCACTGAATTGATAAACTGTACACCTTACCATGGAGAACAGACTAAAAACATTAGCCTTAAATATATAGACTATTCTCATAACTGGACATTATTTTCTAACCAAGACAAATAAAACCACACTTTTCTAATAAATTGTTATTTAAGCTATCATTAAAAATAAACAAGTGAGCGACAGCAATGTAAATTCCTAGCATTTGAGGTTTGTAGACTACGGTTTAATTAGGCACGTGTTACTTTAATTTTTTCCTCTGATCCTAACGTGACAGAAACTGATCTTCTAACTTGATTTCTATGCAAGATGCTGATGAAAATCAGTAGGGTATGGCTACTGCTGATGTGGATTCATTTGCTAATGTTTCTCAGCGGTTTAAATAAACATTGGTAAACTACTACAGGAGAATCTTTATTGGATTATACAAGAGACTTATTGGATTATACCAAGAGATGGTAAGTAACATTAGGCTGCTACTCAACTGAGAAGCAGACTTAACGCAAGCTAGTTGGTTAGTTCACCAACAAAAGTCACCCAGGTGTAACCTAGGCTACTTTCTGGTTGTTTATTATAGCTTGCAGTAAATTATCTTAATTTTATTGTCAGTTTTCTAACATCATTTACAAAATCAGTGTTTCCAGAATTCTACAACTTAAATCTGCACCTAACATTGGTGCACCTTGTTACAACTTTGCAAGGTAGTTGTGCAGTATTTACATGGGAGGGTAGTGCAGTGTAATGTTGTTGTAGTCACTGTCAAAAAACTGATTGGTACACGGATGGGCTGCCTTTCCAACACCCGAATCAGCCAATTTGTTCAAATATTGGATGCGTGCATACCTGCATACAGTGTAACGTTTTTAATGCTCTGTGCACATAAGTAGCTTGCTTGATTTTTGTACAAATTCCACCAAGACCGCTGTGTCCAAGACCAAGACAAGATCAAGAGTAAAGAGTGTCAGGACCAAGACAAGACCAAGACCAAAAACAGTTGACTCCATTACACAAGACCACAAAAAAATTGGTCTCAAGACCAAGACCTACATCACCATTACATACATCAAAAAAAAATTAAATAGCGTAGACGTTGTCTATTCTGATTGATAGCAACACAAAGTGCGATATCAGTCACCAATTTTATTTGTCACGTGACATCACCTGGACTATAAATTGGCCTTTAACGTGATGTCAAGATCAGACACGAAATGCCAGCAGACTGCAGTCACAGTGTAAAAGCAGCTGGCAGGATGTTTTCTTACCCCCACAAAGTTCTCCTACCATGCCATATGCTCATGAGATGATTTCCTACCATGCCATATGCTCATGACATTATGCAAGAATGACATTATGCCAGCTGCGTTCTCACTCAGCTGTCCACTTGTATTTCTCGTCCAATCTTGTTTCACAACATGCTAAGCCAGCCAGACACAGACAGGTGAAGTCAAATGAGCGCAACATGGCTGTTTGTGCCATTAAGCAGGTGAAACCTCCAGACATAAAAGGGCTTATGGTAATAGCATTGGCAGCCAAACTGTGACAACTTATTCTAGTTGTTAATTATGTGGGCTTGCTACCTAGCAAAGCCCACATATTGTTCTTTCCCCGTTTATTCTTATTATGTGGGCTTGCTACCTAGCAAAGCCCACATATTGTTATCCGTCCGTTTATTATGTGGGCTTGCTACCTAGCAAAGCCCACATATTGTTCTTTCCCCGTTTATTATGATTTTTCAACACCCAAATTTTGCCTCCGCTACTAGTCCTCAGGCTTTCGAGATAGAGACGCCGTTCAAACTCTAAAACGACCGGCCCGGTTTGGAGATGGTACCTCACATTCGGATTTTCCGTATCTCTTGTCGTTCGTCCGATATTGTCGTTTTTCTGTCGTTTTTTCTCTCATTGAAATGAATGGTGGAATGTTCAGGCTGATGATGTCACAGTATAGTGCTCCACTCTAGCAGCCAGAGTGAGCTCTGCCGTCACTCTAACCTCCACTCGCTTTTTAAATGATTAAAACTGAACCGCTTAACCTATAAACTTGATTTAAACTTTGTCAGAGAGGTCTGGGATCTGACTGTGACCTGTGTAATTTTCATGTGCCAACTACTTTAACTGTTTGAGATAGGGCAGTTTAAAAATTGTGTCAGACAGTCTATGGGATTTTGCCATACATTTCATGATCTTACTGTTGCAGGGCAGGGTGCATGTCTGCCATTTTGAATGATAAAAACTGAACCGCTTAACCTACAAACTTGATTTAAACTTTGTCAGAGAGGTCTGGGATCTGACTTTAACCTGTGTAATTTTCATGTGCCAACTATTTAAACTGTTTGAGATAGGGCAGTTTAAAAATGGTGTCAGAAAGTCTATGGGATTTTGCCATACATTTCCTCATCTTACTCTAACAGGTCAGGGTGCATGTCTGAAGTTTTAAATTATAAAAACTGAACCGCTTAACATATGAACTTGGTTAAAACTTTGTTAGAGAGGTCTGGGATCTGACTGTGACCTGTGTGAATTTCATGTGGCAACTATGTAAGCTCTTTGAAACATGACAGTTTAAAAATGGGGCAGCAAATATTGGGGCCAGTTAGAGCTGGACCAACTGCCATTTTTTGAATTTGGAATGTTAGGGAATAGAACTCTCAAGTGATGTCATAATACCCATGCCATGGCCTGCCTAATGTATTGCAATGGGTCTCTATCGAGTCTGTTAAGTGCATTGAGTCTATTGAGCTATTAAAAACCAAGAAGAAAGGTCTCTCCTCTGAGCTGTGATTGGTGTAAAGGGAGCGAGTGTTTGTAATTACAAGAAAGCAAGATTTGACCAAAGCTGATAACAATAGGCCTATTCACCTGGACCAACTGCCATTTTTCTACATTTGGAATGTCAAGCAATAGAACTCTCAAGTATTATCATAACACCCAAACACATTAGCTGAGTTAGCCGAGTGACGCTGTTAGCACAGTTAGCTATTTAGCCTTGTTAGCATTGTTGGCATTTTTACCATTATTGCTACAGACATTTGCTTAGCTAGCCGGGTAACACTGTTAGCATAGTTAGCACTGTTAGCATAGTTAGCATTGTTAGCATAGTTAGCATTGTTAGCAATATTGCTACAGACATTTGCTGAGCTAGCCAGGTAACACAGTTAGCATAGTTAGCACTGTTAGCATAGTTAGCATTGTTAGCGTAGTTAGCATTGTTAGTGATATTGCTGAAAACATTAACTGAGCTACCTGAGTAACACAATTTGTATAATTAGCATGGTTAGCATTGTTAGCATAGTTACCATAACTGCTAATATCATCAGATGAGAGAACTGAGTAATGTTGTTACGAAAGTTAGCTAATTATCCTTGTTAGCATTATTAGCAATAGCATTAGCAAGCCCACATTTAGCATTTTCTGCGGGAATGCAATCTAGTTATGTGGGCTTGCTACCTAGCAAAGCCCACATATTGTTATCCGTCCGTTTATTATTATTATGATTTTTCAACACCCAAATTTTGCCTCCGCTACTAGTCCTCAGGCTTTCGAGATAGAGACGCCGTTCAAACTCTAAAATGACCGGCCCGATTTGGAGATGGTACCTCACATTCGGATTTTCCGAATCTCTTGTCGTTCGTCCGTTATTGTCGTTTTTCTGTCGTTTTTTGTCCCATTGAAATGAATGGTGGAATGTTCAGGCTGATGATGTCACAGTACAGTGCTCCACTCTAGCAGCCAGAGTGAGCTCTGCCCTCACTCTAACCTCCACTCGCTTTTTAAGTGATTAAAACTGAACCGCTTAACCTATAAACTTGATTTAAACTTTGTCAGAGAGGTCTGGGATGTGACTTTAACCTGTGTAATTTTCATTTGCCAACTATTTAAACTGTTTGAGATAGGGCAGTTTAAAAATTGTGTAAGACAGTCTATGGGATTTTGCCATACATTTCATGATCTTACTGTTACAGGGCAGGGTGCATGTCTGACAATTTGACTGATAAAAACTGAACCGCTTAACCTACAAACTTGATTTAAACTTTGTTAGAGAGGTCTGGGATCTGACTTTAATCTGTGTAATTTTTATGTGCCTGCTATTTAAACTCTTTGAGACAGGACAGTTTAAAAATGAGGCAGCAAATATTGGGGCCAGTTACTGCTGGACCAACTGCCGTTTTTTGAATTTGGAATGTTCAGGAATAGAACTCTCAATTGATGTCATAATACCCCTGCCATGGCCTGCCTAATGTATTGCAATGGGTTTCTATTGAGGCTGTTAAGTGTATTGAGTCTATTGAGCTATTAAAAACCAATAAGACAGATCTCTCCTCTGAGCTGTGGTAGGTGTAAAGGGAGCGACAGCAAGATTTGACCAAAGCTGATAACAATATTCACCTGTACCAACTGCCATTTTTCTACATTTGGAATGTCAAGCAGTACAACTCTCAAGTATTGTCATAACACCCAAACACATTAGCTGAGTTAGCCGAGTGACGCTGTTAGCGCAGTTAGCTACTTAGCCTTGTTAGCACTGTTAGCATAGTTAGCATTGTTAGCAATATTGCTACAGACATTTGCTGAGCTAGCCGGGTAACACAGTTAGCATAGTTAGCATAGTTAGCATTGTTAGCAATATTGCTAGAGACATTTGCTGAGCTAGCCGGGTAACACAGTTAGCATAGTTAGCACTGTTAGCATAATTAGCATAGTTAGCATTGTTAGCAATATTGCTAAAAACATTAGCATCTGATCATCAGATGAGAGAACTGAGTAATGTTGTTACCACAGTTAGCTAATTAGCCTTGTTAGCATTATTAGCAATAGCATTAGCAAGCCCACATTTAGCATTTTCTGCGGGAATGCAATCTAGTTATTATTATGATTTTTCAACACCCAAATTTTGCCTCCGCTACTAGTCCTCAGGCTTTCGAGATAGAGACGCCGTTCAAACTCTAAAATGACCGGCCCGATTTGGAGATGGTACCTCACATTCGGATTTTCCGAATCTCTTGTCGTTCGTCCGTTATTGTCGTTTTTCTGTCGTTTTTTGTCCCATTGAAATGAATGGTGGAATGTTCAGGCTGATGATGTCACAGTACAGTGCTCCACTCTAGCAGCCAGAGTGAGCTCTGCCCTCACTCTAACCTCCACTCGCTTTTTAAGTGATTAAAACTGAACCGCTTAACCTATAAACTTGATTTAAACTTTGTCAGAGAGGTCTGGGATCTGACTTTAACCTGTGTAATTTTCATTTGCCAACTATTTAAACTGTTTGAGATAGGGCAGTTTAAAAATTGTGTAAGACAGTCTATGGGATTTTGCCATACATTTCATGATCTTACTGTTACAGGGCAGGGTGCATGTCTGACAATTTGACTGATAAAAACTGAACCGCTTAACCTACAAACTTGATTTAAACTTTGTTAGAGAGGTCTGGGATCTGACTTTAATCTGTGTAATTTTTATGTGCCTGCTATTTAAACTCTTTGAGACAGGACAGTTTAAAAATGAGGCAGCAAATATTGGGGCCAGTTACTGCTGGACCAACTGCCGTTTTTTGAATTTGGAATGTTCAGGAATAGAACTCTCAATTGATGTCATAATCCATAGTATTCGATCAGCGTCATCAACGTTCTATGCGGCCATATTGTTGACATTCCTGAGATACGCGATCGATAGGCTACTTCGGCACCTAACACTCTTGACATACTTCTCTGCCTTTCTACACTCAGCAATGGTTTGCTGTGTAATCCATGGCTGTTCTAACAGCAGCAACAAGGACCACGAAGTGCATTTTTACTCCATACCTGCTGTCAGAAAACGGGAAGGGAAAGAAACTGAGGAGATAACCCGGCGCAGGCGAGAGTTGTGGCTTGTTAGAATTAACAGGCGGGACTTTCAGCCGACTCCTCACAGTAAAGTCTGTTCCGATCATTTTATCACAGGTAACGTTAGAATTAAATAATAAATACCTCTTAACCCAAAATTTGTGTCCAACATTTTATTAATATGATAAAACATTTTGGTTGTGATAGTCTGTCAGACAGTTCGTCGCTCTGTTGGTGTACGTGATTAAAATACGCTATTTGACTTAATGTAGTTACAGTAGCCTACTCTGTATCAATTTTCCTTCAGGATTAAGTATCTCTACTCTACTATGTCTGGCGTTGTTGTGCTATACGTCTGGAATTGTTTCGGTCCATAGACGGTATATTTCTGTGAGTTACGTCAAGACGGCTGATGTGAATGAATTATTGGGCTGTGCCTGTTGACTGGATTGACTGCTAGCCCCGTCCCCCCGTCTCGCTCACTACAGTTTCTGACGGAACACTTTTCTTAGGAAAGCCATCATACCTGCACGACAGCACTCACCCTGACTGGGCACCCTCACTGAAGCTGGCAGGAGAGACGGGTCAGACAGAAAAGGCTGAGAGGTCATCAGGGAAAGCAATGGCCAGATACAACAGGGTACAAAGCAGAGAACAGAAACTGGTAGAGAAGGCACAGGGGCAAGCCAGCCCAGACAAGAATTCTGTGACAACTGAGGTAGATGAGGTTATGGATGAGACTGAGGAAGGAGAGGCATGTGCATCTCAAACTTGCTCTGTCTTAAGAGCTGATCACCAGAGGCTGCTGACAGAGAATGTTTTACTCAAACACCAAATAGCCAGCGATAAAATATCCATGGATACCCTCAGAGATAACAGAAAAGTGAGATTTTACACCGGCCTACCCAGTTTTGCTACCTTAATGGTGCTTTTTAATTTTGTTGAAGGGTCTCTTACTGACAGTGTAAAAACATCATTTAACAAATTTCAGAAACTTGTTTTGGTGTTAATGAAACTCCGGCACAACTTCCCTGAGCAAGACCTTGCTTATAGATTTGGCATTTCACAGTCAACAGTATCTAAAACCTTTATTTCTGTAACACATGTTTTATACGTAAAGCTTAAGAAATTAATATTTTGGCCAAGAAGAGATGAGCTTTGGAAGTCAATGCCAATAACATTCAGGCAACACTTTGGATCAAAGGTTACAGTAATAATTGACTGTTTTGAAATTTTTATTGAGAAGCCTTCAAGTCTGACAGCACGCAGCCACACTTGGTCTTCCTATAAACACCACAACACCATCAAATACCTTATAGGCATCACACCTCAGGGATCCATTTCTTTCCTCTCTAAGGCATGGGGGGGACGCACAACCGATAAGCACATTACAGAAAACTCAGGCCTACTTGAGCTCCTTACTCCTGGTGACTTAATACTGGCAGACAGAGGCTTTAATGTACAAGAGAGTGTAGGTTTAAAGTGTGCAAATATTATGACACCCAGTTATACTAGAGGAAAGTTGCAACTATCTCCTCTTGAAGTTGAGGCCACTCGCAAAATTGCCCATGTCCGCATACATGTGGAAAGAGTCATAGGATTGGTGCGTAATAAATATGCAATACTGTCAGAGAGGATACCCATCTCCTACCTAGTGACATCAGGGTCCGAGATGGCATTTATTGACAAGATAACTACAGTGTGTTGTTGCCTAACCAACATGTGCCCCTCTGTTGTAGCTTTTGATTAATTGTACAGTTGTAGCATAGTGGTTGATTACATGTGTAGTGTTAGTGTGATTCATGAGACAGGAGTCAGTGTGTAATTACAGTTGTTTTAATGATTTGACATTTCAGTATTTTATTCCAGTTATATTCAATGTTTTTTTTTATTCAATAATACATGCAACAAATACAATGAACTGTGTAATACAACTAAAACAGAATAACTACTTGCCACTAACCAACTTACCACTCTTTTTTTTTTTCACTCACTCACTCACTGCTTGGCATGGCCTTGAAAAAAGCTTGCCCACAAGCTCTGGGAGAATGGCCCTAGAAAAAACAGCCATAGATTTGGATTTAATTTCATCCCACAATTCTGCATCTGGTTCTATCCTTTCCATGTGTACATCATTTTCTGACCACACAACAAAATCTGCAAACTCCTTGTTGCACACAAGCATCTGTGCCTGGACTTGAAAGTAATAAGCATGCGAATGCTTCAGCTGCAATTTTTCATTGCACTGCTCCAAACAGAACCTGGTATCACCAACACATTTGCCATACCAGTGAGACTGGCTATTTGGTGATCTTGTCTTTGCCCTAGTCAAACACAGACAGAATTTAAGAGCAAGAAGAGTGAAGGATGGTCCCTGGGAGCAGTTGTGTTCTTCATCATGGTGGCTGATGCTACGTGAGCACCATACAAGGAAAGACAAAATCTACCCAATGTGGCCCAGCCAAAGGATGCTGAGGTTGACACTTCTGGGTGGGGTACATGCCGCTGCTGAGAACTCAGAGCCAGATGTATACCTTTACGAAGCAAAGTATTTTGCGACCTCCCCAGTTCGCAGAAACCGCACGTTGTTTGCCTTGATTTTTTGTGGTATGCATCATGCCTAAAGCTCATCAGGTAATTAGCCCTTTACTCCGCCTTCCAGCATTATCAGTGCTTAAAAGACAAAGGAACAGTTGCACCTGCACTGTATCACTCAAACAATCATCCTAGCAAGCATCAGAGAGAAAAGTGAAGTAAATCAAACACCGTAACGTTACATGGACGCTAACGTTAGCAGACATTAGAGTACAGACACCAGAATCACAATGACTATCAAACATCTAATAGCAAAACATTTACATACCTCTGCGATCACGACAACGTTTGAGGATGTCGTTTGTGGTACAAAGGTTTGAAGTTCGCCCACTTTGCCAGAAATGAAGTAGTTGTAGGACTCCATGGATTTGTATGCCTTCAGCTCCTGCGCCGTGTAGGCGGATACAGTATGGACGAGGTAATTAAAAATATCAGGATAATCAACAGCGGGAAGTAAAGACGTATCCTTGCTGAATGCTGCCGAGTCTACATGGTAAGGATCCACACCGATCAAGGTAATTTTGTGCTGATAACGAGAGGATTGAGATGAAGCCATGACGAAACCTCAGTCAGTTCAACTTAAATGTTCGCGCCGCCCAGCACGTCTATGTCAACAATATGGCCGCCATGACGTAATAATGCTGTTTGCGAATACTATGGATACCCCTGCCATGGCCTGCCTAATGTATTGCAATGGGTTTCTATTGAGGCTGTTAAGTGTATTGAGTCTATTGAGCTATTAAAAACCAATAAGACAGATCTCTCCTCTGAGCTGTGGTAGGTGTAAAGGGAGCGACAGCAAGATTTGACCAAAGCTGATAACAATATTCACCTGTACCAACTGCCATTTTTCTACATTTGGAATGTCAAGCAGTACAACTCTCAAGTATTGTCATAACACCCAAACACATTAGCTGAGTTAGCCGAGTGACGGTGTTAGCGCAGTTAGCTACTTAGCCTTGTTAGCACTGTTAGCATAGTTAGCATTGTTAGCAATATTGCTACAGACATTTGCTGAGCTAGCCGGGTAACACAGTTAGCATAGTTAGCATAGTTAGCATTGTTAGCAATATTGCTAGAGACATTTGCTGAGCTAGCCGGGTAACACAGTTAGCATAGTTAGCACTGTTAGCATAATTAGCATAGTTAGCATTGTTAGCAATATTGCTAAAAACATTAGCATCTGATCATCAGATGAGAGAACTGAGTAATGTTGTTACCACAGTTAGCTAATTAGCCTTGTTAGCATTATTAGCAATAGCATTAGCAAGCCCACATTTAGCATTTTCTGCGGGAATGCAATCTAGTTTTTATGATTTTTCAACACCCAAATTTTGCCTCCGCTACTAGTCCTCAGGCTTTCGAGATAGAGACGCTGTTCAAACTCTAAAACGACCGGCCCGGTTTGGAGATGGTACCTCACATTCGGATTTTCCGTATCTCTTGTCGTTCGTCCGATATTGTCGTTTTTCTGTCGTTTTTTGTCCCATTGAAATGAATGGTGGAATGTTAAGGCTGATGATGTCACAGTACAGTGCTCCACTCTAGCAGCCAGAGTGAGCTCTGCCCTCACTCTAACCTCCACTCGCTTTTTGAGTGATTAAAACTGAACCGCTTAACCTATAAACTTGATTTAAACTTTGTCAGAGAGGTCTGGGATCTGTCTGTGACCTTTGTAATTTTCATGTGCCAACTATTTAAACTGTTTGAGATAGGGCAGTTTAAAAATTGTGCCAGACAGTCTATGGGATTTTGCCATACATTTCATGATCTTACTGTTACAGGGCAGGGTGCATGTCTGACATTTTGAATGATAAAAACTGAACCGCTTAACCTACAAACTTGATTTAAACTTTGTTAGAGAGGCCTGGGATCTGACTGTGACCTGTGTTAATTTCAAGTTGCTGCTATTTAAACTCTTTGAAATAGGACAGTTTAAAAATGAGGCAGCAAATAATGGGGCCAGTTAGACCTGGACCAACTGCCATTTTTTGAATTTGGAATGTTCAGGAATAGAACTCTCACGTGATGTCATAATACCCCTGCCATGGGCTGCCTAATGTTTTTCAATGGGAGTCCATTCATCCCATTTAGTGTATGAAGTCTATTGAGCTTTATTTATTCTATCTACATAGTAAGCAAGCCCACATTTAGCATTTTCTGCGGGAATGCAATCTAGTTTGAGAGGTGCACTTTTACATAACATCTGTGGCAGCTCACCTTTTTAGCCGATTCTGAAAAGAGAACTCCATTGTTTCCAATAATGCCAACAGGGTATCCAAATATCCTAGAAAACCCTACGAAAATAAATTAACAAATAAAAAAAAATCTAATCATTATGTTAGAGAAAAAGAAATGGTGTCCTCAGTTTTAATGTCACCAAATTGTGAGTTTTTAAAATAACACACACACCTCCTGGCTACAACAATAATACAGATATAATAAAAACTTGTTGACTTTTTTTTGTTTTTTAAACATGTAAAGTGTATGGTTGTCCTGGTGAATGTCCTGTATGTGGTCTTACACTTTCAGACTGCACTTTTAAATTCATGCACTATGTGCAATGACAATAAATGCAGATTTTAGATTCTGATGTACAATGGATAAGTTCACATTGTAGTGTAATATTTGGTAATATATGGTTATATCAGCCAGTCTTTCTTATTGGTGGTATGCGTGTGTGCATGTGGGGTAGTGTGCGTGTAATACATACCTGTTATAAGCGTGTCTCCATAAAAGGCCTTAAACTCATCAAATTTACTCCCATCCACAATTCTGGCAATGACCTGTAAGTAAGCAGTATTATCAAGCTTCCTCTGTGCCCTTAGTACTAGCATTCCTAGTCTTTTCGACCAAAACGGTAAAATTAATGAAGTTCAAAATGCAACAGGTTAGCGCATTTTTGCTCCTCAGCAAACATACCAACTCGGAGGAGACACCTCTTCCCCTGTTAAGAAATTTGAAAACACAGAAATGGTAGCTGTATATACCTCTCTAATGTCAAAGTTTCTCTTTAGATTTTCTCCTACAATGCCGTACAGCTCGTCCGCAGGAAACAGGGGAGGCTCAGTCGGTTCCACCGTCACCTAGGTAACAATTTGAGAACAGTGCAACTGGACTCACGCCGTTTTCACAAATGAACTCCAGACAAAACGTTCAGATACATGCCCTCAATTTTTCTGAGGAGAAATATGAGCCCACGAGACAAAGCTCCAGAGACTCCCATTCGCTAACTTTGATCTCTCCATTATTATACCCCCTGCACAATATAATGTTTCGCCTCGTAGGTCCGTCCACAGACGAAACTTCTTCCGCTCAGTAACTTCCTTAATATTGGATGCAATTCTTTTATATTTGGTATGCTAATAGTACATAGGGTGTGTCATGTATAACATTCGCCACCATACTTCATTAATTATGCGTGCAATGACCTAGGTTAGGTTAGGTGAGAGACTCTTGTCATGTGTACAAAATCTCTTGCCACTGCATTCTTGATTTTTTTACACCCTTGCATAATAATAATAATAATAATAATAATAATAATAATATGTAATTACAACAACATGTAAATATGTTGTTCATGGGCCTTACAAGTAACACTATTTTTGTGAATAAATGGTGTAATCCACCTGTACCTTAGTCAAAAGGTCAAGGTCACAGGAGTCAGGACTACCTGCTCAGGGTATCAGGGGGTGTCATTGAAACGCAGGAATTTTAAATCTATCTAGTTAAATACCAATGATATGCATTATATACATTTACTTTTCCAACCACTGTCCAATAAAATAATATTTGAGAGAATCATTTCTACTCTAATTAAATGCATCCATGTCAACGCACATTAAAGCAGTTATACAGATATATAGCGATATCTCACTCACATCAATGCGCTTCTGGTAATTGAGATTTCGTACTGCTTTCCTTGCCAAATGCAATGCGTGGTCATCATCCAATGCGTAGTGGTCTGTTACACCTGACTTTCTACAAGAGGAAAAAAAAACATTTTAATTACTGAATATTCAAAGATTTCTGACAGACTGTCATAGTATGGTGATGATGTCATCATACCTGCAGTGGAGATCAGCACCTCCAAGGTCTTCTGCAGAAACCTCTTCACCTGTGGCAGCCTTCACCTGTTGCACATAACATTACAGGGCCATAACCCAGTGTTGGTGATTTGTAATATCCAGTAGTGTAATATTGCAATGTATGATTTATCTGTAACAGAATTTTGTAGTTTTCTGCTGTATTGATGTATCTTGGACTAGTGCAATATGGTACGAGACGTATAATTGAATGTGTGTCAATGATGTCTATTCTTTTTAATACTTTACATTGTATGTTGTGTGACATGGTCAATGTTGTGATTGGCTCTCATTTACTGCTTCATAACGTCATAAATCAGGGTTGTCATGTGGACTGAGGAACAACGGCAAGACCTACCAGAGGAGGGCCGCCCAGGAAGATGGTTCCCTGCTTCCGAACAATGATGCTCTCATCAGCCATAGCAGGAACATAAGCACCTCCTGCAGTGCACGAGCCCATTACCACAGCGATCTATAATAGAAGGTGTTCAGTAATTAATCTGCCCCCTGCGGAATGAATGTATTCACTCATAAATATGCAACACAGATGTATTCATTAATAATTCTGGTATGATCTGAAAGAGAAGACTGATACTGACCAATTTAAAACAAGTGCTTATTGCAAATTTATGTAGGTTAATGTATTTTATTTTCATCCAGCAACATTAACGAAAGTAACAAAAGGGACATGCTTTGGATACAATGCCAGAGAAAAGAATAAAACATGTATTACACATTACATTACACTTAGCTGACGCTCTTATCCAGAGCGACTTACAGATATTTACAGGGTTTCAGTTACAATCCCTGGAGCAGTGTGGGGTTAGATGCCTTGCTCAAGGGCATCTCAACCATGGGTAGGGTGGGATTTGAACCAGCAGCCTTCCGATTGCAAGACCAACTCCCTAACCGCTAGGCCACAGCTGCACACCAATTACCTTCTTTAATAAACAAATTTCAAGTACATAACAGTAAAATTAAAAGTACATTAAAGTTAAAAAACTTAATTGCCATCCTCCACTGGGTAGCGCTATGAGCTTTTAAGGTCCTGGGTAATTGCTACCTCAAGTGTTCATCAACTGTTCAGGATAACTTCAGCAAGTCCCTCCTTAAAAATGGTGCTGTTAACATATAGGCAACCTGGGTTGTTTGATTTTACAAAGCAGTTTTTACCTGTGCACTGCCCTCAGCTGACAGTCTGGCCTGGTTAAAAAATATCCTTCCAAAGTGGTCCCTGTCTGGGAACACTTCAGCCTGCCTGGGCAGATTGGCTCCACCAGAATCAACTGTCAATCCAAGATCAAAGTCAAGGTCAGTCTCTTTATATAGCATATTTTACACATTAGAAAGTGAACCAAAGTGCATTACAGTGAAAGTCATTGGGGAGAAATAATATACAATATGACATATTGTGGAGTTGAAGCTCCATTTAACTACACTAATGACTTATGTTGAGAAAATCATCACTTCAAGTTTATTTTCATTTAACTACACAACGTTCTTAGGCATTCAGGATTTAATATCATTAAGACAGTTAAAAGGATCAAAACGTTACATAATAATGAAAGTCATAAATGCAGCAATAAGGCTAAGCATTCTCAGTTTCAGAATCAGATGAAAGCATAATGGTGGAACTGTGGAACTTTTTTTCCCCCACTACTCCAGACATTTCAATGCACACTTATCTTTTGCACTACAACCAATGACACCACTGCTTAAATGGCACCATTTGAGCTTTACTACTAAGCCTACTGTACATGTTGTTGTGTTTATATTATTATGTCTTATGTCGTCATGTCTTCCTGTCTTGTTTATAAGATGTTTAATGTTCACTGTGGGTCTATGGAGCATTGCAATTTCAAATTCTGTGTGTGCAACCTGTACATATGGTTTTTGACAATAAAGCTGACTTTGACTTTGATCATCATTTGTTAACCATATCTTACATTATTTCCCATTAGTAAATCATTTATAAACGCATCTGTTTCCATCTGACTTTTTGTCTGTTGGCTGTCTGCAAATTCACCTGTTGGTCTTTATCATATCTGTCATCTATCTTCATGTCAACTGTTTTTATATCCATTATATTTTCTGTCAACTTTAAGACTTGTAGATGTATTTATAAAAAATATAGGTGCAAGCAGCAATGAGGAGGCCAAGCATGTGCCTGTAGCGTAGCCTGTACATTTTTCCTATAATAGCGCCCCCTAATGGCCGAATGCCGCCGTTTTCGGTATGCCTTCTTTTTTGGTTCCAAGTTTGGTTGGCATGTTTGCCGGCCGTGAATTTTGGCTGGCTGTGACATGCAAACGCTTTCACTGACCAAACAATGTATAAATTGTTAGGCGTGGTCTGGAGATCATCTCTGACAAATATCGTAATGATTGACAACAACTTGTGCCCTGTGCAAATAAGGTTTCATTTTCAAAACATCCAATATGGTGGCCACTATAATCAGGTTGGCATGAGGAATTAGCATTTTTTGGTCTTGTGACCCTTTGCTTTATTAACCCACTTAAGAATTATGCTGTTAATAACAGCTGATCAGAAGTTATAAGCAAAAATACATTTTTGCCCATAACAGAGCCCCCTAATGCCACTATTTTTGGTATAGCTTCTCCTTATTGAGTTTCAAGTGCTTTGGTAAAGTTTGGTTGACCTACATCAAAATCCTTCTGAGATATGACTTCCTGTTTGGTGGTTTTGTTGCCTGTTTGGTGGTTTCACACAAAACATTTTCACTGATCAAATCGTCATGGGGGTTCCTTTAAGAGGCTTGGTCTGAAGATTATTTTATAATATTGAACAAACTTTGTGACCTGTAAAAAATGTTGTTTCCCTTTCGACATTTTGGAAAATGGCCACATTGCCCTGGACAGCGTTAGTGATGTGCCACAACCTGGCAATACATGTCTAGACTCATACTATTATTATATAAATAGTCAGAAACTACCTATTCTTTTACCCACATGTTAAAGAGGGCAAACCAAATCCTTTGAGTACTCACCCAGGTAGATGCATGGTAAATGGTTCTGCTGTGCAATCTCTTGAGCGCGAAGGTGTTTTTTCACAGTAACCGGATAATATGTCCCGCCTTTGACTGTAGCATCATTTGCTACTATAACGCATTCAACCCTGTGGCAAGGTATAGAATGAGTTGATCATTATTACTAATACTACAACTTCATGTAGTTTTTGGAACATATTTGTAACTTGAAAGAGTTGCACAGCTGCAAAGCTGTACATTAGTTCCAGTTCTTAAACATGCAGTTGTGCAGTAATAATTTGTTTTGAAAGTACATAAACAGTTATGGATAACAAGCTTTAACGTCAACGAGATCATAACTGGAATATTAATGTCCATGTAAACTCACTCATTAATGTGGCTGAAAGGAACTAACCCTGACTCTCTTGAAATGACAACTTATATGACAGAGTGATGTATTTAAAACACCTTATATCATAGTGATGTGTTTAAAAACAACTTACATGACAGTGATTTGTTTGAAAACAACTCATATGACAGAGTGATGCATTTAAAACTCACTAACCCTGACACTCTTCCAATTCCAGTGATGATCCCTCCAGCAGGGACCTCTTCTTTACCATACAGCTGGTACGCCGCAAACTGAGAAAACTCAAGAAAAGGTGACCTAAACATAAAAATATAATGCTTTTCAATTAACATTGGGCTGGAGAGTAAAGAAAATAGATTATATCCTGTAATTCTGTTTTTTTTTTCTCAACATTTGCTAATGTCTGCAATGTTGAAGAAGACTGTTGGGACATTTGTGCCATCTAATGAATATAGTTTTTTTTTTTACATTCCTCATACCATGTTGACAGTCTCTCACAGCCTTTACTGGTTTCGTTTGGAAAAACAAATATGACAAGTCTTAAAGATAAAAAGTAAACAATCACACATTCATCAATAAACTGTTATTGTCAAAAAAGAGGCAAAGCATATGACACGTATGTGACAACACGGCCATCTCACAGTCACAGTGACCTAATTGGGATACTTTTAACAAAAAGTGCAATGCACTTGTTAGCTTTTACAGGCGTCATGTTGTCAGGTGGGAAAATCAGGATCAACTGTATGATAAGGGCTAGTATAGTAATTCAGTAGTTCAGTAGATGACAAAAAAAACAACAATGCAAAGACTGCAACTCTGTTCAATGGTACAATAAAGGCAATGTGGTGCACCTCTTGTTTCATAACCTGCAAAATTCATCCTGTGTGACTGGGGTCTAAACATTATGCCCACATATAATTACCCTGGGTCCAAAAGTCTGTCGATGCGTTCTCGTGGTAGGAGTTTTCCCCGGGATGTGTGCAATTTTCTAGCTTTCTCACCACCTCCTGTGATCCATAAATAACAATGGATTAAACATTTGAGCAAAAACTAAGGTGACATACAAAGTTCACATTAATAAAACCATAAATGATCTTCTATGAACTTCATTTGATGTAAGGGCAATTCCATATCACTTGAAACAGGTCTGACACCATGGTCCTCAATTTTTTCCAAACATTCTTTCATGTCTTATTAGAACAAAACCAAAATTTCAGCTTGATATCTTTATTAGCTTCCGAGATATGCCTCTTCAAATATGAGTAGACGTGTCCTAAAAAAATGCAAAAATCTCCAGTATTTTATGGTTAATTTCATGCACCACTTTTTTATACCCCTCTCCTCTATAACACAACCACATTCTTTCCTAAATGTAAACACTGGGGCAGTACCCTGTGTAGTTGTCTAATACCACATTGGAATTACAGTCCTTCCCACCATTCCCACAAGAGTTATTCATCAATCATCTGAACAAAAAAAAATTTTTTTTCATTGCTTTCAAAAAAGATATGGGTTTGTTTCAATGAATACATCTTCAGTGGTGGAAAGGACTGTCTGATTCTGGTTTGATTCTAATAAGCCATGGAAGAATGTTTGGACATAAAATCAAAACATTTGTCAGACCTGTGGGTCATTCCGTGTCAAATTGAACGATGGCCGACAGTCACCCTCTCCAAAAAATCTGAAGCTGTGAAAGCTGTGAAAATGCCTAAAGATTCAATATGTGAAATGACACCACCACTTTTGAGGGCTCCTCGTTCGAAAAGTATGGCACACAAATTTATCAGATTATTTTTCCCAGTCATATATGGATTATAATGTCATGCCTATGCATTAACCTTGGTTGATATTGTTTTCATATGGTCAGTGTATTTTCTTGAAGTTAGGTTTGATTTTCAAAAAGGCTGTTTTCATCTTGTCATTTCACCATGTGGACAGTTCACAGGATTTTTTAAAAAAAATTCCGTAATCATCCTGTATGTGAGGATCATTTGTCCAAAATTTGGATTTGTTGCTGAGTCTCTTTATTGAGATATGATGTTTGGGAAAAAATGTCAGTAATTCCATGGAGTTGGATTGATCTGCAGTACCTCTTTCCACCACATGTTGTGCTCTTTTAATACAATGGAAGTCAATGATATGGTAGCATGTCATTTACAGGAAAAGCTGCCAATCAAACTTTGTGTTACAATTAAACCAATTGCACTGTGAAGGTCATTTTTAAGCAGGGTTTTATTGTACAGCACACAAAAACCAAGGCAAAACTGAAAAAAATGGCATTATAATACAAACACAAAAGGACCATAAACAGGAATGCTATCAATTTAAAGATCATAAACAGTAACAATATGCTATGCAAACATCAAGAATGTGAAATCTAAGATCTCATATATTTAAAGTAATGAAACGCAAGACACATTCACACTCATGATCACAAAATATTATGCATATCTTAAATTTAAACATTTAAAAACATGAGATCTTAGTTTTCACATTCTTGATGTTTGCATAGCATATTGTTACTGTTTATGATAGCAAGCATAAATTGATAGCATTCCTGTTTATGGTCCTTTTGTCCACATGGTGAAATGACAAGATGAAAACAGCCTTTTTGAAAATCAAACCTAACTTCAAGAAAATACACTGACCATATGAAAACAATATCAACCAAGGTTAATGCATAGGCATGACATTATAATCCATATATGACTGGGAAAAATAATCTGATAAATTTGTGTGCCATACTTTTCAAACGAGGAGCCCTCAAAAGTGGTGGTGTCATTTCACATATTGAATCTATAGGCATTTTCACAGCTTTGGAGAGGAAGAATTACACAAGGTACATCTGATCTGATTTGATTTTTGAAATCTACAGGAAAATGCATTTCTATTCACATAGTTACACTAATGTGTGTGGAATACTAAAAGAACCAGCAATGTCGAAAGTTGAGCAAAAGGCTTGTTCACCAGAATTCCCAAAATGACCTGAAATTTCAAAGGGCTGTAGTTTTGGAGCCATTAGTGATACAGACTTAATATTTAAGATTTATACATAGGTTGGATGTACAAACAGCTGTGATTTTTTTCAGATTTTTTGGAGAGGGTGACTGTCGGCCATCGTTCAATTTGACAGGGAATGACCCCTGTTTCAACTGATAACAGACCTGTTTCAACTGCCCATAAGCAAAGTCGATGGCATGCTTTTCCTCAGATCATTTTAAATGGTTCAAACTGTAACTTGATGGTACAATTGACATATGGTGACTTACTCCTTGCTTCTGAAAACCTCAAAGCACAACATTTTCACGGTCATCTAGTAGGCAAGTATATTGCAACCAATTAACCTCCACACAAACTCACACAAGATACGCAGGCCAATTCTGCAAGGTGTAGCAGCAACTGTAAAGCTATGTGAGGTCGGAAGTGTAAAGCCCAGGGTTTGACCTTCTAGACAGCACAACCAAATACAACTGTCATACTTCCTACCTAACTTGATTTTCTCTGTCTTTTCCTTTAAGTCTTTGACGAGTGCTTGCATTCGTTCGTAGTTTTCCTTTAAAGACAAGGAAACAGGAGGAAAACAATCAGTTGTAGTGTAGTCAATGTCAGTGACAAAACAAACAGCATAGTAGTACAGCCAGTCAGATATCAGAATAGGGGTGTTCGGAGCAGCGTGTTGGCCTGATTTTTGACAACAATGCACAACATTGTTTAATTCTGCAGAGAAGGCATATGTGGTTTAACGTTATAATCCTGCCAAAAGGCCATCAATATTGCAAACATTTGTCCGGTGTCTGCCTTAATAAGTTTGCTGCCAAAAGGCTTGTGGCTAGAGGGCTAAAGGGCACACAGAGCGAACCTACCTGATAAACTGGAGACTGCACGTCGGGCTGGATGCCCAGCGTTGCGACGTTATCTGCATGGTAAAGTCTCACAGCGGCTGGAGAGCGTCTTAGAGCCGATAAGACAACTGTTGGCCGTAAAATAAGCTGAAACATTATAGAAGTAGACTGTTAACTCTACAGCTGTATGTTTATGTGGCCACTAAAGGGCTTCTTCGTCTTGAAACTGTCCTTTCTCATTCGACGTTTGTGCATTACCGCCACCAACTGTTTGGGGTGTAGACCATGCAGTCCACGTGTCACTGAGGAAGAGGCTGCACCAGCAGCAAGAGAACAAAATGAGGAGGAAAGGGAGGAATAGAATAAAAATACAATAACAACCTTTATTAATCCCTTCCAGTGGTTCCTTCAGGGAAATTGGGATTCTAGCAGCAAAGCATCAAACCAAAAATGATTGCACTGGTCTAAGTTTACAAATGGCCTTGATGACACATACGCTGCTGCTTATCCCCACTGTGGGTTTGCAGTCCCCGAAGCACATACATAATGTGTGAATAAAGTGCTGGTTAATTTCCTCTGAAGCTGAAAACATGCAACCACATCTGAATCGTTCACAAGAGCTGGTTAGCGGTCCTCAAAGCACATACAGGCATTAGTAAATCTGCTGATTACTGATTCAAGTGGCTTGCAAACCTGAATACGTTTAGTGAGTGACTCAGAGGGAGCCGTATCCTAAAACAGAACCAAGTTTTACAGCTGTACTGCTACTGGTCTGAGTTTACAATGGCCTTGATAACACATACCCAGCTTCTGCACATCACCACTGTACTGTGGTGTGTAGTTGCATTTGCACTGCATTTCTTGCAATAGGGTCATTCAATGACAACTCAACCAATACTGAGAAAAGACCCCTGGGCACCATCTCAGATTTTGCTCAAAATGGCCCCAAATATACTTATATGGGAGCAATGAAAAATCCAGAAGTTTCATATTAAAATATCAAACGATTTAGATTTTATGGCCCTTTAAACTTTAAGGGACACAGCCCTTTTTCACTCCCACCGATATGGTATCACTGTCAATTCGCAAATCCTCTGTCAGAATTGGGCTAGGGTTACTTAAAAGTTACAAGCATCTTAAAAATTGATTTTGGTTGGGCAAAATATATATTTTTCACTGTTTGACCATCAGCTGTGAGACCTCCAATTGACCAAGACCTAATTATTCACTTAGTGTGTTTTTAGTAGAGGCGGGCCGTTATCGGCGTTAACGTGCTGCGTTAACGCGAGACTCTTATCGCGCGATAAAAAAAATATCGCCGTTAATCTATTCTCAAAGTTGGGTTGGGAGCTGGGTCTATACTACACAAACTATGATGACTTTCACCAAAGATCTTAGATTCTACAAAGATAAGCCAACATAATACGTTACTATGGGACCAAAATGCCAACAAATTCCTATTTCGAACTCTTAGAAAATAATTTAGTGTGTCTGTAAAGCGAGCTAGCAAGCTAACGAACTAGCTCTAGCTCATTCAAGTGAATAGTAGTAACTATAACAACATCATGTGCTAAACGCTAACAGCGATTGGGCTCACCTTGAATTTAATACATTGCTGTAGCCCTATAACTTTATATTACTGTGTCTGCTTACACTATAACCAGTAACAGTATCTAGGTGGGTGTTAGTGACAGCTTTCAATTCAAAACATTACGTTAGCGTAGTTCGCTAGCGTTAGCGCGCTAACAACCACATAGTAAGTGGTTGCTGCCTGACCTGAAATAAAGCTAATTTTCTCAAAATCCAAACAGTAACAACTTACACTATTAGGCTTGAAATTATTACAAATAGTTGCAGATTGTGACACATGATTCCAAAAAACCCTTAACAACTCCAGAAAAACGTAATGACCAATTTATTAGTTAAACTCCACATGTGTCCCATTCATTTCAGTAAAACGAACCTAGAATCTGCTCTGCACTGCATAAAGGGGGATTCCCCCCTCCCCCTGGCGAAAATAGAACACGGAAGCAAACGGCTCCCTTCCTCAACACTTTCTGCTTTCACCTTGATATTTTAGCGCGGATGTATACCCTACCTCTATATTTTAATGCGGATGTATACTTAGCCGAATTGCACTGAAGGGGACTCCTGCCACAACTGTCCCATGCGAGAGACTTTTTTCTTTAGCAGGCCATATTGTGCAGAAAAGGAGATCTACTTTGCCACCAGAAAATGTGAACAAGCTGGTCTGCCTAAGTGACTGGTGGAAGAAGGAGAAATAGAGCTTGGACTGATTGACACAAAGCTACTGACTGTAAACAGTTCATCACAACTTCTTATGTAGGCTTACAGTTCAAAATCCATGTTTCATGTTTCATTTTGTTCATGTTTAACTAAATAAACAGCTAGTAAACACAAGTACATTTTATTGAACATGATTTATTTCCATCACCAAGTATCAAAGTAGAACAGCTTTTTCAAGCAGTTAGTGATGCATTTTGGAAACAGGAGATGAGCCCCTGGTCTACTGTGCCACCTGGCTTAAGAAACCCGTTCTCAAAGACTTACTTCTAGTCATTATTTAGGTAGTACACATATTCTGAATGCCTTCGGCAGAATTCAAATGAGCCATTTTAATCTAGATTAATCTAGATTAATTTTATGATTAATCTAGATTAATCTAGATTAAAAAAAATAATCTATGCCCACCACTAGTTTTTAGCAATAAATCTTTGAGGAGAAACAAAATATCATGACATAAAACAATAAATTATTGTTTAAGAGGTTACTGAAAATGGTCACAGCTCAAAAAATGCCCTTTTTCAGCAGGTTAAATGCCCATCTAGATAGTACCCCAGAGTAATGAAACGTTCACCACTTAAAGATACATGTCTTATGCCTGATGTGAATTAAAACATCTCAACTTCCCTCAGCTCAGCTTGTGCAACAAAGCAAAAGCAGTTTCTCTGTACATATATATTTATACCATCAGCAAATGGGGACCCTCAATTGACCAACACCTAATTATTCACTTGACTAGTGTTACTTAGGAATTAATCATTGAGTAGAAACAAAATATCACAATATAAAATATTAAATCGTGGCTTTAGAGGTTACTGAAAATGGTCACAGCTCAGAAAATACTCTATAGATTGTACCCCAGAGTAATGAAACTTTCACCACTTAAGGAACTTATGCCTTGGCTATACCTGATGTGATGTGATTCTATTCTATTCCTTCATATTTTACTGAGCTTGTGGAAAGAAGCAGTTTCCCTGTACATATATATTTTTCACTTCTTCTGAGATGGTGGTTGTGGAAGCACTGGTTGAGTTGGCATGGAATGATCAATATGTGTGTGGCTGTGGCCTAAAATGGTTAGGGAGTTGGTCTTGGGTTCAGAGGCTCGCAGGTTGGATTTCTGTACCAGAAAGACACATGCGAGTGGGGGAGTGAATAACCAACATGCCTGCATAGCTAAGGCATCCTTGACCAAGGCATCTACAGTAACCCCACATTGGGCCAGGGGACTGTACCTAATTCACTTTAAGTCTCTCTGGATAAGAGCGTCAGCTAAATGCAATGTAATATTTGCACTGTCTTGTGTCTGCACTTGTTTTGCACATTGAACCTTTTTTTGGTAGGCTGAATGTGGGTGTTGTACATCAACCTTTTAGTTTTACATCATTTAGTTCACTTTGATGTGAAATGTAATGTTCTGAGAAATGTTTCTCAGGGTCTTTTCAAAATTGATTTAGCCTGTTGCATTCAGAGTTTAACTATTTTTTATCATTTGTCCCAGAAGGCTAACAATGGAAGTGGTAGGTGCCCTTAGACGAAGCATGACGACTACGCTATTTTTAAACCATTAAAACCGCTCGAAGAAACTCCACATTCCATTGGTAGTACAACAAAGGCTCTGGCATTCAAAACGAACCACTGAGAATATTGTAAATGTACACAACGTTTATTTAAAAAGCTGTTCTTACATGCAGTCGTTTGCAGTTGTTTCTCGTTGCCGCCATGATGAAAGTCCAAACAAGTTGATTGTACTACCTCTCCTCCTATTCTTCCTGCTGGTTCGTGTTCGTCAATCGACCTGTGCAGACTTTCATCATGGCGGCGACGAGAAACTACAGCAAGGTACTGCTTGTCAAAACTGTTTTATTAATAAATGTTGTGTACACTTACAAAGTTCTCAGTGCCTCGTTTTTAATGTACTTTGTTGTACTACCGATGGAGTGTGGAGTTTCTTCGAGCTGTTTTAATGGTTTAAAAATAGCGTAGCCGTCATGCTTCGTCTAAGGGCACCTACCACTTCCATTGTTAGCCTTCTGGGACAAATGATAAAAAATAGTTAAACTCTGAATACAACGGGCTAAATCAGTTTTGCTCCTCAGTACACATACCAACTTGGTATGATGTTTTAACATGCCAATTTTCATTTTACACTGAAGTTCTCCTTTAACTGTGCTGGCAAACGTGGCTCTGGTATGGACTGTTTTCACTTATAGCCTCACAATCACTCCAAAACACAACATTTTCAATCGGTGGCTAAGAGTATTTAGGTGTTATATGTACTGAAGTTCTTGTGAATTTTAGTCTGAAATGCAGTAAAATATATTTGTACAATGCCAAAACAAACAAACAAAAAATATTACAATCACCCCCTTTTGCATGGTGCACTTCTTTTTTGGAGAGCTTGGAGACGCCTATTTGTACACTATGCAAATGGTTGTGTTGCACCTATGTAATTTTATGTATCTACTTCAAATTTTGGATTTTACTTCCCAAAACCATCTAGAATCAGGGCATGTATAGTATGACCTGCAATTCTTACTCATCAGCCTTGGACTTACTGAAAACTAAAAAAAAATTAGGCGTTTTTTACTTTTTTGACATTTTATTTCATATATAATGTTCTGAAATGGATATTTTATGAATAAAATAAACAGCTAGACATCAATATATGTATTGGTCCTTCTGTCTTCTTTAATTTAAGCCCCCATTTAGCTATGTGCCACATGTGTAACATGATATAATGAATGCTGAAGCCTATGTCTACAACTTTTCCAAATTTTGCTGAATTCCTATCTGCACAAACAGGTTAGCAACACTGATCATCAGTTCCAATTATGTGCAGTCAGGGTAGGAAGTGCCTATCCTGGCTGATTCCGAAAATTGTGAAATCCTCAAATTATCCTTAAAATATATTAAACTTATAAAAGTACTAAAATGTTCTAAATTTGCATGTATCATGATATGAATAATTGTCATAGCATGTTGAAGTCCGTCGACATTTCAATCGCTGGTGGCACTTCTTTCTTGTAAAATTGTGTTTAGCGGCACTGTATGTCCCATTTGGCTGTCCGTACACCTTTTTCTGCGCCAGTGCTTGTGTTATTTCCGTCAACAGTCAAGCGTCTGTATGCTTACGCTCGCTAGACTTGTGTTCCAAGGCATGACATGTTCCAAAGATTTTCTTTGCACATATTTCTTTCAGAGATGGGGTATAGCATCAGCAAATACTTACTCTATTAGAAGTGCAATACGCGTTAGTCAGTATTTTTGCAGGTTCAGAGCATCGGTAGGCTGCGTACTGTAAGTCATTTATGGCTACATGTCATGGACGACAGAAGTGCAGCTCACCTAAAATCAGTGAATGGTGAGTCTTGACTGATCAGAAATGTACCGATGAAAGGATCATATGATGTCGGGAAAAACGCAATATTTCATAGCTCGCAAACACATACCTATATTTCTAAAGGAACTGCCTGTTAAAACACTTAGCCCTAAATAATGATAGCGATCAGAAACTTTGTATCTTGACTGAATTTCAGCAAACATGCAAAACCTTAGGAGCTTAACCTCTCTATGGACTGTGTTCGAAGCGAGTCGTCCTGGATTTTGTTTCGGCACTGCTCTACTAACAGCCTGGAATGTGCTGGTGTGGCTCAGCGGTAATCAGGCGAGCCTCACCTTGGGACCAGGTGGAGAATTTCCAACTTTGAGAGGTAATGTTTTCTTTGTCACAGTTGTCATTTAGAGTGGTATTCGAGAAAGCAGGGTTAGTTAAATGGGACATAGAATGGAAAACCATTTTCACCATGGCTAAAAGGAGGAAGGTTGTGCATGCATGGGTGCTTTGAAATAAGAAACGGCCACTAAAAATGGGCGAGTTAGAACAAAACCTATTTTAGAGAGTCTGGGAGATCAACTACGGTTCATATGTGGTTGCCAAAGGAAGGGTACCTAAACAGCCTAACGATAAGGTTGTAATTGGGCTGCAATGTTTTCGGTTGCACAGTCGTCATCCAGGGGGGTTTTGTGACTAACCCAGATTAGCCTACTCAAAGTAAGTGGTAAACCTCACAGGTGAAGAGCTATGACATTGTTTTACTACTAGGAGAAGAAAGCAGTGACCTCTCTATTAGGTTTACCTCTCAGAGTTTACATACCCAGGTAAGTGAATTAAACTTGCTCTCTGGAATACCCCGAGGTCTGAGCAAGTGGTACACCAACTAAAAGGACAGACCCGTGGCTTTGTTTTGCTAGTAGAATGAAGCCAATACGACTCCTTTTTGAAAGCAGCAGTATGCAACTTTTTCGAGTTAATTATCTTCACAAGTCGATATGCTTAAATGAGTCATTACCAGATGAACAAGACTTCCTCGACCGCCCCCGCCGTCTGTGGACAGAACACCATGCTTATATCTAGGTGTCTACTTTCGTATTCGCTGGTTACTCTGATCAATTTAGTTAAAAAGGCATATGGTGAGGGGAAGGGAAAACCAATTTTTACGAGACTGTCCATTTACTTGGAGACACTAGGGGGAGCTCAACGAAAAAAGCACAACGGAACACAAAGTTGCATAGTGCTGCTTTAAAAGTTCTACCACTCACTCTGAGTAAACTTATGTGGGTTAACCACTAACCCACTCACTTGGAATACCCCCAAGCTTTCTACCAAAAAATATTCAACATTTAGCTAGATATTAATGTTAAATACACTGTTTTTACACTGTTTTTTACAATTTAAAGTATATTACACATTTTTGTAAGAGTGACCTGTTCTGTATACATAGGGTTGAGTTTCTACACTTTCAGCCATGAAGACATAACATCCCTTGTTTGGAACACCTTTCTTCTTGTGTGGCTCGGGTTGTGGCAGGAGCAGCGATGGGGTACCGTGACCTTTTTATCTCTCGCTCTGCTCTCTGCGGTACTTCTTCCTCCACTGTACACACTGGCTCTCTTTATCACGGACGATGAAACCAGCAGAATCAGCGGTTCTTCCGCTGTCCAGCTGGCGCTTGTTACTGCTCAGAGCCAGCAGGTGAAGAAGAGGAGACTGTTGGGCTGTGTTCCTATCTGGATGTTGCCATGGATACTCCTTGTAGTTCACTTCTTCCTGCTCCCAGGAGCTCCCGGCATGCTACACTTCTGTGCCATCTGCTTGGGCTACAACTGTATCCTTTTGGATATCAGGAACTGCTGACAGTTCTTATACTGCTGTTCTGCTTTTGTCTAAAAGCATTTTGTGTAAAGGTCTATGGCATGTTTGCTTTAAAGTTGCTATATGTAAGAGATAAATGACAAGTAAACATAAGATGGTCGTAATATGTCCCCAGAGATGATGGAGATGTTAAAGTGAAATACTGATTTCAGCAGTCGTGTTTAATCAGTTTAAAACAACCTGAGCTTCACCAAAGGGCTTGGAAATGGGAAACAATGGAAAAATAATCAAAAGTAGTGAAGTCATATTCACATTCTGTAAATAATTGTTAATGAAGTATTTTAAATTTGATTGTAGTACCAGTTTTGGCCACAGTTTTTGTGTATAGCTTCTTTAACACTCAATTGAAGACACTCCCTCATTGATTGGGATGATTCAGAGGTTTGAGGACAAGTGGCTCACAAGCTTTCTGCCCGCCTGGGCCTACATATCCACGAGAGCCAGATTTCAGCTACCGACTCACAGTGTTCATCAGGGGTAATTGCTGCTTTGTGTCGATAGGCTTTTCTGAGATATGAGATACTTATTTCTTTAGCAGAGGTGGGGATCTTCGCTTCAGTAAGTAAAAACCCTGCCACATGTTTGCTCCAACCATTTCCTGAACCAGCTTATCCTAATGGGCATACAGATCATCAGACAGGTAGATCCGCTAAGTATTAGTGAAATCACAAGCAGAAGAAATGTGTGGCAAAGTTTTTACTGTCTGAAGATGGGATCTCTGCATCTGCCTGACTACCATGACCTGGATGAATGAGAATCTACACTGACATCTCTGCATCTGTTCTTCAAAGGGTTCATTTGCATATGTGGTTGGGTTACATTGCAATACAGAGTGCGTTTAAGCAGTGTAGTATCCTGATTTCTAATAAATACACTGTAACACCACCACAGTCCAGCAAGAGGTGTAGTTGACCTTTAGGGCAGTGGTTCTTAACTGGTGTGGCCTATAGACCCACAATTTTCCATCACCAATAAGTTGCAACCCAAATTTTGAAACCAACTCAGTGACACCTTCACCATACTCCCCCCCCAAATTACATAACAACATTAACATGCACAGGCCTATTTCATCCCTAACCAGGACACATCACAAACTGAACAGCTAACTGATTTGTAATTGGGATTACAAAAGAATTTCCATGGGATGGGATCAATTTGTGAATAGGATTTTTTTTTACATTTCAACTAAATGTATCGGCCTGGCATTAGATTTGACATGTTTGCGGTGACCCACCTGGAATGGCTCTGTGACCCACATTTGGGTCCCAACCCACCAGTTTAGAAACACTGCTTTAGGGGGTCATGGTCTGAAGAAGTTCATATAGTTTCAGTTGAAATAAGGGACAGTGGGAGTGATGGTCAGTATTGTGTGTGTCATGTGTTCATCATTAAATAAATCAAAGTGCTTCACTCAGTGAAATGTTTCTTTAATAACTTCAGTTATCATGAGCAGTCTTTTTATTTTCTAGATCTGAGGGCCGCATCCAGCCTCTAGCTGAGGCATCAGACCTCCTCGCCACAAGTCAGTGTAACTCCTTCACGGCCATACCGTCTGCTCCATCAGGGCTACATCCTACATCAGCTTCAGTACTGTTTACCTCAGACACACAGGCACTAGAAGATCAGATGTTAAGGGCAGGAATTATGGCCTCATTGCAGTACACCACAGAGGAAGAAGAGAAAAAAATTGAGGTGCCCAAATCATCTGTCTCCTCCCTGAGGTAGGTTATGGTCAGTAGTTGGGATTCCATTTAACTTATTCACAACAGTTATGTGCATTCATAGTAATTCAGCTCAACAAGATGCCCATTAGTGTCTGTTTTGGCCAAAAAAGATTAATGCCCATTTCAGTTGTGTCAAGTTGAGAATTTCTTATTCTTATTCTTATAACTAAAATGTACATTAGCAAGTGGGATGAACACCTGTCTAATGTTGGTGAGATCTATTCACTTTATAATCCAAGCTCAAGCAGTTGGGGATTATTTTTGTGAGTTTTCAAGTGAACCATACTTAAAACCTACTATGGTCTTATTAAAGGAGAAATCCAGTACGGATGGAATGGAATTGGGGTATATTGCAACATAATGAGTCTGACATAAGTAAAAATGACAGCGACCTGACTTTTAAAATAAACTATCAGTACACTTACAAAGTTCTCAATGCCTCCTTTTATGGTAGGACCCTGTGTGGGGCTATTTTTAACACTGGTAATGGTTTAAAAATAGAGATTTGTTTTAATCTAGCCCTACACCACTCTGATTGTGAGCTTTTTGCAAGTATAGGCTAAAAAGCAGTCTAACTTGGAGGGTAGATGGGTCAGACTCGTTATCATGTTGCAACATACCGTCACAACAGCTTTCTTTTTGAAGTTCAAACAGCACTTTGTTGTGTGTGAATACAAAGCAGCATTATATTAAGGTTTGGCCTCAGAAAATGAGCCCCCTTCTGTATGGGGAGATTTTTGTCCCAATATTACACCATATCACACCATTCACAGATATATTTCTTGATTCAGAAACAAATGTAACGCGAATCACAAATATAATTCATGACTTATTTGTGCCATTGTGTCATTTGTGCATCGCGTAACATTTTGTTTTTGAATTTGACAAATGCGTTTGTGAATGGTGTCACATTTATTTGTAAGTCATTAATTATATTTGTGAATCGTGTTACATTTGTTTCTGAATCAAGAAATATATTTGTGAATGGTGTGATATTTATTTGATAATTTTGAGACAAAACTACTCCATACCCCCCCTTAGGCTGCAGCAGCTGGAGAAGATGGGCTTTGCGACGGAGAAGGCAGTGGTTGCCCTGGCCGCCTCTGCACAGCTGGATGGAGCCATTTCCCTGCTAATCAATGGCCAGGTTGGGGAGGAGGCAGTGGTGACATCTAAGAGCAAGAAGAAAAGTCATCCTTAAATAGATGAAACACAAGAACAACTTTTTGAGCAATGTTGTTGCCACATTGTAAATATTGCTGCATAAAACCAACTTTAGGAAATGAAGGAAACCTAGGACATGGATCTTTTTACATTTGTTTAACTTAACAATGCCTTGTACAAAAAAATAAGGGTCAGACAGCATGTTCACTTTATTTATATATATCTTTTAAGTTGGTTCTCTGCTTCACCTTTTACTGTGTAGTGTTACTGAGATGTTGTTTGGGCATTTTCCCTCTGATAGTAAGCAACACATTTATCAAGAGAGTTTAAATTATTAGCATGCAATTAGTCATGCTCTATTGCGAACAATGCCTATCATGCAACCGGGCAGCAACCAGCAACATGGCTCAAAAAGTTGCTCCAAGTATCATCACTTTCAGACAAATAAGAATATGCACTGGCAGGCCAGCATACAGTTTGGGTTATCTAGCTTCAAAAGTGACAATCCCATACCCACTATTTGGTTCAGCCATTTACTAAATCAGTTAAAGGAGCACTAAGTAGTTTTTTCAACCTCTAAAATAATTTCAGTGGTTTATCAACTTGTAACAAGGTGAAAGACACCTATGAATTCGCTTTGCTGCCTTCCATGGGCTATAACCACGTTATGCAAGTTTGGAGGAGCGGGCCATCTCTCTGTAGTTCAAATGGGAGACATAAGAAACAACAGTTTGACTTGCTTTACGGAAAGCGTTACAATAGCTGATAGGTGGAGCAAGGCCCGGGGTGGAGCGGACTCGATACCCAGGCTATAGGCAGCTTTACAATTGGCTTCATGATGGAGCCTGTGAAGAAAATGAAGGATATCTCAGAAGAGGCGAGGAAAAGAAGGTCAAATTAAAGTGAACATTGGACCAGCTTGCACTTGTTGGCGAGGGCTGAAGGAGGCTACTAGGTGCAAGAGTGATGATCACTTGGCTTTGTTGTTACTGGACTTGTCAAACACTTGCAGGCATGAATCATAATTTAAACTTTAGTTACTCAAAGGAGGAAGTAGCAACATAGAAGCTAAAGGGGCAGTAAGGAGATTTTGCGCACTATTCCAGTAACGATGTAGCAATTGAGTCACTAAAACACTGTCGCCTGTCTGTGCAACTTTTTTTTTCCAATAAAATGCTCAAGATTTTCACTGGAGACAATGCAAATGGCTAATATAAACTGGTGGGGCAAGTTTTTATTTTTCATCCTTGTGTAAACTTATCTTGTTATTGCTACTGTTTCAAAATTACTGTTTCAAACAATCTAAAAGAAACAGCAAGCAATGTCATATAGGCCTACTTTGTTTTAACTCATGTTGCAATACATCATACTTTCATAAAATTGCCACCTTGTGTTTAGTTCATTATTTCCAAAACCGGTGCTGGATAAATGTGGCTAACAAACCAGATAAGCGCGCATGTGATGGTGTGGCAGCGGTAATTTCAATTATTTACGACAACAGGCCTAATGGACAATTCTGCTTCCAACCTGTAGGGCTACTGAAGAGGAAAACTACTTAGTGTTGCTTTAAATGGTGAAATTAATGCACAGGGGGAACACCGACTGGAACAAATACTTATGGTTATGGGACTGTGCCTTTTGAAGCCGTGGTGCTTAACACTTTAAGCTATTAACTGTATATTCACAAAGTGAGACTGTCAGAATTAATTTTGGTTGCCCTGATTCCAGCAGATTAAATCGAGTAGGTAGGCTATTCCAGACAACTGCTAGAATGTTCACTCACATCACCTACATATAATAAATAATAATTCTTCAAATTAAACTTGCCTACTGAGGAATCTTTTCCACATTAAACCTTTATCATTAGAGGATTGCTCGTTCAAACCTTTACCATCAGAGGGTTGCTTGTTTAAGTCCAGCTCCTCCCGAGTAGATGGAAATGTTAAGTAACACACTGAACCCCACACTGCTCCCAATGTGCTCGGTTAGGGCTTTGTATGGCAGCCTTTTGCCATTGGTGTATGAGTGAAAATATGAATAGGTAAATTAGGCATTACACTATAAAGCACTTTGGATACTCCGCTGAAAGGAAGTGCTATATAAGTGCTATATGAATGCAGTGAATTTAGAATTTAATACGTTTCTTTCAGCTATTGGGCTATTAAGGCTTTTCACTCATTTATGTGACTAAACTGTCGCAATTGTGCCGGCCACTTTGTACATCTAGATTTCGGGGTATGACAGGGTAAACAAACTGAGGATTGGTATGGTGTGTTGTTTTTAGTGGAGAAAGTGGTCACTTTGAAGTTATAAGGTGCAGTAACGAACAGGCAACATGGCTACGCCTCTCAATCAGCATTGTTGTAACACAATTAGCACATCATCCACATCAATGAGTAGTTTCATTTCCAGGAGGCGGAGTTGTGTGCGGAGGGTTGCAAATTCAAATCCACCACCTGGCCCTTAGGTATCATTTTATTCCAGAGCTGTAAAGATCTCATATATCATTTTACTGCAATGTTAATTACTTAAACTTACTTCACGTTCTATGACAGCACCTTGTTTTCACAGCCACCCAATTAAAACATCAAGTATGTATGACTGTGGTAGGCCCTACAGTACATGCTATTCAGCTGGCATTTTCTATTGGTAAGTTTCTGATCTTAAGGGATATGACAAAAACATTATTTCTTACCCATATTACATATGCAGATATTATTTTCTGAGTCAAATAGTTTGACAGTGGATTACCAGTGCGTAACATTCAGCAGGGGTTTGTCATGACCTGGTATCTATACAGATAAATTCTGCATACATTTCTTTTTTTAATCTTTAAATCATTTGACCCTCATTTACATATAGTACTGTGCGAAAGTTTTAGGCAGATGCCTTGACTTTGTAGTATTATATACGTATATGTATGTATATATGTATATATATATATATATATATATATGAGGAAGCCTACATCCACAGAAGATCTTCAAGATGTTTGGAACAAACTACCAGCCGAGTTCCTATTAAAACTATATGCAAGCATACCTAGAAGAATTGATGCTCTTTTGGAGGCAAAGGGTGGTCACACCAAATATTGATTTGATTTAGATTTCTCTTTTGTTCATTTACTGCATTTTGTTGATTGCTGGAAATAATAAATGAAACACTTCCATTTTTGAAGGCATTCCTAGTTTACAACATTTTTTCACACCTGCTTATAAGTTTTGCACAGTACTGTATATACAACTTGTTTTCCCATTCACACAATTTGGAAGTTGTGTGTATTATAATGGCAGGCAAATTCAGGTGTTTTATACCCATTTATAGACGTTCTATATATGTCGTAAATGATATGTGATATGTGATTTTACCCCTTTTCATTCACACACAATCATTTTTCTCCACCTCAGAAGCTTAACTTTGTCAACGTGTAACAGTAGTGGGCTTTGCAAAGAATATTGTTTATGGGTGCAGTCCCTGATGTCAGAATGCTGCCCTTTCTCCCTTACACAGGCTGGACCACTGAGACAGTAGCCATGGACACTGTGGAATAACCTTTTTCTCCTTTGTCCTGCAGGGTGGCACTGTTTGGTGTTGAGGTGTTCATGTACCCAAGCAACTAGAACTGAATTATTTGAAATTTAACCGTATATCACATATTTTGCTGTAACATTAACTCTCCAAATGATGGATGGTCGGTTTTGATCCTGAAAACCAAAAGGAGGTATTTTCTTGTTTCCAGCGCCTTTCCTTTCTTGACCCTGTGTTCAGGTGTCGCCCGCTGATTTTGCCATGGCTTCAGCCTAGAGAGAGTCTATCCTGGGCAGCCAAAATAATTGTTATTTATTTCATTGTGCTTTCTAAGACATCTCTAATTTAGATAGTGTACTATAGTCTACTTTACATTGCTTTAGTAAAAAACGAAATTATTGGCTCATATTAAATGTACATCCTGTCTGGGCTAATGCATTACATATTATATACAACATTTTTTTCAGGTTAAATTTACACAATGATTCAGTGTTTTTTTATTATTGTTTTAATGGGGCTTGTATATGCTTAGCCATGGTAAAACAGGAATAATAATCTTTACAAACGTGGATAAGCATCAGTAGTGTCCCAGCTTCAGCAAGTAAAAAACTTGCCACATATTTAATGCAACCTTTTTCTGAACCAGCTGATCCTAATGAACACATTAATTGATTGTCAGACATGTAGATGGACTAATTAGAGAAATAACCTGTGTAAAGTGCCCTGGCACAATGAATACATGACAGGGTTTTTACTTTTTGAAGCCGGGTTAGACACCTGTAGTAAGTATGATTGTAAACTTCTGTACTCATCACAAACTACACACAGTACACAACAAGTGCAATCAGAGATGGCAACCTGGTCCCCCATGTGGACGGACAGGATTATCGCACTACCTGGTCAACCCCCTCCGGGGGACCAGGTAATAAACAAGGGTAAACTGTAGTCTGTCAGCATGGACATCAGAGGCAAACAGGTGGATGTTTGTGAGTATGTAGTGGCTGTTCACACCAAGAACTATAACAATAATGAAAACTAAAATAACAATACAAGTGTCCACACTGAAAAATGACATTTTTAATGTCCAGATTCTCATAATGAGGGTAAACAACTACAACTAACAACTAGCACATGTCTTGATTGCAAATTACTGCAGTGTTTCTATCGTTTATCAAATTGCTCTGGAAGTGGTTCAGACAATACCACGTAGTCAGTCTGAAGATCTGAAATCTACCTGAGTTGCGACTTTTACAACGATATTATTATAGTTATCTTTGTATGATGTTAATCGCCCTTTAGTGTTAAAGAAATTTTAATTCTGCAGAAAGAAGATGAAAAGAAGTTTTAATATCTGGGGAATTTCTAACAAATATATTGGTTTAACATTACAAAAAGTAATTAAAACTAACTGTAATGATACTGCAAGAGTAAATGTGTAAAGAATACTTAAAAAAGGTCAAAATGTAAAAAAGTTAAATTGAAGTTATATCATCAGTTGCATATCAACAGAATGTAACTAAAAAGCATTCAAGTATGCTATCAATGCCTGCATACAAACTCAAACAAAGAGTGGGGAGCACCAAACATAAGTATCAGTTTCCTCTATAGCTTCATCTGTGTGTGGGAATTGTGGAGATTTTACAAATGAATAACAAGATATCTGCACACTAAATGTAATTTTCTAAAACTTTGACCTTAGTGTGACTGATACACAAAGTTGTTACACAAGTATGGCTTAGTGACACAACCTAACAAACTACACTGACTGTGCTGGACGTGATCCTGGTGGCCCATATAAATTATAATTAAACATAAGCAGTTAGATTGTTGTAAAATACAAGTATTTGCATTTTAGACAATAGACATTATTTTGTAAATGGGACATGTATGTATGTATGTATGCGTGCATGCACATATGAGGCTGGACCTCATTCCTCCTCTACATATATTTTGTTCCCTCATAATCCACTTCATTTTTCAACCTTTTCATTTTTAGGACTACTTTTTTCTTACATAATAATATCAGTTTGTCAACACAGGCTGTTAGTGGCCTTTTTTTGTTTTTCCACATTTTTTTGTCACCAGCAACCTTCACTTCCAGGAATGACCTCCTGGTGGCGCTGAACACGTACAGATGGTGAATGTGCAAGAGATGTCCAGGGAGGTGGTCACCACTACATCCACCCATCTTCCCTGAGACTTTCCCCCATCCTTGCTTAGTCACATGTCCCTGGGAGAACATCACAGATGATTTTTTTTATCTGTAAAATGAAGTTACTAGAGAACTGACAGTGTATTTGCCTGTGTCAGGGATATGTGACAGGAGATAGGCATCTTCATGACCTCTTGGTCATGAGGGATACTTTCCAGGAGGATTTTTTTATTAACAGTTAGAGAAGTAAGTTCTCTCGTATTTTTATTTTGCTGATTTTTAAATAAGTAAAGTTTGCGGTCCTTGAAAATGCTTTTTCTATGTGGAGAAATCGGCAAAATGAAGATATGAGAAAACTGAAAGTGGTGTGGCATGTCAAAGAGATGTCTGAGAGAAGATAGGCATCTTTATGACCTCCTGGTCACAAGGGTTATTTTCCAGGAGAATTTCGCTTAGCAGTCAGGGGAGATGGTACAGAAGCATGGAGAGAGAAGGGTCCTGTTATCCTTTTGTTCCGAGAGAAGTCGGTTGACGTGAGGCTAAATGGCCCGTCTCCTGATCCGATATCTGGCTCTGTGGGAAAACAGAAACACTGTCTAAGGTCACCATTCCCATGCACCTTTTCCTGAGGAGGAGAAATAATATTCAGGACACCATTTTTAATACCATGGGCCCAGCTCTATGGTCTTCAATTGCCCAGTTCTGAAGTCCTATGTTCCCAATTCTAAGGTTGTATGTTACAAAGGTCCTATGTTCCCCAGATTTGCTAAGTTATGAGACCATGAAAAAGGGTCCTAGATTCCTTGGCTCCCATATTCACCCGTTCTAGGGTGACCACTGCATAACAAACAATGTTCTTCAAAAACATAAACCTGAAAAATAAATGTCACATATAGTGCCTTGTATGCAGAACGCAGTATACACTTCTCCTGAATCTAACAAAATGTGTACTTACGATGAATGTGATTCATGGAGTGAAATGTTTTGATAACAATGTAAAACGGTACTTTTTTATGTGTCCAGGAATTAGATGAATACACTGAAGTGAAATCTCCACAATTGGGTAAAGGTTCATTAACCTAAACACACTCTGTATTCTACACTCCACAACCACAAGGCTTTGTGTTGTTTCAGCCTTTTGTCCACATGGAGAAAGCCACCATCACAACTGCAAACTTCTGAAACCAACGTCCAAAGAGGATTATTATTATTATTATTATTATTATTATTATTATTTTGGAAAGCCGCCTGCTGTGTTTGTACACAGTCGAAAACGGGTGAAATGCAGGCTGTAATGTTCTTCAGTGTTGAGGTTTTATGATCCCTGTTCTAAGGTCCTAAGTACCCTAGCCCCTTTGCTCCGTTTCGCGGTGGACAGTTGAAGCCGGGTACAATGTAAGAACAGTGATCAGTGACATCACAACCCCACCTGTACACAGCATGCTTAAAGAAGAAGATTTAATGCACATAATCCATGCCACTCACAAAAATGAGTAATTTAGTAACAAAGCAAAAAATATATTTCAAACACATCTGTCTTTGAAGAAAGTCTGCAACACTTATTAAATCTATTCCATGTATATGCTACAGTATATCCTTCAGTTTACACAGAATGCAGACATATCTTTTTTGTACATTACTGGACAAGAATAAATGAAGTTCAGCTAATGAGCAGACTTTATCACAACATTCAACCTGTCAACAACTATGCATGCATATAAATATGATGTATTGTAGAGGTGGACAAACAAGCTTGAGAAAGTAAAAGTCCCATGTAATTCCTTCTTCCGGTGCTTTAAGACATAATTTTACTCTTGTATGTGGCTGAAGAGTGGTGCTAATTACAATGAGCTGGTTCAGTGATTTGGCTGTAATGTGGCATAGTAGTAAAATATGTGGCAGGACTTCTGCTTTCTGAGCCCCTATAAGTCTGTCTCTGATGTATTAAAAAAACGCCAGCAAAGTACTGACGGTCAGTTTATGTCATAAAAATGGAAGAACATTACCACAACACTAAACCTCTCAACATGTATACATGCATATAAAAATGTTCTTTAACAAAAATATCAGAAAACCCTGATGGTCAGTGTCAGTACATGATCTGTACTGCCTGCTCGATCAGTCTTTGCAAAATAACGCAACCGTTAGGTGTCAAGTTACAGAGCCATATGTCTGGTACAGATTGGGTAGGTAAATTGATCCTTTCCCTGATATGTACAGTAATTATGGGTATGCATAGAACAGATCAGGCAGGTGGTATTAATCAGGCACCAACAGTCAGTGTATGATATAAAATTTAAATAACATTACCATGATATTAAACCTAAAAATGTACACATGCATATAAAAATGATTGATGTATAAACATTGTGTGAACGTTACCTGGCCAGATGATTGCCTCGAGCAGTTGGACCCTTCGAGCAAGAAGCTCAAGGTCTGCTTGCAGGTCACGGTACATCTGCAAACTAATGTCCTATCGGGAATAGCAGTAATAAACGACTGATAGGAACATTGCGAAGAGGGAGTGTCTGCTCCAAGTTCCCCCTTTCATCCTTGTGCTCGAGCAGAAAAGGGGGAGGTGTTGTGCAGACCTGTCCAAACCAGAGGTGGAGACTGCAGCTTCAAAAAATAAAAGCCCTGTCACACACATCCAATCCGACCATTTTCTGAACCAGCAGAATCTAATGACCATATAAGTCATCAGACAGATACATCAGCTATACTTAGTGCAATCACCTTTAAAAAAGGATTACACGGCAGGGTTTTTACTTTTTTCTTTTTTTTTGTTTCATTTATTTTGCCATCAATTTTATAGGATGGTATAGGCAATCATAGGCCATGAGTGGAAGACAGAGACTGGGTAGGATTAGGAAATGATGTTAGGTCGGGGTCCGCTGATTTCTGGTATAGACGACTTAGCCGACTGGGTTTTAAGCCCCCAGGGTTTTTACTCTCTGAAAGCAGAATCTCCACCTCTGGTCTAGACCTGTGCGCCTGACCCTGTCTGTGTCTGACCCTTGACCCTGTCTTAGGCCACCTACTCACCATGGATACCAATCATAGTTTCGAGGATTAAAACCCTCTCGGCTAAGATCTTCAGTGCTTCACGGATTTGGTGAATTCCATCCCCCTGTGAACATAGATACAGCTGTCAAGGTATCAGGCCAGAAAGAAGCCAGTCAAAGCACTTGCAAAGATGCGTGTTTCCATTCACAACACTGTCCTTAAGGACTCAGTGGAATTAGAATGGGTTAATACAGTTCCTGCACTGTAAAAACTGAGGCATAGAGCCAACTGCAAAAAAAAAAAAAAAAAAAAAAAAAACAACATACAGCATGTATCTTTTTACGTGGGTTCAAGCTAACAAGGCCATAAATCTTTATAATGTACATGGCATTGTTACGTTAAACCAACCTAAAAACATCCATGTAACATGTTGCCTTAATGTTTGATTCTATGCTTCACTTTTTACAGTGTGTCAAGGTATCAGGCAGAAGCCAGTTACAGCCATTGTGGAGGTGCACATCTACATCCACAGTATCACCTTAAGGAGTCAATCTAATTACAATGTGTTAATAATTATTCTGAAGATGCATGTTTTCATTCTCAGTAGAATGGGTTAATACACTTTGTAGATCTCATCTAATGTTTTATTATAGTTTTGTCTTTGGCCATGCGGCAAGATCATGCAAAAACATCTACATGCATTTTCATCAGCTACCTCAAGGGCATAGCACTGACAGTTTTAGGTCTGGATGATGTTAAGCAATTGCACTGCAGCAGCACAGACGTGCGTTGCATATCTTGCTGTTATGGCCTCTGTATTTCATGGTTAGTCAAACACGTACTGTACTTATATGTCATAAACACACACAGGAGTAGGTCTAAGGGTTGTTTTACAGTGTTGATTGTGTATGTAATGATTGTAGCTCACAGTTACAGGTGTATTTACCCTCTCCAGTTCATGAATTACAGTTTTTATAACAACAGTGTATTACACCCTGATTTCATATTGTTTCCTGGAAAAAGTACACTAATCAGTTTACACCCAAAATGGGTGAGTTTACCAACTGGGGCAAGGTGAGCCATAAATAATACCGTCTTTTTGAGATTTGTTTTTATTGCCCTTTGTCATAGATGCATTGTAAGTATTATAAGAAGGAGACACCCTGCCATAACATTAGATGTGTTTGCTTTACTTTTGTATTTTTTTTTCTTAATGAGAGGACAGCATCAGTAATGTAGATAATCAGTCCGATTAATAAGACTGATTAGCACACAACCAATAGCACCACACCGCCTGAGGGGGGCGCTATAGTTCTTAAAACAGGGTGCTGTAAACTGGGTCAGGCTACTAAAACAGAGCTGTAGTTCCTTTATCCTTTAGCACTGACCCACACTAAAAAAGCTTGGCGAGATTGGGGTCAGGGGTGTGTGTCAGCCTTCCTCCACATTAAGGAGAGATGGGATATAACAATTCAGAACCACAGATTTTTGGCTTATATGTTGTAATTTAGGACAGTACTGGCTGTGTGAATTAAAGGCCGTGTAGGCCTGCCCTACTACTTAAAATAGACACTGTGGGCATCAGGCCTGGAATTTCATCATTTTTGGGGCAAGGCCACTTGGCCTTTTGTGTTATCAATTTTGTGGAAGGGCATCAGGGCCACTGTGGCCTTCCGGCAGATATTTTTCAAGGGCACAAGGCCAAATTGAGAGGGCACGAGGACCATGGCCCTCATGGCCCTCGTGGCCCTCATGGCCCTCGTGGCCCTCATGGCCCTCGTGAAATTCCTGCTCTGGTGGGCATCCACGCTCACACCTGCTTCACAGCTACATGTTGAAACATTGATTAGTACAGTTCTAATGTGTAGATACACAACACAACTATGCTCTGATAAATCAACTGGCCTGGTTGGTTTAGGATGTTCCCATGGCAATGGATTGCAGGTGATGGAGTTATTGAGGATTATTATGGTAAGAGACAAGGAGACAAAACAATGGCTGTGTTTAGTAATCTTAATGGTAAGGCCCCACGCACAAGATGAACATTTCACCATTAGTACATTACAGTGTACAAAAAGACAAAAACAAAATGGCAAGCAAAAGAAAATAGGACAAGCAGTGATAACATGCAGAGAAGTGAAGGAGCTGCAGCTATGAAGCTGTATCCTGTATTCACATACCTTAACCCACATATTTTACCATCACAACAGCACCAAACGTCCCAAAATGGATGATTTTGGCATATACATTAGAGATCGCATAGTTTAACATGGGTTTGCATGGTGATGGGTATGCATATTTTGTCTTTTGGTGAACATTCACTAGAGATTAATTTTCAAAAGTCACATATAAATACTACTATACTGTCATTCTACCATACTAGCTCTGGGCTATTATGTATTTTTTAATTATTAGATGCTCATACAACTGAAAATTACACTGTAAAAATGTAAAAATATGACTCTTGACCTATGATTCTTTCTTTCTTCTGACAGGCTAATACAGTTCTACATTGCAGCCAATACCCGTAACATGAAGGCAGACCTGTCTAAATCTGGGAGGTATTTCAAGTTGTTGTTTTAGTGATTTACCCTGTAGGTTCACTCAGAGTAAGTGGTAAACCTCTTAAAGAAGGAGTCAAGTGGCTTCATTCTACAAACAAAGTCATGGGTCTACACTTCCAGCTTTACCACTTGCTGAGAGTAATCATGCCCTGCTGAATCACTAAACCTGCTCTAAAGTGTGTCTAAGGTATAGATGCAATCTAAAACCATAAAAACACCAGAGCTTGACAAACTGGCTTGAGAAATTAAAAATCCTGCCATACGGTCTGTGCTCTCAATGGAGGTGATATCACCAAGTAGCCCATTTACCTGACTGAAGAGTTAGGATGAGTTAATTGGCTGGAACTAATGGCAGGACTTTTTACTTTCTCAACCTGGGATGTCTGGCTCAAAAAACACTTGCTAGTGCTGGTTATAGATAAACATGGGCAGAAATAGGTAAAGGTGCATCACAGTGATGGACAAAACTGGATATAGAAACGACAAACTAGTACCAACTATTTAAAATCACCTGGTTCTACCTGTATGCACTTAATACAAGTCACTGCAGTTATTAACTCATCTACCTGGCTGAGGAGTTGTTAGAACCACCTGATTTAGCAAGTGGCTAGAAAATAAAGTGACACTAGAACGTAGCTTCTGAAGCCAGGTTGGCCATCACTGGGCATGTGTTTAGTATAGTACATGTGTTTAGTGTATATTACACAGTTATTGTATATGTGTTTGTTTTTACTATATATTACAGGGGAATAGTACATGTGTATGTGTTTAGTGTATATTACACAGGTATAGTATGTGTATTTGTTTAGTGTATATTACACAGGTATAGTATATGTGTATGTGTTTAGTATATATTACATGGGTATAGTATATGTGTATGTGTTTAGTGTATATTACATGGGTAAAGTACATGTGTATGTGTTTAGTGTATATTACATGGGTAAAGTACATGTGTATGTGTTTAGTATATATTACATGGGTAAAGTACATGTATATGCCAAAACATGGACACTGAGCAGATGTGACAGGTAGCCATGGGCAGATTATCGGATGGATGGAGGGACGGATTATCAATCACAAAAACTGGAACAGAACATACTGTATGAAGTGCTGCTTAGAACCAATTTAACAGCAAAATGTTGCATGTATCTTTTTACATTGGTTTGACTTTCACTGTTTTTCTTGCACTATTTTTGTGAACTATCATGAACATATATTTATTAAACAGATGTAAGAGTTCCAAGTTAAACCAGCCTACAAAAAATACATGCAGCAGGTTTTTACAATTTTTAAATGGTATTTTTAAGTTGGTTCTAATCAATAATTTTTCCTCTTTGTACACAAATACATGTGATTTTGGTAACACTTTCTTTCACAGTCACTGTAATTTCCTCATATTTACTGAATACATGGTAATTCATAGTAAAATAACCGGGAATTTACTACAGGTTAGAAGAGGACTCTTTAATATAACTATAAAGACCTTTGAGAGAAAAAGTTAAAAGAAACAACACCTTTCAAAATGTGGTTCCGGTCATACTCACAACTACATGATAAATAGTTAAGTTGATCAGTAAGAGTGGTAGCCTTTCTTAGAATTGTTAGCCCACTTCCCTAGAAGGTTTTGTACTTGTTCCTATAAATTAACACACATGTATCAGGTAAATATGTGGACATTAAGGGACAATACAATGTAATACAAAGTGTTACAATCATTGTCTCACTGAGGTATTTTCTTCTTGACAGCTAAAAGCTGAGGTAGGAACAGTTTGTTAACAAATGATTCATTGTAAAATAAGGATCATTCCATGTGAATTCCAACAGAGGTTTTTGCAATCAACCAGGAGCATTTTAAAGTCAAAGTCAATGTCAGTTCTGCAGTCAATTTCATTAAAATATGTACAGTTTTAGCTACAAATAAGTGGGTTTTCAAGGGTGTTCGAACACCCTAACCTAGTCATACTAGGCTATTGTACCATCAATAACCCAGTTTCAAACAAGTTAACAGTAATCTGATGACCACAACCCATTAAAGCATGATCAACAGGTTAGCTGAAGCAAGACAACCTCGCTGCTGTTAGCCATAGCAGAAATTATGGAGGCTTTTTCACACCTTCTAAAGGGGTCATAGAATAGTTAAATTGAGTATTGCACATTATTCTTCAATGTTCAAATAAAATGCATCTGACTGTGATTTATCAAAAATAAGATCAAATGCAATTCCACAAGCCCAATAATATCTTAAAGGTGTACTTCCATCGTGTTTTCATTAATTTTGTGGTGTTCTCTAGTATTAATAATTGCCCTGTGCGCTGGTTTTGATGAAAAAAATGTTCTAGTGCTTCTGTTTCAGGCTGTTTTAGTTTGGTGGAGGGGGTGGGGCCGGGAGAACGACACGATTTCACCAGAGGCGTGACACGCTCCCTGCAGCTTCCTTTGCCCCACAGTCAACTTGATAGCAGAGTAAGGTAAAGGGGAAAAGTCAACTTGACAACGCTAAAACTGCACACAGAATGTCTTCGGAGATACAGCCTTATGTGTTTGATCCTGAATCCGAAGAGGAAGGAGAGATGGCACAAGCACAGTTGCTTTCTGACCGTTTGTCAATGAACGTTTCAGAATGGTAATATTTGCATGACAAAACAGTGCAAGTGCCCGGCTAAATGCAGTTCAGTCATTCAACTAGCCTGCTAATCTTATGCGAGTCAGTCACAGGCTAGCATCATTTAAAGCTCATTCGGTCAGTTTCTCTTATATGCATTTGCACGTCTACGTCACGCCGCAGGCCCTTTTCGCATTGAGTTGTTTTTCCGCCTATTGTCTTCTTTTGACTGATATAGAAAATGGGGGTAGAAAAACATTTTGATATGCAGCATGCATATGCAACTCGGGGTGACCTATCATATTTCAAAAGAGCAAGTACTAAACGGTTTCTAGTGGAAGTACACCTTTAAATTTAGGCTGGGGATAAAAAATGGTGCATTTAGGCTAAATGGCAGCCTCTTTTGGCAACCACAATTGAACTGCAGTTGATTAGATGTACATATGAAGGAGACAACAACTATGTTTTACATTAATGACAGCCCTGTATCCATGCATAACCTCTACAATTTAAACAAAGACAAGGTGAAATGGTTTTCCATTTTAAGTACCCGTAAAAATATGTAAAATCACACAGCTCCCTAATAATCATAGTACCATCACATATACAAATAACCCCTTTCGAATCAACTTTCTTGACAAAATAGTTGCAGCCAAACTGTTAAGCATGGTAAAATGACAGAGGTACGTAAATCTTGGCTTCAAAGAAAGATGCTGAATCTGAAATGTTCACTAGTTCACTATAAGGTGCACTATGGGTGGAACAACTAATTCGTCCATCTGCCTAGCTGAATCACTGTGCTGACTGGAATCAGGCTGTTTTGTGAATGGTAGAAGTAGAAGTCTTTTGTTGTCACAATACAAGTACAGCGATATATTGTGTCGGAGCAAACCAACAAACAAATATGGATGGAAATATGATGTTTAGCCTTTTAATTTCTCTGAAGCCATGTTACACACCTCTGGAAAGCGATGGTAAGAATGAACACAAAGAAAAATGGAAAATAACCCATATGTGCCCTTAAGCAATCTTACCGGTAGGCCTTTCTCTCCGGGCTCACCCTTGAGTCCTGGCTCCCCCTAGAGACACAAAAAGATCACATCACATCTTTCACAAAGGCTATTACAAATGTTTTCTAATACTATTGTGTTGAATAGTCTTTGAAGCAATAGCAAATGATAAGGGAATCTAAGCCAAACTAGCTATTGTGCACAAATGTAAATAAGGGTTAAGCAGACCTGCCAACCTTGAAAAAATTTTTTTGAGTAGCACGCCGACCAAAAATTCTGCAACTTTTGCTGATATTTTGTTTTGTCATTTTGGCTGATCAGTCATCAGTAACTTTTAGTTTCACTTAGTTCACAGGGTCTAGTGAGAAGTGGGAATTAATTCTCTGCACTGAATCTCTAGCTGCAACAATTGTTTACCCTCTACATGATGTTGACAGTCTGTAACACACCCACACAAACACATTCTAAAGCCTTTCTTCATAAATATAGTTTTGACTGTAAAAGGGATCGGACAAAATGCTGAAACTATTGATAAGACATATTGCTGTTTTACCATTGATTGTAAGATCCAGTCCTATTATGAAATCAAACTCAAAGTTTTCAATACAGTTTTAATTTCTATGATCTCTTAAATTATTTGGACACTGTAACTGATTTATTCAGAAATATTGTCAGGCATCTTACTGGATCTCCTTTGAACCCTCTGTCGCCTCGGTGCCCCAGAGGTCCCTAGAAAATCAAGATGTGAATGAAAGCCCTTACAAAATATTTGGTGATTGATGGAAAAATAAATTCAGGTGCAGGATTGGATACTCACCTTTTCACCTGGTGCACCCTTAGGACCCACTGGACCCTGGATACCTGGTGTCCCTGGCTTCCCCTGGAAGACAATGGCACATGCATAACACATGTGATGTGTGATACCACATTCGTTACCATACCACTTTTTTTCTCAGTTCGTTAATAAAGGATGGGGACGAGTGGCATTGCCATCCAGCACAGTGCACTTAAAATGGTGAAGTAGGAATATGGGTTTTCACCACATCTGACTACAGATGAAAGCGCAGGAATTTATGCGTACCACCTCAGGCTGTTGTAATTTTTTTTTACAACAGCAGCAAGTGACAATGGCTCAGTTAAGAGTCCTAGTTAAGGAGTTAGGAAGGCTCCAAAGAAGAGGTCCGTTAAGAGGGAGCGAGAGGATAGGAGTGTTTCCCAGATGCCTTCTTAACGCCCTTCTGAATGAGCGTCCTAACAACCTTCTTAACTGCAGCTCGATCTTGGAGTAGCCGACTAAACCGCATAGTTACCATAGCAATAGGCTTCCAAATGAAGTTTTGATCTAACAAGTGGTGTCCAACTGAATGCATTAATAAAATAACCTCAAATGAACACATTTGGCATTACGCATGCAGAAGAATGTCTGAAACCAATCTGACACAAACAGTAATCACCAAACAGACAAAAACAGAACAAATAAGAATGAAAACACAAATGAAGTCATATAACATGACATTATACCTCATGTAATGTCATCTAATGGAATTTTATGTCTACATTCCTGTTTGTATGATATCGGCTATCTGCATGTTAGCAGTGCACTGTTGCTCTCAGGGCAGCACAGCTTTTGAGTTTCAGTTGTGTGATGTTACTTGTCCCTGGGTTGGAGAGACAATGAGTCCTAAGATTAAACCTTACTCAATTTGATTTCAGACATGCACTGCAGCTCAAGCTTCTTTAGTGTACAACAAGCAGTCAAGTAAGAGAGTAGGAGGAGTAAATATTAGGGAACATAGTAGGGAGAAATTAGGGAGCTGTGGTAAAACATTTCAAACACATGGTACCATAGAGGACAAATTCCCCCCCCTAATTTTTAACACTTAATAGGTAGTTAGTGGTGCATGAGAGAAAGGAAAAAGGGGTAAAAACACAATTGGGACAGACAGACACACTGCATTAATATCTCCATGCTTTAATATCTCCATGCTTAGTGTCACATTGCTTTGCCTGCCTTGCGTGGTGCTATTTCCAATGTTTTCAGGGTGTTCAGAGCGCTCTTAGATCCTTCTTAATTGCAGGTCTTCTTAGGCTAAGAAGCATTCTGAGAGATGCGTTTGCTTCTAATGGGAGTAAGTAAGTAGGGTAAGAGCTTCTTAACTGCATCTAGGAAACTTGGCCAATTGTGGGAGTCTTAATAAATAAATAAATAAATAAATAAATAAATAAATAAATAAATAAATAAATAAAAACTGCTCTATGTTGCTGCAGTGGTAGTGCATGTTCATGTACTTACACTTGGTCCGATCCGGCCAGGGGGGCCCACTGGGCCAACTGGTCCAGGAGGACCTGGGACAGAAGACAGGAAAGTAGTGAAAATGAATCACAATCTGGAATGTACTGTAAACCAGTAACCAGGAAAGTTGATGCACATATCAGTTATCCAAATAATACATCTTCACATAGAAAAAATTGACATGTGGATTAAAGTTGGTCTAAACTAGCCACTGATGGGCATCCCGACATGCCGAACTACTACACGCATTAATGATGTGAATAATCTGAATGGACACCCAACTAGTGGTGGGCAACCAACACCTCTTCAGCCAAGAAGAGGAGTTAATTATTCACATCACCTGTATAAAGTACACAGGAAGAAGCAGGTGTGGTACTAGATTATAGTATGTCAATCCATGTTGCCCCTCACTGAAGTAAACCATGACATTAATCAGGCTGGTCAGGTTAAATCACTATTTCCTTTACAACAATAACAACCCAACAAATGTCAGTTTAATTCACAAGTGAGTGAGTTGTGCCCGTTCACAGCTACTCAGTAAATCAACACTGCAGGCAGGGATCACAGTACAAAAATCAGGAATTGTGCGGTCCTGCCACTGCACCTGCTTGGGAGGCCTGTCTGGGGGCTGCTCACATGCTGCTGGAGTGGAAATTAAGGTTACATTTCTCTACTACACCTTGTACCTTGTAAATGTGTTCGTGACAATATCCCAAGTCTTGAAGACTTTCACAATTTAAGGTGTTTTATGTAACCAGTCCTTTGTCATTAATGGGAAAAAACATTTTCCAACCTTCACACAGTAAACACAATGCATTATACAGTATTACTATTTCTTCCAAAATAACAGAAATTAGTTTCCAGATTTTGCACATGCTATGCTATGTTAGCCTGGTAAACCAGCCCCTTGTACTTCATTTCATTTTGTAGAGGGTCTGGCCGTGCTGCCATTGACATTGCTGTATTAGGTACAAGCCAATCCTAGCCAATCAGCGAACAGAGGGAGTGTTCGTGAGCGAAGATGTTGACTTTGTGTGCTACATTTAAATTGTAGTGCGTTGGCAGGCTAATATGTGACGACTAGACATTTGGGTAAAGGCAGAGCCACTTGTTTTAAAATTAAGCATAGTCCACCCTCCAGGAAGAAATCGTTTCTTAATACAGCACTGCCAGACGCTCTGTACAAAATGAAATTAATTACGAGGGGCTGGTTTACCAGGCTAATGCTATGTAAAAAATACTCCTTACCAACTGGACCTACTGGTCCTTGGGGACCCTGTGGACCCTGTACAGTCGATCTTTGGTCAGGAAATGCATTAGACAGAAGTAGATCTTTGGAGTGGCCTGTGTACAAAAATTTGTACTGTTAATAATAACAAAACTGAGAGGAAGTACTGAACACAAATCTTGAAGTCATTATTGAGAGACTGTTCTTCGTCTTGTTTTTGAGGAAGTTTTCTACCTCTTCCATTGGATCTTATTCCTCTATAAACTACCTTGTGTGCAACACACCAATATTCCAACCAATATTCTCTTCTGCTTCTAAGCTTACAGCACATGCCCATATGTCTTTTTACGGGATTTCATAACGACAGTTTAAATAAAATCTTGAGAGTTTTGCACAGAGAAATATACCCACTCTTTGACCAAAAGTACAATGAGCTGCATCAAAAAAACAGAGCCAAAGGATAAAATTCCTATTCCCATTGCATCTAAACTGGGGTACCCCAGGGCTTGGTGCTTGGGCCTCATCTCTTTGTCATGATTAATAAGTCCATGGGTGAGATTATTTACTCAAATAGCTTCATTGCACTAATCACAGGAACACTGACTGGCCTTGCCCTCTATTCATACAAGGTGATCTCAATCGATAATGTTCTCTTTCATGGTTTTCAAATGGAGAAACAAGCTAGTTGGTATGTTTGCTGAGGAGCAAAATTGAGTTAGCCTGTTGCATTCAGAACTTAACTATTTTTTACCGTTTGTCCCAGAAGGCTAACAATGGAAGTGGTAGGTGCCCTTAGACGAAGCATGAAGATTACGCTATTATTAAACCATTAAAACAGCTCGAATAAACTCCACACTCCATCAGTAACGGCGCCTTAAACAGCTGTAAATATGGAAGAAGACAAAGAGGAAAGGTCTTTTGAGGTTACCAGGAACCCTATGGCCTATGCTTTTGAACCAGCGAGGAGAGAAAGTGAAGCACAAATTACAGTGGGAGTCTGTAAGTCGCTTCAGAGAAAAGCATCTGCTAAGTGTAATATACTGTCATATAAACTGGAATAATATATATATTTTCTTTTCTTATTTTAAGTGCTGGCTTAGTTCAGGGCCAGGGCTAACATGGAAAGTGTTCTAATGGATTTTTGTCCCCAGCGTAGAACTATGAAAGTTTTTATTTTTCTGTTAAGTGCCACTTATATAAACTGGCATTAATGAACTGGCCTTAATGAATATAGATGAATGAGATAAACCTGACACTAGTGTTTAACCATGAGATGTCCATGCATGCATGTGGACGTGCTTCTTTACCCGTGTCTGTGTGCGATACAGTGGTGGGAGGGCCAGGAGGGCCGGGGGGGCCAGGGAGACCTCTCTCACCCGGGAGGCCTGGTGGTCCACGAGGTCCTTGAAAAAAGAAATGATTCAGAAAATAATACAAAAATAATGTGACCCAATCTGACAAAATCAGTATGAAGTCACAGATTCTAATGTTAAGATATTGTTAATAGGTGTTTAAAAACCATCTTCCCAATTTTCATAGTCAAAATAACTATGTAAAGGTTAAAAATGAGCTATCTAAAGTTTATTTGCACCATTGAAATATTACCTAGAAAAAGGTGATTTGGAATATGTTGCACTGGTTTGTAGCCTTTAAATCCAGGTTTCCCAGCACAGTATAAGAGTTGCTCTTCATACCATGAAAAGAAACTAGTAATGCAAAAAAACTCTTTACCTGCAGGTCCAGGTGTCCCTTGTGACCCAGGTTCTCCAGCTGGGCCCCTTACGCCAGCATCCCCCTTTGGGCCAGGGGGTCCCCGAGACCCTGGTTTGCCTTTGGAGAGAAATGAGGGTCACACTTCAGCTATATATGTTTTTGTAAGGCATTTGTGTTCTTAACTGAACAAGACAGTAGTAGACTAACTATGAGTGGAGAGAAAGACTTGGTAAGGTTGGGAAATTACCTTGGGACGGATTCAAACCCAGGCCCCCTGACAGGGATACCCTGGATACTAGGGATGCACCAATCCAGCATTTTTGATTATGATACTGATTCTGATATCTAGGTTTTGCATAACGGTTGATACCCGATACCGATCAGACATTACCATTGAATTAAAAAACACCTTTACAACTAAGACATAAAACTATTAAATTGCTATATAGGCAATATAAATAATAAAGAAATAAACAAATATGATCCAGCAATGTTCTTGTGTTGTATCTGCTGTTTGTAGGACTAGGTGTAATTAGGTGTCAGTCACTTTACACTTTTTTTTAGCATAGGCCTACATGACAGCAGTGAAACTTATGGAGTAACTTTGTTTCTATGCAGGGTGCTAGCGGAAATCAGTACTGGAGGTGAATGCATCAGTGAAAATAAATATTTAAAAACATAACAATGTGAGGAAAATCTTTCTTGGATTATAACAGAGATGTGCAATGTGCATTTGTTTGTAATAATTTTGATGAGTAACGTTAAGCTGCTCCTACAAAACAGACAGGCAGACACAAATTAAGCTAGTTGGATGGGCTACTGTAATGGGATAATCCAGGTGTAATAGCTGGTTGTTATTCTGAACCTGCAGTAGCCTAAACAAGCTTAATTTTATAGCCTGTATCTTTGTCATTTGTCATTTTACTAATACAATCTGTTTCCATACATCTACACCTTGCATCTACACACAGCATAGCTAAAGCTGGTCAATTCTTTGCAAGCTACTTGCAGTATTTACATGCACGGTAGTCTAGCGCATGGGGCTGTTGCTGTCATTGTTGCAGTCATGGTCAAGAGTTGAGGTTTTTCCGATACCTGATCCAGCTATTTTGTCCATATTGGGACCGATATCCAATCCAAATATCAGATCGGTGATTCTCAGATGGATACCTTAGCCTACAGCACCACAGTGTTTCCTCAGCCTTATACATGTTGGTTGTCAGGTTGTACATATAAGGCAAATGGTTGTTTAAATAGCTGAATGTTTTGTCTTTATTTCTTCCTCGTTTCACATCTCCTTGCCTTTGGGGTAACTTATTGTTTCTCTTAATACCAACCCTCTATCCCTTTCAACTTCTCCCTGTGAGGTACAGTATGATTAAAAATGTGTTCTCCTATAAACTGAGGGCCATATTGTCATATTTTCATATAAAAAATGTTATATATAACCACATTTCTTTGAAGGAAATCCGTTCTCTCGATCAGCCTTTCATTCTCTACTGTCGATCAGCTGATTGAGAGAGTGGGTTCCCATTGGTTTATGCTTTTAAAGGAATACGCCACCCCCAGATTAAACTGAGTCTGTTCCCGCAGTCCCTAGATTTGGATAAGTGGGCAGAAGCGTTTTCCACCATCTAAATGTTGCTTGGTCAATCCCTTCGTGTTAATTTGCATTGTCATTTGTACTAGATCTGAATGCACAGGTCACCAAAAAATATAAGTGAATTGATTCACGTTCTAATTAGTATCTCAGCTGCTGAACCTCAATGTACTCAACATGACAGTTATCCATTGAGTGTGGCAAGATTCTCAAATACTGCATCACTGACTGTCACGACCCAGTTATGCTTATCGGATCACTGATTTTGGGCGTGAAATCGGGCTTTTTGCTAGATAAATGACTATATATGGGCTAGACCGGAACGGAGGACCGTCCTCCCCTGCTGCCATTGACTCCCATGTTAAAAATCGAGTTTCACAAGCCGCCCAGGGGTATATAATGCATTATAATGAGGCGTTGAGGAGGACGGTCCACTGTACAGTAATTTTCAATGGACGCAGGTGTCGCTGTTGGTACTTTGATATAGGGAGATGGTTTTTGTGTATTCTAAGTGTTAAAAAACAGTTTTAGCAGTATTTAGTCAGGTTAGACTCAGAAATGTATATATTATAATTTATATATCTTGCTTTTCTAGGTGGTCTTCCCTTTCCTCAAAGTGAAATGGAATCAATAGCTAGTTTCTCTTTAATCAATACCTAGTTTCTCTTTAATTATGTGTTGCAAGCAGAAAATGTGAGGCCAAGCATGACACTAGGATACTGTTCCCTAGTGCCTTGTGCAGGCCCAGAGGCTTGAGCTTTACCCGTCAGAGTGGATTCTGGGGCTGGTCCTTTGGGCTCGGCTGGACCTTTGGCTTGCAGCTGGTTATTAGAAGAGGCAGGACTACTGAGGAGCTGAACCTGCCAATGGAACATGACGTTTATTTTGATGAACCAAGACACTGAAGACATTGTAGTGTAGTAGAGATGATTGTCATTCCTGATGTTAATACAAATGTACAGTGGAAATGTCAAATTATTCCAAATTATTAGTGAGTAACAGTAAGACTTGCAGATGTGTCAATACAGTCTTCAGAAGGTATAAACTTTCCTGCATATTTGATCCAACCATTTTTTGAATGAGAGGATTTTAATGAGCACACAAATCATAAACCAGGTATATTGACTAGTCCGTGAAATCGCCTGTGTTTAAGTGCGAAGGCAGAATGAATATGTGACAGGGTTTTTACTTTCTGAAGCTAGAGTTGACTGCCTTGGTCACAAGTTTCATAAGAGCACCATGGACAGTTTTACCTTTGTCTCCAGAGTCCTGAGGCGATCAGACAGGAGGGTCATTTGACTACAGTTCAGGCACCCTACAACAGAGCCAGTAATAATAATCACTAATGAATCGCAAAGTTTAAATGTTGCCACAAAATTTACCGGTGGAAAACCACAATAAAGAGACTTACCTACTACCTGCCTAGACATACCTTGCTACAAAAGCACGTTTCCAAGAAGCTCCTGAAAACCCTTCTTTTTTAAGAAAACCTCTTATCCCACCAACCCTAACCCACTAACCACCTAAACAATAGCATGGTAAACCCCTTTTACTCAATTTCATTTTGTACAGAGGGTCTGGCCGTGCTGCCATTGACATTGCTGTGTTAGGTACCAGCCAATCAGTTAACAGAGAGAGTGTTTGTGAGTGATGACGTTGACTTTGTGTGCTACATTTAAATTGTAGTGCGTAGGCAGGCTAACTGCATACGTGACGACCAGATGATTGGGTAAAGGCAGAGCCACTTGTTTTAAACTTCAGCAGAGTCCACACCTCCAGGAAGAAAGTGTTTCTCAATACAGTATGGTCAGACCCTCTGTACAAAATGAAATGAAGTACGAGGGGCTGGTTTACCACGCTACATAAACAATGCCTGCATACTGTATATTCTTAAGTACTTACACTACACCTCACTTTATGTTACATGAGCTTGATTGTTTTCCTCCTTTGTACGTTGCTTTGGGTAAAAGTGCTAACTGCAATGTAAAGTAAAACAATTACAAATGACAGTTACCAAAGTCAACAGACATGACAGACCAAAAATAACAACTCTGACCAAAATAATTAAAGGTAAAACCTGACAGGAAAACAGCAGTCCTACTTTGTATTTCTCCAGCCTGTGCAGGTGTCTTGGTGACCGAGTTCTGTTTCCGTACAGCTTCTTGGGCCGGGAGCTGGTTTTCTGAAACTGCAAAGGATGAGGTCAACATGAGGTATCACTTAAGTGAACAGTAGGCATGTGATGGAGTGCCATCACTACAGCTGAGGATCTTCACAGCCATTTCAGCAAGCCTGACTCTTTGCCGTTGTGATCAGAGTGGATGTTTGGTACCCCACAAAGACCACCCCATACAAATGCATTCTAGCAATTACAGACAATATATTATTATATTTATCCTCAGCATCTGCCTAACTATATGAACATCCTACGACGTCAAAACACGACGTCTTTCTCCATTTCCATGGTCCTGACACCATTAGTGTCCTCCTGCTACAAGATTCAAGTTAAAGTTAAAAGTAGAGGTGAAAGTAAAGTGATGTGTAATTGAAATGACAGAAAATGAAAATCCTATTTGCACATGTCAGTGCTACTGTATGGGGCAAATGGAAATGTCATTGTGTTACTCGTAGCCAACTGGCAGTAAACTAAGTTGAAAGATAAAACAGTTTTCATGTAGTAAAAAAAAAACTATAAAAAATAAAAGCATGTCAGCTTTGTGGTATCAACAAAAAAAATCTAAAAGTAGGATTTAAATGACTACTGGGTATAAAAGTATTTCCACCCAAGATAAATGATCTAAATGGCAAATCCAGCAGTGGATAATGTCAGAGTCCCCTGCTCTGCTACAATATAACATAATTTACTATGTGAATCCTACTACTCTCTTCTTGTATAGTACATACAGGAGACAGGAGACCATCAACAAATTACTGGTTATAAATTTAGTGTAAGAACGTCATACAGTTGCTTGTGTGTGTCTTTGTGTTTGTGTGTGTGTGTGTGTGTACTGGTTATAAATTTAGTGTAAGAACGTCATACAGTTGCTTGTGTGTGTCTTTGTGTTTGTGTGTGTGTGTGTGTGTATGTGTGTGTGTGTGTGTGTATGAATACTGTGTGTGTGTGTGTGTGTGTATGAATACTGTGTGTGTGTGTGTGTGCATATGAGCTTCACTAATACTTTTTAGGTCAGTTCATGACAAACAGCAAGGGAGTAACGCCTTTAGGTCACCACAACACATACTATAACTGTCTGTCTGGCTTAGACGGATATATTTGTCCCAGCCACAAGACATCTTTGGGAGCCACAATCGTCCTAGCCACTCCTACTTCTGGGTTACCGCAGTGTATATAAAATTAAACAAGCATGCCGAGACAAAAGCAGAAAAAGAAACATCAAGAGATTCCAGAACACAGGCAAACCAAGCTAAATGTTCCGAGCCAAGTTCTAGAGAATTATCATGACCTGTCAATGCCATAGGTAAATAAAGAATTTGAGGTTTGCTGGGGATTTTTCTGAGGTATGGTGAATATTGACTTGTCCAAACAAAAAGAAACCATTGACAAAGTTAGACAACCTCGACCAAACTAAACCTTATACTCAAGAATATCACATAGGCAATGTTGCTAAACAATTATGTCTTATTTTATTAAGTGTTGGCATGAGAATATAAAAATGATGAAACAACATTGTTTCAATTTTAGCATTCTTGGATTAACAATGTGCATTAGCAAAGCCACTTAAATATCAGACTCATAACTGTATTCACCCCAGTGACCATAATAAAGAACATGATGCAGAATATCAGCATTCTGCTGATATAGCATGATGGAGGTCAGAATGTCCTATATTCCTTCTGACATCTGTTAGTAGATCAACAGTTTCCTAACAGACAGGAAACAGCAGGTTAGGCAAGGGAAGTCACTCCTGGCATGTGGAAATGCATTATCAACAGAAGGGTCCTGCACTTCTCCCACACCAACAGTGACACAATGAAGACCACAGTTGTTAAACTACTGAAGTTTGCATACAGCACTACAGTCAACAGGTTCATCCTAGATAGCTGTGAGTCTGCATATCTGACCTTCAAGCAGATAATGCTTTCGTGCAGTCAGAAAAGACAGGCAGGCAGGCAGGCAGATAGGAAGAGAGACAGACAGACAGACAGACAGGCAGGCAGATAGGAAGAGAGACAGACAGACAGACAGACAGGCAGGCAGATAGGAAGAGAGACAGACAGACAGACAGACAGACAGACAGACAGACAGACAGACAGATAGACAGATAGATAGATAGATAGATAGATAGATAGATAGATAGATAGATAGATAGATAGATAGATAGATAGATAGATAGATAGACCACAAAAGTAGGTTTTCCAGAGCAAGGACACTTCAGACACCACCCCCAACCCCAAAGATGGAGCTGTGAAAATGCTAATAAACTTTATGTGCCCATCAGCCCTGCCGGTACTGCCACGGCAACAGTACCAAACAAAGCCAAAACCAAATTCATACCTCTCTTGGAACACTGAAATAGCCTGGGTAATCAAAGGCCTGTGGCCTATAGAATGCAACACAATTTATTATGTTTGCAACATAACCACGTGCCGTGCTGTAGAAGCTTTGGTAGCAATATTGTAACACCTAGCAATACAATCACCACAAGGTCTGCCAGCCTGCAAGACTACCATCTTGTTATTTACCATCTAATGCAGCTAATGCATTTGCAAAAAGTTGACTTCAATGGCAAAAATATTAAAACACAAAAAGTCAGTATCGCAGTAAGTTCATACGTGAAAGGGAATTACGTCTTTATCAACAGAATCAAGGTAAGCAGGCATGTAAGGTTAAATGTTGGCCCACTAAAATGTCAAATTATCCTACGGCATCAGATTCATAAGCTGCATGTAAGAAGTGAAATTTGAGCGTGACTCTTTCAAAAGCTGTCATGTCTCGGAAATGGATTTTTTTGGTGGTCTTAAGTCTTTACGTCCTAATAAAAACTCTGCTCACTCTATTCACTAATTAGCTGATCTACCTGTCTGATAATTTGTGTGCTTATTAGGATCAGCTGGTTCAGAAAATGTTTGGATCAAATATGTGGCAGGGATTTTATTTACTGAAGCCAAGACAATTTTAACATTACTTCCCATAAATGTCTGGCATATTTACTTTTAAAAGACCGAGAGGATGTGCATTCTGCAGAAACTGAGGTGGTCATGGTCGTGAAGTTGGTGTGCCAGTTCTACACTGCACTCGTCTAACTGTGTTCTCCACACACCCAGCACATTCTGGTCTGCAGGAGCCACAATACTAAATAGGAACAGATTATGGGGAACAGTAAGCACAGCATAAAAACACATGTGCTATGCTACCCACATGTACCCACTACCCGCACTTGTGCTCTTCACACGTTAGAATACAGGGAAATAATTAAAGATGCAACATAAATATAAAAAGTCTTTGTAAGTAAACATAAAATGGTCCTTATGTGTCAGAGAGTAGGGAAACATGTTAAAAATCAAAATACTCCCGTCACTGACTACAATAGTACAACTAGAATTTTCACATTAAAACTTATTATAGAGCCTGCAAATTCTATTTGTGTTTTAATTATGTGTGTTTGCCTCTTGCCTCTAGGGAACAACACTTCACAGTGTTTTGTATTTGATGTTTTTGCAGTACCAGTTTTGGCAACAGTCTTTTATATATATATATATGTATGTAACACCTCTAATCCACACTCTGGACACAAGTTCCACCCAATTCTTCAATGTGTCAGTAGCCTGGTAAACCAGCCCCTCATACTACACTTCTTTTCATACAGAGAGTCTGGCTGTACAATCTTTACTGGACCAATCAGCGAACAGAGGCAGCTCATAAAATCATATCTTATATTGTAACCACTCATAATTGTATGGAACCACCTGCAAAACATCTGCAGCAAAACAGGAAAACATCTGGGAAAACATGAACAGTAATGTGACTTCAGTAGTTGTCATCATCACTGTTAGTCTCTGCATTTTTAATATTAGTGCAGGCACCTGACAGATTATTCTTCCTGGAAGAGCACTGTTCACTGCACTTGCTGGAAAAACACAAGCACTCGACAAGCTCCACGACAGCCTCTGATGCAGGTGTAACTTGGGACAGAAAAGCAGCCAATTACCAATTGCCCATCAAGTTGCCTCCATCCCAGAGACACAGCATCTGAAATGTTTGGGATTGCCAGGTCTTGTGCCAAAACAGACTACAAATGACTACAAAGAGAGTGTGCTATGCATGTTACACTGAATAGCACCTGTCCAGTTAGTGGCATCATACGTATACTATAGTACATCAAGAAATGGGGTTTCTGTGCCTGTGCAGTATTGCAGGGAGCACGATGAGCACATAGTAAACATACAATACTGCACTGTAAATCTTTACGGGAGGGTAACGTGCATTTGTAACAATGCAGAGTCATAGGAACAAATAGAGTACATACAGTATCTGAAGGGATTTGAAATGTCTCTCTCTATTTCCAGGTCTTCTTGCTATGTATTTAAAATTTTTGGTTCAAATGTTCTTTACCATATGTCCATGCCAACAGTATACATGCATATGTGCATACATGCATTCATGTGTTGGTGATGGATGTGGTGTGTTTGTGTGTGTGGTATGTGTGTGTGGGGGGATGTGGTGTGTCTTGTTCACACTGTGTCTGGCCCACAGGCATGCTCTAATTTTACCCATAAACCATTGCTCCTGCTTCATCTGGTCTGTGCTTTGCCCATGCCTTCCTCTAACATTCTCTATGAAAATAACCGTACCCACCCACACGTAAGACACATGTTTACAAAGCTCCAAGGGCAACTGTTTTAAACCATGTTTGCAATATGGTTGCCCTGGTATTCACAGTATATTATGTTTTTATTCATGTGACTGCTTCGGGTTGTTAATTACTTGGTGAAGTTAGACATGACATGAAGTACATGAAGAAATATTACTTCTGAGAACAGTATGCACATTTAAAGGTCTATTATCTGTTGTAACAAGATTTTTAAAATCTAAAAATAGTGATATTTGTTTGTAAATTGTAAAGAATTCATCTGAGCAGGATGCTGTTGTGATGTAATCATAATCTACAACCCCAATTCCGATGAAGTTGGGACATTGTGTTAAATGTAAATAAAAAAGAAATGCTATAATTTTCAAATCATACAAGCAATATATGTTTTTGAGAATAGTCCAAGGACTGGATCTGTTATTGAAACTGGATTTTTTTGTTGTTATATAGGATATTCATGGACATTTTAAATTTTAGGCCAGCAACGCGTTTCAAAAAAGTTGGGACGGTGTCAATAAAAGGCAGGAAAAGTTGAGTAAGACCAAAGAAAAAACAATGGAGGACACTTAGCAGTTAATTATGTTAACTGACAAGATGATTTTGTATATAAAAGGGCTTTCTATCTTGTCCTTGACATGATTTCAGCAGCCCAACTGGTAGGTGTCTTCTTCAACAGGTTTCCTTTTTATTATGCTTAAAATGTGACAGATCTGGACAGCACACCGGCCATTTTAGCATCTGGTTTCCCTTATGATGCCACACTACTGGAATTTTGTATAGAATGCAGTTTGACCTCATTATCTGGTAATATTTAAGGTCTACCCTGAAAATATAATGTGTGAGTGCCATCTTGACTCATAAATATGAACTGTATTGACTGACTATAATGCAGCCTACTTGTTAAAATTTTTATAAAGACAAGATGTGTTAGAAAAAAGACTGTGATAGATACACACAATTAATACATACTCAATGATGTCAATGCCAAATAAATTATAAATAATATATAATAATATATAAATTATAAATGTATTCACACTTTTTAAAGAGAGAAATGTAAAAGCAAACTCTCACTATTTTTCATTTCTTTTTAAAATAAACCATATTTTCAGCCTAACTAAAACCAAACCATCTTGCAGCAATAATTTCATATAAGTGGTTAATTTTGTTTTTAAACATCAAAATAAGCAAATGGTCAACAGTGTTGACGGAGGCATAGCATTCCTGCATAGCAATCCGCCATGCCACAATTTCTGCTATTACAGCTAAATGACAATGCAAACCTAGTGATCTCACTCTGCTGATGAGTGCGTAATGTTTTTACATTGTCATTTAGTGGGTGGTAGTGCAAAGCTCCAGTAAAATGAGCTCACCAAAGTATTTTTCAAGAAGAATAAAAACCAGATGAGGTAGGCATCATGAGGTGTTGAGAGTATTCTAAAAAGCAGGTTTAGTCATTTGCCTGGCTATGTTACTCTGACTAAATGGTAAATCTCCTAAAAGAAGAGCTCAGTGGTTTTGTTTTGCTGGGGGAATGAAACCATGAGACTCTTCTATTAAGATGTTTTTGACTTAACCTGAGTTAATTTATCTGGGTTAGTCCCTAAAGCACCTACCTGGAATAACCCCCTTAGGTAAGTTCACAGGATGCATCAATCACATACAAGTGTATTGACTACTACTATTAGACTATTGCTTAAAATAGTTTAAGAAAGCTTCCATAGCGTATTGACTTGATTGACCATTGATCATCAGTGATGACTTTTCTGTAATAAATGTGTGTGTTTGTGTGTTGGGATGGGTGTGTGTGGGGGGTCAGGTCATGTAACATCTGTGTCAACCAGCAGGGTGGGCCAGAAAGCAAGTTTGGTGACTTTCCAGACTATGTTAACTTGTCCTGGTAAAACTAAGCATTTAGTAGTTTTTTCTTTTTGGAGGTTTACAACTCCTGCCCCGCTGTCTGTAACTATGTGGGCATGCTAAGTGTTGCCTGTTATACTTGAAAACATCACATACATTTTGTAGCTTTGAGTATCATCATAGTAGCCTACTTATTATCAAAAACAGCTTACCCTGCTCACAGTTAGATCCAGTGAAGCCTGGGCAACACTTCCACTCCAGAGATGTGACTGTGCGGTACACCACCTTATAGGACGGGCGCACCACTGTGCGATAGCTGGAGAACACAGCAAACAAAAAGCAGCACCGTGTAAGACATACATACATATGATGTAAGACATACATGCATAGCGGTGGCACAGTACTAAAGGTTCTGAATGGAAGAAATGTATGGCATGTAATCATACAATGGATGTGGTATGTCACCGGAGATGTTAACTTGATATACCGATCTCACTGACAACAACAGTACAGCCAGAATATTCAGATTTTACAGCCCAGTATGTTTTGGATTTGTTGATGGCTCTTGCCTAAGGAAGGGAATCAGTGCCTTACAGTGTGAATGTGCATGTGAACTAGATGCACCGTATATGGGGTAAATGGGACTGCCGCCACATAATGTGGCCATGTTCTGCTCATGTCCTGTGCACCGAAAGTAAATAAAGTAAAATAAAGCACCATTCCTCATTGGTTGCCCCGTCCCCTCTCTGTCAGACACTGCCGTCAGCCACACTCCCTCAAGAACTCAAAATATCGTCAAGAAAAATAAACATCCCAGCACCACCTGTTCCAACCGTTAACCCCTGGTAGGCGTTATGGTTTATAAAAGCCACTACCACCAGATTTAAAAACAGCCATTTCCCAAATGCACTAAACAAACAGTCGAACATATTCAGTTACACACGTGCCATCTCTTGATATCTACCCGTGTACCCATCATTACTCTCTTACTGTCCTCTTTTTATGTGTCCTTTTCCATTTTATTTATGTTAAGTAACCTTAATTTAATCAGGTGGGTCAATTCAGAACCACGACATGGTGTATTCTACTTGACTTACTTATATACTTTTTGTATGCACCACTATAAAGCAGTGCTTCTACTTTTGTTCTATATTGTAAAGTACTGACAAAAAACATAATTAAACAGAAATTCAATGCATTCAATTTCTTGAGATATGGTAAGAATGAGCCAGTGGAGAACAGTGTGAGTGTGAACTAGATTTACGACCACCATATGGTGTTGCCATGTTCTGTGCAAGTGAAAAAGTAAAGGCACATTCGTGATGGGTTTGTATGCCCTACTTATGAAAGTTTCTCTGAAGTGATCTTGCCTTTTTGTGTCCAAGTTTTTTTATTTTGTAACTCGCCTTCACTAGTTCGCCCATAGGCATGTTTGCTGTCTGAAAAACACGTGTTTGGCTTGGTATCTGGCCTAGGCCCCAAACTGCCTGAAACAGAGATTGCTGAAAAAGCATTGCCCGCTTGTACCCCCTATGTTCAGAAGGGGAATAAGAGTTTAGTATTATCACGTCATGTTGTCCCCAAGCCTTTGTATGGAAATGAGGCATGCGAGAGACCAAATAAAGTTGATGGTGGAGCTAACAAGGTATCTGTGAGGAAAAAGTCAATCACACAGTTGCGTATGTCAGATATCTGCCCCCTCTATGGACCAAAACCTGGCATGCTTCCACAGGTTGTTGTAGTAGACCTACATAACAATTCTGATGCAGTTCTTACACTTTGTGCTTTCAGCCCGGGGGGCAGCACCCCCTATTTACAAAATTTCATACCATTTGTTGTGGTTCCAAAGAATGTTCTGTAAATTGAGTGAGTCCAGTTTGATGAAATTTTGAACAGTCAGAACCATAGATATTTACTTCTGTGTAACTAAGGCCTATGTCTTAAATATTCATTGACATGTAACCTTAAAGTGGTTTGATGAAATACATCTCCGGATACCTTTTCATAGCATCCTGTAGCACCAGACTTCATGACAATCAGATACATGCATGTATTTAACTGAACTTACCTTCCCCCTGTACAGCCCTGTGGCCAGCGACAGGTCTGGTAGACACGCTGGAAAATCGTCCCATTGTGCACGTGACACGTTACTGTTTTCGTCACAGTGTGAGGACACCAGTTTCTGCCATGAAAAATGAAAACGCACACATTAAGCACAATGTCATTCTTTCGCTTTCATCACTCTCAAGATTTTGTTGTGATTCTAGGTTGGCACTCCTGTAGGGCAGTGGTTCTTAAACTTTTTCTGTCATTCCCCACTCTTGAGGGTGGAATGATAACGATGTTAAAATATAATTTCTGTGTGATTATTGCTTTAATTTTCATGTATGCCAATGAATGACTGCTGATATATGGCTGTTTTGTCCTGCAGCATCAGGTCTTTATCTTAAGTTTTTTTCCTCTCTCTCCATGACAACCAGTAGTGTTGCCAATCAACATTGTGATGCCTCACCAGAATTTCTCTTAAAAGCTTGCTACGATGGTGTAGCCTTCTCATGCTCAATAGAAAGACATTACTAAATGTATGAAAAAGACTTCTTTTTTTGTCATGCCTGTGTTCCCCACTAGGTCTTGTGCTCAGTCACGGTCACTGAAACTTTTAAACAGTCTAGATTTACAATTTTTTCCCAAAGAGATTGTGTGTTAAAGATGAGTGAGTTGAATCACTGTGTCTTAACCACACCAGCTGGAAAGCTTAAAGGTATCAGTCAATGAAAGAAAAAAGGTAGAAAAACGAGCGAATAAGGAAAAGGCAAACAAAGTGACGTAAGTTTCTTAGATACAACAAGCCATGCCACAGTTGTGATTACCAGAGGAGTCTCCTTGCAGCACACATTCACTTAGCGAAATATAGGTACTGTAAGTACATTGACAGTCAACATTTCTACTTGTAGGGGAATTGTAATTATTCATTGTAAATTTATTGATGACTTGTAGTTGAGATAATGATAAATTGTCCTCTTATCACGGTTCATTGCACATGGGTTGGTATCTTTGCAAAAGTGGACCAAATACACATTGAGCAACACTCAGTGGGTATCTGCCCAATTTCAGGATTGGTTTTGAAGGCCTATATAAAGGCCCAAAAAGGCCACCATTAGTACAGGCTATGCCGCATCCATCACGTGAACAACAACTCCGGGTACTGGGAATGGTGGAGGCTGGTTTGAGCTACAGTGAGATAGCCAGGCGTAAGGGCTGTTCCCAACCTTCAAAACCTGGTTGAACGGCTCTGGTCTGTTGACGATAGACCGGGAAGTCAACCTTCAAGCCTTTACGCGCCAACATCCTGACCATGGTTCAATGCCAGACACGACTTCAAAGGGCCAGGCAACAACTTCCACTACAGCAAGAATGGAATAGTATTCCGTGGGACACTATCCAACGCCTAGTCCAAAGCATGCGCTAACGGATCGCTGCCTGCATCGAAGCAAACGGGGCCCAGGCCATACCCGGTATCGACTGCTGTGACTTTGTGTTTGGCAGGTGTCATTTTCTTTTGTTAAGATTTTGTTTTTAAATTATTCTTGAAACTTTAGATTTTTGTTTCTGTATGCCAATTTCCTAGGCAAATCATTCATATTAAAAAAATCCAGTTTAGGGTTTCAAAAGAAAAATGATGTTGAAAAATATGGTCTCAAAGTTTTCATTGACTGTGAGTGTATGTGTGTTTATTTAGAACGTTTAAATCTTCTTTTTGGTGTGCTATGACCGAATGGGCTTTAAATGATTGTAGCCTGTGACTAGCATAGCCGAGAATTATTTTTTACCAAAACCGGCTCACAGAGCAATCATTAATATTAGAGACCATCGCAAAATTAATGAAAAAACGATGCAATGACACCCTTAAAACAACCACCAGCATAATTAACAAATTCCTTGCTGAAACCACTGAAGTCCATCAAAATATTAGAGTGCATGATTTTTTTTGTGCGGGCAGGATATAAAAGTCTACCATTTTATGCTGTAGTAGAGTCATGCTATCTGAAGAAAAAAACACACACAACTGTTCTTGGCAACAGTGCTTTATTGGTCATTTTATTCATGTAAAGCTTTTGTATATGACGCCCACCATTAATTAGCCTGGTAAACCCGCCCCTCGTACTTCATTTCATTTTGTACAGATAGTCTGCACCGGAATCTGTTGAGGAGCATGTAAGAGGAATAAGCAACTCTTATCCAATCAACGAATAGACGGTGTGTTCGTGAGCCATGATGTTGACTTTGTGTGCTACATTTGAATTGCATACGTGACGACCACGCATTAGCGACTGGGTAAAGGCAGAGGCACTTGTTTTAAACTTCAGCTTCAGAGTCCATACCTCCAGGAAGAGATTTCTCACAGCCTCTGCTCCAGACCCTCTGTACAAAATGAAATGCAGTACGAGGGGCTCGTTTACCAGGCTAACCATTAATGTCCAGGGGTTTGTTTCAAGTGGTCTACCACAGTTCATCTCACATCTTGGGCTGTGGCCTTAATGTCCCATTTTTTACAGAACCTGCAATGACAAAAAGTGTACAGAAATGTCTTTTTTAAAAGGTAGTAACTAAAAGCAGTAGTTTTAACAACAGATCTGCAAAAAAGAGTCAACCACAGCCTTTAGAGAAGCATTGGTAGGCATATGTAACACACTGAATTTAACACCTAATGAATATGTGAAATGTTGTCTTTTTATGTGAACGTGAAAGTTAGTCCCATTGGTCACTGTGATCACACGACACATTACAGCACACAGTGCACACAACGAAATTCAACCTCTGCATTTAACCCATCACACATGTGAGCAGGGGGCAGCCATGACAACGGCACTCGGGAAGCAGTGGGGACGGTACCATGCTCAGGACACCTCAGTGGCACTACTGACGAATCGCTTAACCGCTAGGCCACCATTGCCCCACTATAGAGATACACTGAAATCACAGAGGGAAGCACATGGTGTTGCAACTGTGTATCCTCAACACTGCATTTATGACACAGTAGTGTTTTGTGGACTTGCTGATTTGTCCATTCTTAGCCTAGCCTAACTGCTTCTGTTGTAATCATTATGTCAGTTAAGCTACGTAGTGTCTTGTCTTGCCTGATTTAACGATACCATCAGCAGTTTTATGTTGTTTGTAAACTCATTACTAATTTTACATAAGTCAGCTAACATGTCCTTATGATCCAATAGTTCTCCATGCCCCTTAGCATGATATGAAAAGACCAGGTCTTCCTACAGCCTAGACTCCATAAAGTAGACAGGGGGGCAGCCTGAACTGCAAATTTTGTGGAGGATATTTTAAACTGCACTGCCTGTGGGTGTGTGCCCCATCTCTTTCTTGTTTTATTTGGTCCTTTGTTCATAAAAGACATTTGGAGAAGCCGTTTGTATGCACTACGCCCTCAACATTTTGCCACAACATATAACAAAAAACCTGACTCAGCAGGGGTTACCCAAGAGCCACTTCTACAATTCAAAACTAAAACTAATGAACCTATGCTACTGAACCAAGGATACCATAACCTTTCAGTAACTTGGATTCCTAACTAGCTGCGAGCAGATAGGCTCCTCTCTTGGACCACAGATCTGCTCAAGGATTCTTCTTCAACAAAAACACCAATAGAGAGTTTTTTTCTTGCTTGACTGCTCCAAGGGGGCCAGGGCTGAGCATGTAAAGCCCCCTGATTTAAATTCTCTTCAGTCACGTATAACAGAAAGATTTGCCTTGTGCCCATCTTTTTGTTACTTGTGTTTGTTGTATTTTAAGCTACTTCCTGAAAAAAAGTTTTTTTTTTTAAAGTGATTCCCATCCACAGCACAGAAAGAAATTGCATTTCTGCATTTAATGCATCATACATGTGGTTGGGGGCAGCCATGACAAGCCCAGGGAGTAGTGTGTGGGGATGGTACAATGCTCACGGTACCTCAGTGGCCATTGCCTTAACCGCCGGGCCACCACTGCCTGGGCTTTATATTATTATTTACATTACATATAAAATTGTAGTAACACTTTATTTTATGGTTCCTTTTTTAGTGTATGGACGTGTAGCAACATGTAATATTATGTACTTACACTGTACATATCTACACACCCTAACCCTAACACTAAGTTAAAGTGTAAGAACATAATGTCATATTCTTACACACTTTTACACTGTACCTAACTGACATAACAGAAACCAGAAACAGTAAAACAAAGTGTAACTGAATTTATGAAAGACATAAACATCTAATAAAGGTACATATAAATACAAAGAAAATATACAGTGCATCCGGAAAGTATTCACAGCGCTTCATTTTTTCCACATCTTGTCATGTTACAGCCTCATTCCAAATTGTATTAAAGGAGAACTTCGGTGTAAAATGAAAATTGGCATGTTAAAACATCATACCGAGTTGGTATGTGTACTGAGGAGCAAAATTGATTTAGCCTGTTGCATTCAGAGTTTAACTATTTTTATCGTTTGTCCCAGGAGGCCAACAATGGAAGTGGTAGGTGCCCTCAGACGAAGCATGACGACTACGCTATTTTTAAACCATTAAAAATAGTTTAAAAATAGCGTAGTCGTCATGCTTCGTCTGAGGGCACCTACCACTTCCATTGTTAGCCTTCTGGGACAAACGATAAAAAATAGTTAAACTCTGAATGCAACAGGCTAAATCAATTTTGCTCCTCAGTACACATACCAACTCGGTATGATGTTTTAACATGCCAATTTTCATTTTACACCGAAGTTCTCCTTTAAATTAATCTCTTACCTCAAAATTCTACACACAATACCCCATTATGACAATGTGGAAAAAACATTTTTTTTTTACATTTATTTGAATCTATTAAAAATAGAAAAATAAGAAATCACATTTAGATAAGTATTAACAGCCTTAATACTTAGGTATTAAAAGTCTTTTTGAATATGATGCCACAAGCTTAGCACACCTATCTTTAGGCAGTTTTGCCCATTCTTCTTTGCAGTAATGCTCAAGCTCCATCAGGTTGGAAGGGAGACGTCTGTGCACAGCCATTTTCAGGTCTCTCCAGAGATGTTCAATCGGATTCAAGTCTGGACTCTGGCTGGGCCACTCCAGTGGTTCAGAAGCCAATCCTTTGAGATCTTGGCTGTGTGCTTCGGGTTGTTGTCCTGCTGAAAAATGAACCTTCGCCCCAGTCTAAGGTCAAAAGCGCTCTGGAGTAGGTTTTCATCCAGGATATCTCTGTTCATTGTTGCGTTCATTTTTCCTTCTATTCTGACTAGTCTGCCAGTTCCTGCTGCTGAAAAACATCCCCATAGCATGATGCTGCCACCAGCATGCTTCACTGTAGGGATGGTATTTGCCTGGTGATGAGCAGTGCCTGGTTTCCTCCAGACATCTGGCATTCACACAAAAGACTTCAATCTTTGTCTCATCAGACGAGAAAATTTTGTTTCTCATGGTCTGAGAGTCATTCAGATGCCTTTTGGCAAATTCCAGACGGGCTGCCATGTTCCTTTTACTAAGGAATGGCTTTCGTCTGGCCACTCTACCATACAGGCCTGATTGGTGGATTGCTGCAGAGATGGTTGTCCTTCTGGAGGGCTCTCCTCTCTCCACAGAGGAACGCTGGAGCTCTGACAGAGTGACCATCAGGTTCTTGGTCACCTCCCTGACTAAGGCCCTTCTCCCCCCATCGCTCAGTTTAGACAGCTGGTTAGCTCTAGGAAGAGTCGTGGTGGTTCCAAACATCTTCCATTTACGAATAATGGAGGCCACTGTGCTCATTGGGACCTTCAAAGCAGCAGAAAGTGTTCTGTATCCTTCCCCAGATTTGTGCCTGTCTCACAGGTCTACAGACAATTCCTTGGACTCCATGCTTGGTGTTTGTGCTCTGACATGCATGGTCAACTGTGGGACTTTATATAGACAGGTGTGTGCCTTTCCAAATCATGTCCAATCAACTGATTTTTTGGCGGACTACAATTAAGCTGTAGAAACATCTCAAGGATGATTAGTGGAAAAAGGATGCACCTGAACTCAATTTTGAGCTTCATGGCAAAGGCTGTGAATACTTATGTAAATGTGATTCCTTAGTTTTCTAATTTTTAATAAATTCAAAAAATGTCAAAAAAACTTTTTTCACATTGTCATAATGGGGTATTGTGTGCAGAATTTTGAGGTAAGAGATTAATTTAATACAATTTGGAATGAGGCTGTAACATGACAAAATGTGTAAAAAGTGAAGCACTGTGAATACTTTCCGGATGCACTGTACGTTGGCATAACTGATCATACCTAATTTAATATTATTTTATTCCCTATGCATTTGTACTATATAGTCCATACATTAGGTTTTATCACAAAACCCACCACCAAAGGCCGCAGGTGTAGACATTGGATTGAAGTGTAACATCCTATTTTACCTGCTGATTATAAAGCTGATAATACAAAACCATCACGACTCCAGCCACATGCTGTCAACAACTGATCTGATTTGTAGGCCTCAGCCCTAATTCCTGAAACAACACAGACACAGACACAGACACACACACACACACACACACCTCCCAAGGGTAACCATCCATGGTCACTGAATACTGGAACTGATTACATTTCTTCTGATTTTTCAGATTTTGTAAACAAACATTTTGCAACTTGCCAACAGTGACAAGTAGTGCATTTATGAATGCAACAGTGTTCAATAATAGTGTCAGTAATTACTGACAATGATGAAGGAGTGGAACACGTGGCATGCAGTTGCATCTGTCCTAGGTTACAAATCAATAAAATTAGGCACTTGCTTGAAATATGTTTACGAGTTCACATGAGAACATTTGACAGCTTTAAAGTAGCCTACTAACTTGCTCGCCAGTGGAGGTTTCTGCCAATTCAATCTTTTAAGTTATACTAGCCAACATTAACTTCAAGCCTTTTTTATACATGTCTAACTCAAAGCTGAAGCTACTGAAGCTACGGCTAACTAGCTGGCTAACCAAAGTCCTGCTAAATGTTCCTTACCTCGGCAGCCATCTTGGCAACGCCTTTGGGCAGGTTAAGGAGATCAGGGCCCTATCTAAATGAATGGTGAGGAATAAGCATTTGCACTTTCCAAAGACCACAGAATATAAAAACACATGCATAAATCACTACCAAAACCTGACTGAGATTGTTGGAAACATTTGGCAGTTTTGTATAACAACAAAGTTTAAAAGCTCTCTTTTGCTTACGGCAAGTGCGGCACAGGGGAACCCTGTTTGTCAAGTGAGGATAATAATTGGCTTTTTGCAGCGAAAAAGGTGGGATAGAAAGCTACCTTCTTGGAAGTACAGCCTTTCCCAATGCATTTCTAAGAACAGGTGTCATTGTCAGAGAAACTATTTAGTACTTGCTCTTTTTAAAATATGATAGCTCACTACGAGTTGCATATGAATGCTGCACGTAAAAAAATGTTTTTCTACCCTGATTGACTCCATCAGTCAATGAAAGGAAATATATGAATAATGAGCGAGTAAGAAAAGAGCAAACAAAGTGATGTAAGTTTGTGAATTAGAGAAAGCCACACCATAGTTGTGATTATCAGAGGAGTCTCGTTGCAGCACACATTCACCTAGCAAAATATAGGTAAGTAGGTGTGTCTAGAATGTTTAGATCTTCTATTTGGTGTGCTATGATGGAATGGGCTTTGAATGATGGTAGCCTGTGACTAGCATAGCCGAGAACCTGTCATTCTCCCCGCCCCAACTCCTCCACCAAACTAGACCAGAAGCACTAAAGCATTTTGTCACCAAAACCGGCAAACGAGGCATTAATTAACACTAGAGACCTCCAGAAAATGAATGAAAAAACGATGCAATGACACCTTTAAGTACTGTGTTTCCTATGAAAACATCTCTGCAATGCAACTAGCTTGTAAAATTTAATGAACTAAATAGATGAACATGACCAAATAAAAAATTATAAGTACTATAATAATTTACACTATTTATATTTTTAATCATCAATGTTATACTTACTTTCATTTGTACCTGCAGTTGTCTCTCCAAATGTCATCGTCAGAATTCAAGTCTTTGCATCCCTCGTGTGCATCAGATGTGTGCTGCAGACTGGTAGTTTGTTGACCCTGATGAATCTTGAAAACATTTGCCTAACAGCTTATTTACCACCCTCCTGGCAAATGTGATTTGGAACACTGCTAATTACTTATCTTGTTGAGGAACTGATCTACAATAAGAGTTGGCAAAATCTTTAAATCGCAATGGAAGATGGAAATTTATACATTTATAGGTTTAAAGCTGTGGGCTGTCAGGTGCACCGCTAGACATTTTGGGCCCTACAGTATCTCACAAAAGTGAGTACACCCTTGACATTTCAGCAAAAATGTGCTATATCTTTTCAAGCAACAATACTACACAAATGAAACTTGAAAATGTTTTTGAGTAGTCAGTGTAAAGCCTGTGTAGCAGTATAAATTCTCTGCCCTCTGAAAATAACTTAAAACAGTCATTTTTGTATGCGTAGCAGGCCACAAAAATGAGTACACCCCACAGTAAACATGTCCAAATTGTGTCAACATCGTTAATATTTAATTTAATCAGTGCATTATGTTCTACTTCCGAATGCCACAGCACATGTTGGAATCCATGATTCCTTCAGTGAACTGCAGTTCCCAAGTGCTGGCAGCATTGAAGCAGCCCCAAACCATGATGCTACCACCACTGAGCTTGTTTGTAGGCAATGCACAATTATGATGGTACTGTTCAACAGGCTGCTGCCACACATGCCTAACACCATTTAAGCTAAAGAAGTTTATCTTATTCTCACCAGACCACCGGACATAGTTTCAGAAATTCATGCTTTTGGGCTGCATGTCTTCAGCAAGTTTTCAGGTTTTTTATGATTACGCTTTACAAGAAGCTTTTCTCTGGAAGGATGACCATGCAGACCGAGTTGTTGCACTGTGCAGCATATTATTTGAGCTTTGACAAGCTGACCTTCCACTCCTGCAACCTTTTTGAAGCCAACTTCTGCATCTGACGCTGAGCGTGTGGACCCAACTTCTTTGACTGAACCCGTTTTGGAAAACCACTTAATGACTCTGGCCACAGTGATGTAGCTCACATTCATGGTGTTGCTGATCTTTTATAGCATAGGCCATCATTGTGTAAAGCAACAATTCCATTTCTCAAATCCTCAGACAGTTTTGCCATAAGGAGCCATGTTGGACATCCAGCAGCTAGTATAGGGCTGCTCAATTAATCGAATTCTAATCATGATAACGATTTCAGGGCCAAACGATCTCACAACATATAAAATCGAGGAAAACAATGTTTTTGTCCTAATTATTTTCTACTGTTTGTACTGTACATTAGATGTATACATTAGACATTTCTACTGTTTGTACATTAGACATCAAAGGAGATGTTTACGAAGAAAGGTATTAGGGAAAATCCGAAGGTACAAGAATGTTTTTTCGAAATGTTTTTGAATACATTTTCCATAAATGAAGCATGTTACTGAGGAAAACAAAATAATCGTTTGAATAATCGTGATTTCAGTTTTGGCCCAAATAATCGTGATTCAGATTTTTTCCATAATCGAGCAGCCTTAGGCTAGTATGAGAAAATTATAGCCAAAACAGGAATAGCTCTAATATGACATGATACAAATTTTGCATGGTCCTGTTGAGCAGACCAAAACACAAAAATCATTAATTGGATAAGTGAATTTTCATGGTTGAATTATATGTTATCACTCAGGTTGTACTCACTTTTGAGGCCTGCTATTTATACAAAAATGCCTGTGTGTAAAGTCGTTTTTTTTAGAGGACAGTAAAGTAAAACTGCTGCACAAGCTGTACACTGCCTACCCAAAAGCATATCCAAGTTTCCTTTCTGTAGTATTGATATAGCACATTTTTGCTGAAATGTGAGGGGTGTACTCACTTTTGTGAGATACTATATAGAGGAATACAACTTTGGGCCCGCTTATTATGGTCAGTAGTGTTCTCAAAGGGGTCCTGGCAATGCAGCCTGATAAACAATTTTTGCCTAGCCAATCAGCGAACAGAGGGAATGTTCATGAGCGATGACATTGATTGTACGTGCTACATTTGAATTATTGTGCATATGCAGGCTAATTGCATATGCCACGACCAGAAGTTAGTGATTGCGTAAAGGCAGAGCCACTTGTTTTAAACTTCAGCAGAACCCATACTTCCAGGAAGAAATATAGTTTCTGAATATAGCACTGCCAGACCCTCAAACCCCAAAATCAAATGAAGTACGAGGGGCTGGTTTACCAGGCTACTGTCAATGGTGGGCCCTTAGAATCAAAATCCAACCCATGGCAATGTTTGTATAGCCTAATGTCTCTGTTGTCTGGGGTAGCAACTCAAAAAAGGCTGGTTTGGGGTGTGGAACAGATGTCTGTCAGATGTCTAATTTTGCACCAAATTAGACTAAACATGGCCTGTGTGTGTGTGTTTTGGGGGGGGGGGGGGGGGGGGTTACATCAGGACAAGGAAGGGCCAATCAGACTAAGCCCCCATGATGTTGGCTATTAACATGAGCTCATGACCTCATGAGCTAAGCATGACCTCAAAAACTTAGATTTACTTTTCAGCCTAAAAAAGAAACGTGTTCAAATCGTGGAAGTTGTTACTGGTGTGCACAGACTTTGCATAGAATTTGTTCACTGTCATATAGCCTATATATATATACAGAGCTATGCGGAAAGGAAGGGCGACAGCTGAAACACACTGACACCACCGACTCTGATGTCATCAGTGAGCATGTCATCAGCGTCATCAATCAATATGTGCCACACCATGTTCTTAATAGTAACGTTATATTCGTCTTTGAGACACTATTCTAATAGGAGGAGACACTCAAAGGAGATCTCAAAAAGCACCAGAGTGGGACGATTACATCTTATAGTTCCTATCTATAAAAATAAGATTAATAAATAGGCAAAATAACGTGAAGTTAGTTTTGTCGCGCACTTCGAAAGGAGAAGACTGCTAAAGCATATTTAGACACAAATAATGTTGCTGTCTCACCGTGCTACAGGGTAACGTGACTTACTAGAGAACAAGAGATTAATAGTTAATTGCAAATAGACGTATGTATACATTGGTTGCATATTGTTACTTGGAAAATGTGTACACAGCTCCAAAGTCAGACAATGTCCATGAGGTGTCATGGTCAGCTACAGGAAAGCCGTGCTGTAAATTTAACTGAAGTGGTCGCTGTGCTGAGGGGACCGCAGCCGTACGTGAGCCCACATACCACCTGATGTACAGTTTGGTTAGTAGAGGCAGGGTAATCTGCCGGTTTGTCTAACCCACTGAAAAGGAGTTGCAGGAATGGTACGAAGAATAGACTGTTTATGTATTGTCCAAGTTCTACAATAACTAAAATGCGATCACTGGAGGAGCTTGACTCGTCGTGACCAAGCTAAGATGTAAAAAGATAATGACTAGTTTAGTTACCTTTTCTCGTAAATGGGTGTTCGTAACGGTCCGGATGTGTCTTTGTTAGGCTGTGTGCTAGTTGCAAACTTTCTCTGCATCGTAGCCCGTGTCTGGTGAATACAGCAGGTTAACCAGAGCAGTAGCAAGAAGGTCCACCGTAACCTTTTAGAGCAGAACACTGGCACGTAGTTGCATGGCATTTTCATTGCGGAGCGACGTGTGGCGTCACAGTCTGCAGCAAGAGAAATGTCCTACGAGAACCGTAAATTTCCTGTAGAAATGCTAAAGTAAAACGTCCGACTTTACAACGCGTAGACATACAGCCCGGAGCTCATTGAAGCATCTAGGCTACTACTACCCTACAGTAAATTACGTAAAATTAAAGGGAGATCTTTGGAACGAGGCACAGAGAACTGGCACTTCGCCACGCCGAGGGAGCGAGTGGCACAGCAAAGCGAACGGTCGTTTTAACTTTTGCCACCTTTAGCCGAGAACAGGAATAATGCCCCCAAACTGCAGGCGATTTGACTGGGCGCGTTCAAACACTGGCAGTCCCTCCTCTTTCTCAAGTCTCCACTATACACCCTCGACGGTGAGTTTCAGTCGATAGCCCAGTCATACAATGGGCAGTATTTAAAATTAAAGAAAATACCCCAAATCAGACGCAGGGTAATTTACACCACGTTCAAGATAATCTCCCGATTCACTACCAAAATCGAAACCGTTAATAGTGACGAGGCTAAAGGTTATTTGGAAGGACAAAGTAGAGACTGCGATATAAAAACAGGAAAAGTGGTGGAAGCAGAGGTTACATTGTCTTCATTTCAATGTTTAGATGACGGATACAATGAAAATACACAACGCAAATGCATGAAATGCATACTTTCTCAGGATACTGTTACATTTTGCAAAACCTTTTCAGTGTTTTACACGGGAAGACAACCCTTTTTTTCGCGCTAGACCCTACAATATGATTGTTTTAGGCTAGACCTACATGACATACGCTCATGTTCATAAAGTCCAGGCGTTAAGGCAAGTGAAAAACTATTTTTTCTCTCCACAGTCCACACAGTAACGTTTAGACTTTATTTCTTCTCACGACCACAAAAAACGGGATGGTTATGAAACACTTGTAGATGCATAATCAAGTTAGTAGTGGTAACCCTATAAGCACTAATTCAGTGACAGATTGTTGTTACTTCAACAAAGCGTCCAGCTCCTTCCGACTAGGTCACAGTATCCCTGAGCAAGGCATTGAAATGCATACTGCAAAGTATAAATGCAGTCCATCTACTATATAAAATTAGTCACCATTGGCCATAAAGGGCGAGAGCATCTTGGGTGATGTTGTCTTGGTAGATGTATGCCTCTAAGTTGCCTTTATTTCTTCTGCCAACATCTGAAACTTTGCCAGCCTTCTCCAGTTCCATTGGTACAATTTCATTTTGTCACTTCAATCAACTGTAGGTGTGTGAGACTTGGATGACAACCATGCAAGTGCAACATTTTCACTTAAAGGTGCTGTATGTAAGATGATCAAAAATGGTACTGCAATCAAATTTAACAAACTATGAAGTGTAATTCACCCTCTAGAGGCAAGGGGTAACAGAATCTGTGGGCTGTTAATAACGTTTCAAAATGTAAATAGTTTGGCTGTATTATTCTTGTCAGTGAAATCAGAATTTCAGTTAAACTTGTTTGTTTTATCTGTGTCGTTACACAGGAATGGCCTTTTTTCATGACCTGTATACCAGATTTTTTTTGTAAACTCTTCACCACTGATTACAACTCTGTATGTTGTCCAAATAATGTTGAGCATCAGGGCCTCCCACAAAAGACAAACTTGCTAGTTTGTAGTGTTGCCTGTACCAACAACACAGTTTGCCAGTGCTTGCTAGCTATCCACTGAAAAAACAAGGTGATGTATTACCATCTCTCTGTTACATATTTTGAACTTGCAGTGAATAAGAGCCTGGTTATATTCGTCGTGTCTGTCCGCGCACGCCACATTGTCACGTCACCCACGCAACCCCTTCATACTGGCACTGGACACACACGCCAACCTTCTTCTAATCAGCGGTGTCATAGTGCCACAGTAATTAAACAATATGGAAAACCTTGCTTATCAGGGGAGCAAAACATTACTGAATTGCAGGTTAACATCTGGATTTGAAAGTTAAACTGGATAAAACCAAAAAGTGTTAAGTCAGTGTGTATTTATTGTGTTTCCAGCAGTTTAAGCCTATTTATGTTAAATGTTTTTTCATTAGGAAAGATGTTATAAGTAGGATGATAGGATAAGGCAAAATAATGAGGTTAGGTGAGCCCTCAATCAATCAATCCCATCAATCCTCACAAAGCACCAGGCCTGGACGGCATTCCCAGGCGGATTCTGAAACACTGCGCAGGCCAACTAAGTGCAGTTTTCACAAGCCTGTTCAACATCTCCCTGAAAAAAGCCATGGTCCCCACCTGCCTAAAAAACAGCACCATTGTTCTTGTCCCCAAGCAGGCAGCCATCAAGTCTTTATACGACTATCGTCCAGTGGCGCTCACGCCCATTGTGTAGAAGTGCTTTGAACAACTGGTGCTGGCGCACATCAAAGCCAACACCCCCGTCCCTAGACCCACACCAATTTGCATATAGGGCAAACAGGTCAACAGAGGATGGCATCTCATTGGCCCTTCACACTGACCTTTCACACCTGGAGGAACCCAACAGTTACCTACAACCCTACAGGTCCGCTTTCAACACCCCCCCCCCTTGCCCTTGCCGGCTCACAACATCGCAGATGGATCCTGGATTTCCTGAGCAACAGATGTCAATCTGTGTGCATGGGCAAACTCTGCTCCGAATCCATCACCCTGAACATGGGCTCTCCACAGGGATGCTTGTTCAGTCCACTCCTCTACTCCCTCTTCACACGACTGTGTTCCTAAACACAGTACCAACACAATTGTGATGTTTGCTGACAACACTGTGATAGGTCTGATCTCAGACAACAACGAGACAGCCTACAGGGAGGAGGTTGAGCACCTGGCACGCTGGAGCCATGACAACAACCTGGCCCTGAGCTCCAAGAAGACGAAGGAGGTGATCTTGGACGGCAACATCAGGGCAATCGTCAACCCATCAGCATTGGAAGAGAGACAGTGGAGGTGGTACAGAGCTTCAGGTTCTTAGAAGTGCCAGCCAGGACTTGACCTGGGCCACCAACAGTTCTGCAGTGGCCAACAGGGGCGCCGCTAAGGGTAGGTCGGGATGATTCAGGGGACCTAGAGCTTCACAGGGCCCATGGAGGACTATGATATGGTTGGGGTGGGGGCCCAATTTTTTTAAGGGGGCCACAATTTCTAGCGCCACCCCTGGGACTATACTGGACCTTGTGAAATTACATTGGACTCTTCTAGTGTAAAATGTAAAATTGTTTTTCATATTGTTTTATAGTCTTGTATATATTGCTGTACATTGAACTTATATTTTAACTCTACCTAGTCATTTCTATCTTTTTAAATTCTTTTTCTTATTTACTATGTCTTCTTGTGCATCTGTTCACTGCTCCAAACAACATCTCGCTAGACAATAAAGACTTCTACTTCTACCTCTATTTCTAAGTTAGCTAAACAAATTGCAGGCTTGCATCTATGTTGGTTTGTGGATAAAACCGCATAAATCCTAAAAGTTTCTGGTCAGTGTTTAGATTTATTGTGAGATTCCAGCAATATTAGCCTATTTTGTGAATGGGAAATACATGTTAGGCTGGTAGTTACAAGGCTAAAGGCTTAAACACACTCGTCATTGCTTATTGTTTTGAATGGGCCACTGCGCTGATGTCGCACAATAGTTAAAAAAAAAGGTGGCGCACGACCTCGCACACGCTGTCTGTCTTGGTGAGTTTAAAACCATCTTAAAGGAATACGCCACCCCCCGAATGAAATTGAGTCTGTGTCCGCAGTCTCTAGAGTTGGAAAAGTGTGCAGAAGCGATTTCAAGCAGACCCAGTCATTGTCTGAATCTGGCAGCACTGAACTTAGCTTAGCATAGTCGCTGTAATCTAGGGTTGCCAACTAGCAGACTGTAGTAAAAACGAGTCAATTCACTTGAATTTTTTTGTAATTACGTCGCGTGAACTGTGCATTCAGATTGCACAAATGACAATGCAAATTAACACGAAGGGATTGATCAAGCGGCATTTAGATGGGGGATTATATTCCGCGGAAGCACAGGTGAACAGTCTCACTGCCTACCAGTAACAACTCCACGCTTGTCTGTTGACGGAAGTCGGGGGATGCGGTGCTTTGACTGTGGTCACCTGTGCTTCCGCGGAATATAATCCCCCATCTAAGTGCTGCTTGGTCAATCCCTTCGTGTTAATTTGCATTGTCATTTGTACACGATCTGAATGCACAGGTTACGAGAAGTAATTACAAAAAATTGAGTAAATTGATTCACGTTTGCCACAGTGTGCTAGTTGGCAACACTAGATTACAGCGACTATGCTAAGCTAAGCTAAGGTCAGTGCTGCCAGATTCGGACAATGGCTGGGTCTGCTAGAAAACGCTTCTGCCCACTTATCCAACTCTAGGGGACAGACTGAATTTTATCTGGGGGTGACGTATTCTTTTAAGGAAATCAACGTTCACTTCATTACATATGATATAGCTATGTCTGTATTTACTAGATTCATGGTAAACAGAAATTGAGTGCAACATTTCATGTGTTCAAAGAAAACATTTAATGTGTAATGATACAGATGAAGTTATAATAAAATAATTACATTTTAATATTTTTTTTTTAGATTAGCTCAATCAGAATTGAGGTATAAACAGACACCCTGTAACACCCAATGGGAAATGTGTTTGGTGGTGAACAGATCTGCCTCAAACACCAAGCCGACGCCCATGGCGTTTCTCCGCATTGAAGTTGTGTAGACTGGTGTACGCAGTGTGTTCTACTCAGAAAAAAGGGAAACAGACAGACAGGCAGACACACACACACACACACACACATACACACACACAAAGAAAATAATTTTATGAAATGAAAATTGAGATTACATAGGTATTAGACAGATATTACTTAACATTCACACTTAAAACGCATCTTCACATCACTAAAGGCCTGGTCACACTACACAAAACAAACGTTTTTGTCGCAAATTTTTCATCACCGACACATTTCCAGCATCATACCTGATTCCAAAAGGTCGGAGATGGCATTGAACGTGAGTGAGTCTCACAAGGTAACTTAGTGTATGACCTGCAACTTTTTATCTGTATTCTACAACATCCCGACAAAAAGACTAGCTTGTCAGAATTTGGTCAGGATTCATATAAAGTGCCTTTTGCTAATATTGGGAATCCTGTCACCAGCAGTCAATGGCAACCATACAATCATGTAATGTGGCCAGCCTAAGATGTGTAGAGAATTTGTGGTGACAAATGTGACATGGTCAATCGTAAATGACAATCACGAAAGATAAAAAAAATAATAGAATCTGACCCTGCCATAAAATGTGACATGATGCAAATGTGTATAGACCAATGTAGTTAAATAAAAAAAATAATCATCAGCCATTTCATTAGCAAGTTGGTTAATGTTAAAAACATTAGTGCATTTATTCATTTGTAGGTCAGTAGCCTGAAGACTAATGCCATTACACAAAATTACACAATTTTAGAAAAACAATGAATCCAGTCATAACAAAGTGCAGTAGAAGGCTGCCCCTGACAACTGTTCCAGTAAAGATGAAGAGGAGTGAACTACCAGTAAGTAGAAAGCCATAGTCTACAGTGAACTTGAAAGTAAAGTTGGGGATTTTGTCTTTTAAGATGTTGACAGTGATGATTATCAATAATGTACGATCTAAGGGAAAACTGCCAAGTAAGACCATGCTGATATTGTTCCATGCCTTGCTGTTAATGTACAACCAGTTTAGCTTAATGCTCACAAGAATGATTCGTTTTTTTTTTTTGTGCAGCACATGTTTGACCGAAATATAGTGTGAATACTCTAGGTAGGCGTGGGCAAATATTCTCCAATTTTTCCAATTCTCCAATTTTTTTTTTAAACTTTGGGACCAGGGCTACAAGAAAATACCAACTTTGTTTAGTAGAGAGAGGATGGATGTGGACCCTACACTGCCCTATAACCATATTGCACCATACAGCACTTTTAGATCTGTCATTACAAAGGCATTATATGGGTTAACACAAAAGTAACACATATGTTATGGGCTTTAAATGATATATAGTTTATTAAGTTTTACCACTCAGTGCAGAATCAATCGGTAATAGTAATTTCCCTTAGGCCTAAAAAATCTGTATTTTTGCAGCCCTCGATAGGGTTAAAAAGTGCTGTGCCATACGTAGTGGGAATGAGTTTATTTCCTGTTAACATGATTTTTTTTAAACTTTGGGACCAGGGATAAAAGAAAATACACATGTGGACCCCTCCTAGCCCACAGATTATAATCAAAGCAGTTTAAGCTGCAGCACTGGGGGACACCGAGTCATTTCTGACCAGAGTTGCGTAGCACTGGTAGGCATGCAACAATGCTCCTCATATGACGCTAACATTAATGTGCTATTTTAAGATTCTTTCCCAGTTACTGTCTTTTCAACAGTTTGAAACTGCTCATTCCAAATAGGCAAATGAAGAAAGAAATAAACAAAAAAAAACAGCTGAGATGATACTGCATACCTGTAATTTCAGGCGATGTGACTCGATTGGAATTACTTTGAGGATGGGTAGCTGTACCACGAGCACTTTGGGTTTGCTTCTGATCAGGCAACCACGCTCTGTGTCCCAGTCGGCTCCCTCGAGATACAGTCCAGACACAAAACAACCTGTGGGTAGGAAAATTTAATGAATGAAATATCTGTACATTTGAATTTCATATATGTGTGAAAATGGTACAGTACAGTATAGAAGAGATAAAATCCAGACACCTAGCAACCCAGGAGGAAAAAAAGGCTGAAGCGAGTGTACATTTGAAATTCATGTATGTGTGAAAATATACAGCACAGTATAAAATAGAATAGAATAAAATACAAGAGAATAGAATAAATCTTTATTGTCCACCACAGTGGAAAATTATTCTTGGCTCACAAACACAGATCAGACTGCTATAAAACAAATGTCTGTACAGACCCCATCCTGGTCTGTCACTGATCTCATCATACAAAAAGACATTTCTATAACATGGATTGGTAGGCTATTCCATAGTTTGGTTTATTGTCCGTACATACCCTGTCCTGGTCGTTCATTGACTTCGTCAGGGCTGCGGTGTTGAGTGACTTGTGTGTAAAGAGTGGAGCGGTCCAGGGGCCACCCATTTCTCCTGCAGGTGGCCTGCACCAGAGCTGTCAGGTAGGATTCTGGGATATGTAGGCCAGACAGCCACATCACATTGGGCTCCCCTTCATCCACCTGGAATAATTTTACAGTTTAGTAGTCATATATAGCAATCACTAATGATTCATTCTGTGATATTTCGCTTTAAAAGAGAAATCCAGTGTGAAATGAACATAATTGCAACATGATAAGCAAAACTGTGCTCATGCATTGGCTTTTAGCCAATAAATCTTATATATAGTCTTAAGATGAATGCACAACATGGCAGCCACCACTGAGCTTACTAGCTCTAAATTTAAAGCTTACCGTAACACTTCAAGTTCTTAACGGAGGTAATCACTCCTTAATAAGCACTCATTAAGCCAGGAGAATAACTAAACTGACAAGTAACAATTTCATTTAATGGACCATTTTGCAGTGTATTTTCATGTTACAGCATGTAACTTTCTATACTTACACTGTACATACCTAACACTGGGATTAGCCCAACCCTATCCCAATCCCAACACTTATGTACAGTGTAAGTACATAATGTCGCGTGTTGTATCACACTTTGTTACTATGTACCTCACTGTACCTGATGTAGATACACTAACAAAGACAGTAAAATAAAGTGTGAAATTACACACTGTGTAGCCTCGTCTGTATTTGCAGACAACCATCATCACGATGGAAAGAGAGTGATGAAATAGCTGTGTCATGTTTGCCAACGCAGCACAATAAACCCTGATCCCCAGAGCCTTTAGGAATGGGCATGGAGATGCACTGATAAGTGGGGAAGGAGGCAGGAAGTGAAACTAAAGGGGAAACAAGGAGTCACACGGGGGGCGCTCATAGACATACTATACATGTATACTATGTATAGTATGTCTATGGGGGGCGCTTTGGAGAGAAAAAAACATCAGCAACATAATGATGAGGTAGTCAGTAGGCAGACAGTACTGAGGGGTGTGCAGAAGAGGCTGCAAGTGAAATTAAAAAAGTAAAACAAGGAGGTGGATGAAGGGTGAAAAAAAACATATGGTTACATACTGTGAGGGGTATGAGGCACACTGAATAAAGAACAGATATGGTCTGCATACCCGAGGCTCCAATATAAAAGTTCATTTTAGCTTATTTTATTAGTTTAGTAGTTTATTAGTTCGAACACTCTGGTGTATGGATCATATCTGTGCTTGCTTCGGTTTACACAGTTTCGTTTGTTGTTTTGATCCTGCGCCCATCTACAAAAAATAATGGTTGGATGCGTGTGGTTTTACACTCCATTGTATATATAGGGACATGATGTATGGAGCGCATGTGTTTACAGGTTTCAACGTGAACTACATTCAGGCTCTGGAGAAGCAGGGGTGTATTTCAAAGGGCAGGTTTAGTCTCTTACCTCGGTATGTTAACTCATAACGACAACTACAACTGTAACGATATTTTAACGGCAACATTCTAGTCATAATTTAATCTAATAGAACACGACATGTCCTGTGAATTCTTTTAAATTCGAATTGGCTGACAGTGCTTTTACAGTTCATGAAATCGCTCTGAAAGTGATTCCAATGATTTCGTTCAGCCTGTCGTTATTGTTATAGTTGATATGTGAACAACACCATTAAAGCTGATGCGATTTTTACAAAATTATAATTATCCTTATAGTTATCGTTCTAGGTGTGAACGACCCTTTATGGCTTCTCTCCACTAATAAAACTAAGCCATACGGCTCTCCTATGAAGAGGTTAAAAACTTACTTGTCTGTTAGCTTATCTGGGTTTGTTTCCAAACTAGATGTACCGCATAGCGGTACATGGCATGACCGCCGCAGTGTATTGAAATTTGGAAACTGTTGGTATGATGAGTGTGTGGAAGAGCAGTGTTGTGAGGTGAGAATTTATGTGGAAATGATTTCCTGGAAGTGGGCACGAATGTGGGTTTTGAATGAATGACATTGTGTGTGTTTGTATAGTGTGTAGGAGTGATTTCTGAAAGGAATAGGCAAAATGAGATTTTGTACAATTACAGCGGCTGCTATAGGCCCAATTTTATGGCATGTGCTGTGCTTTTAGAGGTCTTTGTGTTGATCGTGCATGAGATATTTTATGCAGTTCCTACCTTCTTAGTCCAAAATATTGGCAATTCAAAATCCCAATTTTTGCATTTACCCATATCACTAGGTGGAGCTATGCTTCAAGTGAGTGTTTATGGGCTGGGTCGATACGTCTCTGTAACACCGACCTACTAACACAAAATCGTTGTCTTGGGCAAAATTGTTAACGAATTATTTAACAAAAACTGTTTTTTGACACCTAGCTTCGCCAATAAACATCGCCCCCTATGACGAAATGTCACAAAATTTAGTACACATGAAAAGAAAGCTGTTTAGAGATGGCAGGTCAACGTTGACCAAATTTGAGCAATTAAAAGCCAAGATATAGACTTTTGAAGAATTTTAAGCTACGTGTTAAATGTTCATTGACGTGTAACTTCGAAACGGTTTATCTCAAGATAAATTCTTTGATAACTTTTGGTCAGCATTGTCTGTAGATGACATATACCAAATTTGGTGAGATTCACATGAACGGCCTATGACGAGTTTGTTCAAATTCGTTTTCGCAATGTTAAAATTTCACGGAAATTGTTTTCGTTGGAAGTGGCCGTCGACCAGTGCTTTCAATGCGTGAGGGTCAATAGATTTCATGATAAAAAAAAAGTTGTTGTAAACATTAGCATTCTCTAGATAATAGGCAAAATTACATTTTCTACAATTACAGCGCCCCCTATGGACCAAATTGTATGGCATGTGCTGTGATGTTAGAGGTCTTTGTGGTGATCATGCATGACGTATTTTGTGCAGTTCCCATCTTCTTGGTCCAAGATATTAGCAACTCAAAATAGCATTTTTTGCATTTACCCTTATCACTAGGTGGCGCTATGCTTCAGGTGAGTGTTTATGGGCTGGGCCGATACGCCTCTGTAACACCGACATACTAACACAAAATCGTTGTCTTGGGCAAAATTGATGACGAATTATTTAACAAAAGCTGTTTTTTGATACCTAGCTTCGCCAATAAACATCGCCCCCTATAACGAAATGTCACAAAATTTAGTAAACATGAAAAGAAAGCTGTTTAGAGATGGCATGTCAAGTTTGACCAAATTTGAGCAATTAAAAGCCAAGATATGGACTTTTGAAATTTTTTAAGCTACGTGTTAAATGTTCATTGACGTGTAACTTTGAAACGGTTTATCTCAAGATAAATCCTTTGATAAATTTTTGTCAGCATTGTCTGCAGATTACATCTACCAAATTTGGTGAGATTCACATGAACGGCCTATGACGAGTTCGTTCAAATTCGTTTTCGCAATGTTAAAATTTCACGGAAATTGTTTTCATTGGAAGTGGGCGTCGACCAGTGCTTTCAATGCATGAGGGTCAATAGATTTCACGATAAAAAAAAAGTTGTTGTAAACATTAGCATTCTCTAGATAATAGGCAAAAGTACATTTTCTACAATTACAGCGCCCCCTATGGACCAAATTGTATGGCATGTGCTGTGATGTTAGAGGTCTTTGTGGTGATCATGCATGACGTATTTTGCGCAAAATTCCACCTTCTCGGTCCAAGATATTGGCAACTCAAAATAGCAATTTTTGCATTTACCCATATCACTAGGTGGCGCTGTGCTTCAAGTGAGTGTTTATGGGCTGGGCCGATACGCCTCTTTAACACCGACATACTAACACAAAATCGTTGTCTTGGGCAAAATTGATGACGAATTATTTAACAAAAGCTGTTTTTTGATACCTAGCTTCGCCAATAAACATCGCCCCCTATAACGAAATGTCACAAAATTTAGTAAACATGAAAAGAAAGCTGTTTAGAGATGGCATGTCAAGTTTGACCAAATTTGAGCAATTAAAAGCCAAGATATGGACTTTTGAAATTTTTTAAGCTACGTGTTAAATGTTCATTGACGTGTAACTTTGAAACGGTTTATCTCAAGATAAATCCTTTGATAACTTTTTGTCAGCATTGTCTGCAGATTACATCTACCAAATTTGGTGAGATTCACATGAACGGCCTATGACGAGTTCGTTCAAATTCGTTTTCGCAATGTTAAAATTTCACGGAAATTGTTTTCATTGGAAGTGGGCGTCGACCAGTGCTTTCAATGCATGAGGGTCAATAGATTTCACGATAAAAAAAAAGTTGTTGTAAACATTAGCATTCTCTAGATAATAGGCAAAAGTACATTTTCTACAATTACAGCGCCCCCTATGGACCAAATTGTATGGCATGTGCTGTGATGTTAGAGGTCTTTGTGGTGATCATGCATGACGTATTTTGCGCAAAATTCCACCTTCTCGGTCCAAGATATTGGCAACTCAAAATAGCAATTTTTGCATTTACCCATATCACTAGGTGGCGCTGTGCTTCAAGTGAGTGTTTATGGGCTGGGCCGATACGCCTCTGTAACACCGACATACTAACACAAAATCGTTGTCTTGGGCAAAATTGTTGACGAATTATTTACAAAAGCTGTTTTTTGACACCTAGCTTCGCCAATAAACATCGCCCCCTATGACGAAATGTCACAAAATTTAGTACACATGAAAAGAAAGTTGTTTAGAGATGGCATGTCAACTTTGACCAAATTTGAGCAATTAAAAGCCAAGATATGGACTTTTGAAAATTTTTAAGCTACGTGTTAAATGTTCATTGACGTGTAACTTTGAAACGGTTTATCTCAAGATAAATCTTTTGATAACTTTTTGTCAGCATTGTCTGCAGATTACATCTACCAAATTTGGTGAGATTCACATGAACGGCCTATGACGAGTTCGTTCAAATTCGTTTTTGCAATGTTAAAATTTCACGGAAATTGTTTTCATTGGAAGTGGGCGTCGACCAGTGCTTTCAATGCGTGAGGGTCAATAGATTTCATGATAAAAAAAAAGTTGTTGTAAACATTAGCATTCTCTAGATAATAGGCAAAATTACATTTTCTACAATTACAGCGCCCCCTATGGACCAAATTGTATGGCATGTGCTGTGATGTTAGAGGTCTTTGTGGTGATCATGCATGACGTATTTTGCGCAAAATTCCACCTTCTCGGTCCAAGATATAAAATAGCAATTTTTGAATTTAGTAAACATGAAAAGAAAGCTGTTTAGAGATGGCATGTCAACTTTGACCAAATTTGACCAATTAAAAGCCAAGATATGGACTTTTGGACCTATGGACCAAATTTTATGGCATGTGCTGTGATGTTAGAGGTCTTTGTGGTGATCATGCATGACGTATTTTGTGCAGTTCCCACCTTCTCGGTCCAAGATATTGGCAACTCAAAATACCAATTTTTGCATTTACCCATATCACTAGGTGGCGCTATGCTTCAAATGAGTGTTTATGGGCTGAGTCGATACGTCTCTGTAACACTGACATATCACAAAAAATTCATGTCATTGGGTGAAACGTTCATTGAGTTATTCAGCAAAAACTTTTGCCGGTCTCCCCCTCTTTGACGGACCCTGGCAAAGCGGGGGGGTGGCCCTTGGGGACCAAAAGCTTCTAGTCGCTCAAAAACTTCTAGGGCTACATGCCTACAAAGATTCATGTCCCCCGTACTTCCAGTGTCCCGGAAATCGTTGACGGAAAATCGGTGAAAAAAAAGGGAAAAAAGTCTCGGCAACACTATAATGACCGCTATCGCTAGCTTCGCTAGCGGCGGTCATAATGACTTACCTGGAACCCCCCGTCCACAGTCAAAAAGCTGAATGTATCTTTCCAGCAGGCTCATCACATTCAGTGTCCTCAACTTTACCCTTGCCCACCCCCTAGCGAGAAGAACTAATAATACACCCTTAACTGCCACCATGGATTACAAATTACAGCCACATCAACACCACCGCTCTTGTCAGACAATGCAGCAAGGGGCTGTTTTTGCTAGAATATGAATGATATAAAAAAAAAAACGTTTGAACAAAACTAGTGGTATTAAATCATCCCTACTATGTACACACTTTAAATGTAGATAATTGTGTTTGATTGATATTTGGTGCATAAAATGTGTTATGATGCACTCTGTTTAGAGCTGGATAAACAGTTTCTGAAATAATTTTTTACACACAGAATTTGTTTTGGTATTTCTCCATTTTTTATATTTTGTTCACAGTCTTACAAAAGAAGATTATTTTCAAACAGTAACTTTCACAGGAGGCATATTGCTTGTGACGCGTCTTGGAAAAAAACATAAGGTAAAGAAACAAACAAATAAATGTCTCACCCAGGAGGCGTATTGCTCATAACGTCTCTTGAAGTGGATCATCCAGTTGCCCAGAGACTTGAGTGTGTCGGGTGCCAGTTTTCTCCAGATGGAGGGAATCTGTCCGTTAAAGAGAGCACGTGCCACCTCGTCCAGCTCACCACTCATGCCCACCTCACCAGCCAGGGCCTGCAAACCACAGAGAGGAACATGTCCTCACCAAAATGTCCAAGCCAATTTATTTATGCAGCAAATGTAACGCAAAATGGTTGACCTAAAGTGCTCAACAACTACGTAATGGTAGAGAAATTAGAAGATTAGAATTAGAAGTTTCTTTTAAGACTTCTTTTTGTGTTTCAGTTTACTAAGCTACACAGTTGTATGGTAATAATTCAGTGTCTGTTTCAAAGTTTCAGTCTGTTACATCTTTTTCAACTTATTTTGCTGTTGTGATTTTCGCAATTTCCTAAGCTACTTTGGTGTAGGGTGTGTGAATAAGAATCACCTTGAACTTTACAGTAATATGATGAATTCATGTAAATGATATGAATAAATTGCAGGTGTTATTCCCAGTAAACATCAAGACAGCAGGTTATTAATCAATGCAAACTAACATGCGGCTTTAACATTTTTTTGAAAGTCTCTAAACTGCGTGTCTCTAAACAACGTACAACTGTAGCCAATTCGTTGTACCACTGAGATACCACAAAAGAAAAGAGTCTTGACTTAGACCAGCACTGATAGTCAGCCATCCCAACTAGCACTTATTGGATGAGTGAAGAGTCTACACGGAGTATAATCAGACCACCTGGTGCTATTCCATACTAATAATACAGTAACACTTTATTTTACAGCCCATTACAGTGTTTTTCAACATCATGAAGTACAGTGCAACTAAATTTGTAACAATATATAACACTATGTACTTATATAGTTAGGGTAAGGCTTAGGATGAGGGTAAGTATTAGTCATGTACAGTGTAAGTACACAATATTACATATTGTTACATTTAGATGCTCTGTAAAAGGAACCGTAAAATAGTGTTAATATACCTAATATTAATATACTCTAATGTCCTACACTACTTTGTTGTATGGTAAGAATACTGTAAGTTGGTGGCCATTGGCGTTACCCTCTGCAGCTCGGCCAGTGAGCGGCCCATGCGACCGATGAGCTTGTTGAAGCGTTCCAGCTCCTGCAGCAGGACCACAGTGGTGGGAGACACCTCCAGACCAAACTTCTTGCGGATGACGTCCATGTCGAACACAGAGGGCAGCTTATTTTGAATGTCCCGTGCCACCTGGCCTATGTACTCATCACGACTAATGCCTCCACCAGAGTCGCCTTAATATAACAATGCAGAAAGTGTAGTTATTTCAACATGCGCATGCCCACACATTGCAGCTGTTACACTGTTTTCATGATACTCTCCCTTCCCACTTTGGATATCCTTAGGAACACTTTTAGTAAATCAAACAGTTTGGGGCTGTAGGTATATAAGGTGAATCCACTTAGTGTAGGCACTAGGCAGCATTCATTCAACATGTCCTACAAACTACACAGACTGGGGGAAATTCTCAGTCCCTGAACCACTAAAGAAATGGCTGAACTTAGCTATTTTTACATAATACTGTTCTTGCTTTGTATATCCTTGAGAACTCATTTGGTAAATCAGAAGTACCAGTCTGGGGCTGTAGGTCTATCAGGTGAGTCCACATATCTCGTGCAGCTTGAGAGTAGTACCCGATCTCAGCATTAGGATGAAGTCCAAACACTTCAGGGGTGTTGGCCAGTGGTAAGCTCTCAATCTCTCCTAAACCACCACAAAAAAGAACATATAACAAAGACCATTACACAGCGCCCACAAAACACACACTCTAAACCTCTGAATCTGAATCTCTTCCTGTATTTCAGACTTATCTCTTTCCCCCATTCCATTTTGCCTCCGTAAACTCCCCTATTTTACAAGCTTCAGATTTCTTAATTAACAATTAAATCAGTATGTTTGAGCACCACCACAGATATCTCCCAGATGTAATTACTCAAATGTGGGCAGGTATGATATAGGCAGATTGTTCTTTCAAAACAGCTCTCCATGTTTGACACTTTTTCCAAAGCAATACAAAACACTACATATTAAGCAAAAAATTAAATAACTAAATAAACAAAGTAATATATATTTTCTCTCTCTCTCTCTCTCTACATATATGTATACCCACACAGTAATGTGCAAAAGTTTAGGCAGGTGTGAAAAAAATGCTGTCAACTGTGTGTACACTTTGTGTGCACCTGCCTAAAACCTGTCAAAAAACAACTTATGCCCATCAAGTCCTTTTAGCCTCATGGGTGTTTTAACAGTAAAGGCTAAACAGATACAGTACTGTGCAAAGATTTAGGCAGGTGCCTTCAAACCAGCATCAATTCACACAAAGGGGTACACACAAAGTCAGGGATTTTGCAGGATTATAGTCAGGTGTATGATCAACCAATTAGACCAAATTGAGTGTACATGTCAGGAAGCCTACATCCACAGAAGAGCTGTGGTTAGTTCTTCAAGATGTTTAGAGCAAGCTACCAGCCGAGTTCCTTCAAAAACTCTATGCAAGTATACCTAGAAGAATTGATGCTCTCTTGAAGGCAAAGGGTTTGTCACACCAAATATTGATTTGATTTAGGGTTCTCTTTTGTTCAGTCACTGCATTTTGTTAATTGATGAACATTTTTGATTAACACTTTCATTTTGGAAGGCATTCCTAGTTAACAGCATTTTTTTCACACCTGCCTAAAACTTTACACATTACTGTATATACATACATACATACACACACACACACACACATATATATATATATATATATACAGTAATGTGCAAAAGTTTTAGGCAGGTGTGAAAAAAACAACCCAAACTTACATACCAACATAGATATCCTTGAGTCCATCTTCAGGTATCTTATAGTCCACATTTGTGTTGTGGAAAAAGTGAAAAGGCTGAAACTTGTCGAAGATGAAGTCTCCCAGGTACTCATCCATATAGACGGTAAGGATTCTGCGGTCAAAACTGTCAATGGCCCGACCTCCATACATTACCTTGAGAAGCAGCATATACATTTTTACATGACGTTTATGGTCACAGCTAGTGACCATAGTGACCAAGTGTTGTCCTCACTTTACAGGCAAGCTCACATCATCAAAACATAAACAGAATTCACAGGCTGTAATTTAAGCTTTACAATATTTTACAATATTTCAATGTAACATTTAATTAATCTCTGGTGATGTATCAGGACAATTTTATGATTACTTGCTGTTAATTTCTTACATATATCACCTTAAAAACATGATTGTATTTATTCTTCATCTTACACAACTGAGTGCAAGGTCATCTACACCTAGCCTGGTAAACTAGCCCCTCGTACTTCATTTCATTTTGTACAGAGGGTCTGGCAGTGCTTTCATTGACACAGCTGTATTAAGCAGAATTTCAGAGGGAGTGTCTGTGAGCAATGACATTGACTTTGTGTGCTACATTTGAATTGTAGTGCATAGGCAGGCTAATTGCATACGTCACGACCAGACGTTAAGGCAGAGCCACTTGTTTTAAACTTCAGCAGAGTCCACACCTCCAGAAAGAAATCATTTCTCAATGCCGTACTGCCAGATCCTCTGTACACAATAAAATGAAGTACGAGGGGCTGGTTTACCAGGCTAATCTACACCCACCTCTCCTATGAGATACTTCAGGCTGCCCCATGGGATCTTGGCGTCTCCTTGGGTATGGGCTTTTGTCAGGTACGTGTTCAGGATCTCCATGCACACCTGAAGGGAGAAGAGTAAAAGTGTGACTGAAAAGTGAAAGTGACTTTTAAGGTAATCAGAAGGAGCTCCCTGACGAAATGTCCTCTTCATTTAACCCATCCAGTAAAAACACATGTGAGATACAGGCATACACCAGGAGCAGTGGGCAGCTAGCTGTGCAGCGTCTGGGAAGCAGTGGGGGTTAGGTGTCTTGCCCAAGAGCACCTCAGTCCTGGGGGAGGAGTAAGGAGAATGCTGATTCGCTCCCCCCCCCCCACCTGTCGCCTTTGGCTGCAGGTCTGACCCTTTGACCTCTAGCAATGATTGCCCAATGTGGGTACCGTGGGAGATCGTGGATTACAGGCGAGATTACTATGTCATATGCACAGAGGTGCAAAAATCCATCCATCTTCAAAGAGTTAATGTCTTGCCGTGTTTTGATTCTACATGTGCACATAGTCCAGGTGATTTCACTAATTAGTTCATCTACCTGGATAGAGAGTTGTGCTAATTAGAATTAACTGGTTTTGTGTATGGCTGGAACAAATATGTGGGTTGGCCTTTTACTCTGTAAAGCCTAAGCACATCTAAGGAAAGAGAAGTATGGATGTGGCTGCCGGGGTTCCTATACATTTACTATTTTAAAATGTCATGTTTCACAAGACATCAAGCTGACACATTTTGGAAAAATAAAAACTGCTAATCAAACATAACATATCTACAACATAAATACCTGGAAAATATTAAAATGAAATGCCACACTTTTGTATATTGCACAGGAACCCCGAGCTGTGAATTACAGGTAATATTACTACACTATAGATATAAAAAATTCTTACCAGGACGTCAGACTCAATCAAGTCTGGGCAGTGAATTACAGCTTACAATTGGAGTTTGCTATGTCATTCTCAGATGCAATGGACAATGTGCAATTCCCTGCATTTTTTTTAGCTTTTACTTATTATTCTTACGATTTTATTTTTTTTGTATAACCAGAGAGTGTGTCTTTATTTTTTTATTTTTTAACCTGCTTTCCTTCCTGCCGCAACAGTAAATTTCCACATTGAGGGACTAAATAAGGAACATCTGATCTGATCTCATCTTATCTCATGTGATGAGAATTTCCTCACCAGGAAGTCAGACTCGTTGAAGTCGTAGGGAACGTTCCAACCGATCTTTCCATACTTCCGACGTTCCTGCACCACAGCATGGAAGAATGCAAGCACGTATACCAAGCTGCGGAAGGCCGGATGATGGCAGCTTTGTAGCGTGTCGTGAGGAATCTTAAAGTAGGTGGCCCTCATGTTCAGTTTGAGACCGTTCGGTGGCTCAGTCACAACCTTTAGAAATGAAAAAAAAATTCTCAGTTTAATTACAAACACTAAATGTACAAACACAGTTCTAACCATTAAACTACCAATTTACAGAGCCCCTTCAAAGACATGGGTGAAGGAAGAAAAACTTAAACGCTTCTGGTGCACACAATACAAGAAACTTAAGCACACTTTAATTACAGAGTCGAATGGTAGTGTGTGACTTTTTTGTAAGTGTGCAGATCGCTTTGACTTTTTTCCACACTTAAATTACAATAGTTGAACATATAAAAATTCATTTGTAACCAATAAACTCTGAAACAGTCAGTTTGGACTTCTGTGTTTGATGGTAGGGTGGGGTGGGCACATCCAAACTACGTTCAACAGGTGCCAAACCAAAAGCATCTGCCCTCTGTTACTAAATGACCCAAAATCTCAAGAGATGAAGGCCACATTTCAATGTTTCCCACACTCAAACATTGACTTGTGTGCTTTAAAATTCTGGACAACCATTCAATATCTAAAAATACACTTCTAACATCAGACAACCATCAGTCAGTTTGGACTGCTGTGTTCGTGTGCTGGTTCACCCAGAATTCTTTACTAGAAAATGTTTTAAACTACAACCTATTTTTTTCTGTAAGTGGGGTATTGTTTTTGTGTTTTGGTAAACGGTATTTCAGATAAAATGGAAAGCAATTCTTCTGTATGTTTGCTTCATGTGTCAACTTGTGTCATAACATGATGAAGTTACTCTCCTCTGTGATAGATGTAGATGTTCTGAATGTAAGACAGATCTAAAGCCCTTTCCAATTTAGTAGATTCAGCGTTGCCCTACAGGCCAAATTTAGGACTTTAATAATTTTAGACCAATGCAGGGTGCAAAGAATATGAAGTAAAACCTGAATCCTACAAATACATTTAATCAGGGTTATACATTGACAGATGTACAGTCTAAGTAAAACAGACTGCATAGCAGATAAAGTCATCTATGAGGTGATAAAATTACTTTTCTGTTTTTTTTTTTTTTTACTTTTTTTGAACTGGCTTTTAACACTTAATTTGGATTTTAACATTTTCTTGCTTTTAAAGGTTTAAACCAACTGCTATGCTTTGTCAAAAAGCCTGGAGACATGGCTGCTGGCCAAAAGCTCTACCTTAACTTTTACTGGCCTAAATGGGGACAAGTTTATCTGCAACACTATTCACCACCTTGATGTAAAAGAGATGATAAACATGAAACCCCATGGGTGCCAATGCAGCTTTACTACAGGTTTGTCGACAAGACCATTTTTAAATCCTTAATGTGTAAAACAATGCGCAATAACGATACTAAAATGTAAAACCACAGTGAGTGGCTATGCAGCTTAGCTATAGGTTTTCCTGCAAGAATACTTTCCCGACCTTGAGGGACTTTTGTAGTATGCCAATGGGGAAGTCTTTGATGGGATCAGTGGTGAGCCAGAGCCGGAAGTCAGGATGAGGTTTAGCGATCCTCTCCAAAGCCTTCTCCAGATCCTTAAGCCATTTCACCAGCAGGTGGCAGTTCTGCAGCATGAGCCACTGGCCACGAGATGCAGCCGTCTCAAGTAACTGCAGTGCAACCTACAGGGCAGACAATCACAAATCATCATCATCATCGTCATCATCATCGTCGTCATCATCATCGTCATCATCATCATCATCATCATCATCGTCATCATCACCATCGTCATCATCATCATCGTCATCATCACCACCACTTTTTATTGCCAGACTCGGGGTCCAATTCAAAGAACACACAGTAAGTTAATGCACGTTCGAGGTAGTAATGCCATTACACCTCACAGTGCATTAACTTTCTCATATATAAATGCCGTGAAGTCCGTTACCAGTTCTTTTACCAGTACGGGAGAGATCAGCTAATCTATATGTATTTGTATTGTAATAGTATTAGTAATGGTCCATTTAAAGCTCTATATTTTTTCTGGTACAGATTGGTGCTGTGGGAACCTGAAATTCTTTATCCACATACAATTATGAGCCCATTAATACCAAATATACATGGCTATCTCCTAAAATGGACTGTATACAATGAGACATAAACCTACTGTGTAGATGCTATAGGACAGTCATGGCAAAAAACAATGACTGTCCAAAAAATGACTAAAGCTACTCATTTGAAAAGGTTGTCATGCCTCTTAGTACTTGTAGAAATCCTACAAACAAATTGGTGCCAGACGGATTTTGCCTTCTTTGGTGATTTCAACTTCTGTCCTGCCCCATGGACCATCAAGGCTATGCAGATCCGCCATCATCTGACAGGTCTCTTCTTCTTCTTCTTCTTCTTCTTCTTCTTCTTCTTCTTCTTCTTCTTCTTCTTCTTCTTCTTCTTCTTCTTCTTCTTCTTCTTCTTCTTCTTCTTCTTCTTCTTCTTCTTCTTCTTCTTCTTCTTCTTCTTCTTCTTCTTCTTCTTCTTCTTCTTCTTCTTCTTCTTCTTCTTCTTCTTCTTGTTGTTGTTGTTATTATGATTATTCACTATTATTATTCACTATTATTATTATTCACTATTATAATATATTATTATACAGAAAGAGCATGTTGTGTTTTGTAAAGTGTAAATCTTTATGTCATAAAATACTACCTGTAGCATGCAAGATGCCATTTCTGAAAAAAAAAAGGCTGAACATGTCCTTCTATTCAATGAAATGCATGCAAATGCCAGAACATAAAGCAAACTGTGAATAACTGTTAAGAACCATGTTGAAACATAAACTGATAACGGAGTATTTTTTAGTTTTGTATGATATAAAACCCATCTTGCTGTGACATACCGTTCTACAGTAATTCAACAGAGAATTATGGGTGTAAATTTACATACACATAAAGCAAACTGTGAATAACTGTTAGGGGCCATATTAAAACCCAAACTGCAGATGACTGAGTAATGTCTAGTTTTACAGTACCTTCTCTTGACCCTGTCCCATGGCGAGGAACTTAAGCTTGCTGCCACCAAATCCTGATCGCTCGGCGAGTTTCATGAGATCGCTGGCAGGCTCGGACCCTGGGCTGAGAATAAACACGATGGGCGAGTTTGGAGAGCTCTGCTCATATATCGCCTCAAAGCTGATCACTGGCGGCTGCACATACCTGGATGTAAAGACAGAGAGGAATATTTATGGAGGAAGAAAGCATTTTGTGCATGCATCTATTGTGTTTATACTACCACATTTATAACATGTTTCTTTGGTTTTCCCATGTTTCTAACATGTTTATTTGCTTTATTTAAGCTGTTTTAGGTATGATCATTCTCTTACTTTTCTCCCATGGTGATAGTGACGTAATCACTGACTGCGCGGTAGACACGGTCTAAGCGGAAGCAGCGCAACAGTAGAAGTTTCTGGAAAGGTGTCAGAGTGTCCTTGTACTGCACTGGGTAAGGGGCCTGTTCCAGGCCATCCAGATCACACCACTATGGAGGAGAGAAAAAAAAAGGCCCAAGCACGAGTGACCACTTTACAAAGGTGCTGCAAAACACACACACACACATACAAACACACGTACACACACATACATTACAATACACACTACGAGTGGCAATTTATAAAGGGGACATACAAACACTATAAATCTTTAGGCTGTTGAAGACAGACTTACTGCTTGTAAACACCTTACTCTAAGCTGTTGAAGGTGGTTAAAAATAAAAAATAATGTCTAAGCCTCTAAAATTAATTTTTCAGCATTTAGAAACCTAATAAAACATTCTCTGAACAATGACATATTTACACATGGATGTATTGTTTTTGTTACAATTAAGTAATATTCTTAAAGGGGACATAGAATGGTGCACTTTTTTGGCACAATTTTACAATAACACCCCCATATGACTTTACAGACGTTGTCTTAACAGGCCATTTTTAGTCGCTATTTCTATATTCATGACAGTGATGTCCATGCACAATCTCTCCCATTTCAACAAAGCCAAGGTAAACATGATTGTCTGGCCCTGTAAAAAGTTGCTAAAAAATCACACACACAGACATTAACACAGTCACACATACATTACGATACACATAATCTGTAGGTTTTCCCTTGACTTTTAATCAGAACTACACGACTCTCACACACACACTTACAGCTTTCCACTCAGAGGGGTTTTTGTCAATGTCGTCCAACAGACTGCCGAATGTGTTGGGAAAAACCTCTGCTAGCCTCACAAGATCTTCCCAGCCCTGATCAGACAACCAAGCGCATGCTTTCTGTCGCTTGCTTTTCTCCAGAGATAGATTACCTGAACATGGGTTAGAAAGCCTTTTTTTTTAAACTTCATCATTTCAGTAAAATACTGGCAATATAAAAAATCTGTTGTGATACTGATAACTATATTGATAATATTATGTAGGTTTGTGATGATATTGGTAATAATATGTTTCATCCTATGCATAGATAGGACTTTATAATCTTCATCATCAGGTTTGTAATGATATTGGCAATATTATTGGTAATGTTATAGGTTTGTAATGATTTGGGCTATAATATACTTCTCATGGGTTTATATGGTAATGGGGAGACTTACCTTTCAGGAAGAACTCCAATTCTTCTTGTGGAGCCCTGTCCTCTGCTTGCTCAATTTTAATGGTCATGTTGAAGGAAAAGAGGAGCTTGTGTCTCTCAAACAACCCTGACAAGATAATGGAGTTGGACAGCAAGGGTTTTTTTAAACATGGGATAATATAAGTGGGATGTTGAAGTAGGTTACCCTGTACTTGTGATTTGAAGTGTAGTGACAAAGTTGAATCCAATCTAAATATGCCAATTTGTCACGTCCAACATATTGAAACATACCATAAATGTATTGTTCTAAAGATTCACACATGCATTGTAAACAAACAAATTAAAAATTAATACATACAGATATAAATACTGGAGGTAAAAATAAGAAATGCAGTATAACAAAAAGCGCAACACTGTTCACTGAAGTAACTAACAGCCCATCAAACTAACCTGTACATCCATAATTGTAGACATTGTATGTGAGGGTATCCATGATGTTCTTAAGCCTCTTGGGCAATACTGAATCAGGTAAAGACTTGCGTAATGAAAAATCAAACACCTCAAGGAAAGAGGCGAGTGAGTACTGGTACATGCTGTTCACCAATGCCATCTCTGCTAACACAAAAAACAGAATCGCTCCACGTTTGGCCGCTGGTCGGTACCCGTCACGAAGCTTGTCGATATCGACAGATGTCTTCTCTGCCAACTTCAGCTTCTCAAACACCTGAAATAGTGTGGAAACAAATAAAAATTAAAACACAAAACTGCAGACAACACAGATGAAAATAGTACTTCTTACAAAAGTCTTATGTTTGTCTCTTAGAAATAAATAAGACCTTTAATCTCATTTTCCTAAAAACCTCTTTTAAGATGGGGTGACTATTGGGTGACTATTTTAAGATCTTATGTTAAGCTTTGATTCAACTTCTGGTGGGTAAAATGTGCTATAAATAAACTGACCTTTACATTTTATATACTCCAACTCTAACTTGTTTGAAGAAATTACTTGGATTGAAATTTGTACTGTACTAGCCAATGTTATCCACTCACCTCGCCGGCCTTAGATTTGGTCTCTTCCAGTGTCTGGACGAGCTCCACATTGTCGAGCATGTTTCCAGTGGAGGTGGCCAGTTCTCTGAGCAGCGAGTCCTCCAGGTCCTTGAGGAGGCGCTTGTTCTCGCTGGTCTCCAGGATCAGACGCTCCCGCTGCTCCTCCAGCTCCTTCCGCTCGAAGCCCACGATCACACTGAGCAACTGGTCCTCCAGCCCTTTGAGGGTCACTGGCATGGCAGACAGGGAGGATCAATCAAGCTCAGCATTAGAAATCTACATTTGATTATTTTAACCCTTTGGAGTCACAGCCAAATCTGCACATTTTATCATCATCAGTGTTAGTCATTTTTTATCACAGCCATAAATTTTTTAGACTCAAGCGTTTGGTATCATTTTATTCAGCACAACCCCTGTTTTTCTGATATGTAATAACATTTAAATAAAGAAAGAGTATGTAGACATGTCTTGTTTAAAAAGACCCCAAAAACGATTGCTTATAATGGAATGTTCTATAAATACACTATATATTATTTATTATTTATTCTCAATATATTATTTTTTGTATTATTGTTTATTTCACGATCCCATACAACCATGCTTTTCTGTTTCTAGCACAAACTGTCGTGGAGATATTTCAGCTGGTTTAAAAAGTGCATTTTCATGTCGCCGGCAACATGACCACTTAAGAGGGTTAAATCCTAAATCCACACCAAAAGTGACTGCCGTTCCCTACTTAGCTGGAGAAATCAAGGCTGTTGAAGAAGGAAGAGGTGGGGACCAAAATACCAGAAGAAACACACATTTTTCAACCTGATAAACAAAATGAAGCTAGCAGACTGTGTTACTGGAAAGTAGACACAAAATGCAACTGTGTCTAAGAAATTTGAGCAGAAAATTAAAGACATCATTAATTTATTACAACATTTTATACAATAGTTAGGTCTAGTCAAACAATAGATGAAGTTCTGATTGGATGAGATGCATTCTACGCGTCACTAGGAGTGGAGATATCCCCTGATATCGCCACTGGTGACTATTTACAGCTGGTAATCACTCTGTCAACAATACAATGTAACCATTAAAACTTTACGCCAACATTGCATCACATCTAGTTTATAAACAAGTGAGAGAGGAAAGCAAACAAACGAAATCTAGCTACGGCAGAAATGAGCTACGGCAGACTTTAACAAGACACACAAGACTGCAGAACAGCAGCTGTGTATTAAGCCAGTTCAGACTGTGTGAACAACAACACTCAGGGACTGCACAATACAGTGGAAAGTATAAATAGACAGTTGTATAGCATAGCAACCACAGATGCTGGAATTACCTTTGGAGCAGAAACGGAAAAGAACTTTAATACAACTAAATAAAACTTAAAACGAAGTTAAAATTGTGTCCATGAACTAATTATGTTGGCAATGGAACTGTTGTACAAAAGCAATATACCACTTGTGGGCGTGGTGTTGGTTAGTGGATATTGCCATGCTGTGGTTCGGCCGCAGGCACAAATCTGAAGGCTGAGTGCTGTAGGTAACCACAGCGTGGCAATATTCACTAATGATAGCGATATCCGCTACCAACCCTACTCCCACTCGTGTTATATTGCTTAATTAAATATTATATGGACAATTCTGACTGCAGCGAGGAGCGACTGCATTTTCAACAACAGAAACAGGTGATGGAAATGGCCACTGACAGGCCTCTTTTAGCTGAATTAGCTGTGGACACGCATAACATGTGAATAAGATGGATAGAAACAGGGCTACTGAGTGTGGATGTAACTATCAAAACATAGTATAACACAAGCACGCTTTCGCCTACCTGTATAATTTATGACCATGGCCTTGCCAAATACAGCCGGAGAGTACCTCGGGTTGCCCAGTTTGGTGTTAAGGTAGAGCTTAAAGTTGGGATCGTAGTCCACTTCCTTGTCACCGAGAACAATCACCTGGCGTCCCCCTGCCCCTTTGACGTTCTTTTCCAGAACGTTGTCTATGACAGGGTCAATGTACTCATCGACATCTTGGAAGAGGAATGGGAAGCCATACTTGATGGCCATCTCAAGCTGTTTCAGAAAGTCTGGGTCATTGAATGAGGAGATCTGGAGAAGAAAGTAAATGTTTGAAATAATTAATATACGGTGATCCAAAAACAAGGGACACATTTAAATACTTATATGTTGGATTATAAAAATGATACAGAGTACCAAATATATTTGTTGCAATTCAGGAGTTTTTGATACATAGGTTAATCAGGACACCACTCTGGAAGTGAGTTAAAGATTCTAAATTCTAAGGGTACATTTTGAAAACCAAAATCATTATTATTATTATTTTAACAAAAACAGTCAAGAACATTTCAAACTATAGACTATTTAGAAATTAAAATATGTGGTGCGTTTTTTTTTGCTTGAAATGCACAGTGTCTACTCTAAAGGACACCGTGCCCAAATACTTTGGGTAGAATGTTTGTCAAAGGAGCTAAGTTGTAAGCAACTGTTGTTGTGGTGATGGTTCTCTTTTCTCTTTCTTAGTTACAGTAACCATATGACCACTGTGTGATGACCCCAAAAGAGGGGGAAGAAGTTAAACCAGGGGCCATGGATCAAACACCAGAGATAAGATGCTGCTCGTAAAGATCCCAAAGCACAGAGAGATAATAAGGAGTAAACCAGGTTTAGGAAACAACATTTCTGGAGACAATTGCTCCATGACATTTCACATCCACAGAGCCCCTTATCTAGGACTATTTTTTATCCGTCATCTCTGTTATTTTACACAGAATTAGCTTTAGGACACCTTACAATACAAAGACCAAAGTGCAGCTGGGCAGTTACTTTATTTAAATTCCTGAACTGTGGGCTGGCAGGGCTCCAGGCTAATGTTTTGCTAGGAGCAGAGCAGTCCCTAACTGAAACTTTTAGGAGTGCATCTAGAAAATTCAGGGGCGCACACCTTAAATTGATTTTCAACAGAAATATTTACATTTTGTAGCATTTTCACTATGTTACTGATAAATACTATGATAACAGCGCAGAAACGTTTAATGTGCTGCCAATAAACTGCACATGCTGTCATTACTAGGTTATAATGTTGCATTTAGTTTCACTCCATGTTTTCTTTGCAGTTCAGTTTGACTTGTATATGTAACAAATGGAAACTCTTCCCTTGTGATGAAAAACAAAACATTTTATTTGCTTCCTCTGCACTCCGATTACTTTCTTGACCTCTAAAGGCAACTGGGAGAAGTAGCACTTCCATTTGTTAACAGGATTATTTTTTTCTCAAAACAATATATCTATTGCCAATGGGCAGTTGTATCAGAGTGCTCCTGAAGATCGATTAGGTTAAAAGAGGAGAGTCACGTAATGGATTAGGATAAAAGAGAAGGTTAAAAGAAGAGAGTTGGTCACATCATTGCACTCCCTGAATTTAATCGATAATGACTTTCAGCTGACTTCGTAGTATTGTTTAAGTGTTACTTGCAGGTGCAGGAATAGTGTAGCGAGTGAGTATGTGGTAGCTTACTGAGCTTTACGTATGTCAAATATGCATTCAAATCTGAAACCAAGGACTGCTAAGCAAAGTGTTAACTATGCTAACATAGCAAGTGGAATGTCTAAGAAGGAAAGGGGAAAAATTTAGCTTTGTGGATCCGCAAAGAGCAATAAAGCTGCTGAATGGCACGTGACAATTCGAGGATGACCCATGTCAAGGTTAGAATTGTTGTGACATTTGGAGGGTGGTCCATCCCAGAAACTAATACACAAAAAATCCCATGTGTACCCATTAGAAGAATCAGCCAGTTCAAACAATTTGTATCCCCATTTACAAAGCTTGTCATTCATGTAGTTTCATGCCAAAGTGGGCTTTGAAGGACACCATTCTTTCATCAACACTGATGTGCTGATGTGGATGAAAGTTGGTCTTGCAGACCTCCCGCATGTCTTGGTACATCTGTTTAATTTTTGATCAGATGGGTCTTGTGAACACGCCGAGTACCATTAATCCAGCAACAACAGTGAACAACCATGCCAACCATCCAGTATCCAGCATCTGGTATGCAAACTGGGTCACTTGGGGCTTGGTTCCCCCCTATGCAACTGTCTACTGGTCTTCCTTACCAAAAGAAACCCAGTCTGTACGTGTGAACAATAACATCTCCAGTCTCATTTCCCTGCTGTGTCCTCAGCCCCCTGCTGTTCATCCTAATGACCCAAGGCTGTCGTCCCAGATACTACACCAAACACTTCCCGAAGTTCGCAAATGACAGCCATTGTCGGACTCATCCAGGATGGCAACAAGCTGGCCTGGAAACACCAGGTTGACTGGTGCAAAGCCAACAGTTTCATGCTTAATGTTGACAAGACAAAGGAGATCATAGTTGACTAGTTGATTCCGGCCCAATCATACACCACTCCTCATCAATAACACTGCAGTGGAAGATATCAGCCGCACCAAGTTCTTGGGGGTGCAAATCACTGACAATTTATCCTGGTCTCAACACCACCTCCTTGAGAAAAAACGCACAGCGGGAATTGCATTTCCTGCACCCGTTGAGGAGAGCTTCCCTCCCTCCTCCCATTCTGACCAGCTGCATCTCTGTCTGGTTTGGGGCATGCAAGGCCCTTATCCTTTTAATATTTTTATACATCTTAACTATTGCTTAACTACTAACTATGCCACTTGGCTCCTGTTAAAAGCTATGGTCATCTCTCGCCTCAATTACTGCAACACCCTCCTGGTTGGCCTACCTGCTTGTGCATTAAAACCATAAAACTGGTCCAGAATGCAGCAGTATAACTGGTATTCAATCAACCCAAAAGGGGGAACCCAAATGTCACTCTGCTCTTCATCAACCTGCATTGGCTCCCAGTGGCTGCCAGAATTCAACACAAAGCCTTGACTCTAGTCTATAAAGTCACATTAGGATCTGCCCCTTCTTGTGTCAAGGTCATAATAAGGGTTTACTTCCTATCTAGGGTGCTGCGATTCTCTAATACGAACCATCTGGCCGTGCCCTCTCCTCACACAAGGTGACCTCACTCTAAACTGCTCTCTGTCATTGCCCCTCAATGGTGGAACAACCTACCAGTCCCTACAAAAGCAACAACATCCTTCTCGACCTTTAAGAAGCTTGAGAAGACCATTCTTTTCCGAGACTGCTTTCCTTCCTAACAAAACTAATCTCTGCTAACCAACTCTTTACCTAGGTGCCTCATGCTTGTATGAGTGTGTGTGTGTGAGTGTGTGTGTGTGTGTGTGTATGTGTGTATGAGTGTGTGTGTGTGTGTGTTTGCCATTCCTCTCTTTATTCTATGTCCCCCTAGCTTGCTGTATCCACCTTGTTGTAAGTCGCTTTGGATAAAAGCATCTGCTAAGTGTAATGTAATGTAATATAACTATTTTTAATCATAACAGATTATTATAGTTCATTTTATAGTGTATTTACTGAGCAGTGAGTTAATGCATGTGCCAGCTTTTTATTGAGTATGGAGATAATGCATTTCCCTGACTTCTCTGTGAGCCAAAGCAACATTTTGTTTAATATGTGTGCTGATGGTGTGCTTGCTGAATGATAATAAGCAAGTCTAAGTCATTGTGATCACACAGCACACCACAGCACACATAATAAAATTAAACCTTTGCATTTAACCCATCACACGTATGAGCAGGGGGCAGCCATGACAGCAGTGCCCTGGGAGCAGTGTGTGGGGACAGTGCCATGCCCAGGACACCTGAGTCACAGGGGTGGAGGAGAGTGCTGGTCATTCACTACCCCCACCCCACCTGTCGGTTTGGGGTACCGAACCTGTGACCCTTTGGCTGCAAGTCCATGACTGCCCCACCGCTAGCCCATGACTGCCACATGTTAGCACATGAAGGGTTGCCTGGCCTTCATTTCCATCCATAGGAATTACCAGGACAGCGCTGCTTTGGTATGCTTTGGTCTGAAGTCATGTGAGGATGAACTGTTTAAAGGAGTACTTCCACGAGAAACCGATTAGTACTTGCTCTTTTGAAATACGACAGGTCACCCCGAGTTGCACATGCATGCTGCACGTGAAAATATTCTTCTAACTCGATTGCCTCCATTAGTCAGTAAAAGAAAGTAGGCGGAAAAACGAGTGAATAAGAAAAAGGCCAACAAAGTGACGTAGGTTTGTAAATTAGAAAATGCTATGCCACAGTTGTGATTACTGGAGAAGTTTTGTTGCAGCACACATTGACTTAGCGAAGTATAGGTAAGTATGTGTGTTTGTGTAGAACGTTTAGATCTTCTATTTAGTTCGCTATGACCGAATGGGCTTCGAATGATGTAGCCTGTGACTAGCATAGCCAAGACCCTGTTATTCTCCCTGCTCCATCTCCTCCACCAAACTAGAACAGCCTGAAACAGAAGCACTAAAGTATTTTTTTTTCTCCAAAACGGCTCACAGGGCATTCATTAATACTAGAGACCACCGCAAAATTAATGAAAACATGATGGAAGTACACCTTTAAGGAAATTTGTTAAACAAAAAAAAGCACATGTGAAGAGAACATGCCTTTAGGTTGTTGTTCTCCTCCTTTTTCTTTATCCAGTTCAGGGCCTGTTGCTGAGGGTCGATGCACATTGGGAAGCGGCTCGCTCTTGTCGTTAGGATTCCATTCTGTACAGACAGCTCATCAGGAGGTAGGCCTTCTGAGCCCCATCTGTGAAGAACAAAAAAAAGTATGGTAAATGTTTTAGTCTCTCCAAGCCTTAGGTAGAGGGATATTGTTGCACTCAGATGCAAATCTTCATGGCAAGTGCATTAAACAAACAGTAGTAAAAACATTAAAGTTTTTCAAGTCATTCTGATCCTTTACTTGCATTTATTTACGTTTTAGCCAGATGGCTATCCTTAACGCTCATCCAGGCCTGAGTCTCTACACTACCTCTGCAGGTGGCTCTGGCACGATGGTCCATCCTAGCTCCGTGTTCCCGCCTATCTGAAACCTTTCACACTTTTTTCTTTCGTTTGTTAGTTTTACCCTTTCAGATTAAAAAAATACCCTTGATCACACCGGTCTATCCTTGTAAAGAGTCGCTGGGCAAGCTTAACGCGATCTTGATCGTAGCACTATTTCAGAGGCAGTTTGACAACCATTGATTTTGCCCCTTGGATTGTGCCTGGCCTATCCATCGTGGCCTAATGTTACAGCCCGCTAGGCCTTGTGGTCGTTGTTTGCTGGCGAACTGTCAGTGTAAACTATGTAATTTAGAAACCTTAATAATACGAACCGAAAGCTTTTGTGTAAACACAAAAGAAAGCGTTTCAAGTTCATAAAAAAGTTTGTCCCTTTTTTGCCTCACATTGGTTTGGTCTATTGCCGTTATTCTTGTCTTTTACTCAATTTTGTCACTACATCAAGCCCGGAGAGTGGCTAATCAGGAGATTCAGAAGTATATTCAAGATGAGCTGGCTCATGTCAGTGTCGAGTTTCGGCCAGTTTGATGGGATAAAAATGTTGAAACTTATGTCAATTATCTAATATTCTTCTTGCGTTCATTCTCCATTCAACTATGCATTCATTCTGACAGCGTAGAGTCTGCCAGCCTGCTAGACTATTTTATGTGACACCTTGTGTTAGCATTTGTCACCTGCATGCTTTTGCAAAATGTTGACCTAAGAAAACAGCAGTCGCGAAAATAGCAAAGCACAAAAACTGAAAAACTGACAATGAAATTAAGATAATTTACTGCAGCATTCATTAAACAAGCAAACACAGTAACTCTTGTTGTCAAACCAACTCAGCAAACTCTTTTCAGCTAGCATAAGGTTACTCACCAAACTCATGCACCGTGCATAACATATTTCTTGCAGCATGTGTGCGATTTTTTTCCTGGTCCTTTACACAATATTGAAATTAATGAAAAAATAAAAAAATAAAGTAGCCTACTAATGAAAAGCTAACTACTTAGCTGTGTGTCCTGTGCAGGTGAAATGCAATTGCCATTTCTTTTGTGTCGACAAATTATTGTCAACATGAGATCATTTACATTATCACAGGCTTGGAAGACATACAAAGCAATAAATATTACAGTAGCTCAGGTTAGTAGACCTAAGTGAAATGACATGTGTAATGACGTGTATAATGTAGGTAAAGAACAATGTGAGAACAACGTGTGATGTCGAGTTCAACAATTAAACAACTATGGAGGTTGTCGCCTTATGACGATTTAGAAATGGTTTTTGGCTGTTTGAAAATGGATTGGCTATATATATATACAGAATATACCTACAAATTTACTGTTAGCGGTGCCATGTCATTTGAATTGAAACTGCATGAATAACAGTAATCACAAAAGAACACATTTGAGTGGGAGCGGGATGGGATAAGGAGTCATTCTACAGGAGTGGGACGGTATGGGATTTAGGTGTTTTTACTCCGGCCCAGGATTGGGATTTTTCCTCTGGGAGTGGGATGGACAGGAGCACAAATCCACTCCCTTGTCATGCTCTAGTGTGAACCTCATAACACGATGATAACATGATTGGTATGTCATGTGCAAACTGCGAACCCACCTGCTGATCTCCACCTCATCCGTGAGAAGACTCTCCAGTCTGAATGGTTGACTCAGCGGGATCTTCCTCTCCAGCACGTCTTTCTGCCACACGTCGTACACCATTTCATTACGGAAGTCCCAGTTGAAGGCTCCTTCGTAACTCAAGAAGGCCGCGCATATCAGGCAGTCGCCCAGAAGACGAACTCGCCGCATTTTCAGTTCCACCAGGTCATCCGTCCAGCTAATCATGAGAACACAACCAACAGCAACAATATCATAAATGCATACACATGTACGGGTAATAATTGCATTGGTGAATACAAACGCATCACTGTCACGTCCTGGGGACAATTGCTGTTATTTTTTGTGTGTGTGTGTGTGTGTGATTGTGGGTGCAGGGGAGACATGTTGCCTGAGGTCATTCTTTAAGCTGTGAATGATGTACCTAGTAAACTGTATCAGATGCAAATGCAAAACAAAAGAAAATGAAAGCCTAAGCAAAGACAGACATAGATTTTGTGTTTTAAAGACAGACATAGATTTTGTGTTTTGTGTTACAAACCGTTGGTTTTCTGAGCCGAGGCCAGAGATGAGCTTGTCGGCAGCGATCAGCCTTCTCTCCATCAGTTCGGCTTCCTCCTGCAGTAGCTGCTTCTCCCCCATGGCGGCATCATACTTCTCCCCCAGCGCCCCCAACTCCTTCTGGATAGTGGTCAGCTCATTCTGGATCTTCTCCAGCTCGCGCTTACTCTGGAAGAAATTCTTTTCCAACCGTGCTACCTGTAATAACGAGGGAAATATAAGTTATTTGCATGACATCGGCATGTGTGTTCTGTATATATAAATATACAGGAGTTCACTTGGTCTGAATCATGACAGGTCAGAAGCTTAGAAGGCAAGCAAAGAGGTCAAACCAGCATTAGCAAAGAAATTATTGTGCTACCTATAAAAATTCACATCTTAATTCCAATGCTAAATGATGCAGTAGAGAACCCCCTTGTTCAATCATTTGGGTAACCTCCACGTGCACTTAGCAATGCGTGTGTGTTTGCGGGCATCTGTCTGTCTGTCTGTCTGTCTGTCTGTCTGTCTGTCTGTCTGTCTGTCTGTCTGTCTGTCTGTCTGTCACAGCGATAACTGGAACAGTTCTTATCCGATTTCGATCAAACTTGGTAGGTAGGTTGGGATTGGGGTGAGGACCTGCGCTATCGATTTTTTTTGGAATTGGTCCAAGGTCATGGTCACAGGCCAAGGTCAAAGTTTTGCCCCCATGCTAAGTGTATGGGAATACTTTGACAGCTCATATAATGAAAACACTTAGAGATACAGCCATGGTTTACATTAAACATCTATATAAAGTCATACTATATGGACTTTCTAAATATCATGTTAAATTTCACCTTCAGTGACATTGACAGGTCAAATTCAAGGTCACCCATTCTAAATGCAGTTATAAAAAACCACACAGTTCAATATGGATATGTATCAGACTTGGCAGGTTGGTTTGAATTGGGGTCAGGACCTGCGCTATTGATTTTTTTTTTCATTTGTAGTAAAGCCTTAGGTGTAACTTTTGTAATTGAGTTGGGTCACTCATTCAAAAACATAGTGGAGTGGGTGTAGCACCTCTCTAAGTGCCTATCTAGCTGTATTTTGGTATACTTCTGTGTTTTATGTATGAGTTACCTTCCACGTATACTGTTCTATGTAATTATCTCGTTATGTAAAACTTTTTGACTGACTTGTTTGTGAAAAACGCTATATAAATAAATGGTAACACTTTATTTGAGACGCCTACATAAAGGTAACATGAGACTGTCATGAGACATTAATGACACTTTGTCATTCAGGTGTCATTTGGTTTTTGTAATGTCAAGTTGACCTTGTTTTGGTTGTCCTCATAATGACACCTTGACATTAACCAAGATGACATTGCCAGGCAATATCTTCATCATGACAACTTTACATTACCCAAAAAAAATGCAACCTGGTTATGATGCTGTCACCAAAGCACCTTCAAATAAAGCATTACCAAATAAATCTTACTTAATTTCTCACCTTCTCTCGCTTCGGTTTGATCTCTCTGGCGACATCACAGTATCCCATGACGGCCTCCACGAACTTCAGCATTCCTGCTCCTGCTTTGCTTATAGCCTGCATCTCCTCAAGGCAGGTGTTCAGGTTTTTCAGAAAGCCTAGTAAAAAATGTGAACGAAAATGTGGATTTCATTTCTGAATATAAACTTGGTTCATGGTCATAACATTTCTGATCAAATATGAAGTGAGAGAAAAACAGAGCACAAGTAAACACTAAGCGGACATCTCGTAATCACAACATAAAAAAGTCACTCTCTTTAGCCTGTGGTGACATATCAGGACAGCTTGATAGTAACTTGGTATTTATTTCGTATATACAGCACCTTTAGACCTTTCCTGAAAAAAAAAAAAGTTTATAGGAAGAAGCTAAATTATTCTCGACTCGAACAGTCCTGACTTGGTTAGCACCAACAGCCTCACAGTTAATCTCCAAACACAATGCAAAGGACTAATACGCACAAAATGCCTTAATAACAGTTTCTACAATACCACCATGGCACTCCTGAACTCACTGCACCACCTGACCTCCTCACTACCCCAGGATTTGCTGCACCCCCTCACCTAGCACCTACTAAATGCACTCCTTTGTACTCACCATAGCAAACATTCAGCACTGCAACCTGAAAGCATATCACTTAAAGCACACATCTCGCTATACTTGTATCGTGACAATGCAGACTTCTATTTCTAATATGAATAAGTTTGGAGTGATGGAGTATGTCTCAGCCATAACCCCTTACCTCCCTGGACAACCAGCACCTTAGCTAACACATTTCCTGCAAGACACATTGTAAACTGTTTCACTCAAAATGCTTTCCACTTAAAACTCACTACCAGGACAGATCAGCTGGGAAGCAAAGAGTTGAGGTGTGTGTTTACCATAAACACAGTATTCTGCGTCTCACCTCGAACTGTCTTAACTTGGTTAGCGGCGATAGCATCACAGTCCATCTCCATCAGTGAACGCAGAAAGTTGGCCTCTGACATCATCCCCTTTGCCGACTTCCAGCTTATTTCCTTGTAGCCGCGCATGACAAGGATGCACTCACACACCACCTGCACCTGTTTAGGTGGTTTGGCAAACGATCTGTAGGCAGAGACACCAATAACTGGAATTATGAACTGCCATCATCTTAAACCCGAGAAGTACACAAAATGTGTCATATACAATTAGCAGGACAACCTCTGAAAACATGCTAAGTACCATAAAATTAGCTGTATTGGCTATATTTTTAAAGTGATATTTTGGCTATTATCTGGAGAACACTGGTTTAAAAAATGTTTTGCTCACATTCCATTGAACGCAAAAGTTACTCTATACCCACCTATACCCACTATTTGCTTTTAGCTATTCGCAGCAACAATTAATTGGTGACATCAGCTGCTTTAAGGTGAACAGTGAAATTCACCTTTTCAACAGCTCCTCTAGCACATTTGGTTGTGGCCGATACTTCCACGAGGACTGTTTTGAGATGAAAGCTATGCTATATAGCAGCCTGCGGAACACTTTTATTTCTTCCTTGTGTTAAAAATCTGACCTGATCTCAGTGACGTCGGACTTGTCAAGGTCCTGCAGAGCGATGCGGGCAGCCTCTAGGGCCGGCAGGGCTTCAGCCAGAGAGCTCTCCGCATCCTTCTTCTCCACCGCAATCACCTTGTTCTGCTCCTCTATCTCTTTGGCTTTGTCCTCTGCCAACTTTTTCTTCTCCTCGGCTGCATTAGACAGTTATACAGTATTTCCTTGGTTAGATCTGAACATTTTGAGAATTCTCAAAAATTTGTATTGTCAGTATAATCTTGGGTGTTTTTTGTCCATCAAACCCCCTTCTAAAACCACCTGAAGAAGAAAATATGCTCTATGAATACTTTATTAATACCACAAAGACTGTACCGGCCATGCAGTACACCAACATTTAGTAATCATTTCAATAAAGTGATTCAGTCAATGTTGGATGGATGGACTGCATTTTTATAGCGTGTTGTCACACTTAGCAAAGTAACCCAAAGCACTCTGCAATTTAATGCCTCACATTCACCCATTCACACCCTCAGTCATCCACTGATGGCAGTAAGCTGCTATGCAAGGTGCAAACCAACAGTATGTCGTTTTAGTGTGTCTTAGGGACACTTCAACCTAGTCAGGAGCATCTGAAAATCAAACCAGCTCCCTTTCGGTTACTGGTTGATTCTTTCACCTCTTGAGCTGCTGTCACCCCATAATTGAGCATGACTGCTCAGACTCTGTTACTGGAAAATCGTGTGACACCATATTGTTTCGCTTTTTTCTTTCTTTTTTTTCATACTGACCTACTGCAGTGTTGGTGGAGATCTCCTGCAGTAAGATCTCACAGGCGCTGGATTTTTCGGCCAAGACGACCTTCTGCTCTGCTAGTTTGGTGTTGAGCTCTGCCAGTTGTTTACTTGCCTCTTCCAGTTTATCTAAACCTCCCTCAAGGCGTTTACACTGAGCTGCAGCAGGAATAAACAGTTTAAGAACTTCACGAGAATACTTATACAAGTACAATTCAGTATACACATCTCAGTTCCTTATTGTGTCAGGACTGACGGTACTTTGGTTGGAAAATCTTTTATTCTTTAGGATATTGTTTTTATTTCTGCTTGTTGCATCAGTTAAATGATCTCAAAAAGTATTAAGTAAGATTTTAGGCAGAGCTCTCACCAAGAATGTATTGGTCTTTGTCCTCCAGTAAATTGGAGTAAGTGTTGATGAAATCCAGGTAGTTCTTTGGAGTGACGTAGTTGCTACGGCGGAGCTTCTGAAGAAACTGCTTACTGTAATCTCCCACGGAGGCATGTACCATACACACATGAGTTATGACTGCATCAGCGTGTATATCTGGAACCATGGGGTTCTCACCTAGGGGAGAAAACAAGGATGTCCAGAGGAAAATAAAGCTTTGTAGTATTGTGTTGATTTTTTATTAAATAAAAAAAAAAATCTAAGCATCTAAGAGTGGATAAGAAGAAATAATTTATAATTTTGTACAATCTGACCTTTGCCTCATACTATAAGAAGAAACAGTGTCAAAAAAATCGTAAAATCTTAAAATAGTGTAAAGATCAGGTCAATAACATCTTATTTATTTCTTAAAGACAAAGAAAAGGCTGTAGGAAGTAATATTTTGCTTTGTGTGGGAAGTTTTAGATACCACCACCAATGTATAATACAATATATTGTATACAGTGGTCCCTCGTTATTCGCGGGAGTTACGTTCTAAAAATAAGTCAGCTTTATTTTTTACAATTATTATAGATGTTTTAAGGCTGTAAAACCCCTCACTACACTTATACACTTTTCTCAGACAGGCAAAGTTCACACTTGCAAACATACAGCACTTCAGAGTCACACAGCTAGTGGTGGAAGATTTATGTAAATTTTACAAGCTGAGCACATTCTGTACTGTACAGGAGATTGCATGCACTAAAAAAATCCGCGAAACAGGGAGGCTGCGAAAGGTAAACCGCGATATAGCGAGGGACCACTGTACACAAATCTTGACAGCACCACAGAGCACCAACTGTGCCTCATGATTATAATAAAAGAGAAAGAGCAACTGTGTGGTGTGGAGGCCTACCCAAAAAGGTCTGTGCCACAGCGTGTAGTGCTTGAGGAGGCCATGGTAAGAACCAGTCAATGCCTGTGTTATTCACAAGGCCTGAGGAAAACACAGCCAGAACACTGATCATCACAAATACACACCATGTACACCAAAAGTACATACTTCAAACAGTATTAAAGACGTATTCACAGTTTAGGGAAACACAAGATGCTTTTTTACCTTTGGGAGAAGAGATTAAAGCCTTCCTGACTACAAACCTTATTTTAACATATTGTTTTTGAGAACACTTAGCCTTAGCACTTTAGGTTTTATTATTATTATTATTATTATTATTATTATTCCCATACTATTATTTTATGCAAAATAAAAACACTGCTTACAGGATGTAATGTTTTTTAGTTGCTAATACTGATGAAAGGAATCTTATCCTTAGAATGTCACTCTTCACTGTGGACACTCATATCGTTATAGTTGTCGTTATTGTTAGAATTCTTGGTGTAAATGGACCTTAAGGTCTTTTTTTTTTCAGAAAAAAAAGCTCTTGTACCTGGGAAATTCCTGCATCTCGTTCTAAGGGTTTCTCCTACTGGGGACATTCCTAAAACAACATGAAGATTGCTGGCGCTCTTGTTAACGAAATACTGCCACACGCTTTCCTTGGACGGGCCAGCTCCCATTTTCATGGCCTCGTCACGGATCTGTCCCAGCACTGATTCTTTCTCATCGTCCAAGAACAGCGCTGGAACCATCCCTTAAAAAATAAAAAATAGGATTTCTTATCAAGTCCATGAAGTCATTTCTGCCATTGAAATTCCACCATATACATCATTTTTTATCATCTTTGTAATCACCCTAATGAACACGTTTTAAAATATTACATACTTTATATGCAGTAAAGCAAGGCTGAACAACATCTGTCTGATAAATCTGAAAAAGTATTGATGTTTTGAAAATGTTAGGTCATTACAGTATAATGGCTTAACTACCTGAGGTCAATTAGTCAAAAAAGTCAATTAAAAAACTGCAGCTTATTCAAACCTCAGCCATGAGACTGTTAAAAAAACAAGAAGGAGAGAGCACATAACTCCAATGCTAGCCAAACTGCACTGGCTGCCTGTGTCCTACAGAACTGACTTTAAAGTACTCTTACTACTATTCAAAGCTGTTAAGGATCTAGCCCCGTGCTATATCACTGACACACTGTCCTTTTACATTCCTGCACTACCCCCAAGACCTGCTGAGGCTGGCCTCCTGAGGGTTCCAGAGGCACCACCTAAAAGGATCGGAGAAGCAACCCTCTCATACTACACCCCAAAGACATGGAATGCCCTAGCCCAACACTACAGGGAGACAGAATCCACTGACACCTTTAAAGGTGTGTAACAATTTTAGTTGTTCATTATCAAAATCTTAGTTGCCCGTTCACAAACTTGTCCTTTTTCATGAATATTTACCACCACCATCAATTCCAATTACATCTGTATATGCACGAACTGGGGTCGACGGTCCATATTCATGCATCATCTTGAAATTCATTATCAGGTTAGGGACATACAGGATAAGACTCCACCTTTTGCACATTTCGCTGTGACATCACAAACTGAAGTCGTGGATGACATCTTGGCTTTTTGAAGCGTGAAAGCCACCGTAGCTGTAATACATACTCTGAACTGCGTGGCATAAGAGCGTTGCTAGACGGGAGAAATTCCTGGGTCATTCTACAGATTCAGTGCCATTTCAGTAGTTTTTGTATCCCAAGATGTAATGCTACTACAACTTTTCGTAATATTCATAAAACTACATTTAAACTGCAACATTTCGAAGTATTACATGTTTTTTAATAATTATCAGAGAAAACATATAATAACATTTATGTCAAGCTTTATATTTGTGTTTTTACGAAGAGTATGCAGAGTTTTGCCTGTCCCCCATTGTCCATCATACTAACAGCATGGTCAATTTTGAGTTAATATATATATATAGTTGCAAAATGTTTGCACTGCTAACCCCTTTCCATGTATAATATGTCTTCTTTGGAAAATCAATTTAATTTTAAGAGCATTTTCAGTATTTTTGTCAGTCCCTGCGTTTAATTCAACCCCGTAACAAAACCACCACCACCCGATTTAATAAAATTATGATTTAATCATGCGCCATCATTTATGAGGAGGTGGAACAATAAATAACTTACTTTTCTATGTTTAGGTGGGAAAAAGTATTTTCTATACAGTATTGACATTATTACACATTATCAAGTCAAAAAGATCTAAATTTCTCATGTGTTTTTTTACCATCAATAACAAATGGCACCGTTTCTGTAGAATCACCCTCCCACATTGGGCCTTTAAACAGCAACTGAAGACTTACCTGTTCAACCTCGCCTACACTCTACGCTTGAAGACTTTCAGGCAATCAGAGACCTTCCCTCTACTAACCCTGACAGAGAGACTCCCCTTCTTGAACACTCAGAGACTTTCCTTCAACCAGTCTGGCAGTTGAGGTCCCCTGGGAACCACAGGGGGCATTAGTGGAGCTCCCCACAGCACCCTGGCGAATTTCTCTGGTGCTATAACAAAGCTTGCCATGTGTATCTCTGTCCTGTGTCAAACTGTTGAAGCACATTGAGCTACATCTTTTGTAGGAAATGTGCTATATAACATTATTATTATTATCATTATTATTATTATTATTATGACCCTCTGGAACGTGGTGCTGCTTTCTGATTGGTTGCTAGGCATGCAGTAAAATCGTATATCATGCACGCCTTGAAAGTAGTTCTGGCAAAAAAGTTTAAAACTTCAGCACCGTTCCATATCAACACCCAATAGAATGTACGTACCTACTGTAACCGTCTCTATCAAACTTCACAATTAATGGCAATGTGGAGTTCAATTTCCATGAACTTAAAAAAAAAATAGTAAACCGAAAATAACAAATAAATCAACGTTTTGGAATAAGTATTGCATGTGTCGCGTTGCTCAATCCAAGCTAGCTAACACCTGATGAGCAGTAGCAATCACCTTACCAAATGAAAGGTAACCTTGACAACCAATTTGGCTAGTGACTGAGGGCTGCATAGCGCTCTACTTAACGTTACAAATATTAGGCTACATTGTAGGCCACATTGTAGCAAAACTGAGTCTAAGTTAACCCTCTAAGTTAATTGAGAATTATTTTAAATACATTCTACATAATTGAGTGGCATTAACCGGGTCTTGGCGGAGCAAACTTCCCTCCGCTTCGCGTCGGGAAGTTCTTAGGCTCCACCTCGTTGACTTAAAACTGTATAATGCACGCCTCGTCGGATGTTACCCCTTACTTATTATTATTATTAGTACAACAAAAAACAAGACACGAAATGACAAGAAATGCGTTAATACTTTGTAAATGTTAGGTGGTAACAACAATCATTAGTACCTGAGGTCATGACAGCGGTAATGATTACCTTAGGTCGCAATCACTTAAAAAACTAATTAACACATTTTAGTAGGTTACATAATTGGTATAGAGTGAAGTATAGCTTGAGAAAATTTGTCTGGTCGATAAATCAAGAAAAGTGATGTCTTGAAAATGTTCGGTCATGACAATGGCATTTCACTAGTATGTCCATAGGTATGCTTTCTGTGTGGAGAGTGATGTCTGCTTGCACCCCCTATATTTACGAGGAGAATGAGTGTAAAGCCACCAGTGAAACAGGGAAGTAGGGGGAGGCAAAGGGATAATTGGCAATGACAGCATGCATAATGTGTATAACAGCAGGCAGGTTAAAATGGCCTGGAAATTGGGGGACAGGTGAATTATTTTCTGTCAGTCGTCCCTATGACCTCCTCATGTGTTTTGAAAATGCTAGGTCGGGGCAACAATCATAAGTACCTGAGGTCAGCATGTTATTGATGAGCTCCAGGAAACCCTCCTCGGCTACGTGGGCATCAGTAAACAGGAAAACTGTTTTCTTGTTCTCGATGCCCAGCTTCAGGTACAGAGATTTTAAATCCTCACGGAACGTCAGCTCAGAGTAGCCTCTGGTCAGCACAATCTCAAAGACCTTCAGAAACACAAAAACCCTCAAGAAAATTCCCTAAATTCTCCTCAAACTATAACGTTTAAAAAAATGCAACAAAAATATTTTAGGAAAAAGCATAGTCAACTAGAAAAGGTTAGTCATAGTTAGAAACAGATAACCTACTGCAAAAATAAATGACAGGTAATAAATAAACTAACTATAAACTAAAAAGATGCATCTTTTAACTTCTTAACAATCTCTAAATTGTCAGAACGTATGACTGTATAAAAGCAGTGTAGCAACAAGTCCAAATGAATTTTAACCTTTTGTGTTACATTTGGGCGCATTATGTCAAATTACCTCACATCCCGCAGTAAAGGCTGCCAGTTTGGTGAGTGACTGTTTCCCCGATCCACCCACCCCAACCAAGAGGGCGTGTCCCCGATCCATACGAATGATGCGATGAATTCGGGTGAGGTGCTCCAGTGCGTCGTCAAACAAAACTAAGTTCATATGAGTCTTGTTTTCATTATATTCTTCAAGAATCTCCTGCAAGACATTTACAGAATCAGAGGGCTTTTATTGTCATTACATTATAAACAACAAAATTACAATGGCTCTCACTGCAATTAAACACACCACAACATTGACACATTCAGGGCAAATTTATAGTTCAGTATTGTTATGTTCACTAAACTTGTCTGATACATATTTGTTTCAGACATTGTTGTGTACTCTAAATGGATAGCAAATTAAAGTTCATACAACTTAACACAAAAACCACATTTTGTGTTGAAGAAGTAGAGTTCCTCGTTTTATGTCTGCATTTCCCCCTGAAGTGATACTTAGTTGTTTGCACTTAAAGGTGTACTTCCATCATGTTTTCATCAATTTTGCGGTGTTCTGTAGTATTGATAATTGCCCTGTACGCTGGTTTTGATGAAAAAAATGTTCTAGTGCTTCTGTTTCAGGCTGTTTTAGTTTGGTGGAGGGGGTGGGGCCGGGAGAACGACACGATTTCACCAGAGGCGTGACACGCTCCCTGCAGCTTCCTTTGCCCCACAGTCAACTTGATAGCAGAGTGGGGAAAAGTCAACTTGACAGCGCTAAAACTGCACACAGAATGTCTTCGGAGATACAGCCTTATGGTGTTTGATCCTGAATCCGAAGAGGAAAGAGAGATGGCACAAGCACAGTCGCTTCCTGACCGTTTGTCAATGAACGTTTCAGAATGGTAATATTTGCATGACAAAACAGTGCAAGTGCCTGGCTAAATGCAGTTCAGTCATTTAACTAGCCTGCTAATCTTATGCAAGTCACAGGCTAACATCATTTAAAGCCCATTCGGTCAGTTTCTCTTATATGTATTTTTACGTCTGTGTCACGCCGAAGGCCCTTTTCGCATTGGGTCGTTTTTCCAGCCTATTGTCTTCTTTTGACTGATATAGAAAATGGGGGTAGAAAAACATTTTGATATGCAGCATGCATATGCAACTCGGGGTGACCTATCATATTTCAAAAGAGCAAGTACTAAACGGTTTCTCGTGGAAGTACACCTTTAATAAATATTTCCAAGACTTCCTTCATGTGCTCTGGTCCTTCCTGAGTCCAGACTACAGAACTGGCCCAGGACCTGATGCCGAAGTTACGAATGTGATCATTGTGATCATGTGACTGTGGTAAGTAATATTGCTTACCTGGAACAATGCTTTAGAAGCATCATAATCCTGTATGTCCTCGTAGATGCGAGGTTCAGCGTCGTTCAGTGCTGACCTGTAGTCCCCAAACAGGATGGGATCCCTCATAGTGGCCTCAAGGTCTGCTGGGAAGTGTTCTTCCAAGAGTGCCTTTACATGTTTCTGTACCTGCACAGAATTCCATTTTCAATAATACAATGAAATTCAGGTGTGCTGTCAGAATTTGGACTCGTTTTAAAAATACATATACACAGTCAGGGTGCTTGCTGTTTTTGTAAAAAAAAAATCCAGACTTTTTCCATACTTTTTCAAAACCTACATTTTTTTTCCTGAAAACTTTCATTTTATGTACTTGTATAGCCTACTTGTGTGCCTAGACTGTTGGTTAAGATTGTACCTGTTGTGTTTAGTAGACAAGTTCGTTTTAGTAAGTGTATGAATATATCAATGCTGTAAATGTGACCAGTTAGCGAAACCATTTGTATATGCTTTCCTTTAGTACTTCTTACTTTACAATATTATGTGCATTATTATTGAGCACACTCTTAACATTTGACTATGAGAACAAAATCCATACTTTATTAAGACTTCCAAGGACTTCCAAGACTTTTCAAGGTCTGTTTGAAACACTGTTCAAAATTCTATACTTTTTAAGACTTTCAAGACCTGCACAAGAACCCTCACAGTACATTCACACATTGCAACATTCATTCCATCTACCATTCCAAAACGAAATTATCCCTTATCTCAGCACTAACAATATTACTGTACCTCATATAATTGTATACATATACACATACTGTACATACACAGGGTGTGCCATACAAAAAGTTGCCACATGCTTTTGCACATTTGCATAATTCTGTCAGTGTTCTGAAAGTGACAAGTTCAAATCCTGTCCAAAACTTTTAATGGTGGAAAAAATGTTCAGTGTGTCCTCTATCCCTTTTCACAAAGACATCTTGATCAAGAAGCAAAGGGGAGCTGGCTGGTTAAATAATCTCCCCGGTACAGAAGCCACATGCAGCCCAATTGTGAACTAGTCAAGGTCAAGTTTGCCAAGAAGATTCAGGTAAAGAATGCTGGTGCCAAAATGTTCATTTTTTTTAGCTTTGTGGGAGAAAATGAAGCACTTTTGTCTTTTTACTCATCTTCAGTAATGTGGTGAGTTTGACAACTGGGACAAAATATCAGGTTATGAAGCCAGAAGCAATTGGCAACTTTTTTCAGTGGTAGTTGTATTAGGATGGCTGTAGAAGCTTTAATTTGCATAGTTTGAAATTGCAGTAGCCTCAATGACTGAGGAGATATAGTAATTTAAAGAGTGGTCCAGTTTTTTTCTGGTCCACCCTGTATTTATATATATTTAGCCATGGATTTCTTTAATCATCCTATGTACAACACTTTGAGCTACAACTTGTATGTATTTATAAATAGCATGTATTGTTGTTATTATTATTATTATTATTTTAAAGAGTGACTTACAAGAGCTTTATCGGTTTCATCGATCAGCCTGTCATGGAACACTCTGAGACATTCGTTTCTCCAAACACGGACAAACTGTGTCACTGAAATAAATCTAAAAGGAAAAGGCAGTCAAAGTTTGTACATGTACATAAAAAAATCAACTCAGTAATAACCAGATCTGGATCCTGGCTTGATAAAGTAAAACCCTGCCACATGTTTGATAAAAGCACCCTCTGAACCAGCTGATCCTAACGAGAGCACAAATCAGCACAAAGAGGTAAATTAACTACTTAGTGACATCAACTGTGTGCAGAGCACATGCAGAAGGAATGCATTTAAGGATCCTTACTTTATAAAGCCGTTATTGACAGCTCTGGTAATATATTGATTTGGAGAGATTGAAAAGATTATTTATGAAATAAATAAAAATGACAAGTGCAATTTTGACAATTATTAAAATTCCAATTGAAAGTTCTTTACTACTGTACCATGTTAAAATACAGGGTTGCCAAAGCATAGAAACAGTCAAACAAACTACACTCACACACTCGCACTACTCAGACTTTTAACATCTCTCTCTCTCTCTCTCAAACACACACACATACACACACAACTCACCTCTCAGCATTGGTCAGGGTTAACCCACTGTAGACTCTTGAGAGGTCTCTCAGGTTAAAGATGTAATGGAACTTGGAGGGTGTTGGTGGCAGGTCTTTGATGATCATTTTGTACAACTCCAACGTGCAAAATGTCAACTTGTCACAAATACTGCGGATGCAGTCTTCAAATGTCTAATACAGGAGGGAAATTATTTAATTAGATATTATTTTCTTTTCTTTCATCTTATTCCATGAAGATGATTCTTATTCCATCGTAATCGTAAGGTAGGTAAGTTAAACGTTTATATTTAGAGAAAATATAACTTAAGTACATATTAATTTGTTTTCTTTTTTACAGTAGTTATTTCCGCTTATATGTGTTATATGTAAGAAATGTATAGTAAGTCACTATAAAATGGTCCTAAAATGTCACCAGAGACTTAGGCCTCATTCACACCAAAACGGTTTGTGATTTGAGAAATTAAGTCTATGTTTCTGCGCGGGAGGCAAGCAGCATGAGCGTTTTCAAATAAAATCCTATTAAAAGCTATAGCATGACTATACATATCGTGTCGACTATGAATCGATGTATTGATACTGCTGCCACAGAGGCAAAGGTTATCACAACTTTACAGAAGTGGTGAAAATAATGTGTTGGCTTGTTTTTTTTTTTTTGTAGTGGAGTGAATAAAGGCTAAATTGAGAACAATTACATGTTTTGGAACAATGTCAAAAATGTTGTCAAACTTATCAAAGTAATCAGTTTGTACAATGTGCAGTTATACTTTCTAATTGTCGTTTAAAATAAGAAAAAATGACAGCCCAAAAATTCTGTTCATGTTTTGATTCTGTGTTTTCCCTTTTGCCCCAAGAGAGGGAACAACGCTAGTATGTTGAATCTGACTGCAGTACCAGTTTTGGCCACAATTGTACATATAGCATCTGTAACACTGGTATAAGTCACCTTGGTGTGGCCTTTGATTATTGAGGAATAGATGACGTGTAAGGCCTCTTCTGTGGGAAAGGGTATGTTGAACACGCCAAACAGGGAAATAAAACGTTGGTCTACTTCATTGCGTCCACCTCCAGCCTTGCCCATGGCTGCGATGAAACCCAGGTCTTTGAGGTTCTTGTAGTTCAGCTCTTTCCCACGGTCATACATGCCCCCACGATCCAGTAGCAGCTTCAGAAGGGCAATGGGCTGCTGGGTACCATACTCATCCACCTTAAACAAATATACAGGCTAGAATGTTAATTATTTTTATTTAAATAATGCAATCACACCCAAAAACTTAGTGTAAAGACAATTCTAAACCTGGACTTGCGTACTGTGTATAATATTTATACTTGATGTTTTTGAAGTTGTTGTTGTCTTGTACTAATACTCTTTGGAATGTCTATATACTGTAGTAGATAATAACTGTATTGTCTATATTGTCCTTTTTATCTCTCTGCCCAGGTACTATAGATGCAAATTAGCTACATAACTCTGGTACATGATTTGTTCTGTATATCGTCACTATCGACTAAATTAATAACCTAAGCTAAACTTCTACCAGAAATACGGCATGAAAAACATATGAACTCTTGTAAACAAAAACATGCTTCAGTAGTTTCAAAATGGACACAAAGGACTCAAGGATGATTCTCCGCTGCATCTTGTAGAAGTCCTGCAACTGATTCAGGAAAAACCTCCACCCAAGACCAATAATGTACAGACTCATCCTCATGGTTGCATCCATAATAGTCAGATAAAATAGAGGGGACATGTTATCAGGTGGATTGGTATGAATTAGGGTTATAAGGATGCTTTTGGACAAAACAACTCAGAGAGGTTCAGTGCCGTAGTTACAGAAAGGAATGGGAGGGGGCAGTTAACGTGACAAAGTGTCTAATCTGTCGGGAAAAAAACTTCTTCAGTGTAGAGGTAAAGAGACTTGTTGACGTTTTGAAAAAGAATGGGTTAATAGATCCCACCACAGTGCAGAAGGCATGAATCCCAGGGGCCGCATTACAGAAAATTCCTAACTTAAGAATCTTATCTTATCTGTCTAGTTCCCGTGGCAACGGCACTTTAGGATCATATTTAGGAAAAGGCTATTACAGAACAGCCGTTCCTAACTCTGTTGTCCTATCCTATCTCAAGTTAAGAAAAGTGTATTACAGAAGCACCCTAACTTCAAGAAATTCTTAAATACCCGTCCTAACTTTAGGATACCGCCACCGCTGTCCTAACTGTCATTTTTACTCTAGTCAGCTAGTAGTCATGGCTGGTATTTTGCTTTTGAGGCAACAACAACAACGTAACCGGAATTTGTTTATTGAAAGGCAGTTGGTAGACCAAAACGACGTTTTAAGGTTTGATGACAAAACGTTGATAAATCGCTGCCGGTTACCCCGGGCCATGATTAATGGTCCATAGTGTTATTCACGTCTCTTGCTGTCCCGTGTCAAGTCGCCACTTTTTTTCCCTTACTTGGGATGTTAGACACGCTGAAAATTTTCCAAACAAGGTGGACTTCTTCTCCTCCACCGCCACAACTAAAGCCTCCAATTCGTCATGAGTAAAATAATGCCCTCCGCTTCTTTTCTGCCATTTTAATATCAGGTTCTCTTTTTCACCGATATCGGTTTAGTTCGTTACAAAGTAATAATCTCGTGCACATTCGAAGAGGCAGAAACAGACATGACCAATCGAAAAAATCACTCTGACTGAACAGTTGAGAATTCCTAAGATAGGAAGCCAAAGATAAGATAGGAAATGACCAACAACTTAGGAATTGTTTCTGTAATAGGAAGTTAGGAGTTTTCCTATCTTTGAGCTCCTATCTTAAGTTAGGATGAGCAGTTAGGTTTCTTTCTGTAATACGCCCCCAGGTTTTTAGGTTGAATAGGACACACCAACAAATGGCATCAAATTCAGGCAGCTAAGTGGCAAAGAAGAAAGTACCATGTAGTTTTTTTCATTTAGACAATGCCGGTGCCACACAGTCTTATTTGGAGGGCTTGTGAGTAATTTAGAGTGGTCGTTGACAATCATGTTTCATTTGGTCTCGTCTAATAAAACTATTTTACACTTGCACAAATAAAAACGCATGCTGACTCACCCGTGGCATGTTAAGGTCATCCATAAAGACCAGCAGCCTTTTGCCCATTGGGGGACCGTACGTGTCTTTAGTCCTCTTTTCTACACTGGCCTCCAGATTCCTTTGAACATCCATAGACGTGGTCCTCGATGAGAAATTTATTGTCAGCATCATCTGTGGAACAGTATGACAACTTAAGGCAAATTTGTTGCTATGGGGCTGTCACGGCTCCCCCAGATAAATGTGAATAAATTAGATGTCATTTCTACACATTTCTACACAGTCCTCACTCACATAAGAGAATAACTACTAATAAATTAGATGTCATTTCTACACAGTCCTCACTCACATAAGAGAATAACTACTAATAAATCAGATGTCATTTTTACACAGTCCTCACTCACATAAGAGAATAACTACTAATAAATCAGATATCATTTCTACACAGTCCTCACTCACATAAGAGAATAACTACTTATAAAATGTTGGATAGCATATCATTCTCACAGTGGTCTCAGTGTTGAGGTTGTTTAGGAAATTCTGTGTGGTGGCTGTTTTCGAGGTTCCTGACTCTCCCACTAACACCACCGGTCTTTTAATCTTCACCATTTGTTCCAAAAGCCAACTGGCACGGGTCGTATCCACTGTTGGAACTAAAGGAAAGAACATTTAAACAGACCAAAGTTTATATTTGTATGACACTTGGGGTGTAATCTATCAAAGAGTGGCTAATTTCAGTACGCCTCGCTAATTTTATAGAGTTCCATACCATCACTCTCGCTAATGGGGATCCCACTTGGGTTGCTGGGGTAACAAATGGCACTGAACTAACCTGCTCAGTACCAGGTTAAATTTTCCAGCTAAATAAATCTGTTACAAAGATTTACAAAGAAAGACCATTTCAGTTCCTTTCACATTTCTCATGCTTGGTTATCCGTGTATGGAGACAGTTAATGTTGGTAAATGTGAATTTGCTTTGTACGCTTACTTCGTTTCAAGGAAGTTATGTCTATACCATAAGAATTAAAGATAAATATAGGTGCAAGTGGCAATGATGGGCCCTCGCATCTCCAGTCCCACAACGAATGACATTTCGCCTGTTCTGTTCGCCTGAATCCTGTTTGTGCAGTTTTTCTCCCATTTTGTTTTTGTATTTCAACATTTTCATCATTCGAGTGGGCATGAGCAGGCAATTTTCATGTAAGAGGTTCTACTGAATAAAAGGAAAAATAATTTTGGTTTCAAACCGTAGCATTCTTTAAGAAATTTTTGTTGCTGTCGTCTGCAGATGATGTATACCAAACTTGCTGGGATTTGGATGAACGCCTGATGACAAGTTTGTTTACTCTCATTTTTGTTATTTTAAAATTTGTGGAAAATTATTTTTGTTGAAACTGGGCATACATATGGGTTTTCAATGCATGAGGTTCAATGGAATTTGAGTAAAAAATGCTTTCATCTTACACCCAAAATACAGTATGTCACAAAAGTGAATAAACCCCTTGTATTTCAGCAAAAATACATTTTATCTTCTGAAGGGAAAATACTACAGAAATGAAACTTGGATACGTTTTAGACTAGTCAGTATACAGCTAACAGTAAAAGTATAGATTTTCTGTCCTCTGAAAAAAACTTTACACACAGGACATTGTTGAATAATAAATAGCAGGCCACAAAAGTGAGTACACCCCACAGTAAAATGTCCAAATTGCATCAAAATCATTAATATATAGTGAGAACCATTGTTATCCAGCATTGCCTTAGCATTGCCAAATTCATCAGAACTGCATGTTGTTGTTTCTGAGATCCTTTTCCATTCATCCATGATGGCATCACGGACCTGGTGGATATTAGACAATGGCACTCCTCTACCTCCTGCTTAAGGATGACATTTTTAAATGTTTATCTCACCACCTGCCGCCTTCTAACTGAAAAGAATCGAATATCATTTGAAAGTATGTCATTGGTTCCTGCTCAGCAAACACCGCTCTTTATTTGCATAAAGTTGAGCACTGCAGCTTTGCACCTGTTTTGTTTTTCTAGCTCATAGCCTACCTAAACACACATTACATATAGGCCTATGTAAAATAGGCCATATAGCCTAACTTTACCCATAGGCCCATCCTCATCAATGACTTGGTAGACTAGGGAACTAGGGAAGCAGCATTTAACCGGCTGGGCAAAATAAAAATATGTCGATTTTATGCTGGTCAAAACTTGTGCTCCACATGATAAACACCACGCGCAACACCAGCAGCACACGCATGCACTTGTAGCCTAGAAATCACACGGCAGTGTTTCCATTATGTGGCAGTCCACCGTAGTCTACTAACTCATACCGATTTTTCAGCCAGTCTATTTTGTTTGCGTTACTTCAGTTAGGCCTGCTTTGGTGTAGAAAAAAATAACATGAACTTGCAGCAATGCATGCCCTCGGAGGCACACACACACACGGTAAAAGATGGTGCGTTTGTGTGTGGCTCCAAAACAGCTATAAATGAATTACAAAATGACAAAGATGTCACCTATTACTGTTACCATGAGTTCAAGACTATTCAATTCCTTGTTCTATATTTACCAAAAATCTGATGTTACATAAAACCGTTAAACCGAACAAATAATTCCAATGACAGAAAAAGGAAATATTTTATTACGTTTCTCTTTGACATGACATTAACTAGCATATTCGCTAGTTTGCTATATTTATCTTGTTAATTAGCCAGAGGATTAGGCCTAAAGTGGTCACTTGGAAAACTCCTGTCTTGAAACAAATAATAAAAGTAGGATTTTTATATATGAGTTAGTCACTCTTCACTCGATCTTCACTCCAAGCCCAGGGTAGTTCATGTTGGCACTGCGAGCACTGAGCTAAATCGAGCCACAAGGCAGCAATCTCTGGTAACTTTTTTCAGCAATGACTAGAATGTTCTATTAACATTAAGATAAAAAGAAAATTGTCTTTGTGTGTACTGTAAAGTAGTTTGAAAAAAATCGTAATCGGACAAAATCGGTATCAGCAGGTCACTCATGAAAAATCGAAAATCGGAATTGGCCCAGAAAATGGCAAGCGGTGCATCTCCAACAAAAACATTATACTTTTGAGCGGACAGCAGTGTAAGGGTTGTTTGCGCTCTTTGTAGAGCTTAATTAGGTGCATTTGTTCAACGCTGGTGAAAGAGTCTGTGTGGGACTCTGTGTGGGTCCATGCTTTCTTCCAGAGACGTACAATACCAAAAAAAAAAAACATCACATGAAAGTCAAAAATACTTTCCGGATAAGATTTTTAAAATATAACGCGCATTGTAGGAAAAAAATATAAGCATACATTGCATAAGCTAGTAATGGTCAGAAACAAGTCAGAAACATCATCTCCAATGCGCAATGAATGACTAGACCAATATATTTGAATACAAATAGTCTATAGTAGTGGAAGGGACAAAGTAAAATTTCTCATTCCATAAACATGATTAAGCAAGTACAATTAAAGATTGCATGTAAGAAGATGTGTACTAACCAAGAATGTCGATAAACTTTGTGTCTGGACAGTGTTTATAGCTTGCGACCAGAGAGGTCCAGGGCAGCCACTTTTTTTCTTGGTGTGCATCAAAATGGAATTCATACAGTGTCGGCAAATACCCTGCATGCGTGTAAAAACACAACTGTCACATTTTCATTTTAACTTGTTCAAAGAATTGTTCAAAGAATTTCTCATGTCACTGTCAATATTAAACATTTATTTTAATTCAATTTTAATGTTTAATGAATTTCTAAACTGATTTCTGTTGCTCACCAGGTATCTCCCCAGGTCCAGCAAGTGTCTGTGCATCGCTAATGATGGTCATCAAGGATAATTTCTTAATGTGCTCATCAAATTTGATCCTGCCGTTGTCTAGAAGACAGGCTCCCAGCGAGCAGTACAGAGCCTCCAGGAAGACACACTCCAGTTCCTCAGCACTCAGCTCAGCAGTGCTCAGCAGAGCATCCAGCATCAAGCTCAGCTGCGTCACCTGATGGAGAAAATTAGTGTCCTCTTCCGCTCTATACAGTTATAAACGCTTCAGGAATGACCAGAATTAAAAATCTATCCTACAAGTACATTTGAATAAATTGATATGTAAATTGAAATGTAGTGGAAAAGCGAATTTATTTCCTGAACACGAGAGACAAACTGTGCTCTGAACATAATCGCCTCCATGCCATACTGTATTGATGCCATCATTAGTGCAAAAGGAGGCCCTGCTAAGTACTGAGGGAATATACTGTATATGCACAAACCTTTCAGAATGCTGACACTTCTGTATTAAATACCCTTTATTGGCCTCAAGATAACAATTTTAATTATGTGTTTAATTATGGGTTTTTATTAGCTGTAATGTGCGCTCATCAAAATTAAAACAAAAAAGGGTTGATATATTTGCCTCAGTGTGTAAAGAATTAATATAATACACCCATTTCACTTTTTGAATAAAATTAATGAAATAAACATTTTCACCACATTTCTAATTTATTAATATGTACTTGTATTCAGTCAAGCATAATAATGATGGACCAACCATATTTAAATCTGTTTGCGGGACGATGGTTTTCAGTTTTTCTCCCTGTTTGCCATCCACTATACCTTCGATGATCATATCAATTGTGGATGGAACATACTTTTCAAACAACCTGCAAAGCTCTTCCTTTTCCTGTAAAAGATAAATATAAGAATCAAACAGTATGGTGACAAGTGCTGTATTGTCATTGTATTTTAAAACAAAAACTACTGTACCGCTGAGCTGTTGACCCACTTCTGCCAGTATGGAGCGAAACGCAGGTTTTTGGGGTCGACGAACACCATTCCACACCGGGAGACTGTGGCAGGGGATGCGTACTGCAAATCTCCCACCTATGTTTCAGGAGAAGGTTATTTCACACATCTGCAAACTCACCAAAAAGGTTTACAAAGGCTGGGCTTTTCTATATAGACAGTTCAGTGTATCTGACATTCACCCATTCATTTCACTCATATACCGATGGCAAAGGGCTGCCAACCAGCACATTAGGAGCAGTATGGGGTGCAGTTTGAGAACAAATACGACCCCTTTGGCACCACCTACAGACAGTAGTTTTTGCATTTGCAAAATTTCCACACTTAGGGTGATTGGGAACCCGTCAGCCGAAGAGGGGAGTGGTAGCCCCTGAGAATCAAAGCTTGAAGCTGTTGCTGTGGACACAGTACTCTTTCACCTCTGCGCCCACTGTCATGTGCACTAGCACGTCTGTAGAAGGCGAAGACAGCAAGGGGCCGGTCGCTTTGGAGCTCAAGAAAGGGTTGGGGAGGGATCTGAATGTTGTCACTTTTTGAATTTTCAGGCCAAGGGTCTGCAATTTCGAAGACCTGCCGACAGCAGCTTTAAGTACAACTCAACCTAGTCAGGAGGAGGTGGAATCAAACCAGCAAGCCTTCAGTTACTAGCAGACTCCTCTGCCTCCTCAGCCACTGTCGCCCAAATGTGTAACACAACTAACTCAAAGAGTCATCTATGGGTAAACTATGGGGTTAGAGATATTTACCTCAAACAGCAGAGCACAGTGATTCTGCAAACGAATTCTCTCCCCATTGGCTAAGGTCAGCAGCTTGTTGTCATCCATGACAGAGTTCATGTTCTCCACCCACAGAGCATCAACATCCCCATCAAACAATATGTACCTATACAGTAGAGAATGTATTTTTTTTAAACTGATGCATGCAAAATGAGGGAGAAGAGTTAAGTAGATGTACCAAAAATATAGCAATTCCACATTGTTAATGTGGAATAAACATGGGCACATGCTATTATTTAAATGTTGTGTTGTTAAATGTAATGTTGTGTTGCAAGTCCTACAGCCAAAATAGGAAATGCTCAAATTTCATGTATTTATTTACTTACATACCGTGGCATTGTATTGGCATAATGAGTATAACAGAAGTGCCCTCGTTCAGACTTATTATTAATCTGTATTATTCTGGAATTGCGCAGCTATACATAACAGAGACAGTTTTTCAGTGTTTTGTTAAGCATATCTTTCTATGCCATTGTGGTTACTATGGGTTACCAGGTGGATAACTATAAACAGATTACATTACATTCTAATTAAATAGAGGCATTAAGATAACAGCTTTAAAGTTTGATTTGATTTGATTAAAGTTTGACAGGGTACTTCTGGATGTGAAAGGGGACCCTGGATGTGAAAGCCACCCTCTTTTGGCAACCACAGTTGAACTGTAGCTGATTTCTCAAATATGACAAACTGTTTGTTTTGTTCCCATGACCATTTTTAATTAGTTCTGTGTTTATGTATGAAGGAGGGCACAACCATGTTTTACATTCATGAGAGCTCTGTGTTCATGTACAATCATTCCCATTTCAACAAGGTAGAAATGGTTTTCCATAGTATGATCCAGAATCTTACCTTTTCTCTTTTTTGTCTGTGGGTTTGTTGATGTCGCGGAATATGTTCGAAAGTATTCCATCTGTCCAGTCACGGGTGGCGGGATCAAGAATCCCGTAGAGTTCAATAACACTCATAGCTTTGGGGTTCAGCGCATACATTCTGGTTACCAAGCCCAACCTGTATTACCACAAATCATCAGGGTTAATATATAATGTTGACAGAGAAAATGAATAATACCAGTTCATATGGAAACAAACGAATGCAGAAATGTTAATTCTAACTTCAGGAGGTACTGTATAACTCTGCCACACATTTGATCAAACCACTGCCTAAGTGCAGGGCAGAAGGAATGCATAGCAGGGGTTGGACTTTTGTCATTTTTAAACACAATCTTAGTTCATTAGCATGAACAATGACAGTTTACTCACACCAAGAATGTGCCCACACAAACAATCTATGTTTGATACGCCAAAACACATCTAAACCATGAACAACCTACACTTGCAGATTTGTTTTGTGTCAACCGAACGAGTCCTATTTAAACAGTGCCCCAAATTTGTAACAAGATGTGAATACAGTGGTCCCTCATTATTTGCGGGAGTTACGTTCTAAAAATAACCCACGATAGGCAAGATCCGCACAGTAGTCAGCTTTATTTTTTACAATTATTATAGATGTTTTAAGGCTGTAAAACCCCTCACTACACACTTTATACACTTTTCTCAGACAGGCATTGACATTTTCTCACATTTCTCCCTGTTCTACTCTCAAAGTTCAAGCTTGCAAACATACAGCACTTCAGAGTCACACAGCTAGCGATGGAAGATTTATGCAAATTTAACAAGCTGAGCGCATTTTGTACTGTACAGGAGATTGATTGACAATGTTATGCAGTCCCTCAGTCAATCAGGGGGGGAACACAATGGGCTGTAAAAAAAAGCATGCACAAAAAAACAATCTGCAAAACAGCGAGGCCGCGAAAGGTGAACCGCGTTATAGCGAGGGACCACTGTACACTAATACTAGGGACAATGTGAAGACACTCTAGGAATATGATTATATTGTATATGATTACAAAAATGTAATAGTGTTACTTAACCCTATGGGCCCGACGCCCACAAAGTGCGGGCAAATTTACACCTATTCTTCTCTGTTGAATTACTTTGGAACGGTACATCGTAGCGATATGGCACTCGTACCAAACGAAACTGCAGAACCAGGGCTTTACAACGTGACCCCCCGCTTGTGCTCAAGTATCAAAATTTCTCATATTAGTGCTTTGCACAGCCATTACTCTCGTTGAAATTACTCGCGAACCCGTGATCGCATAGTTAAGGCACGCATATCAGAAGAAAGTACAGAATCTCAGCTTTCCAATGACACCAAGTCTCTTTCATCCAGTTCACACTCGTGGTTATCAGTCAATGCATAATGTAAACAATAGCAGAACGTACCGATTGCAACGTACTGCAAATTCCTGCATAGGATCCACAATCCTGCATAATCCTGACATAACATCCTTCATTACAAGGAAAATGGGCCCTTATTTTCATCAGGCACAGACTACATATTTATCAACATTGACAAGCCACTGAATATTCCACCATCATTGTTCTTATATTGCCAGATTCAAGACAATCTCCTCTACTCACATATGAAAACATATCCCTACTGTCAGCATCCTATGGACATGTACTTGCAAGAATACAAGACTTTTTATACGCAATATGATTTTTTATTGGTTTACTATTTTTTTTTATAAAATCAGTGCAAATAGTAGCTCACAAATTTAAACCAGATCTGGATAGCCTAGACTGTCCTGAAAAAAACAAACGAGATATAGCATGTATGTATGGCCCTTACAATGACCAAGATATGAGCTTAAAAGCAGGTAGTAAAAAATACCCTGGAAATAGCTTAGGGCCCATAGGGTTAAAGAAGTTAAAGAAGTGATGTATTTCAACAAAAACCTTGTCTGGGACTGGCACAGGGTGTTGACAACCACAGACTTTCCTCCGCCTGTCGGTCCAACTACCATTGTGGTGTGTCTCGTCATCATAGTTTCATAGAGCTGAACCACTTTGTCCACCTTAGAAAGTAAAAAAATGTATATACAGATGTAATGGATAATATAAGCAAGGTGGTCAATATTGTAGAATAAACACAACAGAGTCATGCAGAGCCATGACAGCCTCCGCATACCGGCTCCAACATAGTGTGGTGCACTTTTCTTCCAACTTTTAATTAGCCTAGATTCCATTGTGTTCAATACAACACCATATACAAGCTTTGAACTCTGCTGCTGACATGACGATAACAGTTCTGGTCTCTCAGTGCTGGTCATTACATCCATGGTTTATCATAATGACCCCAGATCAAATCATCAGAAATTATTATGTTCACTGTGGAGTCATTGTGCGGGGGCAAATGAAATTGTCAAATTCGAAAGTGTGCCGCAATAATGTTGAAGCCATTGAACGGAGGCCTTGAAGCAGACTCTGACTGGGTCATTAATCCATGAACATGAATGACAGACCTGGTTAGGCAGCATGACATATTGGTTCTCCAGCAGAATCTGCTCCACTGCATCGTTGAAGCTGGGGTAACGTACTCTAGGGCAGTCTAACCCAGGAAACAGGTCAGATATCAGGCCCAGGAACAGAGGAACATCCTCAAACACAAACTTGGGCAGATTCATGTCCCTCAGTGCACGCATTAGCACCACATCCTGTGACAGATGAAACATGGTACATAAACAGACAGAAATAGAGGTTGAGAGCTGTTTAAGTTCAACATTGAGCATAATGTTTTACATGTATTATGCACAATCGAGTTGTCAATGCCATTACTCCTTAAAGTGGATTAATTTCTGCTACCTGAATAATGTTAAGTCTTATACACAAACACAAACACAAAACAAAACAGTATTTAACACCAAAAGACCTAAGTTGTAAGTAACTGGATTTCTTGTTGGAGCTACCATGACCTGGATGAATGGGAATCTTCACGTACAACAGTATTTAACCCATCTAAGTAGGGTTAAATTTGTTTTTGAAAACTAAAAAAGGCTAAGTATTGGCTACCTAGCATCAGTTATTGCCTGGTGATTTTCCTGTGCCTTATTTTCAAACATGCTGACACATGTAACATGTACCTCATTAAGGTCCGCTGAGCCTCTCTTCAACTCTCCCGCCATCACCAGCACGGACTTGAGAGCTCGAAGCCCGAAGTCATAGTGAGACTGCTTGGACAGCTGCTCACGGGCCAGTTTATACAACACTGTCATCTTCTTGGCCAGGGTCTGTGTTTAGAAATTGAGGTTAAAAGCTTGCTTTAGTGCATGTGTCAAAGAAACCTGATAAAACAAAAGTAATGTTTGCAAGGAATTGATGTTATCGAAGACCCAGTAAAGTCAAAACAATATCCTCTGTAAGTTCCTTATAACAAAGTAAGAGTTATTACTAGTAGTTACTGTGCTCAGACATTGTAATCACACGGCATGCAAATCTATCCTCTACTAAACATACACCCATGACTAGGTCTGGGCAATGTCATCATAATATCGATATATTTTTGATCGATATGGTTTTCACTTTACTGGTTTTTTAACAATTACATTTGTTACCCTTGTATGATTTTAAATTGGAATTTAGAACTTTTTTTTTTGCGCATTTTCATGCAGGCTGTTTTGAAAGTTATTTTTTTTAAATAACAGCGATAACAGCCTATTTTTAAGAGTCTATTTCAAGGATCTGAGCATGTATTAATGCCAACAGGCATCACTTTTAACATTGTTTACAATTTTTATTTCTGCATTTTGTATTGAAATAAATCTGATAATAAAAACAGAAATGCATAGTGACCATCCACTGTTGTGAAGCATGTATGTGCCTTATGTCATACTTTAGCCATGAGGAAGCCCTCGGAGAACAGCATGATCTCACAGATCTGCTGCAGGTCGGGCACGATGACCACCACTGGTCGGAATAACGCCTTCACCGACTCAGGCAGTTCCGTACGGCCCGCGTAACCAGGGTTCATAGTGATGAAAATCCCTATGCGGTCATCTAGGCTGATCTCCTGGCCCTCAAACTGGAACACCAGATATACACTTTACACTTACATGAATGCATGAATTAATAAGTAAATGAATGAATGAAGACGGTGAAAATGCCACATATACATCTTAATTATATTATCTAATTAATTAATGGGTGAGGACTTTTTTTTGGGTCAAACAACGAGATTGGAGGTGCAACTTCATCAGTTTACACGCATCAACACACGCACGCACACACATAAATGTTAAAAACATAGGGCACACGCACACATGGGGCAAAAATAAGTGCAAACACACATTGAGAATACGCACAATAGATAAGGACAACACAGAGTTGCATTAAGTAGTGCAAGACTTAAATGTAAGACTATATTTTAACAAACAATGAATAGATTTTTCCTACTAAAGTGAGAGTAAATCATTTGAAGCACAGGCAGAAACGTACATGGAAGCGCTTCAGATGTAGTATGAGAGCGTTGCGGATGGTCTGGATCTGAGAGGAGATGACGGAGAGCACTGAGGCATCGATTCTGTTGAACTCATCAAAGCAGCCCCAGGCCCCACACTGAGCAAGGCCAGACAGGATCTTTCCCACTGCCTGGTGAACAAGATCATTGAGCAGAAGTTTTTTAAATAATAAATACTGTGTGGTTAATGTGAGCTGCTAAGGGTTTCCTCATTCTGTTCAAGTAAAAAAAAAAGCTCTGTGTTTTGAGCATAGCTACCAAGCACTGACAAACCATGTATTTGGTGTAGGCAAAACTACAAGCTAACAATCAAGCTGGTATGCTATTATGGGAGATCATGCCAGGTAACATTAGTTGGCTAGCATAATATCACAATAAATATTACAAACAAAAACCCTCTCACCATATAATCCATTCCTTCCCCACAGTTTGTGACCACACACAGTAGTCCGAGAGCCTTGGCCAGATCTTTGGTAGACTCTGTTTTTCCTGTTCCAGCTGGTCCAGCAGGGGCTCCACCAAGATACATTGACAATGCCTGTAGACAAATGTAGGCACAAGATACATCAACTAAGTAAGTAGACAAATGTAGGCAAAAGAAGGCCAAACCATGTGGATAAATATCTAGAGCATGCAGGTCCACATAAGAATCGGTCTGACAGTTACAAAGGGTGTACCAATATGTACAAACTGCTAGCCTAAACTACTGCATCTGAATTATTTGTTTGTCATGGCTGATATGACTATTATGTGTAGATGCAAAGACAGTACCTGAGTAAGTGTAAGATAGATGCGGTCGGTGAGAGGAGTGATGACCAGGCGTCCGTTTAGACCCATATACTCGTAACCGTAAGAAAACTGGGCACTGCACTGGCGCACAAACAAATCATCCGGTTCCTTATCCCAGTAGAACCTCAGCTGACTCTCCCACTCAAACTCGCGGGCATCCATTATACTGGACAAGACATGAAGAAAATATCATGGTTATCTTGAAAGGTTATCTAAATTTCATCTTTTCGTTAACTTACAGGTGCTGTAGTAAGTAGAATTGTGGCCACAACTGGCATTCAAAATACTACAAAGCAGTTTTGCCTCTCTAGCTGCAAGAGGCAAAGCAACAAATTAAAATGTAAAGACTAAATTAAGTTTCAAAATTCAAATATTCTGGCTACACAACTGTAATGTTGGCAGTAAAGGCAATATTTCACTTCAACACCTTTTTCTATAATCTCTGGTAACATCGGGACCATTCTATAATTACTTGTCATTATTTTGCATGCTTACAAGTAGCACCTTAAGCTGAGCTGATTGTTGAAATACCTTAGCATTTATTTTCCTCAAGTAACTAAGGAGTACCCAGTATGTCTTACCTGTCCCGAACAAAACTGTCGACGATGTCCCTGGCATGAACATCGATGATGAGGACGGTGTTAATTTTGCGTCGATCGTTCTTCTTCATAGGTTGCGAGATACGTTTGACCAGCTCGTCTATCTGCTGATGCATCCTCTTGGCGTAGTTCTTCAGGGCCTGCTTCTCTCCCTTCTTCACCTTCTTGAAGACGTCCTCCACCTCCCACGTCCACCACACCTGGTTCGCAGCCAGCACCACCATGCCTTGGTAGTCCAGCATCCAGTCCACCCTTCACAGGACACATGCAATCTAACAGGATATTTCTTTTGTTTGCTGTAACACATTTCTATATGAAATAACTAACCAATGCAAAATCCAATCAGGGCATGAAGCAACACAATCAGGGCATGACAGCAAACTTGAAGAGTAAAGGCATGTAGTGATTTTCATACTTGTCTCAATGCAATGTCCACTTTTTCAAAACTCTTAAAAACAGTGTACTTAACCAGCTGCAAAATGCACTACAGCTACCAAAACTCTCCACACTTCACCCAAAATTACTAATGCTGCTGTAACTGTAACACATGCTGTCGCTCAGCAAGACTAGAATGGCGCTCAATCTACAACGAAAAACACAAACTTAAAACAAATCACATAAAATCTATCCTTTGCCCTATAGTTTGGCACGTTACTGTTATGTTATGTAAATATACACTGAAACTTTCTACGTGGCATTTTTATGTATTTCTACACGTCTGACAATAGAATAGGCCTATACAGTATAGAAATGGATGATTCTTTGTACCTGAGTAAAGTACAATACGTATTAGAAAATACTGATGCTAATCACAAACATGAAGTGTTTTTTAGTGGTTTTACAAAATGTTTGTATAGCTGCAGTATAAGTGCAGAAACACACCAGGATAAATTGTATCGTGTGTTACCTTTACCATGTGTACCACCACATATTATATCACATTGTGTTCCACGGCAGAAAAAGGACAATTCCCCATACCTGTATCATGTAGAGTTCAAAGGAAATACATGGGATATATGTTGTAAAAGTATCTAAATATAGTTGTCATCTGTAGAAGTTGATTGTGGCCCGACCTACTGTAATGCTGATCTATGGTGCTGCTGTATTTCAGATAGGCTACGCATACGTTCTGGTAATGGAAAACACATCAACTCCAAAAACAACTTTCTATATGATAATATTTTTCCCATAAACATGCAAATGTCACGTCATTGTATACCTGATAACAAACTATAACAATCGAAAGTACTATAAAGAAAGGCACAAGTAAGTGCAAAAGTGCTAATTATTGCTTTAAAAATGATTAGACTAAAACATGATTATGACTTTCTTTCATTTCTATAACAAAAAGTATGAAAAAATGTTATGTTTTGTTACATTGTCTTCTATTTCTTTTAGGTTTTGACCCTAATGTTAACCATTTGATAAGAGCATCCAAATGCAAAATTTGTTGCAGTTGTACATAATTTTGTTGGTTGTGAACTGAGAGAAATACAAATGAATTTTGGTTGAAGTGGTGGTCGAATGCAACTGTGTCAAAGCAATGCGAAAGAGAACACAGTTTGGCTCCCATAGTCTATGGTTAGTGCAAAAGTATTAAGAGTTTTGAAAAAGTAGACATGGTATTGAGACTTATGTAAAAATGATTGGTAAACACTGTAATAAGGCTTTTTACAGTGTTAACAAGTGACTCAGTTTTTTCTGTTTTTGTACCAATGACTTAGAATCTCTTTTTTAAAGCGCACCCTGTGTTCTTACAATCTTTTAAAAAAGTATGAACCACGGAAGCACTCCTCTTTCTTTTTTTCTTTGTAATTGAATTGGAGCACCTGGAGGCAAAACTGCATGTCAGTTCCAACGGCCCTTTCGACAAATGCTGCACACCTGCTTTTCTGGTGGCTGTAGTAGAAGATGGCCTCCTTTGTGATGAGTTTATTGGTCCTCCTCATCTCCAGCAGTACTTTAGTCATCCAGTCCTCCACTCGACCTTCAGCCACCACAGCCTGCCTCAGCGTCATCATCTCTCCTTCCGCCGACACCAGCGCCTTTGCCACCATCTCTCCGCTTCCACCCACGTCGAATTGTAATGATGCAATGTTGTCATACATCTGTGAATTTAAAGGACTCAAACTGGGACACCATTTGCCAAAATAGGAGAGGTTGTGCATAGTCACAGAGCTGTCATGAATGTAAAATATGGCTGCACCCTGCACAACTCAGAAATAGTGACTAAAATGGACGAGTCAGAACAAAGCCTGTTTGTGATGCCATATTCAGGAAATACTAAAACTACAGTTCAATTGTGCTTGCAAAAACGACCCTTTTCAATTCCTAGCCTAAATATGAGGTTGTTGTAGTTGGGCTAGTAAAACTTGCATAATGTGATGAGAAATACATAAGGGCTAATTTTACCACCTGGCTTAACATTATCCTGCTTATTTTATGGCTACTAACATCATATTTTACTGCCCCTTCATGGCTTCCGCTACAAAAAAAAGTCCAGCTACTAAATAACTAAAAATCCTGTTACAATAAGTGACATAACTACTGGAGTGCGGAGTGATGTGAACAAAAGCATAAAACTTGTTGACATTGGTAATTATACTTTTTCCCCGGTTATCCCATTATACAAAGATATCGGAACTCTGAGCGTTGGAGTGGCCCATTCACAGTCAACGGGATATTCATCAGCTTCATCAGATTCATTAGTCAAAGGGCCTTATCATACTCTGTTTGAACTTGTGCTGAGATCTTACAGTACCTTGATCATGTGCTCTTGTACGCATGTTGGCTCACTACTACCCAGAATGCTGAGCAGCTCATCGTCAGAGATGAAAAAGAATCTGGGAAAGGAATTGCGTTTAGAATCCAGGTAGTCGTTCAGGCTCTTCTGACATCGTTCCAAGCCGTCACTCAAATTCTGCAGGTCAGCCAAGCGATTTGGCACAAGACAGCATCTTTTAATACCCGGGTCTTTCACCGTATCTGCCATGATCTGTTTTTGCAGAACCACAAACACAATTCAGCCCACCAACCTACATTTGTATTAAGTTTAGATGCAAGGCAAATATGAAAACTGACCTTTTTGAATATTTTGTCAATATTGTCAAACTTTTTGGCTTCTTCTGGAAGTTGTGAGCGAATGTCTCCTCCAATAAAGATGCTCTCTAGGTACATCCATTTACGTTGCACCAACATCCAAACCTGTAGACCCATCAAGAGATATTCACACTGTGCCTATATCAACAAAACACGTGTTTATAACTCTACATATTGTTCTGTACGGTCAGTTTTTCAAGCGCTGATGAAGATCTGAGCACTGAAAACATCTGACACTGGGTAGCACTTAGGGTTGCGTTTTTTTCCTGCTTTTTCTTGAAATGAATTACATCTTTGCACTACTACCTAAAGGTGTGTGGGTTCCATCTTTGATTGCACAACTTTAATGCAGGACCCAACACACCCAGAAGGTCTTAAGTTAGAGGCGCAATACCCTCCCTGACTTTTTGCCAAACAGACTGACCTCTATGACCTCACTGATTAGCGAAAGGCTCTTCTCCCATTGCTGTACAGTTGCCAGAAAGGGCCCCACAAAGCGACTTCCCGCCATGCTCTGCAGGTTCATGGCATTGTCATCCAAGTTCTGCAGTATTTCATCAACAGCACCTGGATTAGGTTACATACATTTATATTAGAATAGATCATTTGTTTATTGAGCCTTGCAGAAACGTCTGCACCATAGTGTGTAAGATGAATAGACTTACAGCAGTAACTACACACAACATATCACACAAACCAAACAAGAGACACCAAGAACCAAGAACCCCATCTTAACATCATAGTCTCGAAAAGTGCAGTAATGCATTTATTTTCTTTTTTCCCAATTTTGAGCATCTAAGTGCAGAAAGTTAATTAATAACTAGTTAGTAATAATAATTAGTGCATTAATAACTACAGTGCAAATATCCGTTTGAATTCATCTTGCTTAACAGTGTAATGCTGGTAGGGATGAATGTTCTAAGAGCACAGCTGGTTTGGAGAGCTGGTAAAGTGCAGTAGTTCAATAAATGCATTCAAATGATGACACTGAAAGTGCTGACCTAGGATGAAGCCACGGTCCTGTGTCCCTTTGAAGTAGCGCTGCACAGCGAACTTAATGCTCTCCCACATCTCCACCACATCTTTTACCCCCTGCGTTCAAATACAAAACTGCTTTAGCCCCTGTACCAAAATGCGAAACTGTTTTACCCCGTGTTAAAATACTTACTTATTTACAAATATAGAGAGGTGTTGTTTTTGGATTTTGTAAGACGCAATCAGACAAAAATCAGACTAGAATGTGATAAGACAATACACAACCTTATTATACAACATATCAAAGTTTGATGAAAGATTACCTTATCTGCTCTATGTGTGCAATAGCACCTAGTCTGACTCAGGAACAAGCCTAGCATAGCATATCTTATTGGAGGTGCATCTATTCAGCTAGTCTATAGCTTCCAGGCTAGCTGGTGTACATGTAACACACTTCCATTGAATTAGGCCCACAGGGCATTCATTAATAGCAGAGACCTCCACCAAATTAATGAAAAAACAATGCCTATTAACCAGAATTTTGGGCAATAACTTTCAAACAGCTGTGAGAAGTAACTAAACATGGTAGAGGTGAGTCGTCTTCTTTGTCAAATAGACTGAGAGTTCATAAGACTTTTTGTAAAGCAGAATTCACATAGTCTACTCGCCTACCGCTTTGTCACCGAAATTCTCTCACTTTGGGCTTTGTCAAGTGGTTATCAAGGTTCCCTGTCTGTTTACTTCCCCTTGCAAAAGTGTCTGTTCACTCTAGATGTCAACTGTCAATAAACAATATCCTTCTCTTTATCTATCTCTTCGGTATACAGTGGGCCAAATTTCCCCAAAATGTTGTTGTGAGCCTTTACGCAACTTAGATTCTTTGAGATAAGCTCACATAAGATTATAAACTATCGTAATCAAGGATTTCTGATGCCTCTATCAAATGCCCTCTAACAAAAAACAGTTACAGAAAAGCCATCTACATTCTTTTTTATATAAATTTCATGCAAATTACCTTTTCAATGCTGAGTTCTTTGACTGCTGAGGTGACAATGTCTCCAATTACACTGCCATACTTGTGCAACTCCATGGCAAACATGTTCTCCAGGGTGAAGGTGTCAGGATTCATTTCAAACATTGTGCCTGTGCGATCCATCAGCTCTTTCCAGTGCCTGTAGAGCCATATTCAGTGTATTCTTATTTTTCTAAGTTAAATTACACAAAATACCAGAGGCATCAATTCCAACATCAGAAAGTAAAAACCTTGCCATGTATTCCTTCTACCTCTGCACTTAACACAGGTGATTAGGATCAGCTGGTTCAGAGAATAGCTGGATCAAATACAGTATGTGGCAGGGTTTTTTCCTTTCTAAGGCCATGATTGACACCTCTTATACACAGTCTTCTGATGGCAAAACTATAACAACAATGTGATTGTCCAATCGTATACTATCCAATTTAAATGTATTAGCCTCCACAGACCGGCCTCCACATAAGTGCGTAGGCTTTTACACGGTCTTGGAATCAAAGTTTGCAATCGAGGACCTCGAGCAGATTTCTTTGGCAGAGCCTTGCCTCTCTCTCAAGGCCTCATTCTTCAAGTCCAGCAAAAGAGGCAGCGATTCCTTCAACTCTTTCATTCGTCCCTCGAGAAAAAAGGCCACGGGCAGAGATCGCACATCCTTGGGAAGCTTTCGAAGGCTTTTAATGTAACCTTCAATGCCCTCCTGCAAAAGCTGAATGTTCAGGTTCACCCACAAAGTCTGAGACCACTCTGCCTTTGCTGCCTGCAATACAAAAAAATGCATACAAGTACAGCTACAAGACGCACATAGAATTAAAATTACGTTCACCTCAACTCACGGTAAGTGCAACAACAGTAACAACAAATGACAGTAGTGACAGGCTGCAACAGTGGCAAAATACAGGATAAAATAAATGATCAGATAGATATACAACATCTAAAAGATAAAAGAAGATAAAAGATAAATTAATAAATAGATTTAGCAAATCTGGGAGTGGATCCACATTGTAAGGGTACAACAGACAACCTACTCTAACTTTCTGAGCTTTGTAGATCTCATTTATCTTTACTGGCATTATTTATCTCACACCCTTCCTAAGCCAATAGGATTGGTATGTGCATTAGAATATTATTGCACATTTCAAGTGTTCCAAGTGGGGATTTCTTATGTGAATCACTTAAATGCTCATTAACAAGTTGGATGGGAACTAAGTTACATTGTTGTCAAATACAACTGACTCTTACTTTTTGGGCTTTGTAGATCTCATATATCTGACGAAGTCCCCGCATCTCTCTCTGCACATTCACAAGCTCTGGGTACATGGTAATGGACAGGTCAAAAAGCTTCTCAGCGTTGGCCAGCTCTTGTCGACCTGCCTCAATCTTGGCTAGTTCAGCATCATAAGTTGCCATGACTGCCAGCCCTTAGGAGATAGAGAGAGGAAATCGTTGAATTTACAACAAAGTTGACTTTTTTTGCCTCTGATTTCAGTCTGTTTCATATCTTCACTACAAGTCTGTTTGCTTTTCGAGACAACAAATCCTGTTGCTAAGCAGTTGTCAGCTGATCTGAAGGCTGGGTGATCTCTACAAACATTGGCATTAAAGTTTGAATAGGCTGCAGTTAACGGATAATTTTTTTGCAGAAGTTGAATATCGATCTGTGAAAGCCGTGTAATAAGTGGGGTAATGTTCAGCGATGCTGTCATGATTGTGAAGTAAACCCATTCAGAGTCACTCAAGTCCTGCATCACTCTGTCATGGCTAATCCCATGATAATGACTGGCTCACACAACATTAACCCTTCATGTACCATATTCCTTATGTACCTTTCTCCAGGTCATCTCCCACTGCTCCTGGGCCGTGCATGTGAAAGCTTTCTGCAAAAATGTTTAGCTCCTGCTTGTACTCGTCTATCTGTCCTTTTGTGATCTAAGAAATGCGAGAAAACACAATCTATGAGTCAGCAGAGTGCATTGTTAACCTTACGTCTGCACACAACTGTGTTGAACAAATTGGCAAACCCTACTATGCACAGAATGGCACATCCTATACTAGAGACACATTACAGACTAACGTTTGTTATGTACCTGTTCTCAAACCAGGCAAGAGATTGGGCAGTTTTTAGCTGAAAATACTGACTTGGAATAACAAAGGCCAGTAACGAACATGAAAAGCTAAGAAAAGAGACAATGCTGCTTACTTCAGTGAATGTTTTCTTGACTTTTCCCAAACTGTGATCAACTCTTCTGGCCTCTGTAAACAGCTCATTCCAGAGCTTTCCTATGCTGGCTGCTTGTTCCAGTTCTTCTTCTGAAACCTACATGATGTAATATGCATTTTTACTTCAAATTAATTTTAAGAATACTTAATTTATGCATCAAATGAAAATTCTTGTGTGTTGTTATAGACTGCCCGGACTTTGAATTTTGTCATGAATGCCGAAAAGAACATGAGATGACATGAATAAATGTCCAAGTAAGCCAGCAGTCAGCCTTACATTTAGGATTAAGTGACTGTGTCGGCTACATATGGTGATGCAAAGAGTTGTGTTCAAATGTAAAAAAAAAACCTAAAGCCAAAAATGACGCAGATTAGCGATTAAAAGATAACATTTTACAACAGTTACTTTACATATACCGTTACGTATACAAGGATGCGGCAAAAAAAAACGTGTCTTTTTTTTTTGCAATGACAGTGAATTTTCAATCACACTAAAAGTCACCATGAAACAAAATGGTAATAGCGAGCATACCTCTACATCATACATGGTCAGGGTCCTGTACCTCTCCTGGATATCAGTAAATCTCATTTCCACAACCAAAGACATATCCCTGATATCGGAGATGGTGCCCAAGACAAACTTTAAGTCCTCCAGGGTTTCCGGACTCCTCTTCAGGTTCTCCGATAATTGCTGTCATGCAAACAACATTTAGAAAGGTTATCCAAAAAACTCAACTGATTTATAGAAGAAATTCGGTGTGATATGAACATATGATGTATTCCAAGCTAGACTACTTTTAGCCATTGCTTCCAAAAGTCTTACAGTGGTAGTGTATATGCCTAGGTGAAAGAACAATGCTTTTCTAAACCATTCACAGTGTTAGTCTAGTGCAGGGGTGTCCAAACTTTTTGCCAGGGGGCCAGATTTGGCGAGGTGAACATGTGTGAGGGCCAACCATTGTAACGACACAATAATAACACAATAGGAATAACAATAATAATATTAGTACTACTAATAATAATAACAATATGCAAATGAATTACATTTTTATTGCAATGGCATAGTTTTTTCACATAGAACACAAATGAAAATGTGTGTTTACCAAAATTACTATGCATTTTATATTTGAAGACCAGTAATAAAATAAAGAAAAAGTCTGACTAAAAAAAAAAAAAACACTATTCATAATTACATTACATTACACTTAGCTGACGCTCTTATCCAGAGCGACTTCACATAATTCACTGTTATACATAACATACTATTATTCACTGTTGCTGTAAACGTGAATTTATACCATGCGAATAAAAAGCACTAACAGTTATCTTATTCAGAAGTACAAACCACTGAGAGTTTTGATCACAATTACACACACACATTTTAGAATTTATTTAGCCTACCCCAGAAGACTAAACAAATAACTCTCCTGCACTAATGTGATAGGTGGTACTGAGATTTCGATTGCTGCAAAAATGCTAAGTCTGGCTCAAACGCAGTTGTTTTGATGCGCAAGATGTCACGCAAGTGAGAGTCACTTAGACTTGTCCTGACGTGGTTCTTGTTAAAGTTCAAGTGAGAATGTCTTCTCGCACAGGTATGTCGAGTATAAGCTCAGCATTTTCTTGGCAAATGTCAGAATCTCTTGGAACCTGTCTTTATCCAGCACATCACACTGCAGTTCAATGAGCATTGCAATCGGTTCTGTACCTAACGTTGTAATTGTCTGTTGTGCTTTCCACAACATATATGAGCTTCACAAATAGCATTTTCTCCTGGAGTGGAACATCACGGAAAACCACGTCCATTCTCATCCTGGCTCGCTTGCTGTTGCGATGGTGCTGTTGCGATGGTGGGGACAGAAGCAACTGCAGATATCCGAGAGGTCATCGTGTTGTTTTGAAGTGTTCTTGGGAATGTTGCGATTACATATTATTTTCCCCATTTTTACAATGTTCACTGGTCAAATAAACATTCGTATTAAAGAACGTAGTAAGCGTGTTGTGGTCAAAAAACAAGAATACTGTTACAATGTCGATATACTTTGGGTTCGTACTGCCATAAGTCGCTGAATAATTGCCAAGGCGGTGAAGACTGTTAACACCTCCCCCAGACCTGTTCTCTGCGTGGCCAAGCACTTATGCGCATGATTTAGCGTAACAAAAGAATCACCGGCATTCCTCGTGGGTAGTTATGGCTCTGTAGCAAGAAAGGCTATTAACACCTGTTTTCTGAGAGGTGCCGCGGGCCGGTGGAAAGGAGCCCGCGGGCCAAATTTGGACATGCCTGGTCTAGTGGGTATAGCAACTTACCATTAGACTATTAGACAGCTTACGTAGATTCTCCCTGGCACACACATTAAGCAGTGTCTACGAAATAAAGTTTAAAAAAGACTCAACTAACCCAAGGGGCAACAGCAACTCACCGCCAGACTGTTCCTCAGGCTGAGCAGGTCCTCCCTGACAGACTCATTGAGCAGCCGACCGAGTGAAGTCACCCAGGCCTGGGCATTCTCCTGCACAGCTTGTGCCAGAGGCTTCAAGTTGAGCCGCACAATGTGTTCGTCTTTCCAGCTGACCTGTTGCGCCACCTCCTTGCTGATGCACGTGTAGAACTGCAACTTGTCATCGTACATGACGCAGGAGGGACGCTTGGCGGCGAACTTCTCCATGACGATGGCTTTGTCTAGCTTCCAGAGTGGGCGGTAGCGCTTCCAGCGGTTAAGGTAGCGGCCCACGGAGTTCAAAAGTCGCTGGGCACTCTGCGAGACAGCTATGGCATGTTCGGTCACTTGGGGGTGCTGACAAATTTCGGTGTAGAAGCTGAAGACCACGGGCTCGTCTTCGCCCTCAACACGCTGGGGAGGACATTCAATGCACGTTCCATGCATCCAACGCGTGAACATCTGAAAAGTGCAACACAGATGTGGATAAAACATCAAAATGCTCTTCAACCCAAGGGAATGGTTACAGATAATATTATGGCTGGTAGAAGAACTAATGATAATTTATATCATTTAAGAGTTAGTGCATCCACTAACCATGCCCACTTCACCTTTTTGGAAACAAAAGTCTAAAATGGCAAAGACGTAAGACCTAATGGAGAGGCTGAGGAAAGGTCGAGGATGTTGGAGGCAGTAATAGGGAGGGAAAGTAATCTCATCGCCCCCTGCTGGTTGCGTTCCCCACCTCTATCGAAATGAATGGGATTTTTTCTTCAAAAAATTACATTTCGGCTCACACTCCAAAGTTAAGATAGTGGCTTTCATATGATATGCATGCTGGGCAGTTCTATCGATTCAGGTGGTCATACTTTCTTTTTTTCACTAATCTGAATTGTTTTTAATGTTAATTAAAAAGCTGATAAAGGACTACACTGAACGATAGGCGCGTGTATGACGTCACCGCAAAATCTGGCGCCTGCCCAATCTAACAGTTAGCTGCCGGCGAGAGAAGTAAGTGAAATCCATCGATTGTGTACATGAAACTCATCTGATTATAAGAATCCACAACCGTAGCTTTATGGAATCTTTATGAAATGTAAAAACTGGCATTCATTTGTTTCTCCGTGGTTGCAATCAGTTACGAATTACAGCATGGTGAACTTGTGTTTACTGACGTAACGGGAGCGACTCAAAGTTGTAGTCCGTTTATGACAAGTTAGGCACAATTTAGATTTTTTTAAATAGGACAAAATTTCACACAATATTTTCACAGTTAGTAGATAATCCCCATATATAGCCTGAAAAATATGTCTGGTGCACAAGTTCCGTGTCATACCTTTGTGGGTTTTTTTTAAAAATCGGTCTATGGGATTTTTAATGGGATCGCTCTGGGGATAGGAACGCCACCGCTAGGATCGCTGTGTTCCACTTTCTCTCCCTATTGCGTGTCACTCAACATGCCTCATTACTTAGTTTACTGCTTAAAGGTGTCATTGCATAGTTTTTTAATTCATTTTGTGGTGGTCTTTAGTATTAATGAATGCTCTGTGAGGTGGTTTTGGTGAAAAAATGCCTTAGTGCTCCTGTTTCAGGCTGTTCTAATTTGGTGGAGGAGATGCAGCGGGGAGAATGACAAGTTCTCAGCTATGCTAGTCACACGCTACAATCATTCAAAGCCCATTCAGTCATAGCACACTAAATAGAAGATCGAAACATTCTAAACAAACACACCTAGTTATCTATATTTTGCTAGGTGAATGTGTGCTGCAACGAGACTCCTCCAGTAATGACAACTGTGGCATGGCTTCTTCTAATTCACAAACTTACGTCACTTTCTTTGTCCTTTTCATATTTGCTAGCTTTCTGTCTATTGTTTTTCATAGACTAATGGAGGCAATCGGGGTAGAAGAACATTTTCACGTGCGGCATGCATATGCAACTCGGAGTGACCTATCGTATTTCAAAAAGAGCAAATAGTAAATGGTTTTTCGGGGAATGACACCTTTAAAAACATATTTTACGGTGCAGTTACTCTGTAACATTTGGGAAAACAAACAAGAAAGAGCAAGGTCAACATATAATGATTATAAAGCCATATGTTATTTAAATGTTTTGCCACACTACATATTTTATACATTTCAGAAGTTACCCTTGTGCTTTCTACACAGTCTCGAACACACTGCATAATCAGTTTGTACACTTCATTGCTGTTAGGATGGAGCATGATCTCAGGGGCAGAGAGGATTGTTTCGATTTGGAACAGAGGCATGTTACCAAGTAGGGCTGAGTTGAACATCTGGATATTCCTGAAAGAAAAATAAAAAAAGAGTTACAAACAAACACACGCACATTTATCATGTTTTCCATCATCCAGCCCAGATAAACACCCAAATGCTGCTCTAATTGCAGCTGTGCAATTCTGGAAAATGAATAAAAGATGGGTATAGGAAGTACCACAGACACAGACCTACCACAGACAGGTGTTAGTGGGACATTTAAATTGTGGTAAGGCAGCCTAAAAACTAGAGATGCACTGATTGCAATTTTCTAGGCCGATTCAGATTTCTGATTTTTTATGGAGTGTAACCTGCCTACACTGATTTTGGCCGATTCCAATTTCATTTTTTTTAAACTACTTTACTCCTTTTTTAATAGATCTTTCTAGTCATAATTTACTCTTTTCATTGCTGAAAAAAGCTACAAGAGGTTGCTGACTTGTGGAAGGATCTGGCTCAGTGCTCGCTGTGCCAACATGCTTGGAAAGAAGATTTGTCTGACCATCATGTACAAAAATCCTATTTTCATTATTTGTTTCAAGAAGGAAGTTTTCTACATGACCACTTTAGGCATAATCCTCTAGCTAACTAACAAGCTAAATATCAAAATGCTAATTAATGTTGAAGGAAAACAAAGATAAAATATTTCCATTCTCTGACATTGGAATTATTTATGCCAATGGTTTTACATGTTCTCAGATTATTAGTAAATATAGAACAACAAACTAGATGTTTCTTATAGTCTTAAACATATGGTAACAGTCAGTAATATGTGACATCTTTGTCATTTTGTAACTAATTTCTAACTAATTTGTAACTAATAACTAAATTTCGGAGTGGCACACAGATGGAGTGTGCTGAGCATGCTGCAGGTTTGTGATTTTTTTTTCTACATCAAAGCAGGCCTGAGGTAATTAAAAGTAATGCAAACAACATAGACTGTCTGAAACGTCGGTATTCGTTGGTATGGCGGAAATGTTTTTTCACGTTCCATATTTAGACTATGGCGGGGCAATGTATTGAAAGCACTGCTGTAAGTTCTAGTTTACATGTGAGTGCATGTGCTGCTGGTGTTGCATGTGGTGTTTATCATGTAGTACGCAGGTTCGAAAGTCATGGCCAATTACATGAGAACCGTCGATTCCAATCACCAACCGGTCAATCTAAAAACAATTATTCCAGGTTATAAGTTGGGCTATTCTTTGTAATACAGCCCTCGAGCATTAGCCTACAACAACTTAAAAAACCTTCAACTTGGAGGGTTAGTTGGCTAACCAGGGTTCATGTTTCTCTCTCCTACTTATTTCCTGTTTTTCTTTACTGTCCTGTCCAATTAAAAGTAAAAAAAAAAACACAGTTAAAAAAAAATAAAAAAACTGGGCTTACCAGAGCATCATCTTGACAAGGCTGTTGAAGACCTTGCGCTCCCAATAAGCGTAGTACTGCGCCATGCGTTTGGCCTTGCCGCTGTTGGTCTGCATAATGAGACTCTCCATCTTAGTGAGTAAGGGACCGATGGCCGTGTATCGCCTGCTGAGCAGGTTCACATCCTTGGCCCGCTCCCTTTCCATCTTCTCAAAGAACTCCTTCACCCCTTAAAAGCAAACCACAATATTGTCAGTCAAGCAAACACATACACGCTGTACTTTACACTGAAAAAATGTAGGCCAAGAATGTGAACTCTTTCCATCTTCTCAAAGAATTCCCATACCGCTAGAACTACTTTGTAGTGTCCAAACCAAACAAGGAAGCTGGCTTGTCTTGTTTGTTAATTTGTTAAGTGGAGGACAAACCGGCTTGAGAAAGTCCTGCCATGTATTCCTTCTGCTGGTGTTCTTAACAAATGTGTGCCTTCAAATTAGAGATCTTTATTTGTTCTAATCAACTAAATGATACAAAATGTAGCTTATGGCATCATGAGAGGACATGTCGTAGAGGGACGCTATGTTCCCTCTCAAGAGTGGCTTCCCCACCACAAGATGGCCACAAAGCAGACTACATCCCCCAGGATGCATCTGTCAGCCAGGTGTAGGTATTTAGTTGCACTAATTAAAGCGGAAGCTGAGACACTCAGAGGAAGAGAGATCAAATGGAGCAGAAACTCTGAGCATATGGGTGCACCAAGACCATGACAAAGACTTGTAACTTGATGGAAAAATTGAGAACTGTTTCTGAGAGTATTCTGAGAGCAAACCATGGCTGTGGAGCTTCACTGGGGTGCAAATATTGAAAGACTTTTTTTGTTGCTCCCGGAAACCCTTTAAGTTGGACTTTATGCTCTAAGGGGCCAATTCTCCCATAGGCGCGTACGTCTTTTTTACGCACACACTTTTTAAACACTTTCATCTTGCGCGGATTCTCCCCTCTGAACCTCTGCCACTCCCCTAGCGCTTAACTCTGAAATACAGTGCGTAACTCAACATGGGCGTGATATATGTAAAATGAAAGTCAAGTAAAGTCAAGTCAAGTCGGTTTTTATTGTCGTTTCAACCATATACACATAGTGAGACGAGGCAACGTTTCACCGGGAACAATTGGTGATACACACAACTGTTAAAACACAGTAAGGACAAGACAGATACGTAATAGTGCCTACATACACTATTGAGGGACTACACAGATTCTCTCACACTCTCACACACACAACTACACATGCACACGTACACACTCTTGTACACATATACAGTTCAACACAGTTGTAAGCAAGTCAGGTCAGAGTTACAGGTGACCTAAACAACAAACACGCTAGACAGGGCATGGCTTTTAAGCAGAGCACTGTGGCTAGTGGTGTGATTTGTGAACAATGACTGTTCTACATAAATATAAATAATAGCAGCAAGGCTAACCAAAGAAACTATTCTACATAAATACAAGTAATAGCAGCAAGAAAGTGCGTGTCTGTGTGCTGTGACAAGCTGGTTTGCATCCTGAGTTACCAAGAATTTACAGTCCAATTGCACTACAGGCTGTTCAGCAGTCTGACTGCCTGCGGGAAGAAGCTCATCAGTGCCAAGTGCAAGGATTACAGCTACCAAGAAAACATGGGACATGGACTTTCTGACTACAAATATAAAAGCAGTGGCAGTTCATGGGAAACAGAAAAGATAAAGGAAACAGAAACTTTAATATTTGAAAATTTGAATATGCAAGCAAACCAAACAAGTGGTGCAAGTGATCTTTCTAGCCCATTACTTTAAGAAGTCCGGTTTTACTAAATATATATGCCGTGGTAATGAAATAAACAATAGCTATATTCATTGTGAAGCGCAACACTGTTCATTGAAAAATCAGAGAGTAAGGAGTAGCCTACATTCTAGGCACTCAAACGGTACAGCGTATATTATTTGAGCTCTGATACAATAATGTTCACATTTGAGAACTGAAATCACTCCGATGTTTTGTGTCCAACTGAATGTCATGACAAAGAAGCAATTGTTACCCCGAATGCTGTCGCTTTCCAACCCAACTGCTACAAACATATTGTTATAACCAGTGTTAATTGTGTTCGGTTCTGCAATATTCTTATGTATGTGCTTTTAAGGAAATTAAGTTGTGTTGTGTGTGTGCACGGGATGAGAGGAGAGAAATACAGAAAAGTTGCTGCAATGTTGCACCGTAGTGTTTGTGTAACGGCAACTCTGTTCTAGAAACGGGTTCTAATAAAGCTTTCTGAAAGTGTCAAGCCTCGGATCATTACAATATCCATCGCTAAGGCCTCTTTTATCCACTTTGATTTTGCTGTCACATTCACTTCAGGTTGTGTGATGTATTGTAGGTGTTGCAAATGTGCAAAGGTGTTGCAAAACGGTCCATACGAAACCGCTGAATGCACTCCATGTCAGTGAAAGCCAGGATGTTTATCTAGACCTATAAACGCAAGTGCATCTTCGACCTTGGCGTTCTCTCTCTCTCCCAGGAATGCGAGCAGGTGCAAAGATGCCATTTTGGTTTCTGATTATGACAGCATGTTGGTCATATTTATACTCACACCAATTACGTAATTAAGAAAATAATTCATTCATTCATTCATTCATTCATTCATTGTTTGTAATTTACCTAATTGGAGAACAGGTTCTTTCGTGATATCACGTGATATTTTTAAACATAATGTCATGGCTATGAGAAACATTGTCCTGAAGTTTAAAATATAAGGATCAACAACTAAACATGACTCTGCACTATGTTAAATATGGCAAAACAAATGTTTACATTATAGGCCTAGCCGACATCAAACGCAGTACTTCATTTCGCCTTATAGTGGCGCTGGACCTTACTACAGCCCTTTGAGGCGCGTAAAGAGAAAACCGCTTAAGTGCAGGGTAGAATGTGTGCAGGGTTCATTTACATGCAACACTCCCTAATTTTGGGGTTGCTCCTCCCGAAGCGCGCAACTTACTGATTCCCGCGTAAATGACAGACTTAAATCAACAGTAGAATCCGCGGGGGTGCTGTTGTGCGATTTTTTTCACTTACGTGCCCTTACGCACAGGGGAGAATCGGCCCCTAAGTTGACCTTGGAAATAAAGCTTCTTTAAGTTTGCACCTTTGTTTGCCTGTGTATGCCTGGTTCTCTGCACAAACCACTTTTCATGAACATAAATACTGTCAACATTTTATCAACATTATATAAGTTATTATCAAATTATTTTTGGAAACATAAAAGTTCAAAAATGACTCCAACATAAGGACTGACTTTACAGTACAACACCTATACTCTGCTGTTTCATCTTAGGGGGAAAGGTTGAATGTTACCTTTTTGCACATAGTTTCGAGGGAACAGTTTACTAAGGCTAGCCTGGTAACCAGCCCCTCATACTTCATTTCATTTTGTCTGGAACAGAGACCATCAGAAACGATTTTTTGGAGGTGTGGACTCTGCTGAAGTTTAAAAAAAAAGTGCTTCTGCCTTTACCCAATCGCCTGGTCGTCACGTATGCAATTAGCCTACCTAAGCACTACGTATGTAGCACACAAGGTCAACGTCACGGCTAATGAACACACCATCTGTTCGCTGATTGGATCGGTCTTGCTGGGACTGACTAAATGACCCTCAAGAGATTCCGGTCCAGACCCTCTGTACAAAATGAAATGAAGTACGAGGGGCGGGTTTACCAGGCTAGACTAAGGCACCCATACCATATTTCTGGGGACCAGAGTTTCAGAGTCCAGCTCAAGCTCATTTCTCGATCTCATTGTTTTTTAGTCATTTCCTCTTATTCTTCACTGTCCTGGGCTGTGTTTCCCAATAACAATGGATCTTAGGCTTAAGAGCAACATAAACGATTGATCTTACGAGCGTTCTTACATTTTTTTACGGTCTGTTTCCCGAACATGATCGTAGCATGAACATGCATGCCCTGCTATTCAGATGGTTCTTAGAGCTGAAAGTTGGTGCTATTAAGTGACGTAGGAGCTTTCTTTTGAACTTCATTGGGCACACGGTGAAGTTGGCTTCAATGCAAGAAAATGCAATTTAAAAAAATGAACAACACTTGTAACTTGTAAAAGATCTCCGACCAGTCTGAGGACACAAACAAAAATATAGTTGATGAAAATAGCCAATGTATGAATGGGACACTGTATTCAGATGTTTTTGTTGCATGTTTCCTGCACACGTCCAAAATAAGCCCACTTACTATAACTGTCCTTGTGCGGCTGTGCTAAAAGCGCTGGATATAGGCTATTGATAGATTTTAAGATAGCAGCAGTGTGATAAGGCAAATTAAACCGTACAATATAGGCCTACTGTCATTGTGTAGTAATTTTAAACAGGTTCAAGGCCTTGACAGCCACACTATCTCTACTGTTTTTAAATACTGCTCGTCAACAATATCTTCGTCACTCCCTTTTTGTTATGCCCATGAAACTGTCATGTTCCAAGCTTTTTTTTGGCAGACTTTATATTGCGCCTGGGTTATTGTTTTCTTAGTTGCCTCGAAACGCTCCCGTTCATGAAATGCCCATACAAATCACATGTATGATCACAGTTTCATTTTTACTATCAAATATAGTTGACGTATGTTTCTGGTTTATTTCTGTTGGTCTGCTGTGTCAGCTACATGATGTCATGGTAGTTATATGGTAGTTGCATGATAGTAACGTAACCTATTTTCACTTCACATCCTCTGGGTGTATTCACTGTGCCACACCAGTTAAAATCAATGTTAGTGCTCTACGATTACTCCGGACCACACGTAGAGAGTTACGAGTGATCTCACGATGGTTCTTGGCCAAAGAAGGTTTTGGGAAACGGCCCGTAAACTCTACACTGGTGCTAAGTGTGAAGTTGAGTACTACTTAGGCTTAAGTACTACTTAACATCGCTCATAGTGCTTTCGGGAAACACAGCCCTGTTCGATTAAAGGCCAAAAAACTATGTTTTACAAAATAGGGAATTCATATAGTACTGCCAAAGTGATTCCCATTTGTCATTATAATCACGCAGCACGAAACACACAACAAAATTCAACTTCTGCATCACCACTGTGAGCAGGGGGCAGCCATGACAATGGCACCCAGGGAGTAGTGTGTGGGGATGGTACTATGCTCAGGGTACCTCAGTGGAACTTCTAAAATTTGGTGGATTTTGAACCTGAAACCCTCCGGTCACAGGTACGTTACCTTAACTGCAGGCCACCACTGCTCCATATGAAGAGAGATGTGAAAATTACATAACCATCCCACCTGGCAGATCTCCAGTTTTGTCCAGGGCTGGAAACTTGAAGAGGTTTGCAGTCTCGATGGAGAGGAGCTTGGCATCAATGTCTCTTTCATTTTTCTGAATTTGGTTTACAAGCGACTCAAATTTGGATGTTGCTTGGGTGCCACGATTTATAAATTCAGAAATACCTGAGGGGGCAGAAGGGGTGAATTACACTCACATTTATTAAGATAACAACTTCACAAGTTTGATTAAGCAACTTTAACTTTGATGTGAAAGGGGACATAGAATGGTTGACTAGAGTACTGTATCTAATTCTTTTATATGTAAATAGCATACATTCAAAAATGAACTCAAATGCAAAATGACAAGCCCAATTACAACCTAATATTAAGGAGGGGATTAGGATGATGTGTTTTAGCTGACTGGGGTCCTCTTTTGGCAACTACAATTTAAATATAGGTTTTATTTTCCCCAACTATGACATCACAGCCAGCCTTTGTTTTAACTTTTTAATTAGGCATTTTAATGGCTTTCGTTTATTCATTTATTGGCTATTTAGTTCTAATATTTACACATAATATGCAGAGGGAACAACCATTTTTCAAATTCATGAAAGCTCTGTGGGCAATCCCTCTGCCATGTCAACAAACTAAAATAGTTTTCTTTTCTATGCCACTTTTCAACTATTAAAATTATAGTCTAACAAGATGGAGGTATTAAACTAACAACTCTATAAGTTTGATTTAGCAACTGTACTCTCAATGTTAAAATATATTACTTAAACATAAAATACCTACCCAGAGCATTCCAGTTCAGTCGTTTGAACCCAGTACGCATTACCCTCCGAAGCTCATGGATTTGCTCCGAGAGAAGATAAAACTCTGCATCGTTCAGACAATCCATCAGTGAATGATACCGATTCACGAGGCTTTTCAAGCCATCCACATAACTAAAAGAACATCGAAGGAAAATTTAAATTTGGTCTGACAAGAATGCCTTCAGCCACTACTTCAAATCTGTCGTCAATGTTAATTTTTACTGTGACAAGTCTAACCAAACATTTCCAGAATTAACTATGTCTGTCCACATGAAAATGAGTGCTAATGCTTTAAGCATTAACCGCTAATGCCTATGCCGTCATAACAAACTAAAGATGTCACAAAAAAGAAATTGACACTGCAGTAGTACCTGAGGAACTTGTCTTCCTGAAGAGAAACGTTGCGGGCCAACTCGGGAATAGAGTAACCTAGCTGCTCCATGTACTTTGTCTCAGAGATGATTTCTTTTAATTCAGGAGCGAAGTTCACCATATAACGTACCCCCCTCTCCAAATCCCTCTCAGGTCCAGGGGCCACCTATTAAAAAATAACAAACTTAAATTAAAGCAAGACCAAGTAGTTTTTTTTCTACTTCGGTCTCCATACGGGTTGGAAGTACAATTGTGCATTACCAATTTCGTGAATATTTTAGCCTACTGCAGCCATACCGTTGCATGCACGCTTATTTAGTTTGTTTGGTATCGTTTATCCAGCACCTCTAAAGTACCATACAACACTACAACAGAATAATAGACAAAAATACTTGGCTAAAATGTAAAAATTTAGCAAACATTTTTGAAAAAAAAAAAAAAACTTTCAAAGGCCAGTAATAGACAGAAACTTTAAAAACCAACTACACAGTAAATGACTACATCATACTTAAAATAAATATATAGATCCGAAAGAAATAGACTATAGTAGCAGGTAACGGGTAATTAATGAGCTAAGTACAAACTGAAAAGATGCGTCTTTTCTTTTCACAAAAAAAGTAGCATTGCTGGCAATGCGCATTAAACAACTCACAATGGCCGGGTTTCCCAGCTAAGAACCTTCTTAACGAGTTAAGAAGGCTCTTAAGAAGAGGTTGACTGAGAGAAAGCGTTAACATAAGAGTGTTTCCCAGACGCCTTCTTAACGCCCTTCTTAACCAGCGTCTTAACACCCTTCTTAACTGCCTTCTTAACTGGAACGCAATAAGCAGTCTATCCCAGAGTAGCCGATTGGACTGCACCCATTGGACCGTCACCAAGACTCAGTTGATTATTTTCCAGCTAAGTTCAATTCTATGTGTCAGTTGTGTGATGTCACTTGTCCCTGGGTTGGAGAGGCGATATGTGTCCTGAAGTTTAACCTTATTCAACAGCTCAAGTTGCTTTACCGTACAACAAGTGGTCAAGTAGGAGAGTAGGAGGAGTACAAAAAAGAACGTTCCTTAAAACGTATTAAATATTTATGAAAAACTATTTTAGGAAAAATATGAATGAGAAATTAGGGAACTGTGGTATAACACATGGTACCATCGAGGACATATTTTCAGCCTAATTTTTAACACTTAATGTGTGTAGTAGGGATGCATGAAAGAAAAGGAAAAAGGGGGAAAACACAAGCGGGACAGACAGACACACTGCATTAATATCCCCCTGCTTAGTGTCACATTGCTTTACCTGCCCGAGGGGGCACTGTTTCCACTTTTTTGTCGCTAAAAAGAGTGTTAAGAACGCTCCAGACCCTTCTTAGAGATGCTTCTTAACAGCAGGTCTTTTTAGGCTAAGAAGCATTTTGGGAAACACGGATGCTTCTTATGGAAGCATCTGAGAAACCCAGCCAATGTCAGTCTACAGAGATTGCTTTTCTTATCACAAAAACTAACACTGCTATGTATATGCGTTAGACTACTTACAACGTCAGAGTCTACAGTGACCGCTTCTCCATTATTGATGATGGTCAGCAAGGTTCGTTTCATTAATAGCGGCAGACTTAGCTCAGTTTCCTCACGCCAGGACTCGTACTTCTTGACTTCGTAGTCCCTCATACCCATCCCCACCTCCAAGTATTTGGCTTTCACCTTCACAGAAAAATAAAACAAACAGAACTCAACCAAAATAGATTTTTAAACTTTCCTTATTATCATTATGTGGGACTCTGGAAGATGCAAGACTCCATTATTTCAAAATGAAGGACAATTTTTCAACTTTTGTAATTTGAGATAGACCCAGAAGAATTGGAAAACTGTCCTGTGTTACAAATTTGTCCTTCATTTTGAAATAATGGAGTCTTGCATCTTCCAAGACACAGAGAAGAAAAATCAACCTTCTTGTTTTAGTGGTAAGTTCAAAAGACAGCATCTATGATGGGGGTGCCGTAGTGCCTTGGTTATGGTGTGCTTATTCATCTGGAGAGTTCAAATTAATGCTGAATGATATATATATATTCCTTGCGCCACATATATATATATATATATATATATATATATATGTGGCGCACCCAAAATAGGTGCCCACAGGTGTGTAGTTGCATTATTACTTTATAAATATAAATATTGTTATATTTATTACTATTACCACTTTAGAATAGTGCCCAGTAGGAACACAAGTGTGTGACACGGGGGGGGGGGACGGTTGCGGCCGAGGTGCTTAGGGGGCGGACCCTCGCTTATCCCTCAGATGCACTTTTGGTGAACAACTGTAAACAACAGCCTGTCATCTCCTTCCTTCTCTCCAGGTTAGTACTGGGTAAAACCCCCGTCCTTGTTGTAGCGCACACTACTTATAACTGATGCTCGTTTAAACACTTGTTTTTGTATTATTTTGAACTTTGATCATAACAGTTATAGTAGAAAGTTGCCATCGTATGAAGCGGTTAGCTTTAACGTTCAGCAGTCGTCCCGCGAGCCCTCCGACACTGGTTTTACCGTTATTATTTCAGCTAACTGCTAACGTGATATTTTGAGCCCCCCGACACTGGTTTTACCGTTATTATTTCAACTAGTTTAACAAGTATAGATATGCTCACCCACTGGTTTTATGAAAGGGATATTTTAAGAAGTTAAGACATGATTATTGTGACAAGGAATACAAGTTACTAAATAAATAAATACATTGATTTCATGAAGGGTATTTTGTAGAGTATTAAGACGCTAGGTTAAGAAATACAGTTTTGATGTAACAGTTATCTTTTGGTAATGAGTGTACAGTATTAACAGTTTTGATGTAACAGTTATCTTTTGGTAATGAGTGTACAGTATTAACAGTTTTGATGTAACAGTTATCTTTTTGTAATGAGTGTACAGTATTAACTAAGCTATGACCCTGAAATGAATGGTTTTCATCTAGATTATATTGATTGAGTATAGTAATGACTTTGATACTTTAATATTATTGTTTTATAAGTAACTTGAGTGTTTTACAGTAATGAACCAGATCTTTATCGGTGCTATTTGCTACTTTGTACAACCTCATTCAGTATGAATGTCTAGTTAAGTAGTTTACTAGGTGGCTACGAGTAGCCTGCTTTTAAATACAATGGAGTTTCCATGCTGTTGCACTATTCAGCTATAGTGGCCTTTTATCACTTGTGTAAGGTGACAGGGTAAATGTAGGAATGCGTTTGTACTACATTAAACATGAGTGTTATGACAATATGAATATGTAGGCCTATTTGTATTACATGATATAATTGTATTGAACATGATGATACTGATGAATGACACAAAAGAAGGAAAGAAAGATATTTTGCCATGATTGATAGTAAATAAACAGATGCACTTTTGGTGAACAACTGTAAACAACAGCCTGTGTCATCTCCTTCCTTCTCTCCACCTGTTTACAGGTACTCTATCTTATCTTTATTACCGTGGTACCACGCTTGGGACCCGTAATAAATATATATATATATATATATATATATATATATATATATATATATATATATATATATATATATATATTCTGAACAGCACAAGATGGCACTCACACATTATATTTTGAGGGTAGACCTAATCTAGTAGATAATGAGGTCAAACTGCATTCTATACAAAATTCCAACAGTGTGGCTCCATCATAAGCGCAACCAGATGCTAAAATGGCCGGCGTGCTGTCCAGATCTGTCACATTTTAAGCATAATAACAAGGAAAACATGATGAAGAAGACACCTACCAGTTGGGCTGCTGAAATCACGTCAAGGACAAGAAAGAAAGCCCGTTTTTATACAAAATCATCTTGTCAGTTAACAGAATTAACTGTGAAGTGTCCACTGTTGTTTTTTTAGTCTTACTCAACCTTTCCTGCCTTTTATTGACACCGTCCCAACTTTTTTGAGACACATTGCTGGCCTAAAATTTATGAAAAAAATTAAAATAGCAAGTACATCTGATTCTTTCTTATAAGCAGCTGACATTTCTGATAACCTTCTGTTGATTAGTTGCGTTTTCATGCTGTGATGGATGCAACTTGTTGGAAAAGCTGAGGGAGAGACAAAGCATAACCTGTGAAAGGGTTCCGTTGTGTGTGCATACTGTATGTGAAGCGCAATGGCCACTGTATTATTGCTGTGCATTTTTGTTGAGATCATTCCAAATTCTCGTCGTGTATGTAGCCTAATGACTTAGTACATAATGTGCATTTGAAGTTTGCTTTGACATTTCTTTACTGTCCTGGAACTGTCCCAGACACAATATGTTTGTGTCCCTGTAACAAGTGTTATGGTCCCTGAAACGTCGGAACACCATTTCAAGCGCGGAAGTGTTATTACCGGTCTTGACCATGGAGTGATTTAACACGGTAAGATAAACACCCACTATGTTTTGTTGTGTCTTCTCCTATTATTAAAAAGTAAAATCGCAACAATACCACAACACCAACAAAGAACAGGTTGTTAGAACTAAAATGAACTAGATGTACCGCATAGCGGTACATGGTATGACCGCCGCAGTATATTGAAATGTGGGAACTGTTGGTATGATGAGTGTGTGGTAGAGCAGTGTTGTGAGGTGAGAATTTCTGTGGAAATGATTTCCTGGAAATGGGCATGGGTGTGGGTTTTGAATTAATGACATTGTGTGTGTTTGTGTAGTGTGTAGGAGTGGTTTGTGAAGGCAAGGAATAGGCAAACAGATTTTGTACAATTACAGCGCCTCCTATGGACCAAATTGTATGGGACGTGCTGTGGTTTTAGAGGTCTTTGTGCTGATTGTGCATGACATATTTTGTGCAGTTCCCACCTTCTTGGTCCAAGATATTGGCAGTTCAAAATCCCACTTTTTGCATTTACCCTTATCATTAGGTGGCGCTATGCTTCAAGTGAGTGTTTATGGGCTGGGTCGATACGCCTCTGTAACACCAACATATTAACACAAAATTGTTGTTTTGGACAAAATTGTTGACGAGTTATTTAACAAAAACAGTTTTTTGACACCTAGCTTCGCCGGTAAACATCGCCCCCATGACGAAATGTCACAAAAATTAGTACACATGAACAGAAAGCTGTTTAGAGATGGTAAGTCAACTTTGACCAAATTTGAGCAATTAAAAGCCAAGATATGAACTTTTAAAGAATTTTAAGCTACTTGTTAAATGTTCATTTATGTGTAACTTCGAAACGGTTTATCTCAAGATAAATCCTTTGATAACTTTTTCTCAGCATTGTCTGTAGATGACATATATCAAATTTGGTGAGATTGAAATTAACGGCCTATGACAGGTTTGTTCAGATTCGTTTCCCCGATGTTAAAATTTCACGGAAATTGTTTTCGTTGGCAGTGGGCGTCGACCAGTGTTTTCAATGTTTGAGGGTCAATAGATTTCACGATAAAAAAAAAAATGTTGGAAACGTTAGCATTGTCTAGATCAGTGGTTCTCAACCGGGGGGGCGCGCCCCCCTGGGGGGGCGCGGACACTCCCCCGGGGGGGCGCGAGCACGGGACGTGAGGGAAAAAAAAAAAATCACACACTCACTTGCTATTAGTACAAGGGAGATGCACCAGATTCCCCCATGCCGAAATGCAAGTGGTTGGACTGTTATAACACACAAATGAATCAACCACACTGTTTCATTTTAAATCTATCTATCTAATTAAAATAGAAGGTAATAAATTCTGAACGGTGACGCGATGTCAGTGCAGGGCGCAAAGAGGGAGTATGCAGCATAGGGGCGCAATGGGGGCACCGAAAGAGAGAGACAGAGAGAAATACCTGTTTGTTTATACTACCCTTGTGTTTATTGGTTAAATATGCCTATGCCATTAATCTTTGTATGTTAAAAATGAATTAGAATAGCGATCAACGGCTTCCTGTACTCTTACAGTTAGCGATCTTGCTCCTTTTCAATATTCTATTTTAGAATGTTGAGACGGAGGGCTTGCCAGCAACGTGTATCGTTTTATATACAGTCTGTAGTTTCGCATAGTCACGACTGAGAAAACAGCCATGAATGAACTTTCTGGGATGCACTCACAGTGTTAAAAGCAAGAGGAAAAGAGAAAGTGGCGGATAGAATGAGGAAAAAGTTGTGTGCTTGGATCAAAGACTAGGTAGGATGCGTGGGTCTTTGACAGTTTGAGGAGGGTAGCATTGGTTGGCTAACGTTGCTTCTACATAAGGTTACACTGACTTGCTAAACTAGTTCACGTTACGTTTACGTTTGCTAACTAACACTGGCTGAAGTGTTTTTGTAGATACTGTTGCCAGTGGTCGTTGTTTAAACGTTTAATGGCGTCCACGTTGTCTTTTTCGGCATTCAACAACTTCCATCCACAACCTGCATAGCTGCATATGTGATCTTAGCCCAGCTAGCTGAACTGCTAAGACTGAGCTGTTGTTCAGTCCGTAGCCCTGTCATCAAAGTTCTATTTCTCTCAGCGCTGTAATGGTGGGGGCGGGAGGAGTTTAAAATGATCTAGTTTTTGTAATGGTGTTGTATGACATTTTAGTAAGTTCCACCAAATCACTATGCCTTTAAGTGACAACCAAGTATATAGATATAATTGCTAAGCCTATTTCTACAGATCTAAGAACCTGTAAAATGCACCAGAATGCACGAAATTTCATCTAATTTCTGTAAAAAATTCTGATGCCTTTGCACACTAACATTAAACATGACTTTACCACCCTTGATTGATCCCTTGAGTAAGCTATGTTTTTGCAGTGTTGTAGGCTTTGTATTACATCAGCATTGTTATCTCCAGATAAAGCATGTACCTTACATATGTATAGCGATAGCCTATTCATGATAATATGCCTACCACTACCCGTAATGATGATGATAATAATAAGAAAAAAATAATTACAATAATCATAATGATCATCAATAATAATCACTAAAGAATCAGTAATAATCATATTGTGGGCCTAACAATAATAACCTAGCCGGGGGGGTTGGGCGCGAGGATGGGGGGCCCTAACCTCATTAAACCAGCTCTGGGGGGGCCCAGCTTGAAAAAGGTTGAGAACCCCTGGTCTAGATAATAGGCAAAATGACATTTTCTACAATTACAGCGCCCCCTATGGACCAAATTTTATGGCATGTGCTGTGCTGTTAGAGGTCTTTGTGGTGATCATGCATGACATTTTTTCGCAGTTTCCCCCTTCTCGGTCCAAGATATTGGCAACTCAAAATCCCAATTTTTGCATTTACCCATATCACTAGGTGGCGCTATGCTTCAAGTGAGCGTTTGTGGGCTGTGTCGATACGTCTCTGTAACACCGACATATCACAAAAATTTCATGTTGTTGGGTGAAACGTTCATTGAGTTATTCAGCAAAAACTTTTGCCGGTCTCCCCCTCTTTGACAGACACTGGCACAAGTGGGGGGGGTGGCCCTTGGTGGCCAAAAGTTTCTAGTCGCTCAAAAAGTTTTCGCTAGCTTTGCTAGTGGTGGTCATAATGAACTGTTTGATTCTTTTTGCCTCCAGTTTGCTGCTCGTGCACAATGAACATCACAATGTTTGCAAACATAGAAGAGGTCTACAATGGGCGTGTTCATAAACCGCCACTCACAGCGCTTTGAGCACACTCTGGCACTTTTAAACCATACGTTCAATTCTGAGTGCTTATGGAACTGTCGTTCGTCTATGCAGTGTCTTACTCCGAGAGAGAGCAGAGCATACATACTCTGGACACTCCAACTGAAAAGAGAGAGCAGCACCACGTGACCTCACACCAACTGGTTGTACCTCACACCAACTGGCTGATTCATCCAGCTGTATAACAGATGCTAACACATGCTAAAACTTTGACATTTTAGGTCTCACAACAGTAAAATGGTATAGTTTTGTTGTAGTCCAATGTACAGCATATTAATCACTGAAATAAAGCTCAAGAGATGAGCAACATTTGAATGAAACATGAAAGCTCACATTCACCTTTGGGGCCATTTGAATTAGGTCCACTTATGTAAACAAAGTCATTTGTTAAATCAGCAGGAAATTGAATGGTCAGTCTTTTCTAACTACAGTACATAACTCAATTTTCAGAGTGCCAGACTGAATTCATGAATGCACGCAGAGTCTCCTACCATTTTGCCCTGCTCACTCTCCAACATCTCCTCCACCTCCAGGAAACGAATGATGGTGTGTTTTATTCTGTGGAAGAGAGAGCGCTCCCAGTAGATGGCCCCTGCCACGGGTGGCTGGTTCTTACAGAGAGGAGGGTTTTCCTTATGCTTCAGGAATATATCATTAATGATGTCCACCTGTTGAACATAATTAACAGCCAGCTCAGTAGGGATGGATGAATGGACAGATGGAGAGACAGACAGATAGACAGATAGCTAGCTAGAGAAATAGCTAACTAGCTAGCTAGATTGCTAGATAGATTCTTATTAAGAGGAGTGTTGTCCTTGTGCGTCAGGATTACATCAGTGATGATGTCCACCTGTTTAATAAATAACTAAAATAATATTAATAAGTTTAATATATATAGCACCTTTCTCACAGCCAAAGTCACAACAGAGGAAAACAGACAGAGACAGACAAGCGAAAGAAAAATCAGAACAGTCAAATGGATTAAAAATCAGTACAGAGAGTTTAAAGGATTATGTGCCATTGTGTCATTTCATGTGCATCTGAGGTTTGAGTGATTGACTTTATTTCAACGTTGAAATTTTCAGGTTGCCCTAAAGGTCTTGGAAGGTTCCGCTTATATAGTAGTCATGCAGTCCCTGCGGCATTTTGGGACCAAACTGACAAAAGAATGAAAAAATACAGGTCTTTGTGAACTGTGCTCTGAGGGGGGCATGACAAAGCAATCTGTTAAACAGCATTTTAAGGGTTAATTGTGATATGCAAACACACACCCTCTTTCAACCACACAGAGAAGCTAATAACACTGAAAATGCATGCAAGTAGAAGATTACCTCTGGCAACAGCCATGCATTGCTCCTTACTATACGGTGGGTAGTTAAATTGCTAGGTGAATCATTGGTTGGCAGATAAGTTGCAAATTAACTCTCCAGTATTGCTTTGTTACAATACCGGTCTTTTCAGATACTGTACTATACACTTCTCACTAAGCCCGTAGAAGTTGGTTCCAAAGCTGAACAGAATAGTAACTGAAAGCTGCTTCGCTACACTGGGTTCTGACAGCAGATTATAGACCTAGTTGGTGCATATAACTAAAACATATTTGACATGTAATTGGGTCCCGTCCCATTTAATGTTTTAAACATAAGAAGCAATGCCCTAAAGTCCTTAAAAGGACCTCAAAAAATTGGAGTAATGTTGTCAGTTCTTTTTGTTCTTGTAAGAACCCTTGCTGCTGCATTTTGGATCAGTTGAAGCTGTTTGATGATCTTTTTAGGAAGGCCTGTGAAAAGGCCATTGCAGTAATCAACCCTAATGGAAATGTTAATTTATCAATTGCTTTCACGTGACTGTTAAAGATTTAGGAACCTAAGTCTTTTTTCCTTTTTCCCAAATATAATTAATGTAAGCGTAGTGAGAAGTTCTACCAGAAAGACGTAATGCGCGTCATCAATTAGCTGTCCTCCAATCAGCACGTAACATCTGTCTTTTAATACGTCATCTTAAGTACCTGCTTTGCTGCTCACAGGTGTATTCCGCCATTCGCGGTCGGTTGCTCCAAACGCAGCTCTCATCATGTCTCAACGTGATTTTCTGGAATCCATCCAATTTTCTCCCTCTGTCTATACCGGCCATTTGTTTCGCTGTTACAGCAGCTGCAGAAGGTGCATACCTACGACGTCAATTCAAAGGCTGGGGAGATGGTTGTCCTCAGCTTTCAAATTTTGCATCAGATCCGATGATCATGTCATTAACAACGTTCAAATGGCACTCTCCAGAATTCAAGGTAAGCTTCAACTTCTGGTGGTGGTCGTTTTTGTCACTTTTCATACCTTACACCGAAGTGGAAGCATCTGTCACTGTTCATGGTGTTACCTGTGGCATCTGTCATTGTCTGTGTTAATACTTGTTATAAAAGAATTGTACTGTTCTGTAATGCCTGTGCTGAGACCTGAAGCATCCACCACTATCTGTGTCTCATCTGTCATCTCTGCCGCTACTGAAGGCCTCCGTCATCATCTGCGCCAACACTTGGCCATCAGTCACTGGCCTAGTGGTGGCTTCCATTACTGTTTGTTTTGTGTTATAAAATGAATTGTCATGTCATGTCTGCACCAAAACTTATGGCATCTGTTAGAGCCGACAGTGGAGGCATCCGTTTCTGTTTAAAAGCGTACCGAGTGGAAATGTACTGTAATGTTTGCGCCGAATCCTGAGGCATCCGTTTTTTAGCCAATGGTGGAGGCATCCATTATGTATGCGCCGAACCCTGAGACATCCGTTTTCAAGCCGATGGTGGAGGCATCCGTTATGTTTGGGCCGAACCCTGAGGCATCCGTTTTTCAAGCCGATGGTGGAGGCATCCGCTACTGTTTGCGCCGAACCCTGAGGCATCCGTTTCCCAGCCAATCGTGGAGGCATCCGTTGTTGTTTTCTAAATGTCATAAAATGTAATATGATGTTTGTCTGCGCCGAAACTTGAGGCATCCGTCATTAGGCCGATAGTGGAGGCATCCGTTTCTGTTTGTTAAGTGTAAGGACATAAATTGTAACGTTGTGTATGTGCTAAACCCTGAGGCATCCGTTTTCAAGCCGATGGTGGAGGCATCCATTACTGTTTTTTAAATGTAATAAAATGTAACATGATGTATGTTTGCACCGAAACTTGAGGCATCCGTTATCAAGCCGATAGTGGAGGCATCCCTTACTGTCTGCGCCGAACCCTGAGGCAGCCATCATGGAGCTGATAATGGAGGCATCTGATTATTGTTTTCTTAGTGAAATGTACTGTTCTGTAATGTAATGTTTGCGCCAATACCAGAGGTATTTGTCACAAGGTTCTCTGTCTTTCGCCTTTCACTGTCTATTTAGTACTGGAGGCTTTTCTGTCTGTACTGATATTGGAGGCATTCTTCGCTGAATATGTCAATATTGGTGGCGTCACGAGGCATTTTGTCTTCTGCTTTACTAACCTGTCTATATGTCATGCAGTCAGTCTTTTTATTGTTTTCTCTGTTCCCGGATGTTGGATTTCCTGTCACCTGAGCAACTCCCTGGAATCAGCGAGTCGTGGTTCTGCCCAAGGTTTCTTCCTCATTAAGAATATTTAGGGAGTTTTTCCTTGCCCCGGTGTTCCGGGGTGACCCAGGATTGTGCTCTTGAAATCCTCTGTTTCCTCTTTTGATGTACTATGTGTTGTCACATTAAATGTTTTTGATCAGGACAAAAGACAGAGCCTATGCCAAAGTTTGTTATCGAATAAATTATCATTAAGTTATCATTTACTCAGAGTCTTTCTGGTTGAACTTGAGTTTTGTCTGCATTCAGCTACAGAAAATTGTGTGACATTCAGGGCTTAATTTGGTCAACACACCCATAGAGAGACTCAAGGCCTACGGTAATGTTCCTGCTGCTAAGATTTTAATTGGTGGTGCTTTAAATTTGAGATTTTAAAGGGGACATAGATGGTTGACTGGAGTATAGTAACGTCTCTTATATTGGAGTATTGTAACTTCTCTATTATTGTAATTTTCTTATATTCAAATAGCATAGTTTTGCATTTTATGTCCACTTTAATTGGTAGTGCTTTGATTTTGACATGTAACAGTAGCGCAACTCAGCCACAAGTCACACCATAAAGTGCTGCAAGATCTACATCTTAAATTAGTTCACAGGGCCATTTCTGGATGAATATTACAGACACAGCCCACAGTATCAAAACTCAAATGATAAAAAAAATCCACATACCTCTTTGCTGTACTGTGCTAGAATGTCATTAAATTTCTGCATCATTTGGTTGTTGATGGCTTCTCTGGAGCGAATGTGTTTGAATTTCAGCAACATGTCGAAAGCTGCTGCTGCCGATCTCAGTGTTTTGAAAGACTGATCGATGAAGTTGATGGCCTCTCCCTCAATTGCCTTGGTGGACAAAATGCAAATTAAATCACTGACATGTCCACAGCAAAACCAAAAGAGCTTGGCCAAACCAAAAGAACATATTTGGACAAGATATCTGTCCAAATTGCCGTATGTATAAAGATGTGTGTATCTGTGGGTAAAATGTATCCTTCACTCCACACATAATGCCTGTGACCCCGTGACTTCTTTGATGGCTATAAGTTTATATTTGTAACAAAACACAAGGGTAAATTTAGTGTTAACAATTTCCTGATATCTTAACTTTCTAAAAATTATATTCTGATGGAGTAAATACGCACCCCATATTTTATGTGTGATTTAACTTATTCAAGAGCTTTTGACTAACTAGAACTATTGACTAACATGCTCGCATTTTTACCTAAAGGCCAATTTGCAGTCAAGCTAATAAATCTTGCGTAAAACATTGGCAACAGATGTTGTGTTCCGGGACTAATAGTAGTTTCAGTCTTACATCCTTGACAAAAACATTACACACTCAAACACTTCTTCAAACCCATCTGAACAAGATGGATATCACACATGACCGAGAAAACACTCAAGAAAGCAGAACTTTAAGTTGCCATTTGATGTGCCAACGTCTATGCTGTTCCATTTTTTTTGTAAGCAATGGGCTCTGCAACACCCTAACAGACAGAAATATTGTCTCTTTCATGTCATATTTTGTCAAGCAATGTCGTCTGTACTGGGTTATAAATTGGCCTTTGCACACACAACTTTTCTGACAGCTTTCTTACACCGTAGAATAGAGTCGTCTTTACCTACCTGAACTTTGGTCTTGAAATCCTGCATGACCATTTTCCAGCTGCCCATCTTGCGAATATTAAAGGGATCAAAGTTAAGCTCTTCAATGGGCTTGACCAAACTGTCCACCCAGGCCAGCACGTCATCGATCCGCTTTGGGTCACCAGTCACTGCTTTGAGTTCTGGCCCAAAGATGTTATGGAACTCCTCCAGAATCTATTTGTGATAACCCAAAAGGATTAGGTGAAGTTCTATGGAGGTAATTTCTTTTCCGACATCACAATTATCACAGTGAAATAGAAAATGCCTTTAACCTGTTTACTGCCTGAGGCGAATATATGCGCCCACAATGAGTGTGTTCTAGAATGCCAAGGGCGAGTATATGCGCCCAAAGAGCATCATCATTGGCGGGATACTGTTTAACCAATTAAAACATTGATGTGGTGGTGTTACTACGTGGTTAGGATAGTAAACATACCATACATTGATCGTGATTGGGTTACATTTACAAATATGCTAATTACATTGTTCATTCATTAAAAAAAAGTTTGCTGAAGCTAATCGGCACTAGCTAGCTAACAGAGCAATCGGTTGATCAGAGATCTTCATAACGACAGCTTCATAATGACAGCGAAGTGACAGCGAAGAGGAGTTTTTTGGGTTTCTGGTCCTCAGAGAATATGGAGCTCTACTGATCCACATGAGTTTTTTTCTTCTTTTTTCAGTAGCGAAGTTGTGGATTTGGTCGTAGCTGAGACGAATCGCTACATTGAAGGGTTAGTTTCCTCAAGCGAACTAGACATTAACTCTCGTTTCAGAGATTTAAAAAAAACAGACCGAGCTGAAATTGAGGCATTGCTGGCCATACAAATCTGGATGGGTCTGCTCAGAAAACCTCAGATTTCTGATTATTGGAGCACCTGCCAAGATTCATTGGGCCTCACACCAAATTTCGCTGGTGTGATGACCCGAAATCGATTTCAGTTGTTGTCGTCCTGCCTGCACTTCTGCGACAACACACAAAGAGTCGAGAGAGACCAACCAGGCTACTACCCTCTTTTTAAAATCCGCCCTCTCATGGAGTTAGTCCTGGCAGGTTTCCAGCAAGAGTATTATCCCCACGAACACCTCTCTATAGACGAGTCAATTGTGTCTTTCCGTGGAAGAGTGTTTTTCCGTCAGTACGTGCCATCTAAAAGAAACCTGTCCAACCTGTTTCAATCCAACAGTTCTTTCAGTCAGTTTCAATTAGTTTGTACATATGTTTTGATTCAGGGTTTATTGTTCATTTTTACAAATCTATACAGCACTTGAACTGATAAGCCCACTGTGCATATGTACATATTTTTAGAAATGAAAATTCTTTTTTTGTTCATTTTTACAAATCTATAGAAAACCTGAACTGGTATCATAACATTGCAAATGTCTACAAATGGGTCATTCCATGCCAAACCACTCAATTTTTTTCCACCCCCCCTCCGATTTTGATGACATTTGGCATGCTCATGGGCATCCTTGAGAAATGACAACATACCAATTTCCAGCTCATTCGGACCATTTTTCACGAATCTAGAGAGTTTTGAAAATTTCACCATTTTTGCATCGATTAGTGACCATGCAACAGAAAAGTGGCTACATTTTGAAAACCCATCACTCGATTTCCATAAATTTGGTATCATTACAAAGGGGAGACATTCCCATTTCAAATGATATATAACACGATGACCTTTCAAGGTCATTGCATTTTCAAGGTCATTTGATGTGCGCTTGACCTTTGACCTAATTTTTCAGACAATGAGTATCGATCAATTTTGACAAAATTTTATTATCTGTTAGGCAAAGAAGTATCAATTATGCCTGCAAAGTTTCAGTTTGGAGAATCAAATGGTTTGGGAGATATTCAAGGAAGACTTTTTGATATACAGGGTGTTCCAGAAATAAATGCTGGTAAATAGACAATGTCGAGTAGTAACATTTATATTTACGTTTAGGCTACACAAATTTGCTGTAAACAGTGCTATGGTAGATATTCAAGGAAGTCTGTTTGATATACAGGGTGTTCCAGAAATAAATGCAGGCAAAAATGCAATATCAAGTACCATTTTACACTCACATACAAATTTATGGTAAATGGTGTCATAATGACCTTAAATACCTTGAACCTGCAGCTAAATGGCAAGGTTGCTTGATTAGAGATGCTCAAGCCATACTAGATTCTGCACAAAGTTGTCTAGCAGCCAAGTACTATAGAATACCATAGGTCTTAATCTCTGTTATAGTCACTTTCCCCAAACTGGTCAACATTGCCACAAATGGCTGGATGCAAAAAAATGTCTGAAAGGCTGTTTTATGGAAATGAATGAATCTTTCTTCATGGAATTTTACCAATAGACCTGTCAGTATTTGGTTGTGCTGCTGGATCATGCTCTTGCTAAAAAAAAGACAATTAAAATATTATCATGATAAAACACGAAGTGTATATGTGACCCATCACACCAAAACAGGTATTAAGTGGCATGTGGTGGTTCTAAGATATGGCCCAATATAGTTGCAGAGGTCATGCTGGGCCAATTTTGTGTTTTACACATTTTTGTTTAATTAGGCTTGTGGACTTTCACCTTCTGACCATAAAATCAACAAACTACAAATTGCTACTTTCTCAGCAGTTTCTGTAACGTCATATCAGATACATCAGAATTTGCAATTTTCTTCTTTTCAGACTGTGAATTAGTACTGTACTGAGTAGTAAGTACTGTCAGGATTTCTGTTGGTGAACTTCCATGAAGAAAAATTCATTCATTTCCATTAAACAGCCTTTCAGACATGTTTTGCATCCAGCCATTTGTGGCAATGTTGACCAGTTTGGGGAAAGTGACTATAACTGAGATTCAGACCTGTGGTATTTTACATATAGTACTTGGCTGCTACTTGGTGCAGAATCTAGTATGGCTTGAGCATCTCTAATCAAGTAACCTTGCCATTTAGCTGCAGGTTCAAGGTATTTAAGATCATTATGGCACCGTTTACCATAAATTTGTATGCGAGTGTAAAATGGTTGATATTGCATTTTTGCCTGTATTTATTTCTGGAACACCCTGTATATCAAACAGACTTCCTTGAATATCTTCCATAGCACTGTTTACAGCAAATTTGTGTAGCCTAAATGTAAATATAAATGTTACTACTTGACATCGCTTATTTGCCAGCATTAATTTCTGGAACACCCTGTATATCAAAAAGTCTTCCTTGAATATCTCCCAAACCATTTGATTCTCCAAACTGAAACTTTGCATGCACAATTAATACTTCTTTGCCTAACAGATAATAAAATTTCGTCAAAATTGATCGATACTCATTGTCTGAAAAATTAGGTCAAAGGTCAAGCTCACATCAAATGACCTTGAAAATGCAATGACCTTGAAAGGTCATCGTGCTATATATCATTTGAAAGGGGAATGTCTCCCCTTTGTAATGATACCAAATTTATGAAAATCGAGTGATGGGTTTGCAAAATGTAGCCACTTTTCTGTTGCATGGTCACTAATCGATGCAAAAACGGTGACATTTTCAAAACTCTCTAGATTTGTGAAAAATGGTCCGAATGAGCTGGAAATTGGTATGTTACCATTTCTCAAGGATACCCACGAGTATGCCAAATTTAATCAAAATCGGAGGGGGGGCGGAAAAAAATTGAGTGGTTTGGCATGGAATGACCCAAATGTAGAATTGTATTTGCATATATGTACAAATGTATGCAAAGCATAGAACTGATAGTTTACAGCCTTTACAAATGTAGAAATCTCTACTGTTCATTTTTAAAAATATATACATCTAGAAGTCATTAGCTGAGCTGTTACCAGATGTTGGCTAAGTTACCACCTTCCACTTACAGTATATTATGTTTTAACATCACTTGTCCCTGCCACGTGTTCCACTAAATCATTGCTGCTAAAATATCCCATATGGGCTTCCTCAAAGCTCACAATGTTGGGTTTCTCGATCAAGCAATTTTGACTATACCCTTATATAGAAAAATGAAACATGGCTCTAACTTGAGGAGCCAAACATGGCAATGATATGCACTGTTTGCAGCTGGCACCATGTATTTTGCACTGCATATGAAAGACCAATGCCTCACTAGTGAGAGCATGCATGGTCCCACATTTATTCTGGAAAAAAGTATCTTTTACATCTTTTACATTTGCTTGCTAGTTGTATGGAACAAGTGTTCAAAAGTTGATGCCATATGTATTGTCAAATTGTACAGATCTTTGAAAGCCTGATGTCTACAAGATGAAAAAAAAAAAAAAAAAAACAGATGAACTCAACATTCTGTCACTATAACTCCAAAGAGTCACATCGATTCATTAGGGGTACTATCAGTGTGCATTATTTATGTCATATTGCTGAAATGATGTAATCTACATTTATTTAAATGTATAAATTCTACATTCCACAAATGTTCATGTCTTTGTACTTTGTTTTAGGTAATAAATCACCTAATGCACCTAAAATTAGTGTCAAATAACTGCTTTTTCTAATTATCACAATGAAGTGCACAGTGTTTTTTGGCAACCCTAAAGAATGGCAATGGCCTTATTTAATTTGTTATTTGACTAGCCATTTAAAACGTTTCAAAAATAGGAAAATAAATAGTTTATACAGAGCTTGCCAAAATTCAGAAGAAATCTTTTGATTTAGAATGCAAGTCGGCCATATTTGTCTGGCAGTGAGGGGTACAGCATTCTAGAATTCCGAGGCAGTTAGAGAGTTAAAATAATTCTGCAACAACCATACAAATATATTTTCAAAGAGGTAAAGAGGTATTGTTATTTTATCAACTTCTCCTATTGCAGTGCAGGATAACCAATATATTTTTTTCCTTGTTACAATATTTTCTTTTAATATTTTGGTATATGCTTTCATATGTCAAGAGAAACTGACCTGGAGGATATTGTAAAGGTCTTGACATATTGAGGCCATGTAGTCGGTTTTCTCGAAGAGTTTTTTACGGTCAAACTCCCAGCGTGGGTCTCGACCTGACACCTCAATCCTTGATCGCACCTCGAAATAACAGGCCTTCCACTGGTCCAGCACATGCTTTCCATCCAGGGTTTTGGCCTTGGCCACTTCCCTCTTGTCTCTGTGCATTAAGATAAAAACACAGATGAATACATCAGAGGGACAGTGCATGTTAGATGTTCTGGTTATAAAAATTAAACAGTTTTTTCAACGCGCAAAAAAAAAAAAAAAAAATCCACGAGCATTACCGTGGACAAAGCCTTAGAATAAAGATGTCTATCTCCTTTGTCTGCATTTAATATTTGCAGATGTGTGTCCAGAACCTCAGTCATCCCTATGCCTTTAATATCAACTGACCTGCAATTTTGTTGATGGCTTCTCTGGAGCGAATGTAATTGAGTTTCAGCAACATGTCAAAAGCTACTGCGGCTGATCTCAGTGTTTTGATCTCACTAACCTTTTAATGCCATTGCGCAGATGAAGTACATTCATTTTTTTGACAATTAGATAAGTACAATTCCAGGGGAGCAGGGAGGCTGCCTCAAATAACATGTAGCTTAACTTTTTGTAATTATAAGTATGCTGTAACTCAAGCATGTTGCTGTTCTCAAAATCACTCAACAGTTGGAATTACACAGACGAGCATAACAACATAACTTGCAGAAAAATATGCAGATAACAGCACAACATGGGGTAAAACAGTAAATTTTGACTTACTTGAAAATGATGCGCACATTAACCACACGTGCCACTCGCTCAGACAGTTCCCAGGCAATCCTCTCCATGAGGGGGACCATGCGCTCGTCTGTGTTGTAATGGCTGGAGATGATCCACACCATACGCAGTCCATTCATCATCAGAGGAATAGTGTCCAGAATCACACCGAAATCCACTCCCGTGGCTAAATTCTGCAAAACAGCCATCACATTATTTAGTACAAATACTTTTATATCAACATACTTGCTCTAACTCTTACTTTTTAGTCTTCGGAAGTATAGATTCTTCCTTCATTCAACATCCAAAATTCCATCAAATTATAAATTCTGGGCAACGGTGCCTTAATTAGGTAAATTAACAAAAGATGCCACTCGATGTAGCTATCTAGATAGGTCGTCCAAAGCAAAGTTTTCGGTAAGTAATACTTTGTTAGCCAGTGTAGGCAACGAGATAGCACATCTTACCTTAAAGTGCCTCTCCAGAGTGCTGAGGAACCTCACGTTCTCTATAGATTCCACGTGATACTTGCTGAGTTCCATCACAGTAAGATCGAGGTTCTGCACAGTCACAGGGTCTGCCCGTGACATCACCTCTAGAATCTTCTTCACTGCTGTCAATTTGACCTGCTCGATCAGAGCACTCAGGATGGCCGCCCGTTCACGCCAGAAATCTATCTCTGCCATTGGCCCTGGTGCCTAATGAAAACAATGAAATGAAACCACTACTGACAGTTTGTAAAAAGGGTGCTATGTGTAGGATTGTGACCAAAACTGGTGGTACAAGAACACATTGCATTTATACAGTGTTTTTCAAGACACCCAAAGCGCTTTCCACTGAAGAGGATCACACTACCTGGCTGATACCCTGCAGCCATTAGACACCATAACGTATAAGGAACACACACCATCTTAAAGAGGAGAGTGGGGGAATGAGTCAATATTGGCCAATTATACCAGGGCATGACTGGGGGAGGGGGGGGGTCAAGAAAATTTAGGCAGGACACCAAGGAGAAACCTACTCTTTATATTAAGTGCCATGGAATCGGTTAGTCAGGAAGTCAGTTTAATGCCTCGTCTGAAGGACGGCCTCTCCTTCAGCACAGTGTCCTCATCACTGCTATGAGGCGTCCAGCAGTGACAAGAGTGATGATCTGATCTGACGTCAAAGATTCTAGATGATGCTAGTACAATTACACTGATCTGTTGAATGCTGATGGCCCTGGCCTGATGCAAGCCCCACTGCAAAATGAAGACATGTCATGTCCTGCCAGTCCTGGAGACAATATGCCACTTGCCCTTGTTCTAGGCTATAGCTTAGCTTAACTATTAATGTTTGCTAGTGCCCAGCAGTAGCTAATGCTAACAGCTGAATTACATTATCACTGTTGGAAATGGGCATGGATGGGCCAAATTTCATCGCACCTGCCGTATTTTCAGAGGTTTTCCTGCCAACTGTACAAATTTTGCATTTTCCACCTTCTTGGATTAAAATATTGGCAAGGCAAATTCCATTTTTTACATTTACCCAAGTGTTTATGGACTGGGTTGATATGCCTCTATAATGCTGGCATACTAAAAACAAATACTGTCTTGGGCAAAATTGTTGGTTAGCTAATTAGCAAAAAACTGCTTTCTGACTTCTAGCTTCGATGGGAAACAGAGCCACTGTGACGAAATTTCACAAAATATGGTGGACATTCAAACAAAGATGTGTAGAGTTTACATGTCAAGTTTCACCAAGTATGGGCAATTAGAATTCAAGCTATGGACTGTGAAACAACTGTAAACTACGTCTTCAATTTTGATTGACATGCACCTTTGAAAGGGTACAACAAGTCGATTGTACTACCTCTTCTCCTATTCTTCCTGCTGATTCGTGTTCCTCAATCAACTTTTGCGGACTTTCATCATGGCGGCGACGAGAAACTACAGCAAGGTACTGCCTGTCAAAACTATTTTATTAATAAATGTCGTGTACACTTACAAAGTTCTCAGTGCCTCGTTTTTAATGTCAGGACCTGTGTTATACTACCGATGGAGTGTGGAGTTTCTTCGAGCTGTTTTAATGGTTTAAAAATAGCGTAGTCGTCATGCTTCGTCTGAGGGCACCTACCACTTCCATTGTTAGCCTTCTGGGACAAACGCTAAAAAATAGTTAAACTCTGAATGCAACAGGCTAAATCAATTTTGCTCCCCAGTACACATACCAACTCGGTATGATGTTTTAACATGCCAATTTTCATTTTACACCTGGATTAAAATCTGTATAATCCATCTGAGTATCAGGTTATTTATCCTTTTTTAACCTACATAACATACAATAAAACAGATCACAAACCTGTGGTTTTTTTCTCTGTTGTTCCTCTATGACGATGGTGATTTGGGTTTGCCAGTTCATCACACACTGCTCAAGCTTTTCTACTATCTCCCGGTTGGCTAGGAGCACCTCCACCGATGGCTCTAAATCAAACTCAGGAATATGCAGCTTGATCTCACCTGCAAGAAAACAGAGATACAGGTCAGTGTGAGGACACATGCAAGGCAGCACCAACTAAGAAAAGGATGATGTTCAGTGAGGCGGCCATTATTGTGGAATAAGCCACCAATTGATTGTGAAAGGGCCCTAAGATAAAGGAACTAATTCTTTGTGTAAATTGCCCCGCACTGGTAATGAGTAATATTGATGGTTTGAGCACTGATCCCATGACTGTATTTAAATGCAGGATGTATGGCTTGATATCACCTGTAACAATAGGCTACAGTTCAGTGTTACGTGCAAGGTAACGCAAAATGCAGAAATGAACAAACTGGTTTGAGAAAGTAAGACTATCCAAGTCCAAAACACAAAAACTTGAAAGAAATTTTAAATTCTAGACAACCGTAACACATCATGCTCAACAATGAATGCAGAATTCACACTGTCACACTTTTTTTGAGGTGCTCGAATTTAATTATTTCTTTATGGAATGACGCAGCTGAGAAGCAGTTTAACTGTTGGAATGGTCCTCACTGTGCAAGGCACAAATAGAAAAAACAGCGAGGCTTCCAAAAACACAGAGCATCTGTTGAAATTTTGGAGTGCCATTTTGTTTTTTTGTTTGTTTGTTTTTTTAAAATGAGTTACTGCACTGCATGTAACGCATATTACTCATTACAAGAGTTTTTTTTAATAATACATCATCCAGATACAAGTAAAACATAGTGGCTCACCTTCCAGCTGCTGGAGAGTCCTGTCAATGTGGCCGAGGAATTTATGTGTGCTGTTGAGCAGCTCGTCCCGAATCATCATGGATCCACGAGTCTCTGCAGGCTTGTTTTCCTCCAGACCACTCTCCAGAGTGTCTCTGTCCAAGGACATCCTTTGCTGGTAGCCTCCGTTGGAAAGCTTCAGTTGGTTCCAAGACAGCAGCGGAATGTACACCTAACACATTGAATAGAATAGAACAGAATAGAATAATCTTTGCTGTCATTAGCTACATTTACATAGACAGTTTTTTTTCTGATTGGAATAGATTTAATCCGATTGTCTGACCTGAATTTACATGACAGTTACAAAAATGACACAATCGAATTGAACCGAATCGAATAGCCACTGTCGCGCACAGGTAGAAGGTTAGATGTATGTCTTATCGCTAGTTGGACCTGAACATGTCACAGAACCCCACCAGAAACAATCGGAATAAGTGTGTGATGGTCAACACCACCCCTTCCAATCCGATTAAAATTTTAAAAATAAAGGTTTATTCCAATTAAAGTGTTCATATGTACATTTTTTATTCCAACTGAGTAGTTATTAAATTTCTAATCAGAATAAAAGTGTCTATGTAAGTGTAGCTATTGTACCGTGTAGGGTGAAAGTTAAAGGGCCATCTAAAACAGTGCATTTAAAAAAACAAATATCTATGTTTGAGAGTAAAACATAGATAATAAAAACTGTCACACCCCTTATAGAAAGGTGCTGGATCTAAAACAAATAGTATCAAAAAATTAAATAGAAAGGCTGCACTATTTAGGTTACCATAATGCAAACTTAATAAAAGAAAATATTTGCTAACAGAACTAATGTGTGCAGACCACTTCTTTTTCAAACAGATCACATTATTGATATGTATAAGAACAAACTTAGTCAATAGTATAAAGAACAAAAGATAAAGGTGCTATATGTAGAATTGTGGGCAAAACTGGTACTACTATGAAATTCAAAGTACTGTAAAGCATTGTTCCCCGTGTAGAGGCAAGAGGCAAATACAAAATATAATACAGTATAACATAATATAATATACAAAACATAAACACAACCTGTGGGTTGTAAATGTAGATTTACAATGTGTATATTTTAGCTGTAGTACTGTTTTTAGTAAAATCAGTATTTCAGTTTGACGTTTCCTTATCCTCTGGTGACATATCCGGACCATTTCATGATTACTTATCGTAAATGTCTTACATGTAGCACCTTTAATAATGAATTTACCACAGCAGAGACACAGAACAGAACACAACAGAAAAAAACACTCAAAAGGGGTAGTTGGTACACACGTGATTGAGGATGTCCTTGAGCATCGACAGGGAATGTCCGTTTAGCATCCCAAACTCAAGTAGCTTCGGCATGACCGTGTTGGCCTCATTAATGTCTAAAGGTTCATAGATGGGCTCTACAAAGATCAAGTGAAAGCACATAAAGAACACAAAAAAGGATCAAATTTCACTTCCAGAAAACCTCTGTGCTGACAGTATCTTTAGCATTTGGTTATGCAAGACTGTTTTTTCCCCTGCACATACAAAGTCACAAGGATACAAGGATATTTATTTGTCACATGCATTGACATACTGGGTGGTAGGACATGCAGTGAAACTGTTGATTGTGAGTATAGACTGTGCATAGGGAGTGGGGAGTAAAGTGCGTAGAATGCAGTTAGGAGGGATGACTACCAGATGAACCAGATGAAGGGCAGAGGTAGAAAAGGTGAGGGGGGGTGGGATAGAATGCATAAAGTGCAGTTGTGGTTGGGAGGGAGAACTGGCTGTGCTAGCAGATGATGGGATGTGTGTGTGGGGTGGCGCTGCGTGTGCAGCTGAGGTGGGATTGGACAAATGTGTGTGGAGAGGGGCTGAGGGCGGCAGGGGGCAAAGCTATATGCTGTGTGAATGTGTGAGGGAGGGCTTGAGCCGTGAGGTTATGAGGGCTGTGTCCTGAGGGCTGTGTCCTGTGTGCTGTGTGTGTGTGTGTGTGTGTTGGGGGGGGGCATATGGCAGAGAGCAAGGCTATATGCTGTGTGTGTGTAGGGTTAACATAACACGGTTCCTTACAGCCAGTTTCCAAAGTTCTCATTTCTCATATCAACTGTTGTCATTCATGTGGGTTTCAATATGAGTGATATGAACACAGCTGATGATACTTATAAAATTACTAATAGAATTGCAAGAACATGTGTGGTCCAGAGGAACATGTCAGGATTCTGTGGTTTTGAGCTCTGTCTTCTGACTTCCAGGTTTTGTTTGATTCACCATGTGCTCCTTTTGTTTCCCCTTGTGTTCCTGCCAGGTCTCCTTCCCTGCATCCGAATACCCTTACTAGCCGCCTGCATAGTAGCCAAAAATGAGGAAGCCACGACCTAGAACATCCGAATACCTTAGTAAGCTTTCAGTAGTAGGCGAAGCCGGGCCAAAAGTACCCGGATGGCTTGCTATTTCTGGTAGTATTTTGCAGTGTGCAAGCGAATTACACTACGCTATCCCAAAAGTCACCGGGAGGTTGAAAACCGTAGAAGAAGAACCAAAAACTTCCCGCTCGTTAAAAGTAACCAAGATGGCGGAGACTCCGGTCGCTTGTCTGACAGTGTACAAATGTGCACTTCAGTAAATAAAAGCCATGTAAATAGTTGTTCACGTCACAAATGCACATAAATGTTGAGGTTATCTGATAAAAAGCAGCTAACCGTTTACTATAAGCTGGCAAAATCATGACGTTAATGTAAACATCCGGGTCAGAGGACGTGCAAGATGACGATGTCGTAGTACGTCCGAATTGTACCTGCTACTGGCTAGTTTTCTACGTAGAAGCTACTACTGTAACGGTCGAGTGGTAAGCACTGCATAGAACGCAGTGCCTACTAAGGTTTCGGATGCAGGGCTTGTCTTCTCCCCCTTGCCTTATTTGCTCTGTTGTTCCTGTGTTCTAATTCCCTGGTCACTGTGTTCACCTGTTCCTCATATTGTGAGCCTTGTGCTCCCATTGTGAACACCTGTTCCTGATTGTTTCCTCGTTTGCCCTTGCTGGTCTTGCCGAGTCTATTATGTCCTAGTTGTCTGCTTGTTTTCCCTTATTGTGTTCACCTGTGCCCTGTTCTCCCTTGTCCTATGGTGTGTCTTGTCTGATTAGTTTTCCTGTGTATTTAAGCCCTTGGGCTCTATTTTCATGATCATGGCTCTGTTCCAAACGGAAGGCAGCTGCCTCGATGACTCCCTCCTTTAATAGAGAGGTGCCTAATTAGATATGACTACGGGGTGAAGGCAACTTCTATAAATACTGGTTTGGAACGGGATTTTAAGAGAGCAAAAGTTGGGGTATGACGTTAGCACGTAGCAAGAACGTGAAACTAGCTGACGTAAGCTAGTTGGCTAACGTTAGTCAGTTGACTGACAGACCATACATAAATCCTACAATACGCTGTTAATAGTTAAAGTGGTTGGATATTTAGATAGTACATTGTTGATTTCTCATCTAAATTGTAAAAATGCAAGCGATACAGTGCCAAACAAATAAGATGTTGATACCGACAGCAACCGTAAGATTCATGTCGGCCGCCATCTTTATTTACTTTTGACAGTTGTTTGAAAGTTAGTGCACAGAATTCTGGGTAATAGGGAGCTTGAAGGAATCATCGAAGCTGCCTTCAAAACTGCCTGTCGCGCGGACAATTTGAAGGCAACTGCTGCGACAGGAAATAAGAACTTTAACAGTTTGGAACAGCATTCGATGACTCGCTGCCGCGTTACGCAACTACTTAGGCAGCGAATTTAGCCATTTGGAACAGGCTCCATATGTGCACTGTTTGAAGTCTGTCACGCAAGTTGGGGGCGGTCCAGAGACAATATGCTATTTTGACAACAAGAAAAGTTAACACTGCACCTGGCACATGGTTCAAAAGAGTTGGTCTAATTAATTTACTTACTTAATTAATCATAGGTGTGTTTGGGGTGTAACATGCAATAAACCAATCAGAATTTATACTCTCATTCCCTTTAAAAGCCAGCCGTGCTTTTTCCATGGCCTGTTGCCATTAGCAATGCCTTTAGTGCATAGCCATCATCCCCTAATAGTCGCTCATCAAAGCGTTATGTGCCCATAAAATAGTTTTTCAGCAATGCACGACTGATTACCGAGCAGGTTTTTCTCGGCCATTAGCAGATTTGTTTTTTATATTTTAGCATCTGGTGAGCTTTTTCCCTAACACGCCCATAAGCATGCAGTGTCATCTCCTACCTAGAAAACGTATGTTTCTGCCGGCGAACGATGTGCTCGTACAGAATAGTAATGACAGCATGCGCATGTCGGGAATGCACAGTGCGCCACGGCACGGCCCCTTGTTTATTTGTGCCTTGTCAGATTGTCTGTTTCTGTTCACTGTTTTTGCTCTGTTTCTGTTACCTGGTCGGTGCCTGTTCCTGTTCACTGTTTTTGCTACCTCTCCCCCTACCTATTTTGCTAACTGTTCCTGTTCCCTGGTTTTTGCTCTGTGTTCCTGTTATCTGGTTGTTGCCCTTTGGTATGTTCTGTATTCTGTTTCTACCTGCATTTTGCCCCGTGTGTCTGTGAAGTTCTGTTTCAGCTTATTTTTATTGATAGTCTGCTTGTGTTTCTGTTCACCCCTGTGGATTTCTGTTTTCCCTGTCTTGTGAATAAACCCTTTTTTGGACATTCATTTTTGTGTGGTGCATTTGGGTCCAGTCCTGCTTAACACTTGACAGAACATCAGGCAGAGTAGCTACAACAGAAGGTAAATCAATCTTAAAACATTTTTAGGAAACAATTTTGAAACATGGAGTGATGGGCAACCTGGGTTCAGAAGCTACAGTCTAGTACCACACTTTCCAAATCACCTGCTTCTAGCTGTGCATTTAATACCAGTGATTTTACTAATTAAATCCTCCACCTGGCTGAAGACCTGTGCTAGTTAGAATCAGCTGATTTAGTAAATAGCTGGGGAGGTGGGTGGAGGAGATGCTGGTGGAGGTGGGTGTTGGTGGTTGGTGTAGAGGGGTGGAGATCCATGACTCCAGTGGGAATTTTTCTGATCAAAAGAGTGCTCTTCTCTCCCATTGTGACTACCATCCCTTTCCTCCTCTCCCTCCTCCATCTTTCTTTTTTCTCTCTCTCTCCCCCTCCTTCCACCCCACTGGCACTCCTCTTTTTCATCTGCCTGCCGCCAACCCCATCGTCATGGTGATTTACAGCCGTGGCTGACGCGGTATTGTAGTTTTTTTTTTTTTTAAAGCCAGGTTGCCCATCACTGGAAACATGTAGCCTTCCTCCTTTCTAATGTCCACAAATAATACTGTGCTGAACACAGCACAAATTCTACTAACCATCTCTTTACATAGGTACCTTTGATGTTCTCTACACATCTGTTTGCTATTATGTCCTCCTTTTGTAAGTCGCTTTGAATAAAAGCGTCTGCTAAGTGTAATGTAATGTAATGTAATGAACAGACCACTAAATTCTGACCACTTACCCTTGGTGTTCCGGAGGAAGAAAAAGATGTTGGACTTCAGGAATTTCTCTGGGACATGGTTGACTGACACATGAAGCTCAATGTGGTACACAACTTGAATTTCAAACCTCTAGTAAATAAAAAAGTAGAACATTTGAGGAAATGCATTAAAGAAACCATGTTTTAAAATGTTGATAAATGTGACATCCAGTTCTATCTTCCAATAAAATCCCACCATAGCATAACTGTTGTTTTAAACTATGATCAGATCAAGAACAGATGGGGCAGCCATTGATACTCCCATTGTCACCTCCAGAGCACCTCCCCCACCTGCCTCTGACAACGACCCTGACATTGACCGCACAACCTGCGTCATCACACCTCCCAACCTGCCACCTCTGCTTACGGACCCCCCGTACTCACCACTCCCCATTCCCACCATCCCTCCAGCAGTCATTTGATTCCTCACATAATTGCCAATTAAGGTTATATTGACTAGCCTTAAAGGCCTAGTGAAATGCAACACCTTATGGCATGCAAAATCACAGTTTAGGTTCTCCTTGACCATTTTCTGTGACATTCGCCGTCACAGCTTTTCGCATAACAAAAGGAGAGCAGAATTTTGAACTTCCCGCCGACAAATCTCTGGGAATTCTTTCTCTGCGTGGCCATTGTGGCCGGAGCTATGTGTGACGTCACGAGTTGGACCGCTCTCGAGCTGTTTGTATTCACTTGCGCTGTTTTCCGTCTCGACTATCGAAGTTTCTCTAAAGTTTTTGAATTATTATCGGCTTTCTGGTTAGCATATATATTCATATGTGAATAGAGGAGATTGTCTGGAATCTGGCAATATAAGAACCATGATGGTGGGATATTCAGTGGCTTATCGATGTCTGTGCCTGACGAAAATAAGGGCATATGTTCCATGTAATGAAGGATGTTATATCAGGATTATACAGGATTATGGATGTTATGCAGAAATGTTCAGTCATTTCAAAACTGTATGAAAGGTGTCTTGACAGAAATGCATGCTAGCAGTAGAATGGGTAAGTTCTGCTATTATGCATTGACTGATATCTGGATAATTAAAATGGGCGAAGTAAAAATTTGTCAAGTCATTATATAAATAATGATGGCAAATATTTGATCCCTTGTTTTAACGTGATAAATTAACGTTATAATATGTAGGCTACTTGGTGTCGTTGGAAAGCTGAGGGTCTGTAGTTTGTAGTGATGTGCGTGTCTTATCTCTCCGATCACGGGTTCGCGAGTAATTTCATCGAGAGTAATGCATGTGCAAAGCGCTAATATGAGAGATTTTGGCGAGTCTTTAAATATTAATATCTCGCCGATACTTGGTCACAAAAATAAGCGGGAGGTCACGTTGTAAAGCCCTGGTTCTGTTGTTTTGTTTTGGTATAAGTGACCAGTGATAAGCCAACAATGTAGGATGTACCGTTCCGGAGTATTTCAACAGAGAAGAATGGGTGTAAATTTGGACGCATTTTGCGTCCATCGGGCCCATAAGGTTAGTCATGGAAGTGAAAGAGAAGAGGAAAGGAGCAGGGAAGCGGTGTATTGCTGGTGGATGCAGCAACACAAACGCCGAAGGGGTGTCGATGTGTCTGTTCCCGAAGGATAAAGGCAAGTTTATCATGGCGATTACCGATTGAGTTCTGTTTCGGTCTTCAGAGTAGTTGAAGTATTTTGCTAGGGCGTGGAAGCAAGCTAGATGTATTTGTGGCATTTTGGTTGTATCAGGTTGTAACCTGAGTGAGTGGCTGTGCGTGTGAGAGTGCTGGGATGCGTTTCCCAACACCATAGTTGCTAACCAGTTAGCATCTTAGTTGGTTGGCAATGGGAAATTGCATTGCAACCAACAAAGTAGCTAACTTAGTAAGCAACTACGGTTTTGGGAAACAGACCCCTGATCAGCTGATAGGAGTCACTAAAAGTACCCAAACAAAAGCCTAATCCCCCTATTTATCGCCCATTGCCGTGATTGTGGCCACGCTCAGCATCATGGTTAAGTTCAGGCTCGAATCTGTAAGGTTCTATCCCATGTAAAGTCTCTTCACTCTGCTCAGTTTGTTCCTCTTCCCTTTCTGTGTCTTCTTCGTCAATAAACGGATCAGAAATGCCGGATGAGGATGAATAATCGCTAAATTCTGCGCTCTCTTCGTCATCAACTGTACGGTCAGCCATAATGTAAACACAATCTGTGTCCAACTCGTGACGTCACAGCCTTATCGTCTGCTACTTCCGGTTGGATCAAAAGTGGTTCGCATTAAGCGCTGTTCTTTGCCAGTTTTCTCGCTGTTTACTGTGCCAAAGGTGGCATCATTTCGTCAGTCAACACAAAAATGTCCCTAGAATCGATATATGAAGTTTACTTAGGAGGCATTTTTTCATTTCGCTAGGCCTTTAAGGCTTAATAGATTACTTAAGGTGTCCTAGCACACAACAACTGTCTCTTCACTTGAGGTATGCACATTGTCTGTGATCATGGAAAAAATTATGCTGTGGCTGATTTACTGTGCTTTTACTGTGATTTGCTGTGGCTGATTTCCAACTGACATAGCAAGACGTCTTCAGATGGCCAGAAGCACCATCTACAAAATTTAAAAGAAGTTACAATGTACTGGAACAGTGAATAGAAAGCCTGGTTCTGGTCGGTCTCTGTCTGTAAGGACCAATGGTGTAATTAGGCAAGCCAAACAAAAAATCAAGGCTAATCCAGTGAGATCTATCCGAAAAATGGCATCCGACCTAGATGTGAGTCACTTCCATGAGGCGAATCATAAAAAATGATCTAAATATGAAATCTAGAGCAAGGGTTAATATATATTAATATAAGGTCCCATTGCTAACACAAGCCCACAATCTAACACAATCAAAAGCCCTAATGAATGACCTGAAGCATGGTCCACAAGGAAAAGCCATCTTGTTTTTGGATGAGAAGATATTCACTGTTGATGCCTTTAGTAAATGACAGGTGGATTGGGAATTATGCTACAAATGTCCCAGATGATATCAAGTACACAAACTGCACGAAGCACCCAGCATCAGTCATGGTATTTGGCCTCGTAGCATCTGATGGCAAGAAGATGCCTCCTGTGTTTATTCCTGATGGAGTAAAGATCAGTGCAGAAACCTACCTGGAGATCCTATGTACCAAAGTCAAGCCATGGGTGGAGACAAACTACCCTGAAGGAAATTACATCTTTCAACAAGATGGAGCCCCTGCTCACACTGCCAAAAAGACCCAGAAGTGGCTGGATGAGAACTTTGCGAGCTACTGGCCAAAGGAGATGTGGCCCCCATAGAACCCAGACCTCAATCCATTGGGCTACAGTGTTTGGGCAACTGTGGAGGGGAGTGCCTGTAAGAAATCCCACCCTTCAATGGAGACTTTGAAGAAATCCATAGCCAGAGCCTGGAACCGCATGACCTCTTCCTACATCCTGAAGACATGCAAAGTGTTCCGGAAAGGCCTGGAGGGGGTTGTGGCAGCAAGTGGTGGACACTATGAGAAATGAATTGATATCTTTATGGCCTTTCCAACAGTGTATAGTTTGTGAATATATGACCATAAAAACTTAAGATATAGTGCATGGGTATTCAATTAAAAGTCACAGAGGTCTGGTTATTAAATTTTGCCCAAGTAGAAGGTCCGAGCCTAAGTCCCGCATGTCCACAGTTTCAAAAGTTAACAATATTTATTTTTAACTTCAAATGCAGGAAATAAGACGACATATTCCAGCCTATCTCTTATCATAAATAAAAGTCCTATAGTCCTATGCAGTCAAATGAGTTTAAGGCTCTTATTTCAAATCAACCAGAAGGGAAACCTCAGAATAAAATAAATAATAGTGCAAACTGAGTAGAACTCTTCTTCTCTATAATGCAAGAGGTCCACGCCTGAAGAATTCTCAGGAGTAAACTCAGGAAACAACTAAATGAACTCACTGAATGTTTTTTTATGTTCCCCTAAAATCCATGCTATTTTTAAAGTGCACTCATTTGCACATTGTTGGGCTGTGAATGTATGTGTGTGTGATACGTCAGGCTGATCTAGCACAGTGGTTCTTAAACTTTTTGACTGGCGACCCCACAAAAAACTGGTGATGTCTGGCGACCCCACGTTTGCCCAAAAACCCCTTGTCTAAACCTGTCAATTTTTTATGCTGGCTAATTGCACAAGAAATGTGGCAATAATGTTTTTTTTTCATTAACAAAGTGTGAAAAAGTTGAGTTTGCGTTGTGGGAGCAGCAAGTTACTTTGTATCAGGGGCGTGTGGGGGCCCTCACCCAGAAATGTTGCTATAAATAACATGTGATTCTGTGCATTCTTGTGCATTTTTACAGGCTCTTATATCTATAGAAATGGCTTTAGCAATTGCATCTAGCAATAGGCTTAACATTTAATGCAGTGCCTTAATTGGTCGCCACTTTAAAAGCATGTGATTTGGTTAAACTAAAATGTCAATGCAACACCATTACAAAAACTAGGCAATTGTAACTCCTCCTGCTCCCGCCACTCCAGCGCTGAGAGAACGAGAACTAGGATGGCATGCTACAGACTGTACAACAGCACAATAGCAGTTTTGCTAGATGTGCTAACTTCAATATGAAGCTAAGCAGGTTGGACCACCTGCCTTACCTATAAACTTCAGTCAGTGTTAGTTAGCAAACTTAAACGCAATGTAAAGTAGTTTAGAAACTCAACTGTAACCTTATGGAGAAGCAACATCAACCAATGCTGCCCTCAACCTGTCAGAGAAGTTATGCATCCTACCTGCAGTGTTTCCAAGCGCACAACTTCTTCCTCATTCTATCTGCCACTTTCTCTTTCCCACTTGTTTTTTTAACACCATGGGTGTGACCCAGAACGTTCATCCATGGTTGTTTTCTCCATCGTGACTATGCGAGAGTCGAGAGTAGACTACATAAAACAAGACGCTTGGCAGCCAGCACGCCCAAGCCCACCGTCTCAACATTTTAAAATAGAATGTTGAAAAGGAACAAGACCGCTAACCAAAACTGTAGCTTACAAGAAGCCGTGAATCGCTGTCTAAAGTAGTCAAATTAATTTCAATACACACAGATTAATGACATAGACATGTTTCACCAATAAACACAAAGGTAATATAAACAAACAGGCATTTATCTGTCGGTCCGTCTCTCTATGCGCCGCATGTTGCAGACCTTTCTTTTGCACCACGGCATTGTTTCTGTCAGAACCAGCCCTGTCTATAAGCTGAACAGTATTAACACTATTAACAGCCTATGAATTCGAAAAAAACAGAGTTTATTTGCATTTTATTTTGTTCTTAGTTTCACGTGGAGAAATTACATGTTATTTTCTGATAGAAAAAAAATAATTTGCAACCCCACTGGGGGACGCGACCCATAGCTTAAGAATCACTGATCTAGCATACCGTGCTTGTAGTTCGGTAATTTTCTGTGCCCTCAGCTGAAACTCCGCGGGATAAGTTTGCTCAAAGGAGCTGTGTTTTGTCACACAGTGGCGCTTCACATTCACATTTGAGCAAGCCATGTGTCGGTGGTATCTAGCCTATCTACTTTGCTTTCTTCCTGTTATGTTGCGAATGTCAGTGTTTAAGTTTGTGCTGTTTGTGTGATATTGGGGTTGCTAGGAATAATGTAGGTGTGGTTTGTGTGTGCAGTGAATTCTGGTGATCTAATCTACACTGAGCACAGAGAATTTGCACGAGACCACTGTATTCTAGTATGATGCGATGAGGCTCTGTGGCCAATAACAGACGTTTCCAAGCTGTGTCATTGACTACCAGCGCTTCATTGCCATATTAACTGAAGTAGCAGCGCCCGCTGTAAATAACCACTGCTGTTCAAAATCGCTCCATGAAAATGACACTGCTTATTTTGGAATTGGTCACGGGTCCGGACAGAACCATCTCCCAGTCCATATCCGGACCGGAGTCCGCTAATCTGTGATGCCCGATATAGTGTTGAAGTTTCTGTACTCAAGTGTCTACTTTTTTCTGGCTCACCCTTTACTGCTGCTCAACCTACTTAAACCCCAGGTTTGCCATGCACTGGACCCCCTGCAGTTTGCCTACCAAATAGAGGATGCTATCCTGTAGCTTCTACACAGGGTGCACTCTCACTTGGACAAAGGTGGCAGTGCTGTGAGAATCATGTTTTTTGATTTCTCCACTGCTTTCAACACCATCCAGCCACTCCTGTTGAGAGACAAACTGTTGCGGATGGAAGTGGAGCCTGGCCTGGTGACCTGGACCACCAACTACCTCACTGAACAGTCCCAGTTTGTCAGACTGGGGGACCTTACATCAGAGGCTGTGGTCAGCTGTGCTCTCCCCAGTATCGTTTACCCTGTACACCACCGATTTCAGCTACAACTCAGAGACTTGTCACATGCAGAAGTTCTCTGACGACACTGCATTTGTGGGGTGTATCAAGGATGGACAGGAGGGGGAGTACAGGTGCCTTGTGAAGAGCTTTGTCAGCTGGTGCAGGGCTAATCAGCTGCAGCTGAACACCACCAAAACCAAGGAAATGGTGGTGGACTTCAGAAGAACCGCCATGCTGCTGGTGCCTGTCACAATTGATGTGGAGAATGTAGAGACAGTCTGCACTTACAAGTACTTGGGGGTACACCTAGACAATAAACTGGACTGGGCTCCATTTCCTCAAGAGGCTGAGGTCCTTCAGTGTCTGTTACAGACTTCTGCTGATGTTCTACCACTGTGTTATGGCCAGTGTGCTCTTCTATACTGTGGTATGCTGGGGTGGTAGTACGAGGTAGAGAGACACTGGACGTCTGGACAGACTGGTGAGGAAGGCAGGGTCTGTGGTGGGCATGGAGCTGAAGACTCTAACTACAATAGCCGTGAGGAGGACCCTGACCAGGCTGCACTCTCTACTCTACTCTACTCTAACGACCGACACCTCCTGCACACCACCTTCATCAAGGAGGAGTCTGATCAGCTACAGACTCCAGTCCCACTCCTGCAGGACAGACAGGCTGCGGAGGTCCTTTGTCCCCAGGGCCATACAGCTGTTCAACAACACTCAGAAGGAGCTGAGCATAATGGACTGCTTGAGCCCCACCCACACACACACTCATCCGCTGTCCCTGTTGGAGACTCCTATACTACCCTGGACAACAAGCTACTGCACTACCCTGGACAACAATGTACAGCAGGATTGCATGATTATAGTCAGGTGTATGATCCACCAATTACACCCTATTGGTTGCATATGTCAGGAAGCCTACATCCACAGAGGATCTGTGGTTAGTTCTTCAAGATATTTGGATCAAGCTACCAGCCAAGTTCTTTCAAAAACTGTAGGCAAGTACAGTGGAACCTCGATTATCCGAACAAGAGGGGCGGGAAGTAATTTGTTCGGATAACTGATTGTTCGGATAACTGATTATCCGTAAATAAACAACACCTTACACGACATATTTACGTTAGAACACACGTTTACAAATGTACAGTATTTATTTTGCTTGGTTTCAGTAAAGTATGTACAAACACTGTAAATGTTTTCTTGTGAAATGGTAAACTACAATAAAGTACGAAGTGCATACAGTACATTTACTTTCTGAAGTAGGCATCAAGTTTCGCTGTTTCAGTTGATTCATCTTCTTTGACTTGGCTAGCGATAGCATGTGTCTCAGCTGCATCATGCAACATGCAACATGTTACGGCGATAATACTTCTTCATGGTTGCTATGACACCCTGGTCAAGCGGCTGGAGCTTTAAAGTCGTGTTCGGTGGCAAAAACTCACACTTGATAGCACCGTCTGGCGATTCTAATTGGCTGTGCACTGGGGTGGATTCGTTAGTGGAGACTGGTGGCTTTTTCTTGCAGCATCGGACCCGAGTGGAACTCCCTTCTCTCGTTGCTGTGAAAACCACAGAAATACGGCCTGGTCGAGTTGTTCATAGTGTGCTGGTTTCATGGATTTTCTCTTCAATGCATTCGATGTGTGACTTTAGTCGATGAACTTCTCAATTGCTGGTCTTGCTTTCTTGATGTCGGACACTGTAACTCTTCCAATGTTGTACTATTGGGCGATCTTAGATGCCTTCTCACCATGATCAAGACGCTGTAAAATCTCGCTCCTTGATTGTCAAAGGTGTTCGCTTTCTCTTCAGTGTCGGGTTACACAAAGTATGGCTTCGTAAATATTACCGGACCGGACATTCTTGTTCAGATAATCCGAAATTCGGATAATCGATGTTCGGATAACCGAGGTTTGACCGTATACCTAGGAGAATTGATGCTCTGTTGAAGGCAAAGGGTGGTCACACCAAATATTGATTTGATTTAGGTTTCTCTTTTGTTCATTCACTGCATTTTGTTGATTGATGAACATAAATGATTAACACTTCCATTTTTGAAAGCATTCCTAGTTGACAGCATTTTTTTCACACCTGCCTAAAACTTTTGCACATTACTGTACATACATTTACACAACATATTTTGCGCCCTCCTCAGTTTGCAGATACTGAACGTTGTTTGCCTTGATTTTGCGTGGTATGTATCGTGCCTGAAGCTAATCACATAATAAGCACTTTACCCCACCTTTAAGCGTTATTATCAGTGCTTAAAAAAGTGCAATTGAACTGGGATAATCTTGATGCCATAATGTAAAACTGGCTCCTCCCGAGTGTAAATGTGAGAACAACCATCTAAATACATGGTGGAAAATTCAAGTCTTAAGTATGCCACTTTAAAACTGAACACGTAAGCCATCTTTAGATTTTTGAACTTGGACAGATTTGTTGCATACGTTGTTGGCGGTGTATTTCTGCAACCGTGTGTGTGCAAACTGGCCAATTTATGTTTAGCCTTTTTCTTAGTTTTTTAAGCCCAAACAAGGGAACTTTTTAGTGCCCAAACAAGGGCACTTTCAACAATTTCAGACAATGTGCGGCGGATACGTTTTTTATGCCATATTTTCAAACATTTCGAAAAGCAAGGGAATTTGCACTTCCTGGTTTATACCTGCTCTCATGAGGTGGAGAAATCTCACTGCGAGTTACACATGTGCTTTTACCAGCATGCATCGTACATGCAGGAGAAAAAATAATTAGGTGCTAATAACGCTTCTCCTCACATCACGCTCCACGCCCACATTCCCACAGACGCTCCCAGGTTTGCATATGCATGCCACAGAAAAACGGTATTTGTGCTGTTCTGCTTATCGCACACAGTGGGTTGGGTTGATTACCAGTTTTAAAAAGAGTTCAGTTTCTAGTGAAAGTGAAAAATATATATTACGCCCAACCAAAATACAATTTTGAGATGCCTGTAATTTTTAATCACCACTCACTGCGTGCACATGGACGAGTTGAATCCGATTGGAAATGGTTTGGGATCGTATCCAATTCATGTGCACAGGCTAAAGATCGTATAGGGATTGGTTTCGCGAATCCGATTGCAACCCCTGGCTTAAGCCGATGTTAATCTGCTTGGTGCCGCCTTGTGCACGGTATTGGTTTGGATTCGCGTACTGCGCATGTAAGACCACTCGACCCCAGAAGCTTCTGTCCCTGATTTTCATCCATACTGAACGTCGAGGCTTTCTAGCGCCTGCTCTCGACAAATCTCGTCGTCCTCAATTGCTTATAATATCAAACGCTGACGGCACAGTTCATGTCGTATCAAGGAAACCAAAAACGCTGTTTGTTCTTTCATACAGACTTCCAAACAAAGGAGAATGCACAACATGCATGGAAATGCTGCTCTGTCAACCTCCTCGAGCGCTATCTTTGTTTTGTATGCCGCCAGATAGTTTGTTTATTTTCTTTTTAGCATCCGTCAACCTGAAGTAGTTCTAACACCACTTGTTGAAAGGAATACAGCGCCATCTAGCGTAACGGAAATGGCCAGATCTCTGACCATTATCCGCTTACACAAACTCTCATGTGCACAGGGGAATGTGGCGATCAGCAGGAGCGAAAAAAGGGCAGTGGCCTTTAAAGTTTAAAGGGCCAAAAAATCTAAGCCGCCTCAATATTTTGATTTGAAACAAAATCTGACATGGTGCCCATGGAAGCACTGGTTCAGTTGAGATAGAATAACCCATTCTTCATTATTTTTTCAAGCATCATGAACATATTATAATACTTGAAATATACAAGTTAAACCAACATAAAAAGGAACATGCAATATGCTGCAAATCACAAATAATAATGGCTCTCTTACAGGCACAGTGTGTCCATCTTCAGCATCAGAGCTATCAAAATAGCCGGGCGATTCTTCCTGCTGGTTCTCAGAAAACCTTGATCCCTCAGTGTCCCATTTGTTCTTTTGGTCTAGAACAGCACACAAAATAACATGGTGGGTGGGTGGGTTGGTGGATGGATGAGTGGATGGGCAGGGGAGTGGGCGGGCAGACAGACAGACAGACAAGCACTTTATCCAAAAGGAAATTAAGGTTGACAAATAGGCAGGAATATTTTATCTTTCAAAAATTAGAAACAAAAAAAGTTTCATCATTTCATTACTTTTTTTTTTTTTTTTACTTCTCATTGCATTTTAAAGAGTGTCGATGCCCCCCCAGGCCAGGTAAAATCACTGGCACGAGCGTGTAGAAAAGCCAAAAGGTTCTAGATTGCCCGTCACGAGCATATACCTGGTACACAGGTAGACAGTGACAGGTTCACCAGAAACAATTGATGTAACACACTAACTGTTTTGTTGAGACCATACAGTCTATGGTTGAGACGAGACGGATACAGTACCGTGCGCGCAGACACATTCAAGGTACACACACATATTTATGGCAAGCCATTTTAACATTTAAAAGCTAAGTTTGACTATCCGAAATTAACATTGTAGATATCAACAACATCCTTCTAACTAGTCGTAATTACATTTTGGATAGTCGAAATGGTCATTCAAGATATCTGTAACGTTATTGTCACTAGTCGAAACGATAGACAGAGATATCTGTAATACAGTTCTGACTAGGCAAAACTGAATTACAGATATCTGCAATTACGTCATTAAAAACGACATTCAACTCGTCACACATCTTAAATGACAATTGCGGATATCTGTAATTCAGTTTTGACTAGGCAATATGAAAGTTAAAGATATCTCAAACGTCATTATGACTAGCGCAAATTGTTGTGCATGACGTTGCTCTATGTAATGTCCATCCCCGCCAAAATCAAAGAGGAAGTCTTGTTATAGAAAGCAACGTACTATCATTTCTTTCTGGCAGCTCCTTGCATGGGCATCGGCGTTAAAAAGTCAGTTAAACACAATTTCTCCCTCTGGCCACTCCGAAACGTTCCTTAAGTACCATAATCATTTAACAGTTAACAGGTGGACGAAGGCGCTCTGCTCCCGCCTAAAGTGGGATGGGAATTAATTTGCATACAGATATCTGAAACGTCATTTCGCCTAGTCAAAACTCTAATTCAAGATATCTGTAATTACATTTTGGCTAGGCAAAATGAACATTACAGATATCTCCAGTTTCAGATATCTCTAATCAAAATTCATTTCAAGATATCTATAACTGGATAATAGATATCTACAATTACATTATGACTATCCCTAACTCCGGTTTGAGATATCTACAATGTCATTTTGACTAGTCATAATTCCAGTTACAGATATCTACAACTGCATTTCACCTAGTCAAAACTGAATTTAAGACATCCGAAAAGGAACATATAGATATCTTGAACTGAGGTGAATTAAACATATCTTGAACTGGAGTTATGACTAGGCAAAATCAAATTGCAGATATCTCAAATTGGAATTACAGATATCTATAATTCAATTGCGGATATCCGTAATTCACGTAGTGGATATCTGGAACTGAATTGTAGATATCCGTAACGATGAACCCCATACAAATGAGTGGCAAAAGTGACGTCATTTGTCCTAGGAAGAATTTTTTTGTGGATATCTGAAATGACAATTACGGATAGGAAGAATGTAGTTGCGGATATCTGAAATGTTCTTTTTGACTAGGCAAAACTGAATTACAGATATCTGCAACACATATCCAGTTTAGCTTTTAAATGTTAAGATGGCTTGCCATACACACACACACACACACACACACACACACACAATTGTCACACATGCTTTCTTTGTGCTTTGCTCTGTCAAGGTTGTGTTCCAAAAAACTTTGCTAGAACTCCGCGTAGTGTTCCCAGTACACAACTGACGTTAACTAAGATCATCGCTCATTGTTGGATTGGATTAATCAGGTGTATGCGTATTGTGACAAGAGGAGTGAGAAAAATACATATAATACCTATAGATACTGGTACTTCAACCTCCTCCTCTCGTATCTGTTTGCAAAACAGAATGGATGATGGTGCCTCCTCTTCAGTTGCTTCATTCAGAAAACGTACTATTTTCTGACCGTCTTCTCCGTCTGCACGATTGAGCAGGTCCTCGAAACAACTTGTTTCTGTCAAATAAAATGCGGAACAGACTCTTCGCCGTATCCATTCCACTCGTGGGTCGTCAAGAGACATTGTTAAAAGTAAAGTATAGACGAACCAAATACATTCATATTACTTTAACCGAAAAGGCAGCAGTTGTCAGAGGTCTCTTTCCTAACCGAAAGTTTGGAGTAGTCATAGCAACCTTCACTCACATAGCTGTCTTCACCAGGGTGGAGCGCCTATGGCAAGCCATTTTAACGTGTAATACTTTATGTCAGTATACTATATACAAATATTATATTTGTATGTAATTGCAGTTGTAAATGTTATATTTGTATGTAATTGCAACACCGACAAGTAAAACATTACATATTTGAAATATATAATTTTTACTTGTCAATAATAATATCTGCAGTTATAGATTTTTATGGTGTTGAAGACATACAATAATAATGCGAACGTGATAAACGCGATATTGATTTCAGTCGCAGGATTCCTGTGCACAAGAGGTAAATTGTAATCCGCACGAGCAGAAACTCGGCTGGCAAGAGCAATATAGTGTGAATATCGCAAGCCAATATTCACTATATGCCTATTATGCCCAATTACATTGGTCTATCCTCCTTGTAAAGAGCTGGGCTGTGTTCCATTGCAGCCAGTGTCAGGGTTCCTGACCCCGGTCTGGCTGGGAGGATGAAAACCTTCAGGAACATACAAAAAAAAAATTATAATAAGGCAGTAAGTCTCATTTAGTTTATGGAAGCCTATAAAAGCCAGTTTGTGCCACATTAAAAATGTAAAAAAGATCATATTCTGAGATAGCCTACGTTGTTATTCTGGCGGCAGGCGGCAGCTCACGTTTAGTTTCAGTGTCATTGCTCACGCATGCCACAGTATCTAATCTACCACAGTTGAGAAGCAGACGGGGTGCACATGTGCATACGGGCAAATGTAGACTTAAAGGAAGTTACCGTAAAATACCAAAAAGTAGCCGACTTCCAATTAACCGCCGGGTTCCCTTTAAATGCCGGGTACAGGTGTATATTTTGATAAATAAAGGTCGGTTCCAAATAAATGCCGGGTCTAATTTATATATATAAACGCTACACGTTTTTCTTCTTCAACTGTTTTGTTTAGTTTTTTCACGTAGCCATATTGTGCTGTCTTTCAGTAAGTCTTTGATCAATACACAATCAGGGGAGATAAGATGATCATTCATCCAGGTTATGTTATCAAAACAGTTCAGTTGCCATCATTTGCAATAACCTTTCATTAACATAGCAATGTTACAAGAGGTGCAGGGAAGGAGCTACCGGCATTCCAAAGTAGCCTAACAATTGGTTGTCAAACTGACGTGTACAGTGCACATTTAATAGTCATAATCATTATGATCTCTCATCTGTTTAAAGCACATCTACTAGCAAAGAAACACCATTTTACACATTGGTCGTGTTAAACATCACAGTTTATTGGTTTTTAGCATTTTAAAGGCGCAAACGTAGTTCTGTTATGCAAACTCTCCGAACGTCCCGATTTCCCTGCGGAACAGAGGGACTGTACCACAGGCTTGATATAGTTGAGTTTCGCAAGTGTTTCATGGGATGAACTATTATGACAGGGATGTTTTAATGGTGAAAGGGAAACGGGTGTTTTATTATGCACATAAGGTTTTTTGGTTAATGAAAATGATTTTGAATTATTGTGTATTTTGTATTTGTTTCTATTAATTATTATTTTGTGATCATAATGTTGATATTTAGTTAATTAATTAAAAAAAGAAGGTTTTAAAACCCCTGTCAAACTGATCCTGAGTGATGTCACGAAATTATTCAAATGTGGGCTAGGTTGTCCTTGTTTGGTTAATCATGTCTTCAGGTTATGAGGTGATGTTAACAGACTATCACGGAATGGGCCAATAAAGGTCAGAAAATAGTTTTCAATGATCGTATCCATCTTGAATGGCCACGGAAATATGGAGAAGGGGCAAGGCATAGCCTATTTCGTCATAGAGAAATATCTCAGAATAACAAGATCGTATCTCAGAACACTGAGATAGTATCTCATAATGAGATAGTATCTTAGAATAATTGGATAGTATCTCAGAATATTGAGATAGTACGTCGGAATATTGAGATAATATCTCAAAAAAAAAGTGATAATATATCTCATGTGGCGCAAACGGACTTCTACGGAAGCGTATTGCTGCCACCCCTCCAAAAAATATGTCGGCTCAGTATCACGTAATTACTTGAAAAGTTTCACATTATAACATGAAATTATCACCCATTCATTCTATCATCCATCCATTCTCTGGGAAAAGCAGATTCATATGTGCTCTGTGTAATGCATTTCAGTAACATGGTCAGTATTAGATAACTGTGGGACATAGGCCTACTTGTCAGGATGTGGAAGCGTATTGTGTTTTTTTTACACCCTATCCTGTCCAACATTGAATGTCTGTGGTCACCCACCCAGTGTAAGTTTCATAAATCCGGTCCATGGGAAACATTATTTCACAAAATTACATTTTGGCTGATTACTGCTGAACTGTACACTCATGTTACTTGCAAACATACCTGTTCATTTCCCCAACACATTTTCCACCTATCATGATGACATGTTTACATCTACCAAATGTTTACAAAAGACTATAACCATAAAACCATAATTATAAGCTCAGTTAGCCTTTTATTATTATTATTATTATTGTTGTTGTTGTCATCACCACAGTCCAAACATGAGACAACACAACACTCACAAATTCTTGGAAAACACCAAAATATTTTAAGATTAAGACTACAATGAATCAGTCAGGAAAAGTGCATTACCTTGTTTGCCCAGGACATTGACATGGCAACACCATGCAAACGAGCCAACCAGGGCAGGCGTGAGCTGCCTCACAGGTTGGTTGGAAGTGCATCTAATGCTCCGAAGTGAGCACACCAATTATGACTTTAGGACAAAACACCTGCAAGGCCTACAAGTTTGTAAACAAGTATCTGACTTTAGGCACTACCCTACCCTCCCACCCCTTTATTGGTTCGTTCACACACAGCAATCAGTGCATTACAAGTAGATCTAAATACATATTAAGAAGAATGTTGGGGAAAAGTTTCTTTATTTCATTTATCCAACACATTCTTGTTTCAGAATTCACAATGACAGAAGTAGCTTAGAAAATATAAAGCTTAAAATTAACATACATAAAAAGCTAATCTAATTTGTGAAGAGACTCATTCTTTTCAAAACTGTACTGTACAATTGAAAGACAAAAAAAAAAAAATCATGAGTCACACCAACACTCCAAGGCTCAGTCCAAAATATTCACTTGTTCACTGTATAGTCCACTATGTAGGGCACAACATATAACTCACTCCCTGTTATAGTGCACTATATAGTGAACAAGTGAACATTTCAGACACCGAACAAGCATCTCATACAGGTTTCACTGCTCCCCCAGCCATTAGGGGCTTTATGGTTTATGGTGGGATAGTGTATCCATCACATGAGCTTCACTGCTCCACTGGATACTAGGGGTGCTATGGTACGATAGCGCATGAGATGTTGCGATCCCTCCTCAAGGTCCACCACATACTCTCTGCAAGAGGAGACAAAAGTGTTTGGAAATTCTCACATTGACCAATTCACACAAAGCAATGAGGGAATTATGTAACCAAATGGCAAGCCACAGATATTTCTCTGCATAGGGGAAAAGAGTCCACACTTACACATGGATGATGGGCAACCTGGATTCAGAAGCTACAGTCTATTACCACATATTCCAAATCACCTGGTTCTACCTGTGCACTTAACACAGATCCTCTGTCTGAATAAAGAGCTCTGCTAGTTAGCCCTCTGGGGTCTGAGGTCCCTCTGGAGGGACTTTTTAGTTAGCTGAAAAATGTAAAAATGTTGAGGCTTAACAGAACCCAGAGGGTTAAATACCGCCGATTTAGTGCATGGCTGGATCTACACTACTCAATACAATTAAAGGAGAACTTCGGTGTAAAATGAAAATTGGCATGTTAAAACATCATACCGAGTTGGTATGTGTAATGAGGAGATAAAATTGATTTAGCCTGTTGTATTCAGAGTTTAACTATTTTTTATAGTTTGACCCAGAAGGCTAACAATGGAAGTGGTAGGTGCCCTTAGACGAAGCATGACGCCTACGCTATTTTTAGACTATTAAAACAGCTTGAAGAAACTCCACACTCCATCGGTAGTACAGCAAAGCTTCTCGCATTCAAAACAAAGCACTGACAATATTGTAAATGTACACAACGTTTATTTAAAAAACTGTTTTTACATGCAGTAGTTTGCAGTTGTTTCTCGTCGCTGCCATGATGAAAGTCCAAACAATTCGATTGTACTACCTCTCCTCCTATTCTTCCTGCTGGTTCGTGTTCGTCAATCAAATTTGTGCGGACTTTCATCATGGCGGCGACGGGAAACTACAGCAAGGTACTGCCTGTCAAAACAGTTTTATTAATAAATGTTGTGTACACTTACAAAGTTCTCAGTGCCTAGTTTTTAATGTCAGGGCCTTTGTTGTACTACCGATGGAGTGTGGAGTTTCTTCGAGCTGTTTTAATGGTTTAAAAATAGCGTAGTCGTCATGCTTCGTCTAAGGGCACCTACCACTTCCATTGTTAGCCTTTTGGGATAAACGATAAAAAATAGTTAAACTCTGAATGCAACAGGCTAAATCAATTTTGCTCCTCGGTACACATGCCAACTCGGTATGATGTTTTAACATGCCAATTTTCATTTTACACCGAAGTTCTCCTTTAAGGGAGCAATCAGAATATGTTGAGCTAACAGCATTGGTTACAACCAGGAGCTACAAACTCAGCCATATAACGATCCAAACTGCACGCATTTTAGCCATTAGGGTACAGAATGCAACTGTGAAACAAATGTGGGCACCTTGCCTTTACATAGGGGCTTGCTGCTACAAGGTTTGAGCACACAAGGTTCCACATTTGGCTCAAAATCACCAATTAACTCACTGAGATGCACTGCCAGTCAAAACAAAAAGAAACAGTTCAGGTAAACTTGAATTTATATTAAAATGTTTGACAAAATGGGTTTGCTCCCTTAATTGTTTTGAGTAGTGTAATTTGCGGTACTGGATTGTAGCTTCTGAAGTCAGGTTGCCCATTACTGTCATATGACATAATTCCAGTTACACCAGCCAATGCTTTGAATACCAGTGGCCTACCTTTGTTCATCGGTTTCAGGTTCAACTAAAATATTGTCCTGCCTCTCCTTCACATTCAGAAACACAAACGTGTCCAAGCAGGGCTTAGGTACTGTTGGAGGGGGAGAGATTACCATTAGTGAGAGGCAAATGAGCAAAATGATCAGAGGAGAGGCGACACATTAATAGTTGAGCATCACTCCAAATGATGTGACAATAGGAAATGCAACCAACTTTATTTCAAGCAGTTTTTTTCTGTCACGCTTACCTGCTTTCAAGATGTCCATATGCTGTAGATTGGGAGGCATGTGTTTCAACGCCACTTTATTCAAATAGCTCTCTGTGTTAACCAGGTACCTATAGCCAATAAAAAAAAATAACACCACCACCAAAAACTATAACGATTGGCATATTTACCAACAACTGTCCAGTTGTCCAATTGTCAGATCATTACCAACTGTCTCTTTAGGCACTAATACTCACTCTCTGGCAAAAACTGATTCTTCGTTGGTCAAGAACGACATCTGTCCTTCCTCTTCACATCTCCTCTCTTTTTCGAGTATGTGTGGAAAATATTTTTCTATCTGCAAGTAAAATAAAGTCTGTTTTAAAGAGGCCAATCAATGCAACATCTGGCAAGAGAATTCTGTTGCAGCAGTGATGGGCAACCTGGATTCAAAAGCTACAATCCAGTACCAATTATTCCAAATCACCTGCTTCTGCCTGTGCACTTAATACAGATGATTTCACAAATTAACTATTCTAACCTGATTGAAGATGAAGGAATTTGAGTAATAACAATAATCTTGTATATAACATTTTAATGTTAAAACATTTTATTATTATTTTACATTCCTTGGTGTGGTGACTTTTTTTATCAGCATCAGATCTTTGTATGGGTGTCTGTTTCTTATGAGATGAGGTCTGAAAAGCTGTTACATGTTTATTGTGTTTTGGTTTCCTTAACCAACTAGTGTATCTAAAGAAGTGTTTTAAAAGCAGTATTATAGTAGTTTCTACAAACCGATTGAGTTTCGCTGAGTTTGGACAGCACAACTGTAAGATATTTGCATTAGAAGTTGGCCATGAAATGGAACATTTACCGTGCCAACACAGGGAATGTTTCGTCATGACAAACAAAAGGTGTACTGATATCAGTTAGTGAAAATCTATTCAGCTGTGCAACTGTGGTCTAATGAATAGGGAGTTGGTCTATGGATTCATAAGAATATAATTTCTATATGGCCACGTTTTCACACATTAGTTGGTTTTACCAAATGTCTACTATACCTTAATCATAATTATCACCATCTTATAATTTCAACAAGGATAAATAGATGACTGGGTGACAAACCTGCCATATTTGTCGTGTATTTTTGAAAAACTGACCGGACTTAATATGTCTCTGCTGTATGTCTCTGCTCTAAGCTGTCGAGGGCCGCTTTGAATGTCCTCATGCCATTTGGCTTTCTCCGCACTGACTTGCATCTCCAAAATTAATCCTAGAGTGGACCTGCTTTGCTCCGCGCACAGCGCCCATCCATCACATTGAGTTTTTTCTGCATAAATAACTTTATAACTGTTCCATGTTACTTGCTTGTTTTTAATATGTCCATATATGCTCAGCATTTTACATAAGTTATGATGGGATGTTGCCTATTTATTTTCGCTTGTAAGTTTGGTAATAAAATACACTAGCTCAGAGATTGTGTTCAGTTTTGTTTTTGCTCTACTGCCTTGTGCGCGTAAAACAGTGACGTTATTAATGTGGGGAGGGAGGGAGGGAGAGAGAGAAAGAGAGCAATAAAGATATTAATGCCTTATGTTCGGCATTAATATGTTTCATTTAAATTTAAATAGCTATTAAAGTAAAGTAATATTGGATGTGGTTATACCATCCTTATATTCAACAGTCAGAAGCAACAGATGTATGCAACCTAGCCCTACATCTACATAAACTGCACATTTAAAAGTTTCTGGATGTGAAGTAGCCTTTAATTTAAAGGCCTTGCATTTGCGATGGTCTTTTAAAAGAAAATGTAGGCTTAGGTTACAGTCTCTGGAAAAATTATTATATCAGTCAGTTAACATTAGCTCATATTATGGGTACAAGATGCATAATAAACAACACTTTACTTTTACAAAATAAAACCATATTTATCGAGCAATTCGGTCATAACCAGGCCAGTTAGCATTTTCAACCACTGATGCCTTCGCCACTGCTTTGATTTGTTTTCTAAGTGGCAAAAGTTAAATCGGTTTGCAATATTCTTCGAGCTCCGGGCTGTGAGTTTTGCCACGGGGTAACAGGCGAGAGGAACGCGCCACCTGACCCGGAAAGGGCCCAGTAGCCTTTAGCATTCAATAGACTTGTATTCATTTTAGCATCATTTTGAAATAACTTTACACGAGAAGCACTTCGTACCTTCACTTTGCCATTGTTGTAAACTGGAGAAGAAACAGCAAAAGATATTTGCTCCAATCGGAAATCTGACATTTTATTGCCTTGTAAGAAATGTTTATCTGAAAGTATGCTAGAAATTACGTCACAAATTGAGCAACGGCTAGTGACTTTCTGTTGCACAGGAGGAAATTTACCGTACCTTTTGGATAACAAGCCATAGCCGTAGTCATGCCCGTTTACTTTTCTATTCATGTTGGGGGAACATTTCCACACTTCCAAACATTTCCCACTCTAGTCGGCGTGACTGCAGCTATAATGGTAGAAAATCTATCGATGCAAACAATACAAGTCACACATGTGCGAGTTTTGAATTTTACTTTCGCGATCTACATTTCTGATCGCAAAATGCAACCATTTGGTCATAGTCTGGAGATCTTTTTCATAAACAGATCAGAACACCTTCACATCCGCACGCACCATGCCTTTTTGGTGCCGGCGTTCCGGCTTGGCTGGTGATCAGTTTAACTGGTGATTCCTGTATAATTTTTCTGAATCACGCCTCTGCCTAGGCTACAACTTGTCTCCACCCCCGGATCTCCATATGCCCAAAGCCTGTGCCTGAGACAACGCTAGAAAGTTCCGCCGAATAAAGAGGATTTCACCAATTAAAGTCTAATTAACAACTACACCAGTCTTATCCACACACAATAAAAACATGTAAGTATTCCAAATAGAGGGGTTTCCTGGGTGCTCAGTGGAAAAGCCCATTAACACAGAGGTGTTCTGTGTATTTACCTTTGTGCTGTTTTTATGAACACCAAAACATCTTTTTGATGCAAAACAATTATTGTATATGTTTGGGTATGATGTTTCCTTGTTTGATTTACTATGTTGATAGGACTCTGTTATGAGGTAATTGATTATTTTTGGCAATGTGGCTAAGAAAAGAAAAAACATAAGGGTCATTCTGTGTTAAATCAACAAATGGCCGACAGTCACCCTCTCCAAAAAATCTGAAAAAGAATCACAGCTGTTTGTACATCCAACCTATGTATAAATCTTAAATATTAACTCTGTATCACTAATAGCTCCAAAACTACCAATACTATCAATTTAAAGACCATAAACAGTAACAATATGCTATGCAAACATCAAGAATGTAAAAACTAAGATCTCACATTTTTAAATGTTTAAATTTCAGATATGCATAATATTTTGTGATCATGAGTGTGAATGTCTGTGTCTTTAAAAATATGAGATCTTAGTTTGCACATTCTTGATGTTTGCATAGCATATTGTTACTGCTTGTGATCTTTAAATTGATAGCATTCCTGTTTATGGTCCTTTTGTGTTTGTATTATAATGCCATTTTTTGCCTTGCTTTTTGTGTGCTGTACAATAAAACCCTGCTCAAAAATGACCTTGACAGTGCAATTGGTTTAATTGTAACACAAAGTTTGTTTGGCAGCTTTTCCTGTAAACTAGATGTACCGCATAGCGGTACATGGTATGACCGCCGCAGTATATTGAAATGTGGGAACTGTTGGTGTGATGAGTGTGTGGTAGAGCAGTGTTGTGAGGTGAGAATTTCTGTGGAAATGATTTCCTGTAAGTGGGCATGGATGTGGGTTTTGAATGTGTAGTGTGTAGGACTGATTTGTGAAGGCAAGGAATCGGCAAAATGAGATTTTGTACAATTACAGTGCCCCCTATGGACCAAATGGTATGGCATGTTCTGTGGTGTTAGAGGTCTTTGTGGTGATCGTGCATGATGTATTTTGTGCAGTTCCCACCTTCTCGGTCCAAGATATTGGCAACTCAAAATCCCAATTTTTGCATTTACCCTTATCACTAGGTGGCGCTATGCTTCAAGTGAGAGTTTATGGGCTGGGTCAATATGCCTCTGTAACACCTACATACTAACACAAAATCATTGTCTTGGGCAAAATTGTTGATGAGTTATTTAACCTCATAATGCACGCTGTACCGTATACGGTACGGAAGTGGGGGAGGTGGTGGGGGGCACCCAGGTCTTTCGTTGTTTTAGTGCTCAGATAAAAACAAATATGGTAATGCCACATACTGTTGGAAAGCTTAGATCGTCAGGATTCATTTAAGCCCATTCTCAAGAACAAAGGTTATTTACAGTGCTAAAAGTGATCTGATCTTCTCGGTATGCCACCGAACTGCAGTATAGGCTGACAAAATGCCTACGTACCTTCAAAACCTTCTCTTTATCCACAGCGACCATATTACTGCACAAGATTTTTATGCAAAGCCATGAAGTGTCCATGGATATGAAATATTCCAGCCATTTTTTCGAAAACAATGTATTTCTGTTATAATCCGCATGTCTCGTGACTTCCGCGTTACCCGCCCAACGCGAAAACCGAATAATACTTCATCTACGCTTTACATGAAGGTTTTCTGATTGTTGATTGGACGTTAGGGATGTTCTTCAAGCTGTTCTGCGTCATTCAAGACCATCCACGAGCCAATTGATGCATGGGGTGGGGAGATAGCCAGCTTGAAAGCCAATGAGCACCGACTACGTGAGTTTGACCTCCTGTGGTTTGACTGACAGCACTTCGAGACAATGGAAATTTCCAGTGACAAGACCCTCCTATTCTGATAGCCAATAGTCAGGGCTTTCGAACGATATATGATACCACGTTATCAGGTTTGGTTGTCGAAAGTTAGTGCCGTGCGTACTCGGGTGCGTCAAGTTTTAGGCGACCCCACTAAGTGAGACGGAGCAGAGCAGATTACAATAATAATACTAATACTAACTAGATGTACCGCATAGCGGTACATGGTATGACCGCCGCAGTATATTGAAATGTGGGAACTGTTGGTGTGATGAGTGTGTGATAGAGCAGTGTTGTGAGGTGAGAATTTCTGTGGAAATGATTTCCTGTAAGTGGGCATGGATGTGGGTTTTGAATGTGTAGTGTGAAGGACTGATTTGTGAAGGCAAGGAATCGGCAAAATGAGATTTTGTACAATTACAGCGCCCCCTATGGACCAAATTTTATGGCATGTTCTGTGGTGTTAGAGGTCTTTGTGGTGATCGTGCATGATGCATTTTGTGCAGTTCCCACCTTCTCGGTCCAAGATATTGGCAACTCAAAATCCCAATTTTTGCATTTACCCTTATCACTAGGTGGCGCTATGCTTCAAGTGAGAGTTTATGGGCTGGGTCAATATGCCTCTGTAACACCTACATACTAACACAAAATCGTTGTCTTGGGCAAAATTGTTGATGAGTTATTTAACAAAAACTGTTTTTCAACACCTAGCTTCGGCGATAAACATCGCCCCGTATGACGAAATGTCACAAAATTTAGTACACATGAAAAGAAAGATGTTTAGAGATGGCATGTCAACTTTGACCAAATTTGAGCAATTAAAAGCCAAGATACGGCCATTTGAAGAATTTTAAGCTACGTGTTAAATGTTCATTGACGTGTAACTTCGGAACGGTTTATCTCAAGATAAATCCTTTGATAACTTTTTGTCAGCATTGTCTGTAGATGACATATACCAAATTTGGTGAGATTCACATGAACGGCCTATGACGAGTTCGTTCAGATTCGTTTTCGCAATATTAAAATTTCACGAAAATTGTTCTCGTTGGAAGTGGGCGTCGACCAGTGTTTTCAATGCGTGAGGGTCAACAGATTTCATGATAAAAAAAAAATAGTTGTAAACGTAAGCATTCTCTAGATAATAGGCAAAATGACATTTTCTACAATTACAGCGCCCCCTATGGACCAAATTTTATGGCATGTTCTGTGGTGTTAGAGGTCTTTCTGGTGATCGTGCATGACGTATTTTGCACAGTTCCCACCTTCTCGGTCCAAGATATTAGCAACTCAAAATCCTAATTTTTGCATTTACCCTTATCACTAGGTGGCGCTATGCTTCAAGTGAGAGTTTATGGGCTGGGTCGATACATCTCTGTAACACCAACATACTAACACAAAATCGTTGTCTTGGGCAAAATTGTTGATAAGTTTTTTAACAAAAACTGTTTTTTGACACCTAGCTTCGCCAATAAACATCGCCCCCTATGACGAAATGTCACAAAATTTAGTACACATAAAAAGAAAGCTGTTTAGAGATGGCATGTCAACTTTGACCAAATTTGAGCAATTAAAAGCCAAGATACGGCCATTTAAAGATTTTTAAGCTACGTGTTAAATGGTCATTGACGTATAACTTCGGAACGGTTTATCTCAAGATAAATCCTTTGATAACTTTTTGTCAGCATTGTCTGTAGATGACATATACCAAATTTGGTGAGATTCACATGAACGGCCTATGACGAGTTCGTTCAGATTCGTTTCCGCAATATTAAAATTTCACGGAAATTGTTTTCGTTGGAAGTGGGCGTCGACCAGTGTTTTCAATGCGCGAGGGTCAATAGATTTCACGATAAAAAAGAAATTGTTGTAAACATAAGCATTCTCTAGATAATAGGCAAAATTACATTTTCTACAATTACAGCGCCCCCTATGGACTACATTTTATGGCATGTTCTGTGGTGTTAGAGGTCTTTGTTGTGATCGTGCATGACGTATTTTGTGCAGTTCCCACCTTCTCGGTCAAAGATATTGGCAACTTAAAATCCCAATTTTTACATTTACCCATATCACTAGGTGGCGCTATGCTTCAAGTGAGAGTTTATGGGCTGGGTCAATACATCTCTGTAACACCGACATACTAACACAAAATCGTTGTCTTGGGCAAAATTCTTGACGAGTTATTTAACAAAAACTGTTTTTTGACACCTAGCTTCGCCAATAAACATCGCCCCCTATGACGAAATGTCACAAAATTTAGTACACATAAAAAGAAAGCTGTTTAGAGATGGCATGTCAACTTTGACCAAATTTGAGCAATTAAAAGCCAAGATACGGCCATTTGAAGAATTTTAAGCTACGTGTTAAATGTTCATTGACGTGTAACTTCGGAACGGTTTATCTCAAGATAAATCCTTTGATAACTTTTTGTCAGCATTGTCTGTAGATGACATATACCAAATTTGGTGAGATTCACATGAACGGCCTATGACGAGTTCGTTCAAATCCGTTTTCGCAATATTAAAATTTCACGGAAATTGTTTTCGTTGGAAGTGGGCGTCGACCAGTGTTTTCAATGCGTGAGGGTCAATAGATTTCACGATAAAAAAAAATTGTTGTAAACATAAGCATTGTCTAGATAATAGGCAAAATGACATTTTCTACAATTACAGCGCCCCCTATGGACCAAATTTTATGGCATGTTCTGTGGTGTTAGAGGTCTTTGTGGTGATTGTGCATGACGTATTTTGCGCAGTTCCCACCTTCTCGGTCCAAGATATTGGCAACTCAAAATCCCAATTTTTGCATTCACTCATATCACTAGGTGGCGCTACGCTTCAAGTGAGCGTTTATTGGCTGGGTCGATACATCTCTGTAACACCGACATACTAACGCAAAATCGTTGTCTTGGGCAAAATTCTTGGCGAGTTATTTAACAAAAACTGTTTTTTGACACCTAGCTTTGCCAATAAACATCGCCCCCTATGACGAAATGTCACAAAATTTAGTACACATGAAAAGAAATCTGTTTAGAGATGGAATGTCAACTTTGACCAAATTTGAGCAATTATTAGCCAAGATACGGCCATTTGAAAAATTTTAAGCTACGTGTTAAATGTTCATTGACGTGTAACTTCGGAACGGTTTATCTCAAGATAAATCCTTTGATAACTTTTTGTCAGCATTGTCTGTAGATGACATATACCAAATTTGGTGAGATTCACATGAACGGCCTATGACGAGTTCGTTCAGATTCGTTTTCGCAATATTAAAATTTCACGGAATTTTTTTTCGTTGGAAGTGGGCGTCGACCAGTGTTTTCAATGCGTGAGGGTCAATAGATTTCACGATAAAAAAAAATTGTTGTAAACGTAAGCATTGTCTAGATAATAGGCAAAATGACATTTTCTACAATTACAGCGCCCCCTATGGACCAAATTTTATGGCATGTTCTGTGGTGTTAGAGGTCTTTGTGGTGATCGTGCATAACGTATTTTGCGCAGTTCCCACCTTCTCGGTCCAAGATATTGGCAACTCAAAATCCCAATTTTTGCATTTACCCTTATCACTAGGTGGCGCTATGCTTCAAGTGAGAGTTTATGGGCTGGGTCGATACGTCTCTGTAACACCGACATATCACAAAAATTTCATGTTGTTGGGTGAAACGTTCATTGAGTTATTCAGCAAAAACTTTTGCCGGTCTCCCCCTCTTTAACGGACACTGGCACAGCGGGGGGGTGGCCCTGGGGGACCAAAAGGCGTTATTCGCTCACAAACTTCTTGGGCTACATGCCTACAAACATTCATGTCTCCCCGAGTTTCAGTGTCCCGGGAATCGTTGACGAAAAATCGGTGAAAAAAAAAAATAAAAATAAAAAAAAAAAAAAAAAAAAAAAAAAAAAAAAGGGAAAAATTTTGCAGCAACTCCAATATGACCGCTTTCGCTAGCTTCGCTAGCGGCGGTCATAATAATTATAATAATAAAACAAGTAAAAAAGTGAGCAAGAAGGCAAGTAGCTTGCCAAGTAAAGGGAAATTTACTGCACAGGAGGCAGTGCAGTGGATTATTGAATCGTTTTGTTTTGGACAGGGTTTTTTTGTACACTTTAGTGACTGCACTGTTTGTATATTACAGTGTAACACTGTAGTTTGCTTCTGTATAATAGTTTCCTTGTTGAATATCTGTATTTGTATTTGTATTTTCTAATATTTCTATAAAGAAAGTTTGTTTGTCAATGCACTTTTTGCCCTTTTTTATCAATATCCCATAGGTGGAATATGAATATGGAATATGGAATATGAATATGATGTTTACTGTGTTTATGCTTCTGTCATTCTATTCCAGAATGACTGACATCCAATCCAAGTCCAAGCAAGAATCCTCAAAGTCTTGGCTTTCAGTAGAGACCAAGCTTTTGTTTCTAGGCAAAGGGGTTCTCAAGTTATAGGCCTAGAGGTTATATAGCTTTGGTAACCAAATGTCCTTTTGGAGTTTCCAAAAGAAAAACGCATGGACATACCTATTGAAAAAAATGTGTAAAAAAATCAGGCCTTGATCTTTTGCCTCCATTTTTTTACTGTATGAGGGTAAGACCTGTGTCTGTGGCCTCATTATACCTATGTTTTCACAACAGGTTCCTGAAATTATAGGTCTCAGTTCCTTTATAGGCTCAAATGTTGGACGGAAAGTAAAACCTTCATTCTAACCTCTGTACCTCTCTAATAGTGCATCACAGAATCACCCAGATACTTTAGAAATAAACCTGAGAGTGTTACCTTTCCAATGATACCAAGAACACATCTGAGTCTAAAACTATGTAGGAACTGTGCTACTTATAACTTGGGCATTCCATGTTCGCAAAAAAACTTGAAATAGGGCTGGAATTTTAAGAGGTTAACAAAACCTGTTTTTCAACACCTAGCTTCGGCAATAAACATCGCCCCGTATGACGAAATGTCACAAAATTTAGTACACATGAAAAGAAAGATGTTTAGAGATGGCATGTCAACTTTGACCAAATTTGAGCAATTAAAAGCCAAGATACGGCCTTTTGAAGAATTTTAAGCTACGTGTTAAATGTTCATTGACGTGTAACTTCGGAACGGTTTATCTCAAGATAAATCCTTTGATAACTTTTTGTCAGCATTGTCTGTAGATGACATATACCAAATTTGGTGAGATTAACATGAACGGCCTATGACGAGTTCGTTCAGATTTGTTTTTGCAATATTAAAATTTCTCGGAAATTGTTCTCGTTGGAAGTGGGCGTCGGCCAGTGTTTTCAATGCGTGAGGGTCAACAGATTTCATGATAAAAAAAAAATTGTTGTAAACGTAAGCATTGTCTAGATAATAGGCAAAATGACATTTTCTACAATTACAGCGCCCCCTATGGACCAAATTTTATGGCATGTTCTGTGGTGTTAGAGGTCTTTGTGGTGATTGTGCATGACGTATTTTGCGCAGTTCCCACCTTCTCGGTCCAAGATATTGGCAACTCAAAATCCTAAGTTTTGCATTTACCCTTATCACTAGGTGGCGCTATGCTTCAAGTGAGAGTTTATGGGCTGGGTCGATACATCTCTGTAACACCAACATACTAACACAAAATCGTTGTCTTGGGCAAAATTGTTGATAAGTTTTTTAACAAAAACTGTTTTTTGACACCTAGCTTCGCCAATAAACATCGCTCCCTATGACGAAATGTCACAAAATTTAGTACACATAAAAAGAAAGCTGTTTAAAGATGGCATGTCAACTTTGACCAAATTTGAGCAATTAAAAGCCAAGATACGGCCATTTAAAGATTTTTAAGTTACGTGTTAAATGGTCATTGACGTATAACTTCGGAACGGTTTATCTCAAGATAAATTCTTTGATAACTTTTTGTCAGCATTGTCTGTAGATGACATATACCAAATTTGGTGAGATTCACATGAACGGCCTATGACGAGTTCGTTCAGATTCGTTTCCGCAATATTAAAATTTCACGGAAATTGTTTTCGTTGGAAGTGGGCGTCGACCAGTGTTTTCAATGCGCGAGGGTCAATAGATTTCACGATAAAAAAGAAATTGTTGTAAACATAAGCATTCTCTAGATAATAGGCAAAATGACATTTTCTACAATTACAGCGCCCCCTATGGACTACATTTTATGGCATGTTCTGTGGTGTTAGAGGTCTTTGTTGTGATCGTGCATGACGTATTTTGTGCAGTTCCCACCTTCTCGGTCAAAGATATTGGCAACTCAAAATCCCAATTTTTACATTTACCCATATCACTAGGTGGCGCTATGCTTCAAGTGAGAGTTTATGGGCTGGGTCGATACATCTCTGTAACACCGACATACTAACACAAAATCGTTGTCTTGGGCAAAATTGTTGACGAGTTATTTAACAAAAACTGTTTTTTGACACCTAGCTTCGCCAATAAACATCGCCCCCTATGACGAAATGTCACAAAATTTAGTACACATAAAAAGAAAGCTGTTTAGAGATGGCATGTCAACTTTGACCAAATTTGAGCAATTAAAAGCCAAGATACGGCCATTTGAAGATTTTTAAGCTACGTGTTAAATGTTCATTGACGTGTAACTTCGGAACGGTTTATCTCAAGATAAATCCTTTGATAACTTTTTGTCAGCATTGTCTGTAGATGACATATACCAAATTTGGTGAGATTCACATGAACGGCCTATGACGAGTTCGCTCAAATCCGTTTTTGCAATATTAAAATTTCACGGAAATTGTTTTCGTTGGAAGTGGGCGTCGACCAGTGTTTTCAATGCGTGAGGGTCAATAGATTTCACGATAAAAAAAAAATTGTTGTAAACGTAAGCATTGTCTAGATAATAGGCAAAATGACATTTTCTACAATTACAGCGCCCCCTATGGACCAAATTTTATGGCATGTTCTGTGGTGTTAGAGGTCTTTGTGGTGATTGTGCATAACGTATTTTGCGCAGTTCCCACCTTCTCGGTCCAAGATATTGGCAACTCAAAATCCCCATTTTTGCATTTACCCATATCACTAGGTGGCGCTACGCTTCAAGTGAGCGTTTATTGGCTGGGTCAATACATCTCTGTAACACCGACATACTAACGCAAAATCGTTGTCTTGGGCAAAATTGTTGGCGAGTTATTTAACAAAAACTGTTTTTTGACACCTAGCTTCGCCAATAAACATCGCCCCCTATGACGAAATGTCACAAAATTTAGTACACATGAAAAGAAATCTGTTTAGAGATGGAATGTCAACTTTGACCAAATTTGAGCAATTATTAGCCAAGATACGGCCATTTGAAGATTTTTAAGCTACGTGTTAAATGTTCATTGACGTGTAACTTCGGAACGGTTTATCTCAAGATAAATCCTTTGATAACTTTTTGTCAGCATTGTCTGTAGATGACATATACCAAATTTGGTGAGATTCACATGAACGGCCTATGACGAGTTCGTTCAGATTCGTTTTCGCAATATTAAAATTTCACGGAATTTTTTTTCGTTGGAAGTGGGCGTCGACCAGTGTTTTCAATGCGTGAGGGTCAATAGATTTCACGATAAAAAAAAATTTTTTGTAAACGTAAGCATTGTCTAGATAATAGGCAAAATGACTTTTTCTACAATTACAGCGCCCCCTATGGACCAAATTTTATGGCATGTTCTGTGGTGTTAGAGGTCTTTGTGGTGATCGTGCATGATGCATTTTGTGCAGTTCCCACGTTCTCGGTCCAAGATATTGGCAACTCAAAATCCCAATTTTTGCATTTACCCTTATCACTAGGTGGCGCTATGCTTCAAGTGAAAGTTTATGGGCTGGGTCGATACGTCTCTGTAACACCGACATATCACAAAAATTTCATGTTGTTGGGTGAAACGTTCATTGAGTTATTCAGCAAAAACTTTTGCCGGTCTCCCCCTCTTTAACGGACACTGGCACAGCGGGGGGGTGGCCCTGGGGGACCAAAAGGCGTTATTCGCTCACAAACTTCTTGGGCTACATGCCTACAAACATTCATGTCTCCCCGAGTTTCAGTGTCCCGGGAATCGTTGACGAAAAATCGGTGAAAAAAAAAAATTAAAAAAAAAAAAAAAAAAAAAAAAAAGGGAAAAATTTTGCAGCAACTCCAATATGACCGCTTTCGCTAGCTTCGCTAGCGGCGGTCATAATGACATGCTACCCTATCATTGACTTCCATTGTATTAAAAGAGCACAACATGTGGTGGAAAGAGGTACTGCTGATCAATCCAACTCCATCGCAACAAAACCAAATTTTGGACAAATGATCCTCACATACAGGATGATTATGGAAAAATGTTTAAAAAATCCTGTGAACTGTCCACATGGTGAAATGACAAGATGAAAACAGCTGTTTTGAAAATCAAGCCTAACTTCAAGAAAATACACTGACCATATGAAAACAATATCAACAAAGGTTAATGCATAGGCATGACATTATAATCCGTATATGACTGGGAAAAATAATCTGATAAATTTGTGTGCCACACTTTTTGAACGAGAAGCCCTCAAAAGTGGTGGTGTCATTTCACATATTGAATCTATAGCCATTTTCACAGCTTTGGAGAGGAAGAATTACACAAGGTACATCTGATCTGATTTTTGAATTCTACAGGAAAATGCATTTCTTTTCACATAGTTACACTAATGTTTGTGGAATACTAAAAGAGCCAGCAATGTCGGAAGTTGAGCAAAAGGCTTGTTCACCAGAATTCCCAAAAATAACCTGAAATTTCAAAGGGCTGTAGTTTTTGAGCTATTAGTGATACAGACTTAATATTTAAGATTTATACATAGGTTGGGTGTACAAACAGCTGTGATTTTTTTCAGATTTTTTGGAGAGGGTGACAGTCGGCCATTTGTTGATTTGACACGGAATGACCCATAAATTATTTGAACTGAAAACGAAACTGGCCTATCATGTCTGCTCTGCCACCGCCTGTTACAAACTAAATAAACAAGAACACAACTGCAGTGCAGATCATTTGCTGTTTTAGCATAAAGAAAAGATAATGGAGGTAAATTTGTTTGGTTTCATGAATTAATGGACACTAACAAATATGTATTGTTTACAAGTATAAAGAAGCCAAAAAATCTTAAATGGTTAAAAAAGATGCATCGAAAAGCATTATAATCGCTAAATCGTTAGTATCGTGGTAATTGTTTAATAAGCGAATTGTAGCATCCTGAATCGTGGTTGAATTGAACCGTGAGATAATTATTGATAATTGTTTATTTAGTGTACAGATACCTTCTGTAAGCGTGTACGCAGGTAGCTGTTAAGGACGAAGCGGATGCGATCAATCTCCATGCGATGGATGTTGGCTTTGGCGTCACCCTTTTTTGCTCGCTGCAAATTTTCTTCCTGTAATACACAAACACAAGTTAACATGTTCCAGTTCTGTGCTTAACAAAATAAAGCCCAATGAGGTTACTTGTCATAACTGAGCTCATACAGTATTTTTTTTACTTTGGTTTGTTGAGGGCAGAATTGTTTTTTACTGTTACATTTCCATGTGTTCCAAAGCTTCTCCACTGATAAATTACCCATCTAGTTAGGAAACCATAATCCATTCAGGATTTTATAAAATGCTTTTGACCAGCTCACCATGTGCACGATCTGCTCCATGACACACTCCACTACTTCATTCTTGTGCTCCAGCAGCTCAGGGGAAAATTTCTCATTGAGCCATGCCTGTAAGGAAAACAACAAATATGTATTAAAAACTGCACACAGAATGTCGGAGATACAGCCTTATGTGTTTGATCCTGAATCCGAAGAGGAAAGAGAGATGGCACAAGCACAGTCGCTTCCTGACCGTTTGTCAATGAACGTTTCAGAATGGTAATATTTGCATGACAAAACAGTGCAAGTGCCCGGCTAAATGCAGTTCAGTCATTTAACTAGCCTGCTAATCTTATGCGAGTCACAGGCTAACATCATTTAAAGCCCATTCGGTCAGTTTCTCTTATATGTATTTTCACGTCTGCGTCACGCCAAAGGCCCTTTTCGCATTGGGTCGTTTTTCCAGCCTATTGTCTTCTTTTGACTGATATAGAAAATGGGGGTAGAAAAACATTTTGATATGCAGCATGCATATGCAACTCGGGGTGACCCATCATATTTCAAAAGAGCAAGTACTAAACGGTTTCTCGTGGAAGTACACCTTTAAGCAAGGAAGAAGACATTTACATTTGCAAAACCACGACAAAACTAAGTCTATTTATGTATATAGCAGCACATTTACCACACAATGAAAGTGCTCTACATATACACACATTCCTTACATTTAAAAACAATAACAACGGTTTCTCGTGAAAGTACACCTTTAATATTCTGACAACAAACAGTATGCTTGGACACATAACAAAAACAAAAACCGTCGCACTTATGTAACGGCATATGGTAGGTTTTATCATGCTGCGTACATTGTTTTTAGGCAGTATATTACAGTGGTACAACTACTAGGCGTTTGTATTTTCTTCTGCATCGATGTTGCTAACGCTCGTCGCAGGCGTGAACAAGGGGCTGCACAGCAATGTCAACATGACTACAACATTGCCCAAGTTAAAGAAACAAGTAGAGCAGCTGCCGCGGGGGCGCAATGTAATCATAGCAATGTGAAACACAACCTAGTCGTTTACAGATATTCAAACTCTTCTCGGAGATGTTGTAAGTTACACTGATAGACTGTAAATTAATATAATTTCCAAGTTACTATTATGTGCTAAAAAGTGTCTCTCGGCAGTAACCTCACATGATCATACCTCCTCTAGTTTCGCGATGAGCTCCGCAGGGGTAATGACATCTTCATTTTCGTCGCTATGGTCACTTTCACAATCCGACATTACACCAATACTGTTTTTTTTTTTTAAACAACCGAGAGGTAACAGGTAACGACTTAAAACCGCTTTACGATTCAGCTTCAGTCTTGAGTGAACTCAGTCATAGTCCTAGGGCAAGTAATCACTTCAAAAACTTCCGCGTTGAAGAAAATTCCCGCCAAGTTACCGTGACGTTTCACTGTTCCAAAAGGCACAACGATGCGCACATTTTACGCAAACGCAGTACTCAAAATTCAAATGATATCCCTGATCCCTGGGTGTGTAATGTTTTGGCTGCAAATTAAAATGAAACAATTTTTTTCGCATTAGTACACTGAATTTTAAATTATTAAATTATGGTTAAATAAGAAAAAATAAATTCTAATTATTAATACAAAAACAAAAAGTTAAACAAATTAGCCCGTGGGAATTGATTTCACTTTACCAAAAGTGTTTGAAAGGCTTGAATTTCGTCCACTACATTAAAATTAGACAGATCAATATTTAAGGTCTAGTTAATAATTGCACTATAGCCATAATTTTGAGTTCTAATTGTTTAAATTTCATAAAACCTGACGCAAATATGACAACACCATCACCCAGTCTTAACATTCCCCTAGTTCCTCTATTTATTGATTACTTAAAAGAAATGGGTGGAAATGGGCTCATTTTCTAACTCCCTCAGAATTAAACAGTTGAGTTTTACCATTTTTAAATGAATCTATTCAGTTGCTCTCCAGATCTGCCAGTAGTATTCTAGCTATTAGCTTAGCATAAACCATTGAATTGGATTTGGTGTGGTTTGGCTGAATGGATTCAAAAACAGTAAAACTTGACTGCCTGAAAAAACTAAAGTGTTCCTTTAACAGACAACCATTCACACAGCATCTACGATTTGTAAGCAGTTTCTCCACATTTGATGTCAAATCATTTTACAACATTGGATTCCCCAATGAAACCTAATATAGTATACTTAACCTAATTCATACTTCACTTCATTCACATTTAATTTAAAATATCAGCACTTAAATAGAAGTCATCTTGGTGACAGCAGCTATATGCGAGTTTTTGATGTTGAAGCATATTAGACATTACACGACAGATCTGAATTCAGCGTCTCTCAATATACTCATAAAATCATGTATGCTTTTTAAAACGCATTTAAAGAAATGCTGCCCAGTAAAAGAACAAAAAGGAGAAAACAGTTAGTTGAAGAAAATAGCAGTATATTCACATATGAATAGGTTAACTCGCATATTATTGTGAACAGAACCAACCAATAAGGGAAACTGTAAAAGTTGAAATGTTCATATACACCTTTGACAATGTTTATTAAAATGCACTTGAATTTTTTTTAATAATCTGGTATCTAAACCCAAATTAAAGAAATGGATGAAGAGATGAATGACACATCCTCACACAGTTAATTCAATTTATACAGAGAACATCATGAAAACAAATCTACTAGTTTATACATTCTGTGGTAGAAAGTCATCAGTGGTAGAAAAAAAAAAAGGAAAACAGAAAAATAGATAGAAAGCCCCCACCCCCGCACACACACGCGCGCTGGCGCACACACACACACACACACACACACACACACACACACACACACACACACACACACACACACACACACACACACACACAATTCCATCTACAGTAGGCCTTCACTGTCCATGCTGGTGTGGAAGACAGAGAAGGTAAATGGGTTGAACTTGGTGCCAGCCCCACTGTAGAACTTGTTTTGAAACTCCACCCTTTAAAAGCAAATGGTGAGAAGTAAATTAATGTCTTTATATAGCACTCAGCAGAGTACCCAAAGGGCTTTACAGTGGTGTTCACATTCCTCCATTCACACACCAATGGCGGAAGGCTGAAATGCAGTGCTACAACCAGCACACCATTAGCAGTATGGGGTTTAGGATCTTGCTTAAGAAGACTTGGACGTAGTCAGGAGGAGCAGAATTCGAACCAGTGACCCTTCAGTTACCGGCTGACTCCTTTACCTCCTGAACTGCTATCACCCACAAAGAGCAATAAATGGTCACACACATTCCAGTTTCTATTCTGCACCTTTGCATATAACTGCATTTAAAACGCACATGCTCCCCTCCACCTTCCATCATCATACTTTCTACCTTCCCTCTCCAATTCATATTCAACAATACAAGCGTAATACCCACCAGTGCAGCCTCAAAGCATGCAGGAATGCTGACAGTCCCTCCATGACCAGCAGGATGGACACGGTGAGCACAGCGAACAGGCCAAACACCGGCACCAGGAAAAGAACGCCCACTCTGGTGTCCACCCGCAGCCCTACACGCATCACCATCGACCACAGCACCTCCGACAGCTCTGGGAGAAACAGGCAAGATAGAAGAGTGAGGGGTGTTTGCCATGCCTTTGTTTACTCTGTGTTCCCTTAGCCTGCTGTATCCTCCTTTTGCAGGTCGCTTTAAATAAAAGCGTCTACGAAGTGTAACGTAATATAAAAGGGGCTGCTTAGAACATACTTACAAAAATTAAGGCAACATGCTGCACTGACCTTTTTATTTTGTTTTATGTTGGTGTAAGATCCATGCAGTACATTGCCTTACATTTTTTATTAATTATTTTTAATGTGGTTCTAAGCAGTGTGCAAACCCATGTATTTTAGTGCTACTTTTCTACATGCAGAAATTCATAGGTCATGTAAATCAGGTAAGTGTTCTAGTAGGTATGTTACGGTTCCAAGAAGGCTAAAGGCTCCAGCACCGTGCCGAACCGTGTAGACAAGAAAGTGACGTCACCGATTCTTCCGACCCTTTATATTTCCCAATCTTCTCCTCATCAGAGGTGCAAATGCCACAGTAGTTAAACAGTTTAGAAAACCTTGCATGTCAGAGTGAAACATGACTGAATTGTGAAACATGAACATCTTGATTTGGGAATTAAATTGGATAAACGTTATGAGTGATGATAGGATAGGATAGAATTGCAGGTTTGAACCTATGTTGGATTGTGGATAAAACTGTTTTTTGGTCGGTGTTTGTATTTCTTGTGAGTTTCCAGCAATATTAGACTATGGGTAGCAACGGAAAAGACATGTTTAGGCTGATAGTTACTAGGTTAAAAGAAGCTTAAACCACATTCACCACTGCCTATTGTTTTGAATGTGCTGCTTCGTGCATAAGTTACAAAAAAAGCGTGGTGCAGATGTGCACTTAAAAACGCCTCATGCAACTCTGCGAATGTAAACTAGCTTTAGAGGGTGAATGATATTAAAAATTGACAAGTATTCCAAGTATGTGGTTTACTCACTGACAAGTTTTTAAAGTTGTAAAACTTCTAAAGCAGCGCCCTATGTCTTTGTTTTAGGGGAATGAAGCCACAAGACTCCTCTATTAGGAGATCAACTGTTTACTCAGAGTAAGTATACATAGGTACCTGCTTCTGGAATACACCCCAGAGGCTTGGTGGTTTAACAATGTGAAAAATGAAGGTGTTTGAGTTTCCTTACGTGCATGTGCCAGACTAAGAGCCCAGAGTCTCAGGTAGGAGGCTGTGTTTGAGATACAGCCGAGACAGTATTCTATGGTGTGGATAGCCTGATGCAAAAACTCATCTGCTAGGTCAATCTGTAGAAAACAAAAACCCAAAAGCAGCCATGTAATAAAAATTAACACATATGCATACACGTGTCGGGGACTTACACATACACACAGATTAGGATTTTTGAACAGACTTCTTTCCCGCTATAGGTTTATGCTATTCAATAAAAATACAACCAAAATAGGTTGATGAAGGAATAAAAAATGTCAAAGTAAGGGTGTCACAATGAGGAAGGTTTCTGCTAGACATACACATCAAATTAAGAGAGCAGTTGCTAAACTGCCATTACAAGGCAGCAAACCGGTATTTGAAGCTGCTGGTGCCTCTGGAGTCACCACCCTTAACCAATGCTCACAAGCAGAAATGGCTCCAGTGGGCCCGGCAATACACAAAGACATGTTTTTTAAAACAGTCTTGTTCATTGATGAGTGCCGTGCAACCCTGGGTGGTCCAGACGGATGGAGAGATGGATGGTTGGTGGAAGTCCCAACAAGGCTGTGATGTCAGCAAGGAGGTGGCAGAGTCACGTTTTGTGCCTGAATCATGGGGAGAAAGCTGGTCGGCCCATTTACGGTCTCTGAAGGTGTGAAAGTGACCTCTGTAAAGTATGTGGAGTTTCTGATTGACCATTTTCTTCCATGGTACAAAAAGAAGAACCGTGCTTTCAATAACAAAATCATCTTCATACATGACAATGCACGTCATGCTGGACAATGCATATCTCATGATGCAAGCAATACCTCTGCATCATTGGCTGCTATAGGCATAACAGAGAAACTCATGTTGTGCCCCCATCCTCCCCTGATCTCAACCCTATTGAGAACCTTTGGAGCATTCTCAAGCAAAAGATCTATGAGGGCGGGAGGCAGTTCACATCGAAACAGCAGCTCTGGGAGGCTATTCTGACATCCTGCAAATATATTCAAGCAGAAACTCTCCAACAACTCACAAGTTCAATGGATGCACCTGCTAATGCTTCTAATTTAACAAATGACCATTTTCAGTTCTTTAAAACAAATAATTTTTTTAAAACACTGTTGTGCATAGTAATTTAGAACAGTGCATTTTAAGTTTTTTTATTTAAAAAAAAATAGCTATCAGAGGTTTGTTCAATAACATTCAAATTGTACTCTAACGTTTGATGACTTTAAAATTATAATCACATTATATGTCATTTATATCGACTGTTTAAGAAAATTAGATCAATAATTTGGAACGCAGTGTAGTCTACCCACAAAACAACCAGAAGCTTTTTACACCACACTAACAACGCACCTCCTCCGACTGGATTTCTGAAGTGGACATTAGGCTGTCATGGCTGCCACCTTCCTCCATGTCGTGAGCTCTCAGCAGGCAAAGCTCCTCGTCACTGCAGCGTCTGACCCGCTCATAGCCCTGTCAGGACAAGACAAGACCATGCATCAGGCCAACACGGGAACAGCAGTAGACAGAATTAAAGGTGGACAAACATGTGGCAGGAGTTTTACTTTTTTCAACCTGGTACGAGTTATGCTTGCCACAAATGGTGACAGGAACACAGACCTGATACATGTGGAGACGATTTCTGCCCTTGTGGACCCAGTAGAGGTACAGTGGTTTTCCCAGAAGCAGGACAGGCACAGACAGAAAGGCAATGAATAGTAAGAACACTTGCACACCAGCCTGTAACACAAGAAGAAGAATAAAGTGTCAGGTTTGTCCCACTACCAACTTTGGATTAATTACTGATATTATAACACACAACAACTCATCAGATTCATTCCAGATTTGATGTGTATAAACTCATGAGTGCCCTGACTTTGTATATTATAAAGGACGTTTTGGAATGTTGGTAAGGCTTTGAAGGACACAAAATGCTTGGTGGCCGTTTCCATCGCAAACTAACACACTGGATCACAAACACAGTTATCATTACTTGTTTTTTACTGTTGTTAATATTTTTGACATAATGATCAAACAAATTCAATTGAAATTCTGATTAAATGAAAAGGAGGCCAATTCTTAAATCTTACACAGCCCTAGTTCATATACAAAACACAAACCTTTAAATGTACTTCACCAGTAAAATATGTGGAAATTAAGGCACTGTAAAAAAGAATGCGTTGCCAAACAAGTGTCCTTGAGAGTTCTCACCTGTCCTGGGAAGAGAGGCTGAATAGCATCGCCCTGCATGAGGAACATGTTGATGAAGTGGATGAGGATACTGGGCGCCGCTGTAGACTCCTTCACAGTAAAGGCAAGCCATTTGTAGATGATCATGAAGACGAGGTACCCAAACATACAGAACAAGAAGAGGAACTCGGGGACAAACACTAAATATACACAGAACTTTCTTCTGAAATGCCTGTAGAAACACAAACAAGATCAACAAACACACACACACACACACACACACACACACACACACACACACACACATATATATATATATATATATTATGCATTACGTAGTGCACTGTAAAAAATGCTGCATAGAACCAACCTAAAAAAATGAAGGTAACACACTATAGATCTTTTTTTTACATTGGTTTAATTAACAATGATATGTATTTTTTGTAAGGGGGTTAGATGCTAAAGGCTTCTACACTGAAACGAGACATTTTATAGCTGCAGTAAAACCAAAATGTTGCATTATGTGAAGACTGTTATTAAATAGGATTTGCATTAATATTTCAGAAGACATTTTAGCTCAGAAATGACTGCTAAAGGATTAAACAACTTTGAGTTCAAAGGTCAAAGTGCTCAGCAGGTGCATATTTACTTACAGGTGGTTAAAGACACCAAGGACAACCCCAAAGATCATGTGAATAACTCCCAAAATGACAGACATTTTCATCTTGTAAGAGTTTAGGAACGTCAGACGATTTGATGCCATGTTCCATATCTAAAAGAGCAAATAAGAGAACAAACAGTGCAAAAACACCTCTTAGTGACCATATGGTGGATGAAGAATGTAGTACTACTGCTAATTTTCCTTTTAAATAAGATCTTATTGACTTCTGATTTGTTTCTCCTAAAATGCGCTTCAGAGGAAAAGAGCAGTCCATGACTATTTTAACATCTTAAGTTGAACTTAAATTGGACTTATTCAGGCCTCGTTGGACACTGTTTGTTAGGAGTCTTAAAAGTACAAAACCAATTACAGATCCTACAGAGTTCTGATTTGGTTTCCCCCCCAAAAACCCATTAGGAGAAAAATACACCAATAAGCTTAATACAATGTGTTATTTCTTTCTGAAAGACGAAGACAAGACAATTCCAACCCCATGGGTATGCTGGGCGCGACACCAATGCAGCGGCGATCACAGAGCGTTCGCTGTAACAACAGATCACACTGTCTGTTTAGATTCTCATACATCCAGGTCATGGTAGTCAAAGGAGCTTAAGTTGTAAGCAACTGGACTTCTTGTTGAAGCTTGAAGATGTTTCACCTTTCATCCAAAAGGCTTCTTCAATAGAGCTGAACTGAAGAAGCCTTTTGGATAAAAGGTGAAACATCTTCAAGCTCCAAAAAGAAGTCCAGTTGCTTACAACTTAGATCCTTTGAATAGATCATGCTATTATCAAGTTTAAGTTTAGTGCCTTTATTAGTCCCTCAATTTTGAAATTTACGATTTAACCCATCACACTTCAGCAGGGGAGCAGTGTGTGGGTACCGTACCATGCTCAAGGTACCTTAGTGGGGACCGCACCATGCTCAAGGTACTTTACAGCCACTTCTGGGTGGATTCCAACCTGCAACCCTCCAATCACAGGCCACCACTGCCCAAGTGACTACACCAGATGTAAAAGCAGTGCGTACATTCAAGAGAAAAAACAACAGCCTTCTAATCCGTGGCCCATGTAGCCACAGGAGTAGACACAATATTTTCCTCCAGGTGTTTGCATAAAACAAAAACACAAATAAAAATTTGTGCACTCACTGGATCAATGCCGAAGGGATATGGTCCATTGAAGACGCCTTTGACATTGGGATCGAGGGTGAGCGAACCAGCTTTCCTGACTGTGTCAAGCCTTAAGAGTGGGAAATGAGATGAATGTGCAAGTAATGCCAAGACGTAAGGCAAAGACAAAGGTGGCTAAACTGGCTTCAGACAGTGAAAGTCCTACCAGCATTCCTACTACCTGTGCTCTAAATAGTCAATTTTACTCGTCAGCTCATGTACCTGGCTGAAGAGTTGTGCTAATCAGGATCAGCTAGTTCAGTTACCAAATATAGGAAATTGTGAAGCAGCTTCCTTCTTTAAATCTCATGTCTGTCTATGAGACCCAAATATAGGAAATTGTGAAGCAGCTTCCTTCTTTACATCTCATGTCTGTCTATGAGACCCAAATAAAATTCTAGTACTTGTTTTCACAAAAAAAAAAAAAAAAAAAAAAAAAAAAAAACAATTTTCCAACAAGTGTCAAATTTGGTGAATTTGATGTTTGTAACTGCAAATGTAGTTCTTTTATTAATACGGTTGCGATTACTATTAGCCAAAGCCATCCACTTATTTTGCTGTTTAAATTCTTGTCTTCCCAGAAACATGTGCTTTTCTTGGATAGCCATGTGGTTTCTGTTTGCTTGGTCTGGTTTATGCAACAACAAAACTCCTTGAATCCTTCAATCCAAAAACGAGCAGTTTCAGAAATTGGAACTCACGTCCAGTTGCCATATTGGAACATGGCTTTGACGCTCCAGCTGGAGCCGAAGAGGTTGAGGGACTTGGAGAAACAGTCGTTGTAGATGAATCCTGTGTACACCGAAAACAGGCCCATCATCAGAATGAGGTACCGGCCCTCGAAGAACGTGTTCCAGATCTATGGGGACATGTTTATGTTTATGATATTTGGCAAACACTTTTTTTCAAAAACATGTACAACAACAAAAAATAACCTCACACAACTTCATAAAGAAAAATACTTTACTAAATTTTAAAATACAAAAACATTTTAGGAGAAAATATTGACATAACTGGCATAGATTAGTGATAATCAGAAACAATTGCATGCAATGCAACAAAAGCATTTTTGTGGAAAAGTTGTTATACAGCATTTTCAGAAAATGTTACATCATCTAAATACAGAATTACTGTATAACATTTAAATCTTTTACATTTTTTTTGTGAAATATCAATGCATTTGGTCATAGGCGAGGCAATACTAGATAGGCAAAAATAACTTTCCTGTATTACCAAACAACTCTACCAGTTTTTCACCAACATTAAGAAAATCATTTTTTGTATTACAGGTTGACTGAGATGTTTAGACTAGTGCAGAACCCATTGAAGATGTGCCTGTGTACTGTGCATTTTGTATACCTTTGTATACATGTTTAAGTCAAGTCAAGTAGGTTTTTATTGTCGTCTCAGCCATATACACAGTACACAGTGAGATGAGACAACGTTCCACTGGGAACAGTTGGTGATACATGCAACTGTTAGAACACAGTATGGACAAGACAGATACATAATACTGACTACATACACTTAAGAACCATACGCAAACACACGCAACATAAATTGGTGATACAATCAGGAATTAACAATGATATAATTGTTTTTTTGTTTTTTTTTAACAGCAAGACAGATACAAGAAAAATACAGGCATGAGAAATGACTGAACGATCTTCATGTATTAAAATCATCATAAGGTGTATTCAGCTTCTGCGTAGTTCTACAGACTTTTGTGGCTTGTCTGTATTTTATCAGTAAATAGGCCACCAGTTTAGTTACAAGCTATATAATCTCTATTTTTAGTTATGGCTAACTTCCAGTCATGACTAACTTGCCAATTGAAAATGTTGTTTGTAGGCCTACAAACTCTACCAGCAGGTTTAATTGTATACTTTATTTTCAGGAGATAACAAAATGAAAAGCAAATTTTAGCCAGACTTTAGCATGACTTTTAATGACCAAAAAGCTAAAGTATGGAGTCATAGTTGCTGAATGCTTAAATTATAAGCCACAAAGACTATAAATCACAATGTAAGTTTTGGCCAGACTTGGACCATGACTTATTACTTAACGGTTATTACTTCAATTTAGTTTATTGTCCATGAGTGAATTATAATGACCAAAAACCTCATGTAGTTGTAGTTGCTGAAAGCTAAATTATAAGTAGAGTAGAGTAGAGTAACTTCATTGATCCCGAAGGAAATTAAGGTGTCCAGTAGCATACACATAATACACATTGCAAAAACAGATCAAACCTATTGCACACATCTGCATAATAAGCCATGTAGACTAAATATAGTTCCAAGTGGATACATTGGGATGGCTATAGCGGTAAGACAATTTAGCGGTACATTTCTTCCAACTGTCATCTTCATCGCACTGCACTATTTAAGATCAAAATAGTCTCTGTTTTGCAATGTGGGATATGCAAGGCTGCAACATTCATTAAAAAAAGTTCTGTGCTACATGTTGTTGTGTCATGAATGTGTACGGCTATGTGGGCTAAATTTTTACTTAGGAACCACATGTGGCCTTTGAGTAGCTGTCTGTGCATGCAACATTGCATATGTTGCATGCACAGACAGCTACTCAAAGGCCACATGTGGTTCCTAAGTAAAAATTTAGCCCACATAGCCGTACACATTCAAAAGTCAGTGTTTCGCAATGTCGGTGCGATTTCAAAATGCACATTTGGACTTGAGATGTGTAGTGCAACATTTGTTGTCCTTTATTCATGTGTCTGCAAGCATATGTGGGCTAAATTCAACTCAGGAACCACAGTGCACCAATGCAGCAGTGTTGTGTGAGAGGGGGAGTGGCTACAATGCCCAGATTGACACACAGACAAAAGGCAATTGAACCTTTTTTAATCGTTATATTTCACATTATTTGTCCTAATAACATGAAACTTGGCACTGCACTTACTCATGCCATTAGCAAGACACCTACCAAATTTGAGCTCAGTGGAACAATTTGCAATTTTGATATATAGTTGGGGAACGTAAAATGTAACAATGTAACATTACATACTAACATTGTATGTCATTTCTTACAGTAAAAGCATTCTTAAATCAAATATCGGACTTAATTGTTTTTTATTTATTGGCTCGCACTACCTATTTGACCTTATTTTTTAAGCAGAAGGTGTTAACCCTGGCTTCATACAGTAAATACCCGGTCACGTTTTTCTTCTGCCCGAGCTCTTAACATGGGTGACTTCATTCATCAGTTGATCTACCTCTCTGCTAAGTAGTGGTACTCAGCTGGCTAAAAAAAGGGTTGTGTCAAATATGTTGCAGAGTTTTTACTTTCTGAAGCAGGGATCTTTAACAAATCTAGTACAGTACTGTAACACTAGGAAACTCCAACAAGCTCCCTAAATACAATAAATACGTACCTCATTTCTGGTCTTTTTCAGTTTACGGTCATTTTCGTACAGCACCATCCACAGTGCGAAGCACGCCATTATAATGCCATGACCCAAATCTCCAAACATCACAGCAAATAGGAAAGGAAATGTGACAATGACATATGGAGCTGCAGAAAAAAGTAAATAATTAAGCGTTAGTCATACATATTAGATTGTAAAAAAAAGCTAACAGCTCTCTTTAAAGCAAACAGAAGATTATATAACTTTAAATCGCAAATGCAAGTCATATATGATTACAAGCCTATACACAATTACATTTTTAAAGTTAATCAGTCAACTACATGTTATACTGGCCAGAACATTAACAAAAGCTTTAAGTGTGAAGGCAGTTCAACATTCAGCAATATCCTTTTACATACCAGAGGGTATTCCAGGTAGGTTGTTTAGAGACTAGCCCAGCTAAGGTAAGCCCACCCAGAGAAAGTGCTATATCTCCTAATAAACAAGTATTATGGCTTTACTCTCAGAGCAAAACAAGGCCATAGGGTTCTTATATTAGTAGATTTACCACTTTGAGTGAGTGTACCCAAGTAAATGAAAAAAAAAAAGTACAAAAACATTTGGAAAGCCAAACTAAGTGTTTACCAACCTGGGTTCATCTCTCTGTAATTCCCCACACCATAAGCATCCACAATGTTTTGGAATCCTGATGTAAACTTATTGGTCCTGATGAGAGTGGGTGGGGTGTCGTTGCTAGGGATACGGTTCACAAATGATGGCACCGTGGCTCCACTCTTTCGCTGTGTTCAAATATGTGTGAAGTGGAAAGTAGTCAGAAAAGAAACAAATTTCACTGACAACAATAGTACAGCCAGAATATTCTCATTTTAAAACTTCATACCTAATAAAAACCTAACAGCGTCATCAAAGGTTACCAGTTAAATACACTCACTGAGCCCTCCTCCAGTGCCCTACGCACCGTCGACAGCTCGTTCAGGGGGCACCAAACCTCGGCGATGAGGCACTTGTTGGTGATGTCGAAACTGCAGAGATTTAGGATGTGATAGATGGCCTTCATCTTCTTGACCTGGATCACCCAGGTGTATACCGATTCGGATGCCTTGTTCAACACCTGGCGCAGGTAGTCTTCTGTTCGATGAAGAACCTGATCAAAGGGGTATTTTAGACATTTGTTACCCATCATTACAGAGGAATGCAAACACATCACCTGTACTAAAACAATAGGTAGAACCAGGAAATTTGGAACATTGCACACAGTGGTACTGAACTGTAGCTCCTGAATCCAGGTTGGCCACCACTGTGCTGGAGACTAGAGTAATACAGATTACACTTACAACCTATCAAGGAAAAATAAATGCACTCTTAACCAATATTTCTTATGTTTTATTAAACTGATAGCATGTCCAACATGGACGTATTTCAGCAAGAAGCCATCCTCAGAGAGGACAGCAACAAGTGTGACTAATAACTGGTGACATCACGTCATCAATTGCCAATCAGACACATAGGCAATACCTCAAGACACAAACTCAACGAAAGAAGAAAAAGTATCAGCAATACTAAAAATAAAAAAGTATACAGACATAACAATGAAATAGAAATGGGAAATAATAGTGTTAGTACGACTCATCATTAGAAACTGATCAGAGAAAGCACTGTGCCATTTATGTAATTCTTCATTAAGGCCACTGGGTTGGACCGTTTGGAGCTCAGGAATCCAGAAGGCTTCTCTCTGGAGCAAGAGATGCTCCGCGTCACTCACTGCTCCCTGGGCGCCGTAGTCGTGGCTGCGCATTGCTCACATGTGTGATGGGTTAAAAGCAGAGGTTAAATTTTGTTGTGTGCACTGTGTGCTGAGATGTGCCGTGCGATCACAATGACCAATGGGACTGACTTTCACTTTCACTTACTGTGTGCAGGTCCTGGATACGTGTCTTCAGGCCATCAATCACATCAGCTCTCTCCTCATTGCTATTCGGGTACGGGTACAGGTGGCAGTGATAGCTTAAAGAAAAAAAAACGTAAACATGAAATCTGTTCATATGTAGCGGGACTTACTTTCTGAACCCAGGATGTCTACATTGGTATTTGTATCAAAGTAAAGGGCCCTAAAACAAGTGGAGCCTCTGTAATTTACATTGGGGTCATTTCATGCCAACTCACCCAGTGCTTCCATGGGCACCATCTCAGATTTTGCTCAAAACTGCACCAAATATTCCTCTACAGGAGCAATTGAAAATCCCTAAGTTTCAGATCACAATATCAAGCAGTTTATGGCCCTTAAAACTTTAAGACCTATGTCACTACTTCGCTTCCGCTGATCTCCAAATTATTTTTTTATGTTTTTTGGAGGCACATAACTTAATTTCTATACCTATACTAAAGGCCTGACAATTGGTACTCTTGTCAATTCACACTTATGAACATCTCTGCGCCATTCCTTCATATTTTACTGAGCTTGTGGAAAGAAGCAGTTTTTCTGTACACAGCCGGCCTGAGCCCACGGTCCGAGGGTTATTTTCTGAGCTGTGACCATTTTCAGTACCGTGTAAAAGCACAATTTAATGTTTTATATCAAGATATTTTGTTTCTACTCAAGGACTCATTCCTAAATAACCTTAATCAAGTGAATAACTAGATATACCGCATAACAGTACATGGTATGACCGCCGCAGTGTATTAAAATGTGGGAACTGTTGGTATCATGAGTGTGTGGTAGAGCAGTGTTGTGATTTGAGAATGTGTGTGGAAATGATTTCCTGGAATTGGGCATGGATGTGTGTTTTGAATGAATGGCATTGTGTGTGTTTGTGTAGTGTGTAGGAGTGATTTGTGAAAAGGAATAGGCAAAATGAGATTTTGTACAATTACAGCACCCCCTATGGGCCAAATTGTATGGCATGTGCTGTGCTTTTAGAAGTCTTTGTGCTGATTGCGCATGACATATTTTGTGCAGTTCCCACCTTCTCTGTCCAAGATATTGGCAATTTAAAATCCCAATTTTTGCATTTACCCATATCACTAGGTGGCTCTATGCTTCAACTGAGTGTTTATGTGCTGGGTCGATAAGCCTCTGTAACACCGACCTATAATGAAAAATGTAATGTTGGGTAAAACGTTCATTGAGTTATTCAGCAAAAACTTTTGGCCGTCTTCCCCTCTTTGATGGACACTGGCACGGCAGGGGGGTGGCCCTTGGGGGCAAAAAGCTTTTAGCTGCTCCGAAACTATTAGGGCTACATGCCAACAAAGATTCATGTCCCCAAGAGTTCCAGTGTCCCGGCAATCGTTGACAAAAAACAGGTGGGAAAAAAAGGGAAGAAAAAAAGGCAAAAAAAGTCGCAGCAACACCGATATGACCGTTTTTGCTTACAGGGAAACTGCTTCTTTGCACAAGCTGAGTAACACATGAAGGAGTGGAGTTAAGATGTTCTAATTTACATCAGGCATAGCCAAGACGTATCTTTAAGTGGTGAAAGTTTCATTATTGTGGGCTACTATCCATGTGGCCATCTACCCCGCTGAAAAAGGGGGTCCTAAGGGTATTTTCAGTACCCGCTAAAACCATAATTTAACGTTTTATATCATGATATTGTGTTTCTACTCAAAGATTTATTCCTAAATAACACTAATCAAGTGAATACTTAGGTCTTGGTCAATTGGAAGTCTCACAGCTGATGGCCATAAAGTCAAACATATATATTCCATCCAAAACAAAATCCAGCTTTGAGATGCCTACAACATTTATTCAACACTGGCTAGGATTCTGAAAGAGCAGACTGTAAAACACTGTCAATCTCTTCCATGCCGTGTCTCCTGTACAGTACAGAATGCGTTCAGCCTGTAAAATTTACATAAATCTTCGATCGCTAGCCATGTGACTCTGAAGTGCTGTATGTTTGCAAGTTTCAACTTTGAGAGTAGAAGAGAGCGAAGTGTGAGAAAATGTCAATGCCTGTCCTAGAAAAGTGTATAAAGAGTGTAGTGAGGGGTTTTACAGCCTTACAATGTCTAGAATAATTAATAATAAAGCTGACTACTTTGTGGATTTTGCCCTATTGCAGGTTTTTTTTAGAACGTAACTCCCGCGATTAACGAGGGACCACTGTATTAATCTGAAACTTGGAGATTTGTCATTGCTCCCATAGAGGTATATTTGGGGCAATTTGAGCAAAATCTGAAATGGTGCCCATGGAACCTTTCTCTATATTGGTTGAGTTAGCATGGAATAACCCATTGGATGGGTTATTTAACTGATACTTTTGTCAAAGATTGGTTACCAGTCACATATCTTCTTGACTTTCTGCCCTATTTGGTCACCCCAGTAGGATATCAGGAACACCATGCTTCTTGTCTCTTCACCCTAGAGATGGAGACAATCAGCGAGTGCAAAACTGTTACCGCATACTTTGGATGACGCTCTAGCTCTGGCAAATCATCTGGTTCTAAGTGTACACTTAATACAGGTAATTGCAATCATAGAGTAGTTAGAGCAGTAGAAGTCTTTAATGTCACTATACAAAGTATCGGTATGAAATCGGTATCGGTATGAAATCGGTAAAAATAGCAGTAGAGTAGAGTAAAGTAGAGTAAAGTAGAGTTAAAATATAGGTTCAATTTACAGCAATATATACAATTAAGACTATAAAACAATATAAAAAACAATATGCACATTTTACACTATCAAGCAATGGATAAATAAATAAGGTGCAGAATATGCCAGCAGCAAAAGTAGAGTGCATGACAGTCAAATAGCACAGAGTCCGATGTAGTTGCACAATAGAGTCACATTGCATGGGGTCCAGTATAGTCCTTTGCAGCAGGGATTCAAGTACTCAGGGATTTAGGGTCAGTGCAGTAGTATGCGGGTGATACCATGTTAAATTATGATGGAACAGCGGAAGAGGTAGCTCAGTTAATTAAAATCAGCTGATTTAGTAAATGGCTGGAGCAAATACATGCTACTGCATTTTAACTTCATCTATGTACACCATTGACTCTTGATGGAAAGAGTATCTTGATCTTGCAAACAGTATCTGAAATGTGAGTGATGAAACAGAAACTTCACATTTTGGACATTCACTAAAAATATTAAAGCCAAATCCACACGGTCAAAAAAACTGTGCCGCTTCTGAAAGCCTCTAATGCCCATGTCTAACGACACCCCCGCTTAAAAACAGACAACTTGGAAGAGTTAATGCAGTGGTACCGTATCTGGTTGCTGGAGGCGTTGGTCAATCTCTGCGTAACTGAGAATAGTGTAGCCTTTGCAGACTCTCCACAACATTCTTTCGAAAGCCTCAATTTTGACCCGCTCGATTAAACCAGAGATGAATCTGGAAATAACAGGTTTCAAAAAAACAGTTAATGTACATGTATATAAGAAAACGAGAAAAGGAAAAGTTCATATCAGCCCACGAAAGCTCAGTGTTTCCCACAGGAAAATCTTTAGTTAAGGTGGTGGTTGCCCGGTTGCTGGGTTATAGTCCAAAAATATATCCCTCCAAAATTCTTCATACTAGTCCTTTGCATTATGTTTTATTTAAGCTTCTAAGCTGGTGCGTACTGAAGACATTTCGTGTCTACTGTCATAAATATTTTTAGAAATTCTTCAATTTTAAGCCTAATTCTAATGTGTTCGACTGGGACAACTTAGTTAAAGCAATACTAAGTAGTTTCCATCTTTGGTCGCCCTACAGGTTGGAAACTGAATTGTCTCTCATACAGAACTACAGAGAGATGGTCCGCTCCTCCAAACTTATTTAGTGTAGTTTTAGCCCATGGAGGGCAGCAAAGCGAATTCAGAAGTGCCTTTCACCCTGTTACAAGTTGATGAACCACTGAAACAATTTTGGAAACATTACTGTAAGGTTGAAAAAAAAAAAACAATTTAGTATTGCTTTAAGGTGGGAGAAACGCATTGTTAAGGAGGCCACCTGTGGACAGACTATCTTTGTTCAGCGACTCACCCAAGTTTGGCCCCGAGTCTCTGCATGCTGGCGTAATCCATGATGGACTCTTTCTCCAAGAAGGGGAACTCTTCATACTGGCTCTGCATTGACTCATACTGTTCCCCCCCACACACACACCAACGAGTAAACAAACAAAAGGATTAACCAGCATTTGGTTACAACTTGCTACAATAACATGACACTCACACTAAAATTCAGTTGTGAGTGGGCAGAAACACAATCAAATGTGATTCCAACAGCAGCATAAGGACACTCTTTCAGCATAATGACAAAAAACTTGCAACTCGCCACTTGAGCTCATGGCAAATGTGGAGGGGTAAACCGTTCCATAAGAGGGAGCAACAAAACAGAAGGCAAATTGACGGTAGTCTGACGTGGGGGATGTCCATCTGATCCTTAGCCACAGGACTGCGAGGACTGTGTCAGTGTGTGTTAGCCTGGTGAGCCACACTGGATAGTTTCCACTGACATCCACTTACTTCGTAGTGGGTGGGACTTTGTCTGAACTTCAAACGTATTGGCCCTGCTTTCAATTTCTGTTCACTGAGTGGTTGCTTAAACAAATGTAGTTGAGGGAAACCACAGCCTTGGGATAGTTCCATAATGTAGCACTGTAGCGAAATACATTATTAAGCATCAGCACTAGGGCGGCACTAGCCTCACTAAAGGTGTGTGGCAATGGAGATCTGTACTTGTACATTTTGGATTCCTTTAAGACTTTTATTGTCATTGAACTGTTGGCTGTACAATGAAATTAAGCAACAAGTCCACTAAGGTGCAAGATGAAAGTATCAAAGTGTCAAGTACAAAAGGTACAAAGTACAAAGTGTTAAATACAAAAGAAGAGCAAAGAATATTGAACATTGCACAAGGCGCATGTCGGCATTGCACATTCCTTTGTGGCTATTGCACAGAAACAGGTAGTGAAGCAAACCCTTTACCCATTTGGAATTTACCTCTGTGCTGCGTTGTGCAAAGTTCTTTGTGATCTGCAGCATGTGTGTATACTCGATGAGTTCCAAAAGGTTCCTCTGGAGTTTCTCTTTGTTTCCCGTCACCTCGCTCAGCTCCGACTCCAGTCTCTGTAGCTGCTCCTGCACACCCAGACAACAGGAAGAGCCAGTCAGCACAGCTCTACAATTGCATTTAAGTATTCTTACAGAGACTGAGGTAAAAGCAAACAAAGAAATATAAAAAATAAGACAGTTACATTAATCAGGATATCACATAAAATAAACATCATCCTGCTGGCCTAACAAATAATCGATATGCCCATTAACTACACATGGCAGTTTAGTGATAAACCTGGTCAAGTTATGGGCTGTATAATTCCACAAATTTAAAAAAGTTTGTTATGTTGTGTGTGTTATATCTAAAACAGATTTGTATCTATTTTAGATGTAAATCCATCACATCACTGATACAGCCTAGATACTGAGTAAGTAGTAACCCTTCTAACAGAGGCGTGCTATGACTGTTCTCTTGTGGAAATAATGTTCTAGAACTCTTATTAGGAGGTCTACTCACATACATTTTTGCTGATATGTGGATAGTAGTAATTGATGGTTTTAAATTATTGTACTAATGGGGTAATGTGTTGTTGTTATGGATCTGCTCTGCCACACCCACCCACCACCAGTACAGACCACAGCTGAAGTAACCTTTCTAGCTTTACTGAATCATTATACATATCTTTTTAAGAATGTCCACGAGACATTTTTGTATGTTGTCTTCCACAATATCAATAAAGTCTGTCTACTCTTAACTTTGAAACAGGGGCCCAGGCTTGTGTCCCTATATCCAAGGTGACAGTGCAACACTACCATAGTCCAGTGCCATTCAAAATGACACTACATTTAGCTGATGCTCTTATCCAGAAGCGACTTACAATGAAGTAGGTAGAGAAACAGTCCCCTAGAGCAATGCAGGGTTAGATACCTTGCTCAAGGATACTTCAGCCATGGATGACTGTGCAGGAGAGCACTAGTTATTCTCTTCCCCCACCCACATTCTTTCTATTGGTACAGGACTCAAACCCGTGACCCTCCAATCCCAATATCCCATATGTCACATGCTTTGGTTCCTACTAAATGGATTTGTTTTACACAGTTTGTAATTAGTGAGCACAGACAAAGCTAATGAGAGCAGGACTAAGGCAACGTATTTAGTTAATAAAGAAAAACATTCCCCCTTAATGGCTGATGTAGTAGTACTGACACTGCCTAATGATTACCATTGTCTTGTTCTGTTGTGTGTGTGAAATTTTAACTCGCAAATAAAAAAGTCACTTATGTGACTACTTTGTTCAGTCAGCTCTGTTGTCACCCTACACATAAGGCAAACTGGCAGTGACACTCAGGCTACATCCACAATACTCCATTTCTACCGCCTCCAAAACGAAATTATTTCTGTCCACATACACCATTTTTCACTTCCGCATGCTGACGTTTTCACATGGCTCCATCACTGGCTCTGTTTCTAATTAGTCACTGACTCCATTTCTTAATCGGTTATATTTCTAGAGCCCAAAAATGACTATCTAGTGTGGACAACAGACAAAAACTTCACAATGTTGTTACGTTTTCACTTACAAACAGACTAAAGTGGGTATAGCCTCTAGTACACTAACTAAGTGGTCTATACAATTTCCAAAAACAATTTTACAAATTGTTTTCAGACACTGTAGAATGACCAATGCTAAAAATGTGTTTAAGTGAGTGACATGCAAGTGAATAAATGGTCTGACAGCTTACCATTATACCCATAACTTGTTTGGGAAGGGGCGCAACAGGGTTGACCTGCCCCTCTGGTAGTGGAATATCCGACTTCTTGATCTCCCTTAATAAATATCCTAAAAAAGTGAGGCACACTTGTTAGTCCATCAGCTATGCATCAAAATTCAAAACATGTGGTGTATACAGTAATCGTATTTTCATTCAACTCAATTCACACCAGTTATTCGCATCCATAGTTACATTACATTGCATTTAGATGACATCCTTATCCAGAGCAACTCAGGTACAGGGACAGCCCTCCTGGCACTTCAGCCATGAATTCACTCTACCCCCAGTTTTTCCTTCTGGTACGGGAATCAAACCTGTGACCCTTCGATCCCAAGACCCTAATCATTAGGGCACAGCTGCTAAAGCTAACAAGATGCATATTAGTGGCCATTTTGGACATTAATGCACATTTGACGTGTTTCCAAGTAAGGATTTCTTATTGTAATGTGTGTATATAAAATGTGTTAACAATTTCGATAGAAACCTGGGTAGTGATGGGACATTTGGTTTCAAGAAGCTACAATACAGTATCACATATTCCAAATAGTCTGGTTCTACTTGTGCACTTAATACAGATGATTTTAATAAATAACACATCTTCCTGGCTAAAGAGTTATGCTCAATATTCGTAGCGTTATGCAGAAAATCTGGATGATTGCTGTGGTTTAAATGTCTCTCATGAAGGAGTATGCACAAGTCAAATGAGGTCCTGTGAAAATTGCTGGATGTAGGTCAGTAAATATCGGCAAATCCAATTAGATTTAACTCCGTTTCACTAGAGGTTGGTTGAGGGCCAGACTAAGATGTTAGCCAGGACATTGGAGATCCCCCTACTCTTTGTAGTAAGTGCAATAGGGTTTTAATGACCATAGTAAAAAAGAACCTTTCTTCATCCTATAATTTTAGAGCATTTATGTATTTCTTTATGGTGGGAAAGAGGAAAGAGTGTCGCCAACTATCTACCCGCCAACATCACTTCCAATTTGCTTTTCATGGAGGCCTCTAATTCCAAGCACGAGGCCACTACAAAGCTCACACCATCAAGGGAGGGGGGCGAGTCAGGACCTCATCTGCCCATCACAGTCCTTGCCAGTCATGCCCAGCTTATGGTTATCTGATATGACTGGATGATGTAGATAAGGCAGAATAACCGGCAGAAAAAGGAACTTCTTCTCTTACTTACCCAAGATTCGTTCCATCTCTTCACACCTTTTTATTTCGGTTACAAATTTTCGCTGAAAGGAGTTGACACTTGGGTTGAGCTGAAACGAGAGCAAGCCTTTTATTTCAGCAAATGAAGTGTACACTAAGCCAACGACTACTGGTTACGATGGACCTGGATATGTCTACAGTACACTCCAACAACAGTTGATAAATCTTTGTGCTATCCAAAAGTGTACAGCCACAGTGATTATGGGTGACAGGTAACTCTTGGCTACAAAGCTGTTGTCTCCCGAGTGATAAATATCTTACGGAAGTTTAGAAAAAATCGGAATGCACTTACATCTCTAAATTCCGCCAGTCCCAATTCTCCAAGTTCACTGATGCAGTCGTATGCAGATCCCGACTGCAGAAACAGCTGGGCCAGGCACATCTCCTCGCTTCGAAACAAGCCCATGTTAAGTTTCTCTGTGGCTCGGTTAGATGACAGTCGTCGCGATTAAAAGTCCCTGTTAGTAAATGATGATGCTATCGTAACATTGACGTACTGTACTTTTTTTCTGGAGTGCGTTAAAGGGAAAATGACAGACCACCTCACTAGTTAAATTCTCAAATTTTCCTCAAATCAAACACGGAGCGTATAGCGTGACACGCACTCTCCTAGGTTCACTGACTGGATACTTCCCGGTGAAAGCTGATGTTTCCTGCCTCACGCGCTATGGCTAACTTTGCACACCAGCATCGCAGACTATACGATGTAACACAAACAACGTTGTCAGTATAACACAGACAGTTTTAATGATTACAACGACAGCATAGTAACTTTTAGCACTTCCTGTTTCGGTAACGTTACAAGATGACGTTGCTTGCTCGCTCAACTTCGAGTTCTGTTCTGTGCTGACGTGTAATTATCACTGTTAATTTCTTTACATTGTCAAAAAAAATAATCAATGGAAATCAATGGACCACTAAACAAAAGTTGTGTTTCGCGTATAATATTGTTCCTTGGCTACTCTCTCACGTAACGTCATTTCAGGCTACCTGCATTTCAAAAAAGTACTAGAGCAGCAGCTCTCCTTAGCTTACTCCTTACAACTTATTGTTAGTGTCTAACATTGTCGGTGGTAACAGCCTACGCCGCCGAACCTGCGCTGAACCTGACATTACTACAGTTCCGTAAACCTAGCGACATTTTTTTCTCCAGCGACAGTAACGGTTCCAGCTTTCCGGCGAAGCAAAAAAGTGAAATAAAAGTCGCGTAAAGTACTGGACGTCTACTTCTTCTTCTTGGTTTATTGGCGGATCACAACTCGTTGTGGTGCATACCGCCCCCTATTGTACAGGCCTGTGTAAGGGGATAGCAGTCAATAAAAACACCTCTCCAGTGCTCGTGGCCAAGCCCAACACAGGCTCAAAGCAGGCCTTCTAACTTGAGATATGGCATAATGCGACATATTTGAAATTAAAAACATGTACTTGTGTGAATTGATTAATAATTAAACACAAGCAACCCAAAACCAACACATTTGCTTGAGAAAAGTACTATGTTCTGTTATACAGTTACCTTTCCCACACAATTCTATAGTGTGATAATAATATGATACCGAAGATATAGTGCTACTGAAATTGGGTAGTATCTGGAACTCTATTTTGAGAACATTAACACAATTTATTTTGAAATTAAAATCTAAGACTTTTAATCATGTCTACTGTATGCATACACGGCCTGCAACAGAAGCGAGGAAGACTTTTCATGCAGCATCATTTCATGCACCTGCTATGTGGTACATCTAGTTCTTTTTGTTCTGCATGAGCTGAACCCCTGGCAGTATAGTTATGTAGTGACCTGAGCTACCATCGTGTGCATCCCAGGATGCAATGCGGCTGGCCTAACACCAAGTGAATGAGGAATGAGTTGCTACACTGCTCTCTATAGGGAATATTATTGTGTCACCCGGGGGACGTGAGCACGGTTAGTGGCTGACATTCCATCAGAATTATTCAAGTACAGTGCTTTCAATCCTTGCCAAGTGTCCAATAAACATCACAAGTTGGCCAATGTAACTTGGTCTATTAAGTGGTCACTGCCATTTACATAGCTATTAGAAGGAAGACACTTTGGGTAAATCGCATACAACTCCAGGAACCAATCCAACTACCAATTCATGAACTGTGTAATATTAATGACAGAACTGTGATAGCTGTGAGTGGGTTGTATAAATCAGTGAGAGCCTGTCTTGTCTTGCGGTATCTTCTATCGATAGCTTGCCTCTTCATCAGGTGTAGACATCATGTTCGAGATGTAGGCTGGACTCATGCTCAAATTCAACATATTCTTGATAGAGTGAATCATAGTATGCCACCCAAAGGATGACATCAAAAACTAGTATCATTAATATTCGTTGGTGGTTCAGCTATTCGTTGAAATAGCCCAGCTATTTCAAGTTAGTTTAGGTAGTGGATGTTAAAGCTGTCAAAATATAACCAATTTGAGAAAAGTTTATCCTATTGCATGTGGGTCAGTATCACGGAGATATTATAATAACTGGAGAAAGTAAGGAAGTCCTGCCCCCATTCATTTAAATAGCAAAATGCTAGGCCATTGAATTTCGGCAAAATTAAACGAATTTTCAAGTTTCAAAATACAAGGATACAAGGAGTTTTATTTGTCACATGCATAGACATACTGGGTAGTAGGACATGCAGTGAAACTGTTGATTGTGAGTCTAGACTGTGCATGGGGAGTGGGGAGTAAAGTGCATAGAATGCATTTGGGGGGGATGACTACCATAAGAACGCCAGAGGTAGAAAAAAGGTGAAGGGGGGGTGGGATAAAGTGCATAAAGTGCCGTTATGGTTGGGAGGAAGGACTGGCTGTGGTGGCAGATGACGGGCTGTGTGGGGGGTGGCACTGCGTGTGCAGCTGACAGCGCTGAGGTGGGGTTGGACAAACGTTTGTGGAGAGGGCTGGGGAGCAAAGATATGTGCTGTGTGCGTGTGGGAGGGGGGCTTGAGCCGTGAGGGGGTGGGACTTCTGTGCTGTGTGTGGGGGGGGGGGTGAAGGGAGGGGGCAAGGGCTGTGTGCGTGTGTGTGTGTGGGGGGGCTGTTTGTGAGGGGGGGCATGAGGGCTGTATTCTGCATGCTTAGTGTGTGTGTGTGTATGGGGGGGGTGAGTGGGCCTTGAGCCTTGACTTTTCACATGAACTTTCATGTGAGGTAGACCAGAAAGCTGTATCAATAAAGGACACTGGATGTTCAGAAATGGATGGTGACATAGTTCTGGGACATTCTCATGCATGAGCTGAGAGTGGAGCACTCACCAATCAACATGGGGGAAATGGGGGCGGATATGATAAAATTTCTGGAAAATGGTGACAAGAAAGTGCCTTGCTAATTGGCTGAAGCTAATGCCACCTGCACACTACATGCGGAGATACGGCTCCGATACAACCGGAAGTCAGTCATTGTCAGTGGAGATTCGCATTCCGCATGCGATCATCTCCGGTCAAGAGTGGTGCGTTCAAAATTTCGAACTCCTCCTGCACAGTCAGGGCACGGTAGTACGACAGGAAGTTGTTGTTGCTATGGCGCTGACAAACAAATGTCATTCATTTGCTTCTCGCTGTACAAGAGATTGTCATCCTAATATAATTATGACCTAATATAATTATGACCGCCGCTAGTGAAGCTAGCGATAGCGGTCATTATAGTGTTGCCGAGACTTTTTTCCCTTTTTTTTTCTTTTCTTTTTTTTCACCGATTTTCCGTCAACGATTTCCGGGACACTGGAAGTATGGGGGACATGAATCTTTGTAGGCATGTAGCCCTAGAACTTTTTGAGCGACTAGAAGCTTTTGGTCCCCAAGGGCCACCCCCCCGCTTTGCCAGGGTCCGTCAAAGAGGGGGAGACCGGCAAAAGTTTTTCCTGAATAACTCAATGAACGTTTCACCCAATGACATGAAATTTTTGTGATATGTCGGTGTTACAGAGACGTATCGACTCAGCCCATAAACACTCATTTGAAGCATAGCGCCACCTAGTGATATGGGTAAATGCAAAAAATGGTATTTTGAGTTGCCAATATCTTGGACCGAGAAGGTGGGAACTGCACAAAATACGTCATGCATGATCACCACAAAGACCTCTAACATCACAGCACATGCCATAACCCTAATTTGGTCCATAGGGGGCGCTGTAATTGTAAAAAATGTCATTTTGCCTATTATCTAGAGAATGCTAACGTTTACAACAACTTTTTTTTTATCGTGAAATCTATTGACCCTCACGCATTGAAAGCACTGGTCGACGCCCACTTCCAACGAAAACAATTTCCGTGAAATTTTAACATTGTGAAAACGAATTTGAACAAACTCGTCATAGGCCGTTCATGTGAATCTCACCAAATTTGGTATATGTCATCTACAGACAATGCTGACAAAAAGTTATCAAAGGATTTATCTTGAGATAAACCGTTTCGAAGTTACACGTCAATGAACATTTAACACGTAGCTTAACATTTTTCAAAACTCCATATCTTGGCTTTTAATTACTCAAATTTTGTCAAAGTTGACATGCCATCTCTAAACAGCTTTCTTTTCATGTGTACTAAATTTTGTGACATTTCATCATAGGGAGCGATGTTTATTGGCGAAGCTAGGTGTCAAAAAACAGCTTTTGTTAAATAATTCGTCAACAATTTTGCCCAAGACAACGATTTTGTGTTAGTATGTCAGTGTTACAGAGGCGTATCGGCAAAGCCCATAAACACTCACTTGAAGCATAGCGCCACCTAGTGATAAGGGTAAATGCAAAAATTGCTATTTTGAGTTGCCAATATCTTGGACTGAGAAGGTGGAATTTTGCGCAAAATACGTCATGCATGATCACCACAAAGACCTCTAACATCACAGCACATGCCATACAATTTGGTCCATAGGGGGCGCTGTAATTGTAGAAAATGTAATTTTGCCTATTATCTAGAGAATGCTAATGTTTACAACAACTTTTTTTTTATCGTGAAATCTATTGACCCTCACGCATTGAAAGCATTGGTCAACGCCCACTTCCAATGAAAACAATTTCCATGAAATTTTAACATTGCAAAAACGAATTTGAACAAACTCGTCATAGGCCGTTCATGTGAATCTCAGCAAATTTGGTATATGTCATCTACAGACAATGCTGACAAAAAGTTGTCAAAGGATTTATCTTGAGATAAACCGTTTCGAAGTTACACGTCAATGAACATTTAACACGTAGCTTAAAATTCTTCAAAAGTCCATATCTTGGCTTTTAATTGCTCAAATTTGGTCAACGTTGACATGCCATCTCTAAACATCTTTCTTTTCATGTGTACTAAGTTTTGTGACATTTCGTCATAGGGGGCGATGTTTATTGGCGAAGCTAGGTGTCAAAAAACAGTTTTTGTTAAATAATTCGTCAACAATTTTGCCCAAGACAACGATTTTGTGTTAGTATGTCGGTGTTACAGAGACATATCGACCCAACCCATAAACACTCACTTGAAGCATAGCGCCACCTAGTGATATGGGTAAATGCAAAAATTGGGATTTTGAATTGCCAATATTTTGGACTAAGAAGGTAGGAACTGCATAAAATATCTCATGCACGATCAACACAAAGACCTCTAAAAGCACAGCACATGCCATTACAGCAGCCGCTGTAATTGTACAAAATCTCATTTTGCCTATTCCTTTCAGAAATCACTCCTACACACTATACAAACACACACAATGTCATTCATTCAAAACCCACATTCATGCCCACTTCCAAGAAATCATTTCCACATAAATTCTCACCTCCCAACACTGCTCTTCCACACACTCATCATACCAACAGTTTCCACATTTCAATACACTGCGGCGGTCATACCATGTACCGCTATGCGGTACATCTAGTTTTCCCACAGATTTTCCGTCAACGATTCCCGGGACACTGGAAGTCTGGGGGACATGAATCTTTGTAGGCATGTAGCCCTAGAACTTTTTGAGTGGCTTGAGTGGCTAACACATAGCTTAAAATTCTTCAAAAGTCCATATCTTGGCTTTTAATTGCTCAAATTTGGTCAAAATTGACATGCCATCTCTAAACAGCTTTCTGTTCATGTGTACTTTGTGACATTTTGTCATTGGGGGCGATGTTTATTGGCGAAGCTAGGTGTCAAAAAACAGTTTTTGTTAAATAATTTGTCAACAATTTTGCCCAAGACAACGATTTTGTGTTAGTATGTCAGTGTTACAGAGGCGTATTGACCCAGGCGTATTGACCCAGCCCACTTGAAGCATAGCGCCACCTAGGGATAAGGGTAAATGCAAAAATTGGGATTTTGAGTTGCCAGTATCTACCACACACTCATCATACCAGCATTTCCCACATTTTAATATACTGCGGCGGTCATACTATGTACCGCTATGCGGTACATCTAGTTATATGATATTATATAATTATAATTATAATTATAATTTGCAATCCTCACACAAAATTGAGACGTCCTACTAAGACACAAATCATTCACGTGTTCAATAGAGATTGTATTTGATATGTCTGACGCGGTTCGCTATAGCCTATCAAGATTACGATGACATCGACTAAATGCTTCAAACCATTCTTTCTGTCCCTGCCACTTCATCCCATGCCACAGCCTTCCTATTTATGTCCCTGTACTCGTCACAGGACAGGCCGTAAAACTTTATGACCAGAGCGGCCACAATAAGCTTTTCCGATCCGTCCGCCATGTTTCTTTACTATCCGAACATTCGGACTTGTGTTCCGAAACTTTTTGTGAGATAGTACGATGTCCATGGGGTGGCGTATTGTGGAATCCGGAGTCACATACCGCATGTAGTGTGCAGGCCGCTTAACTACCCAAATTCTGTCACTCTGGTTTAATCGCACATGGGTTTTTTACATTATTTGTTCTGTTCTAAATGTTTAACATGTGAACACAAAAGAAACCCAGGCACAAATATTTGTATCGGTTCAGGGTTTGAAATGGAACAAAGTGGGCGTGAACATTCAGTATATATTTTTTGAAAGTGAAGTATGGAAATTATAGCAGCAAAGTAACATCACATGTGATGTGTGGCAACTGTGTAAAAGTTGGTACAGCATGTGAAATGTATGTAAAAAAATGATAGATGGGCATTATTGAAATCTAGTAGAGCCTGTTGATGCAGCTGTGTTGTGTGAGAGGGGGAGTGGCTACGGTGCCCAAAGTGAGACACAGCCAAAAGGTAATTGAAGCTTATTTTACCAATATATTTGGCATTTGTTGTCCTAACAACATAAAAACTAAATGACACACACCCAGAGTGACACACAAACAAACATTCCTTGCAATTATAGATAGATAATGCAAGACAAACTCAAACTCAGACACGATTTCTATGCACCCAGAATACCCAGATCCTACTCACAAATATGAAACACCTTAAAGCATCAATAAATATGCTTGTTCCATTATAAACCCTAAAAAAAACTTTTCAACACAAAAAAATATATACAAAAAATACTGATGTGTGCAATACATATATACATATATTAATATAAACTAAAGAAAAACATTGTTTCCAGCAAAACAGTTTTTGAAAGAAATGTTTGTACATAAAAACATGTTTTTTTGTATTCCATTTCCTGTCAATGAATACATGTTTAGAATACAGACGTTTAGAATTCAGTATTGCTCCAGGCCTGTCTGATCTGTCTCCATGGAGACCCCAGCAGAGAGGCAATGATGAATAGGAACACTAGAATCATGCCCTTAGCCAGGGCCAGTGAAGAAGACTCGCCTGAAAAATAAAGAGAGGGAATTGAAAATTGAGATAATTGTGTTTCAGACTTAAGATATCAGAACCCAACATTGGCCAAAGACAATCTGTAGGCCACGTTTTACATTTTTATTGAGACATGACTTTGAAACCGTTTGTCAGAACAAAGTTCTTTAGATATATTTTTGATGAAGATTATGTAGGCCACACAAAATTCTGTTGAATCAGATGAATACCATCTGCCATTTTTTTTTGTGTATGGTGGGAACATCTGGAAAGGCTATGTGTCAGGCAAAGCGTAAACTTAAAAAAAAAATCAGTAGCTCCAATTAGGACGAAATTTACAAAGTACATCCAGAGATTATAAGACAAATTTTCATCCCATGTTTTAATGCCCATTTTTGCTATGCAAATATTAAATCCTGGTTGGAATTGCGTGTGATGCGCATCAACTTCCCCAATGTGCATAGAAATTCGAATCGCCAGAGGGATTTGGTTCAAGTCTTTATTCGTGTCTGACTTAAAATGCTTAACGTTGATGGAAGCAGGTATATAGTGGTCTTGCTATCTGTATGGTCAGACCAAAGTGAGAGCTACCACAGCAGCAGAAGTTATTCTTTCTCCATCAACAAACAGCGAATTGGGCAGTGAGAGTGACAAGGCTGTCAGCGGGAGGGCTGATTGTTTTTACAAAGCACCCTTTCTGAAAAACGATACAAAGCAAATAACTATAAAACAGCCGTATTTATAGTGCTGAAAGAATCATTGTGAAAATGAAAAATGAATTAGTTTCTATGATTTAATTTGTCTGGTTTATAATGCTTGTCCATTATGTATTGCTTGTTTGATGATTTTATCTTGCTTCTGCTTTATGTTTTTACTCTGTTTATTCTATTCCTTGCTGTATGATTTTACCATAGTTTGTTGTATCTGTATTTTTATCTATTATCTCATAATATGCATCATTTCCTGTACTCCATGTAAAGCACTTTGGGCCAGTTGCTGCTGTTTTTTAAATGTGCTATACAAATAAATGTGACTTCATTTCACCTGACTTGAATGAGAACTCACCTGTGTAGAACCTGGTGAGGGGAAAGGCCAATTCAGGCCAACAGACGTCGTTCCTGTCACAGTCAAATTCTGTAAAGTTTATCTGGAACCTGTGGAATAAAACAGATAGAACCTGTGTTAGTACTCTGACTACTAAACTACTATTTATGCACATTATTGCTTACAATTATTCTTAGCTATTCTTTTTGTTTATATATATATATATAATGTTATTTTTTTCCCCTTTTGTTTTGTAAGTTACTTTGTAAAAGTGTCTGCCAAATAACACTCAAACTTAAATATTCTTTCAACTGCTAAAAAAGAAAACAAGACAAATGAAGAATTTTACAAGTTCTCACTATTTGCTTGGATATTCCAACACCACTCCACCACTTCCATTAAGATTAGGGTTAGTGTAAGGCACATACAGTTTAAGTACTGTACATAACGTGACATATACACTGTAAATGGTTCTGTTAAAATCAAGTGTTACCTATTGTCAAAAGCAGATATGGAGATCGCAGCTTCAGACAGTAAAAAAACCCTGCCATGCATTCCTTCTGATTGTACACAAATGATTTCACTCGTTAACCAATGATTAGCTGATGACTGACTTATGTGTTCAGTAGGTTCAGCTGGTTCAGAAAATGGTTGCATCAAACACGTGGCAGGGATTTTACTTTCTGAAGGTGGGATCTCCTAGCCTGGTAAACCAGTCCCTCATACAGAGTACTCTGTACTCATTTTGTACGGAGGATCTGGCAGTGCTTTCATTGACATTGCTGTATTAGGTGGAATTTTTCCCTAGCCAATCAGTGAACAGAGGGAGTGTCCGTGAGAGGTGACTGTGTGCTACGTTTGAATTGTTGTACGTATGCAGGCTAATTGCATATGCCACAACCGATTGGGTAAAGGCAGATTCCCACTTGTTTTAAACTGTTTTAAGCAGAGACCACACCTCCAGGAAGAAATCGTTTCTCAATACAGCACTGCCAGACCCAGAGTATTAGGGGCTGGTTTACTAAGCTTGGCCTAGATCTCTACCTAGGATCAAAAGAAGTGTACATCATAAAAGGCTTCACTCACCTTGTTTTAAGAGGGAGGCTGTGCTGTTGAATGAAGGTGACAGAGGAGGTAAGAGGAAAAGATTGAGTTGTACTGAGATTCTGGCATTTGCTTCCTGTTTCACAGTGTACCTTCCATGTTGTTGGTTTGGAGCTGGAGGGAAAAAAAACGCATTCATGTAGATATGAAATGTGTAAAAACAGAGGTACAAAAGACAATGTAGTAACACTTTAGAATATTGTCTGCCTATGAATCATGTATAAATGTGTTCATGTTTTAATTAACACTTTGTTCATCATATGTTAACCATTAGTGTCACGTTATTTGTCATCAATGAATCATTTACAAACATATTTATATTATGCCTGCTTGTCTGTTGGCTGTCTGTCTGTATAAAAGAAGAAAATAGGTGCGCACATCCAAAAAAATATGCTATAGAAGTGTAGTAGGTATTTCACAAAAGGTGGTCTGCACATTGTTTTGCTCCAGAAAAAGATTTTATTGAAAAAATGAGCCAAAGTTTCAAAACATTGCCTTGTTTTTAAATAACATCTTTTTCTGGAGCAAAACAGTGTGTAGACCACCTCTTGTGAACACTTCTCCAGCACCTGTGATTATATTTTTTTGGATGTGCACACACCTTCTTTTTTCTTTTATACAGACAGACAGCCAACAGACAAGCAGACAAAATACAAATATGATTATAAATGATTTATTGATGCGAAAGAACGTGAAAATAATGATTAACCAATGAAAAATTAAGTATTAAGTAAGGGATAATGGATGACACGGTGTTCGGATATCAGAAAGTTAATGCACGTTTGAGGTGGTAATGCGGTCACGACGAGAAGCGGAGTTACACCTCGAAGTGCATTAACTTCCTGATATCCGAACACTGTGAAGTCCATTATCCCACTTATACCACGGTTACCACACTTGTCTGATGTTAATTTCAGGTAATCATTTCCATGTTTTAATTGCTAAAACAAACTTATTTGTAGAACTACTTCCATCCACCACAAGATGTGTCTTTTCATAACTTACTGGACAAACGGCCGTTGCTAATTCCAAACTGGAGGTTGCTATGGCCAAGACCCAGTCGTTAGTTCCATGATTTTGGTTGTCAAGCTAGCTATTCCAAAGTTCTGTTAAGCCTTGCTTAGCAAAGGCACGTTAGTAAAGAGTCCAAATGCAGCATGACAGCACTAAAAGACAATCTCAGATATATAACATATAACATGTTGCAACTCTTTTGCTAAAGCTGCCACGTCTTAATTTGTTTATTTACAGTTTACCACGAACTTGGCGCATTGATACATAAACATCAATCAAACATCACAATGTGAAATTGAAAAAGCCGTGGTATAAAAGGTGGTTAAAAGTTAACAAATACATTTATACATGATTTATAGAGAGTAGTTAGTCTAAAGTGTTACCAAATTAACTGACACTGATGAACAGTGTGTAGCATCATATGCTATAGCTCTGTGGAATACAATAAGCCAAATCTAGCCTAAAAGAAATCCAACCTTCAATACGCGGCCAGTGTCCAGATAATTTAGCCTACATGTTTCAAATCTTTACACCATTGCAAAAGACTTATATATAGCCTAATTGCTTTGGCTTTCTAACTAATGATCATTACAGTTTAGATACAATGTTTTTGTGCTTCTTGCAAAAGTACTAAATTTTAACTGCTTCAAGAATGCATGATCGTCAGGGGAGGGAAAGCAAAATTGTTTCATTCCATGACAGCTAAGGTAATGACACGCAACTCAAAATCAGGACTGTCCTGACAAACCTGTGCGTTTCGTTAGCCTTACCCTAGGTATACATTGCAAATCCAAACACCACAAAAGTAGGCCAGCGATGTTTGCTGCCATTAAAAGATCTAGGCAATCCATCTGTCATCATAACAGCCCCCTACCAATATGGAAGCCCTAAAGTCCCTGTGCATCCCTATTAGTAATTAATATAACACAAACATAATGCAACGTTTTGTTGTAGACTACTGAACCCAATTACATCTTACCGTTAATTAGGCTTCTGATGACAGTGATACAATCCATCAGCTACTTAATTATGATATAATTCCTTTCTAATTCCCTAAACTGCAGTTTTCAGCATTTTTTTCTGTATTGTACTGATAGACTACAAATCAGTCAAATTAAAGCACTTCTCTTTCAACCATACTTCTTTCTATTGCCTAATCTGGCAGGTTGAATCTTTTGTTACATTATCAGTGCAAAAATCAAATGTCGCTTCAAAGCCCCACTGTCCAATTAACAATCAGCAGCAAGCCTGTGTTTTTCCAAGTAAACGTATAAGAAAATAATGACTTTAAACCAACTTTTATTAAGTTGGTTTACATACAAAAGTTTTTTACATTTCATATATAAAAATAACTCTATATAAAAATAAACATTTTGTGGCCTGTGGTGGATAAGTAAAGCAAGGGGGCATTACATGGCAACTTGAATTGGCAACACTGCCTTCAAATGCCCGCCATGACACCGAGCCTGACTGTAGGCCTCAAAGGCTCCAGCCCTGGTGACATCACCTTAAAATATAAACAGGGCAGTGTGCTGGGGCATCATAAGCCACACACAAAAAATTAAAGGGGCTGTATGTCAACAATGTAAGAAAAGTAATTATAAAAATGGTCCGATAGGTCAGTACAGATTAAGGACACATGATAAATTGAAATACTGATTTCACATTTCAAAACACGATTCCCATTTAAAGGACTCATTCCGCGAGAAACCGTTTAGTACTTCCTCTAAATTCCATCCTGAAATACGACAGGGCACTCCGAGTTGCGTATGCATGCTGCACGTAAAAATGTTCTACACCGACTGCCTCCATTAGTCAATGAAAGAAAATAGGCAGAAAAATTAGCGAATAAGGAAAAGGCAAACAAAGTGACGTAAGTTTTTTAAATAGAAAAAGCCATGCCACAGTTGTGATTACTGCAGGAGTCTCGTTGCAGTACACATTCACTTAGCGAAATATAGGTAAGTATGTGTGTTTGTGTAGCACTTTTAAATCTTCTACTTGGTGTGCTATGACTGAATGGTCTTTGAATGATTGTAGCCTGTGACTACCATAGGGAATTCATTAATACTAGAGACTGCTGCAAAATTAATGAAAAAACAACCTTTAAAAAACTTAATTGACAAACCGCAAATTCTGTTTTGATTTTTTTTGTTTTATCTCACAGGTGTGACTGGGGTTAATAAAACCTAACAGCATTTTTAATTTGATTTCATTAACAGTTCTCGCCATAATTCTACATATAACAACTTTAACTTGTTAGAATCAGACATACTGGGCTTCTACAGCTGATATCTCTGCCTGTGGTCCTCCAGTGAAGAAGATGACAACGTGAAGTTGAGAGGGGATGCCCTCACACAGACCAGGAGTCTCAGGGCTTACAGATGTGCTGGAATTCTGTACAGCGCCTAGTAAAGAGAGAGGGAAAGAAAGAAAGAAAAAATACAGTGTGAGGAAAAAAAGAAAGGTCAACAGGTGTGGACGCTCATTCTCTGACCTTGAATTACTTTTACTCAACTATATAAATGTTCCAGTAAAACATTTCCATATACAACCAAGACTTGGTTGATGTTGAAATCTGCCAACTTAAAACCGTTAGCTCAGCGTGAAACGCTATACTACACCATTATAACTGTACAATTTTTTTTGTCCTTAAACAGCGAAAATCAGTTGGCAGCTGTATTGATGAACGAACGAATTTGCAAAATGAGTTCTTGCATCAGCTAACCAAATGTCATGATGAAGTGTAACCCTGCAAAGTGCACCCTTTTATGTCCACAACTGATAAAAAAAAGAAATAGGCGTTAAATAGACAAACAGCGTAAAACAGGCTGCTTTTCCTGATAACAGTGGATGTTACACTTAAAGAGTGTCATTTCCGAGCGGCGTTACGAATGTTTAATTTCCTACACCTGTTTCTCAAACATGATCGTAATGTGAATGCATGTGCATTGGGTTTCCACTACAGTATGAAATCTGTCAGGTCAATGCATAAAAATGTGTAAATTACCAGCCAAGTTGAGTCATCAACAGGTAGAGCAGCATATGCTTAGTCAGTTTCGCTTGTGTTTGTCTACCTTCTGTTTCCCTTCTGTACCTTCCTACGTAACGCTCCAATAGGTCATGTGTGCATCCCAAGCCCCTACTTGCGTTGTTTCTCACTCTAAAACGTATTCTGTACTAATAAAAAAATGTGAACTTAAATAATAAAAATGTGAACTTGAATAAAAAAATGTGAACTTAAATAATAAAAATGTGAACTTGAATAAAAAAATGTGAACTTAAATAATAAAAATGTGAACTTGAATAAAAAAATGTGAACTTAAATAATAAAAATGTGAACTTGAATAAAAAAATGTGAACTTAAATGGTAGATTTTAGAGAGACTGTATGCTGCTCTATCTGGCAGTGTCTCAAGTTGTGCAGTAATTTATACATTTTCGTACGCTGATGTGAAGTCACCTCACATTTTTTATTCTGAATTTGTGCAGCGATAACATCTTTTTTTGTATGACACTGGTTTTTAGACTCACCTGAAACATCCACCCAGTCAGTCAGGCGGTTGAAATTAGGATTTCCCTTCCTGGCCACAATTGTAGAGGTCACTAAAGAAGCTAAGATGGCTTGGACATTGTTTCTACAGAAAGGAAACGCAAGAATAAAAACATGATGAGAAACAAACAAGAAATTTTTTGGTCATCATTTACAGAAACATTGGTGAAATCTACAAAAGCCATATGTCTGCAGATCTCCTAGCGTGCACATGAAAAGTAGATAATGCTTTCATGTGTTTCTCTGGCAAGAGGTGCAGTAAAAAAGTCCTGACTGCAAATGCCAACCTCACTCTCACAAGTAAAAGTCCTGCCATGTCTTCCTTTCGCTTGTGAACTTAACACAGATTATTACACCACTTAGCCTACCTGCTGGTCAGATGATTTGTGTGCCCATTATCATTAGCTGGTTCAGAAAATGATTGGATCGAATATGTTGCAGGGTTTTTAACTTTCTGAAGCCGGGACTGAGACCTCTGCTGATTCGCTTGGTAACTATATAAGTAGTAGCCATTTATCCACGCAAATTGGTCTTTATTGCTAAGGCTCACCTAGTGATTATGCCTATGTGTTTCTCTTGACACAGGTACAGTGAAATGTCCTCACTGGCTTGGCCATGTAAGTTGGTGTTTGCTGTTGAGCCTGTCCTACCTCATTGAGATGCAGTCAGTAAAGTTATCCAGGCTGACAGACAACATGCAGCCAGAGGTGGAGTTGACCCCAAACATCACCGGCCTCAGCTCAGCAGACTCACAGAGCCCGCGATACCCTATGAAGACACAGATGAAAAATGTTTTTTTTTTTTTGTTTTTTTAATTTGCCTGATGTGGGTCAGTTCTCCAAGACATCTTCATAACAATGGAGACTGATCTAATACAAGATGTCATTATAGTAAGAAATAATATTGGGAAAAAACAATACCAGAAATGCTGACAGGGTAAGGAATACATTTTCAAACTATAACCTGCATTGACAATTATACAGCATGAAATGGGAACTTTAGAGGTACACCTCCAAATTACAACTATTTGTATGAAGACAGGGAATTTTATGAGAAAGCGAGAAGTCTCCACACAACAGCTCTTACTGATGCACTGTAAATCAGGTTAACCCTCGAGTACCGTAAGTAAACTGTAAAAACTGCTGCTTTGCACCAACTTTAAAGCAAGTGGCTGCATAGATTGCTTTACATTCGTATGTACATGGCATTGTAGAAAGATCCATGCAGCATGTTTCCGTTTACGCTTTATGTTGCTGTTTACAGCGTACGTTACGCTCTTCCTCACAATACATTCATGTGGCAGTGAAGCAAACTTTAAGTTACAATAAGAAATAATACAAAAATATCTGAAAAAATATTACAAATGCTGACAGGCCAAGAAATACATCTTTAAAATCTGTGTCCAATTTTGTGTCCATGGGAAATAAAGCAAGGCCTGCCCTTAGTCTGCCTCTGATTGGTGGAACTATGAAGGCTCAAATAAATATGATCAAACTGACCTTTGTCTCCTTGTAATTGGTGTCTTTTTCTACAAAGAAGGTTTTAGGAGAATGTAGAAGTCTGATCTGGCCTTTGTCTTATACATGGGACATTAACCACTAGTCTATGCAAAACACTTGTTTAGATCTGTAAAAACACCTAATATAATTTATAAATTGTAAAGTATTGAGTATGATATAAGATATAATGGTCAAACTCATCATACCTGGATTCCATAAATTAATGGTGGCTCTTTGTATGACTGCGGCTGGCATCATCACTACACCACCGACAACAGGTCTTCCTACTAGATAACCTGAAAAGAAAGACATACGAGCTATTTTCTTGAGATAATTTACTAGATTAACATTATATTAAATGGTAGAAGCACCACAAGCCAAGCCAACCTGATGTCCCTGAGTGAGATTGAGCTGTGGCATCTCCATCCACAAATGCTGCAGAAACTTTGGTGACCAGCTGGACTAAACACAATAACAGAGATTAAACCATACATTTACGGGAACTAGGAATACATGAAAATATATAAGAAAAGAAAGCTCCTTTTCATTTTTCATCTTGGTTTTTAATTTATTTAGCATGGTATTTTACTTGTTATTGGCTGTCAAAACAAAACAAATTCATCAGCAGTGGTGTACTTACAGCTGGGGTCCAGGTAGAAATCTCCAAAGCTATGCACCAGAGTGACACCAGAAAGGCTTTTCCCTCTCCAGTAAAAAATGTACTTTAAAGCCATAGTCACATTTTTGCATAAAATCTTACTGGATTCTGTGGATAACCAGAAGGCTACAATCAAAGCACTGCACAACAGAATTCCTAATAGCTTAAATAACCGGTGCTTTATCTGTAAATTAAATATCACATAAGTTCTGACCTGATCCAATTGTGCCATTTTGGGTACTTCTCGTCCGTAACCCAGAAGGAGTTGAATCAGTTAGCAACTTGTTAGTTACATTAATAGTCACTATGCCTGAGAAAAGAATGCACATACAGCTCAGTATGAATGAATTTCTGTCTGACACCAAAGAGCCAAGCTATGAAGCCAAAAGTTGACATTCTGGGGGTGCAGTGTTTAGAGCACCTGTATTATGAACAGACAAGTGTCCACAGGGACCCAGGTTCAAATCCGGCCTGGGTCATTTCCCAGCCCCACAACGTCTCTCTATTCCACTTACTTCCTGTCTACACCTTCACTGTCCTATCAAATAAAGGCATTAAAGGCCAAGAAATACACTTAAAAAAAGTCAACATCTACAGCTGCAGTACACTGGGTACCTGGCAGCAGAAGTGAGTCAATTGCCATAGACCCCAATGTTTCACAGTGGAAATAACATGTTTACAGCTTAAACCATTTGTTCAACTTACACTGACATTAATAGAATGAACTGCTTAAGATGGCAGCACCCAGAACCTTCCATTTTGGCTTCATCCAGCTGTTAAGAAATTCTATGAGTGATGTCACAGATGGTTTAGCCAGTTCTTATAGTCTATAGCTCAACACTGGCTAGTGGGTGCACTAAGCTGAAGACCTACCTCCATTGCCATCTCTCAAATCCGCTGCCAGGCTGGTCTGTGAAGGTGGACAGGCATCAGGGAAGCTAACACATTCAGTCTGAAAGTTCTCCAAGAAAGCCACAGGTGCATTTTCCAAACACTCGCCAAGCAATGACCTCTAAAACATGGAGGGGATTGTAAGTAAACAGTTATAGATGTACTCTTGCCCACAGACAGACAACTCCGGTTCAGAAAGTAAAAGCCATGCCACATATTTGTTCTAGCCAATTCACTGAACCATTTCAAACCCAATTAGCACAGCTCTTTAGCCAGGTAGTTAAGCTAATTGCTGAAATCAACAGGGCACAAGCAGAAGGAATACATAGCAGGACTTATATTTTTAAGCAGGTTAGCCAACCTCTGCATATACCATGAAATGCTACAGGCACATGATGATTTGTGCACCTGTGGGTTTTGGGTTACAACATATCTGCTAATTTTATTCAACATTTCAGGTAGTGACATTTGGAAAAGATAACAAATGAAAATTAACTCACATAAATTTCAAACACTTACAGTGTGCTGTCACACACAGACACACACATGTATTGTCATGCCATACAGAAAACCCACATCTAATTTGCCAGTAATCTGATTTGCCAAGTATTTTGGCATGCAGAGAGCAAAAGCATAGCTTATGGAAATGTACTATTAATGCAGTCACGCCATTATTTCATTACATATTGTGCATGTTAATGCTGTGATATTGTGTCCTCTGTGTACTATGTAGTCCTAATATACACTACTCAAAACAATTAAGGGAGCAAGCAGAAGATATGTTGAGCTGTTGTACACCCTTCAACCTTCACCTGGCCGTCTGGAACATTCCCCCGTCTCCTGGTAACGTGTCCAGAGCCGACTTATCAGACTACGTGACACAGCAAAGTGACGAGCGACCTCTCTCTGAGTGTTCCCATCTTCCAACAGTTGCACTGCTCTGGCCATGTCTGCCAGATCCAGATAGCGCCTAACAGCATTGGTTACAACCAGGAACCACAAACTCAGCTATATAACGATCCAAACTGCACGCCTTTAAGCCATCAGGGTACAGAATGCAACTGTGAAACAAATGTGGGCACCTTGCCTTTACATAGGGCCTTGCTGCTACAAGGTTTGAGCACACAAGGTTTTGCATTTGGCATAAACTCACCAATTGACTCGTTTTGTCAAATTCTTAAAACTTAAGATGCAGTTCAGGTAAACTTGAATTCATATTAAAAAGTTTGACAAAATGGGATTGCTCACTTAATTGTTTTGAGTAGTGTATATTTCAGCAGATCTGATGAGGTGTCCTGATTTTTTTTTATAGACCAACTGGACTCTGTGAATTAGTCTCCTAGAAAAGGGTGTGGCCTAATGGTTAGGGAGTTGGTCCTGGGATTGGAAGGTTGCAGTTTTGAATCCCGTACCAGTAGGAAGAATGTAGGTGGGGGAGTAAATAACTAGGGCTGTCCTGCACCCTCATCCATGGCTGAAGTGCACTTGAGCAAGGCCTCTCCCTGTTACCTAAATAAACTGTAAATTGCTCTGGATTACAGCATCAGCTAAGTGTAATGCAAGTAATTAAGAAAAAAAACAACAATGAATGATTGCCTAGACTCATTACAAAAGAAGTATAAAACAGCTAGAAGTAAAAAATAGGATAAGTCTTTAAAAACAGTAGTAGGTTAGAATAAGGTTTGTGTCAGGAAAGTTTGAATCTCTTCTCCCAAAAACTACACCTCCAGCGTGCACAAGTATCTTGTCTTTCCCTGAAGCTTCAGAAGGATCCAGGATTTTTCAGTTGATCTAGAATTTTGGAATCACTGATCATAAGAATGTCAATCCTCACCTGAGGTATGGTGAAGATGGCGTCCGTGGCCGTGAAGATTAGGTCTCCTTGCTTATAACTGGACAAAGGGAGTGGAAGCGTCCTCTTTGAACTTTGAAATGATGGAGAGCCCCTCTGAGGCCTATTGGGAAATGGTGGAAACAAACCAAATGCATTTACCTTCATACCCAAAGGCATTTACCATTCATCAGCATTAACAAGTCAATATGCAGCATGTATCTTTTTACATTGGTTAAGCTTGCATTATTTTTCACTTCACGTCATTAATTTTGCGGTGGTCTCTAGCATTACTGAATGCCCTGTGAGACGGTTTTAGTGAAAAAAATGCTTTAGTGCTCCCATTACAGGCTGTTCTAGATGGAGCAGGGAGAATGACAGGTTCTCAGCTATGCTAGTCAGAGGATACATTCAAAGCCCATTTGGTCATAGCACACCAAATACAAGATTTAAACATTCTAAACAAACAACACATACTTAAAAAGAGCAAGTACTAAATGGTTTCACATGGAATGAGACCTTTAAAGAGATACTATGCTTTTTCTCAACAGAGCTCTCCCTAGTGTCTCCAAGTAAATGAACACTCTCATGGTCCTGCTTCTCACGATATTCGAGACCTTGTGAGTCTGGGGGTGCCAGGATGGACACCCAGATATTGCAAGTGTAGTATTCTGGCCACTGACACCGGGGTGATTGAGAAAGTTATCATTCGCCTGGTAATGAGTGACTCATGTAAGCATCTGCACAACTTATGAAGATCGTTAATTAACTCAAAAATGTTGCATAGTGCTGCTTTAAATAGTGCAAGTTAATTCAATGTTCAAAGATCCACACTGCACATTGCCTAACTTGCTAATATTATATGTTGCTAATCATTCAAAGCTTCAGTGTATTTAAGTATTTTTAAGTCTGTTCCAAAAAGCACTTTACACTCAATGGCATTTCTCATTCATAAGCTTGGACTAGGGTGACCAGATCTCTGAGATGAAAACTGGGTACAAACAGAAATGGTGTTTCCCAGTGTTCCCAGACACGCTGAATGCTTACACCGTCTTTCCGCTGTAAAAATATCCCAGCAGCGGGTTGTTCTCAGCTGGTGACATTACGCACAGGAAGGGAAACCAGTCAGGTGTATTTACAGACGCTTGATCAGTGCACTGGTATTCTGGGACCAGACTGACAGCGCCACCTAGAGGTCCAGGAAGACAATGCGACTCAAAAAGCTGTTTGACTGAAGAACAATCCTGGGAGACAAAGAAAAGACAGAAAGAGAAAGTTGTGTTATTTTCAGTTTCAAGAAGAAATTAATTATGTTCATATAATGTAGTTACTAAAAAGACACAGCAATGTTGCCAGGTAAAGATTTGTTAAAGACAAGCCCAATAGTTAAAAAGTTTACAGAAAGTATTTGCCCACCAAGAAGTAAATACATGTCTAGAGAAGCCTGACTCTTTGCATGAAGTGAAGCGAAATGGAAGAGTCTAGTCCAGCAGGCTAAGTGTCATGGTACAGTACACTCACTGCAATACTAGATGTCTTACACACACTGCGTTTGCTAATGTCACAAATTAGCACAAAAATGTTAGATGTACCACACAGTGGGATATAAATGACCACGGCATGGTGTTGCCATGACCTGCACAAAGAAAGAAAAGTGCAATTGCTAGCTGGTTTGGATCCCCTACTTCAAATATGTCTTTTTTTTTAAGTGTTTTTTTTTTCTCTTCCTTTTCATGTCTTTATTTAATAGGACAGTGAAGAGTGGACATGAAAATAAGTGAGAAAGAATGACAGGGTCCCCATAAGCACCTGCCCATTCATGGTACGGGCCGTGCTCTCTTACGGCTTTATTGCACATGACTGTGTGAGACCGTCTGTACCCCTCTGTTTCTGTGCCTTAGATGAAAGAGAGTAAAGCAGCCAATAAAGGATGATGATGTGTCACATTACCGTATCACAGCAGCAAGGTACAACACAAACATCTGTGGCTAGATCGCATGGGCAAGATCCCAGGGGATGGTAGACTTGATTAGGAATTACCGTTCTATTGTCTGACAAAAAAAAGGAATGACAAATTTTAAGAACATATGTAGGCCATGCATTAAACACCACTATGTATTGTATGTAAGCCTTGGTCTAACAGTTGGACAAAATTCGTGGCATGTAACAATTTCATTTGTAATTTGTGGTTTGATTTCACTTTTGATAAATTTACAAATGTCAGGACAACTTTTGAGACAGAAACTGACATTACAACATGCAATGAACTGCAACTTTTACATGTTGGTGGCGCAAGTATCATGGACATGAAACCTGGTCAAAGGAATGTTATGAGTGACCTGGACAAGAAAGCCCAATTCAAAATTTTGCTACTGTACAGTTCTGAGTGAGATTCACACTTCACCTAGCTGCTCATCATCTCCACTCTACTAGCCTATATTGTAGGCTACTGTCTGGGTGTAGGCCATTTGCACTACATATTTATCTGTCTGTTTGCACTGACTTATGTTTGCTGTCAACTGCAGCACTCTACAATCTGTAGTGTCAAGAGTTGTTACCTCATATCTCAGTCCTTTAAATATAACTTCTTTACTTATTTGAAATCTATATTTTACACTATTGTTACACAGTTTGTACAGTATTTTCACTTCATAGGCCTACTGCGAGTGTGGTTGTGAGGTGAAACTCTGCCCTCATGTTGTATGTTAACATTTAACATTTGGTTTGTACAGGTACAACGAAATTAGGCCAAAGACAATTGATTTTAGCCTAATTGCGTTTTACTTGCACAATAACGAATCCTAAATCTGATGCTGGAGGAAGGATAATTCCTTTTAACTAGCCTATGTGCTCTTCTGTTCATTAGTGGAATGACTATAAAACCCACAACAGTTAGCTTGAAGTTTGAACCACTGTTCTATTCACCGCTTCTCTAACGCACACGTCCAAACGCAAATGCACAAAATCCCTAAAAACGCCTGGTAATATCTTGAGCATTTAAGTCAATGTAAATACTGCACATGTGATGTTGCGCGTAGATATCTATCAATTTGACGCGTCTGTGTTCGGTTGAACATCACTTACCAGTGTTGCTGTTTGCTTCTTGAGAGACAATGGCAAAGATAAATAAATAAATGAGTTGAAGCCAAGTCCAGAAGTTCACTTCCATCGCCATAGGACAACAATATATAGCCTGGAGTTAGGCTAGAAAGGCAGTTTAGTAGAGTAAAGACGCCATATTTGTATTGATGGTAAACCCATGGCAACCTTCTTCTTCATTAGTTACATTGACGTTAGCATCCGAGTCGGTGCATTACCGCCACCAACTGTTGGGGATGTGGTGGAGCATCAATGGAGATCAGACGTTTCTCACTGCGCCCCCAGCTCATGCCCTCTCACCCCCCTCTCTTCACCCAGAGCTCTCACCCCCACCCCACACATACAGGTTGATGTTCTAATCTAAGTGAAAAGGTGAAATTGTAAGGGGTGACCAAACCAATGCCTCAGTTAGTCAGCTGCTCAAAATGTACATTAAATGCCATAACATCAGGCAGTATTTATAAGACACAGTTGTAGGGAAGAGACTTCAAACTATCCCAAATGAAATATGTAGGCCTACAGCTAAAATCAATGTAAAGCTAACAAAGCATCCGCAGGAGGACAACAGTTGTTTTAAAATCATGCTTTGGCTATTTGTTTGGCTAGGAGCTTTGAGGAAGTATGTTGTATTACAAGGTGCTTTGGAAGATTAACATTACTGTAATGTGATGTGGATTAACTTGTCAGACATACACATAGACTTAAGTTCACCACTACAAAGACAGACACACCTAACATTTTTGTGAAAGTATTGGTTAAAAATCAAGCTTTAGCTATAATGTAGATACAGTTTTTTGACCTTTATAGAGATTACAATTCGCCACTATATTTTTGTGCTTGATCCTGACAAGATTTCCATATGTCTAGGACAGAAGGCTCATTCCAGCCCGTATTGTTGGCTGTTGTGTGACTAATTTACCAACATTAATTTATGTTTCTTTACGCAAGGCAACTTTATTTCTATAGCGCCTTTCATACACTGGGTAACTCAATGTGTTTCACACAGATAAAAGCAATAAACAGCAAAATTCCAGATTCCCATTTTATCCATAGTCCCAGTCCCAAGAATAATAATAACAATAATAAACAAGAAGGCATAATAAATAATAGAGATGGCAAGTGGGCCGTCTGCATGTGGGCTGTCTTGTGTGTAGGTGCGTGTAGTGTGTAATGATAAATGGAGTAACAGGCCTTTTAAAATTGTAGTGATTGTAATTGCAATCCTTAACTTGAAATGGTAATCAAAATATTTTGTTACTGCCAAAATAACAGCACCTCCCAACACTGGGCTGGGTCATGATAATCTGACCAACAATGCATGGCATATTTAGCCTGTTAAACCAGCCCCTCGTACGTAATTTCATTTGTACATGGTCTGGAGGGTCTGGAGTCGCTGGAGTTGAAATTCATGTATGAGGACCGAGCAACTCCTAGCCAATCAGCGAACAGTGGCAGTGTTCGTGAGCCATGACGTTGACTTTGTGTGCTAAATTTGAATTGTAGTGTGTAGGTAGGCTAAATGCACATGTGACAACCAGACACTAGTGATTGGGTAAAGGCAGAGCCACTTGTTTTAAACTTCAGCAGAGTTCACACCTCCAGGGAGAAATCGTTTCTCACGGCATCGACTCCAGACCCTCTACAAAATGAAATGAAGTACGAGGGGCTGGTTTACCAGGGTAGGCATATTAGGAACATGAGACATGGAACATGGACATGGAACATTTATTATACTGACAAAAGCATAACAAAAACAACCCTGGAAAGTCAGCATGACCCAGTACAAAAGTAGCCATCCTCTGGCCTACCATAAAGCCCTCCTCTCTGAACAGTGTCCTTCTGCAACCTCATCCTTTGACTGACAACTGCACAATCTTCTAGGCCCGCGTACACCCAACAGTGATTGCCAACATACACAGACCTCTACAGCAAAGCTGTGCAAGCACAGGAGCAGGTGCACAAGTTTCAAACCTGGCAGCCATTGCTCCAAACCTCTGTGGTGTTCTACTCCACTGTTGTGGCTTCAACATGCTTTTTCTCTCACCCTGCCCCTGCCTTTCCTCTGCTCAGCTCCTGTTCCATGGTGGCGCTGGGTGTGGTTCTTGAGGCTGACGTTGTGGTTGAAGCACTGCCCACACTCTTGGCACCTGAAGGGTCTCTCTCCCGTGTGGAGCCGCATGTGGGACTTCAGGTGTCCTGGCTGACTGAAGGAGCGGTCACACAGTTTGCAGGGGAATGGCTTCAGTCCTGTGTGGACCCTCTGATGTCTAATTAGCTGGGAAGCATGGCGAAACACTTTATTACAGACCTCACAAATGCTCCGGCCATTGGGCCAGTGGGTCTTCCTGTGGGAGCACCAACTGGGCCGGTCTGGGAATCGCAGTGCGCAGTCTGGGCAGTGATACTTCAGCAGCTCCTCCTGGTGATTCTCCTCATGCTCCTCCTTGGCTGGAGGCGACTTAAACATCTTAAGGCAGTAGCGGCACGTGAGCATGTACTTCTCACTGTGGATTCGGCTATTGTGTGTCTGGAATCCGATCTCAGTTGCAAACCGTCTGCCACAGTCAGGACAGACGATGGGCTTAAGTTTGTGCTCACAGACATGCACGGGTTCTCCATCAACACTGCTCACCATGGTGATGAACTTACCGCAGTCCACACAGAGACTCCGAAAATTGATTATGCCATGATGCTGCATAGCATGGACTTTGAAGTCTCTCAAACTGTTGAAGAATACAGCAACGTTTTCCATGTGTAGTGGCTCAGAGACAACATCCTGGCTACCGTTTTTGTTGTTCACAGAGAATCCATCACAAGGACGTCCCTCGCCATCAATGTAAAAAGTTTCCTCTTCGTCATTACTTTCCAAGGCTTCTTGGCTGCTACCGCTGGTAGCATAGTGGCAAGTACTTTTAAGCCTCAGGATGTCACTGTCAATACTGCCCCCTTCATCATTACAACTAGTTACTCCTTGGCTACAGTTAGTTATCCCTTGGCTACAGGTAGTTACTCCCTGGCTACCTGCACTAGCATCTTCTTGAGTGCCATCTCTGGCAATCCATTGTTTTGACCCGTTGGTTGTTGCCTGGTATTCACTATTAGCAATGGTGTGAGTGTTACATGTGATGGTTTCCTGGTCACTGCAGGTTTCTGGGCTGATATTAGTTGCAGACTCCTGACTGCTACTGCCGGTGGTTTTCTGGATGTTGCTGGAAGTAGATTCTCGGTCAGCGTCGCTGCTGTCTGTCTGCCAGTGTTTCTTGATGCCGCACTGCGTGCAGCCATAGAGCCGTCTGTGATGCTGGGCAAAGCAGCTGCTCTTGTGACCGGACTGACAGACGGAGCACCATGCCAACGGCAGGAGGGTTTCCAGCCCCATGACCACAGCCTTCCTCTGGGCTTCCACAGCAGAAACCTCCCCTTCGCAGGCGGAGCTGGGATTCCAGTCATTGTCATCGCTCTGCTCCATGTCCTCAGAGCTGGGAGTCCAGTCATCATCATTACTGTCCTGATCCATTGACTCTCCTTCTTTGTCACTCTCCTCTCCTACTTTTTCATCAAGTTCCCTTTCATCACTGTCAAACTTCTCCCTCCCAATTTTCCGAACCATATTTTCCTCCCCAGCAGGAATGGATTCCTCTCCTCTGCCGTCTCTCTCACCGTGAGCTGAGCCATTGTCTAAACCATCAGCAAAATTAATTCCCTGTGGAAGACCAGAATAAAAGTGAACATTAACATCAGTCAGACTCTGTAAAGGCATGTTTCAGATTTAAGACCATGTAGATTGCAACTGTGTGTGTGCGTGTGTGTGTGTGATTAAAGCATTACTACTACATAACAACATGGTCATGCCAACTTTGCAATAAATAAATAAATACAGGTATACATACATAAATAAACACTTGATGTTAGCATTCTTATACGGATTATTAGGTTTCATCTCTTTGGTTGTTTACTGATTTGAAAAACTTTATACCAGCAAGCTTTTCAAATCAGTAAAAAATATTATTTTGAAATGTCAAAGTTGCTCTATTATCTGACCAATTCCCTGATATTTTAGACTAAAATCAACAAAATCACCCAGATTTTAAAAGTGTGTTTTCTGTGGCTTTGCTTTAATCAAGCTTGCTATGTTTTAAGTTTTGTGGCTTTTGTGGCCCGGAGCACAGTAGACTGTTATTAGACCTGTAAATAAGGATGCACAGTATTATAAAATTTAACACTGTCAATTTACACTATTGAAATGTGCACAGTATTATAACATTTATAACTGCAAATTAATACCGTTGAAAGTTGCAATGGTGTGCAATGGGCGAGGATAGTTAGGAGTAGTGGGGCCGTGGGGGAGAGTAGTAAGGGCAGGCTCCATCTGATAATTTATTTTCCTAGGTGTGCTGCCTCTCTGGTGCTGTGAGATCCCTACACCACACTGTGCTGGGTGCTCAGTGGAGATGAGATCCCTACACCACACTGGGCTGGGTGCTCAGTGGAGATGAGATCCCTACACCACACTGGGCTGGGTGCTCGGTAGAGATGAGATCGCTACTCCACACTGGGCTGGGTGCTCGGGTGGAGATGAGATCGCTACTCCACACTGGGCTGGGTGCTCGGGTGGAGATGAGATCCCTACTCCACACTGGGCTGGGTGCTCGGTGGAGACAACAGAGAGGAGGAATGGGAGCGTGTGCAGTCTGACAGAATTAGCACTCAAACGTTGTTGTCATAGTTACAGCATGCAACAGAAAAGTGTGCTTCTGCTCCCCAGCAAATGTTTAAACTCATAATCATATTGATTTTACACCAGATTTATCCTTTAAAGTGTTTTTTCAGTTTTTTTTTTCAAGTAGGGACAACTTTTGCCTCACATGCACAAATGCCAAGGGTGATGGAGGACTGACATGGAGTGGGGGACTCCGCATGAAGTAGCCTCGCACCGGGCCCTTACCTTCTGGCTGCTTTCCATGTCCTCGCCCACAAACTCTGTGTCTGAGCAATCCCCAGCCACACAGGACTGCATGGGTCGCAGCTGGGCACTGTACACATCCTCCTCCCCCTCCGACTGCACCAATGAGCCGTGCAGGCTGACCTCTTCCTGCCCTGCAGATTCTGCATCCGAGTCCCCAAAAGACAAGATCACCGTCTGTTCAGCAACCTTTGTGAGACAGACACAAACAGTTCCTTTACGTGTTTGGTCTAAAATGGACTGTATGGATATAGTTACCTCCATGTTTGGAAGGTGGGAATTGGTCAGATTCTGTGTAATTACATGTAGTGAGCAGCACTTACCCTCTGATTGTCGGCCGGGTCTGTGATTATCTGGTCTCGGGGGTGGTTCGTCCACTCCCTGATGTAGGGGCATTTCTGACAGTGCTGCGTTGCGATGAACAGCACCCCCTGGCGCTCCGTGCTGACACTGCACTCACCACTGCACTCCACGCACCTCTGGAACAGCTGCAGCAGACACTCCAGCCTCACAATGACCTCGTCTGCACCCACACGGCTGCAGGACCACAGCAGAACAGACCACGGTCAGACCACTAACGGGTGAAACACTGGAATAAGCAGGACATTAAAATAAGATTACAACAACATGTATGTGATGTGCCATGTGCATGGCAGTTTCAGAGCAACACAATTGAGTTTTGTGATATAAAACTAGTGGACTAGCTATCGAAAAGGCACAAAACCTTCCAAAGATTTTCCAGAGCCTTACGGTCACTATTACAAGATGCTAACTGGCGTTTGTTGGCTATACGTTCAGAAATGTAATACTGTAAAGCTTTTTCTTTTGTTTTGTGGTGATTTCCTACCCTTCACCCACCCAGAATTGCACAGTGCATGTTCTTCATGGCTAGTAGAAATAACAGTTGTGTTTTCCCGCCCTTGATATGAATATGCCATCGTAATTAAAGTTAGAGTGTTTTAAAGTTAGCACTGCTATTGACTAATGGAGTAGGGGGTATAATGTCTTGTCTTGGGTCTTGTAATCGGAAGGTTGCCAGTTCGAATCCCACCCTACCCATGGTTGAGCTGCCTTGATGCCTTGAGCAAGGCATCTAACCCCATGCTGCTCCAGGGACTGTAACTGAAACCCTGTAAATATCTGTAAGTCGCTCTGGGTAAGAGCGCCAGCTAAGTGTAATGAAATGCAGGACACAGGAAGAGTATGGAGTTCAAATTCAATCTGAATGCTGAGAATTTAATCCTACTCAACATGAATCCCACTTAATCTGAGATTCATCTGTTACTCATTTTCAAAATGAAATCTAAAAACAACTAACCGGTGTGCCTCTGTCTCCTGTAAGGGTCTGCTACCATGGCGACTTTGTTTCTTCTTCCGTGCTACAATATCAGACTCTTCAAAACTGTAATCAAAGCCATCCAAAATGTCACTGTCAATGTATCACACCCAGACATTTGATTTAGCATATTAGAGGCAAAAAGAATTTTGGAAAAACTCCACATGGTCCCTAAGATATGACCCAAAAACATATAATACATATAAAACATATTATAACAGCACCTTGTGGCCGATTTCCCCCCAAATTTGGAACGTTCCTTCATCACTGTAAATGATATTGAGTTTTAGACAATGCATTCAAATGGGACACAGTTTTGGCAAACCAAATTTCACAAAATGTGGAGCATGTCCAAAGTTTGTTGTTAAGATGAAGCAGGCCAAGTTTTGTCATATCTGGATGTTCCAATCAGAAGATATTCGTTGAAAAGTGTTTAGAGGCCACGCCTAAAAATTTGATTGGCACATAACTTTGAAATGGATGCATAAATCAAAAAAAAAATTCGGCATGGTCTAGAGATAATGCATGCCAATGAGATTTGGTTGAAGGACCATGGAGGAGACAGATTAGTTTCACTCTCAAGTTTTTTTTTAAACAGTGAAAAAATGTTCATGACTGAAATTATTAAGCACAGGCATAGGCATACCGGTGTTAGGGCACTCTTTTAGTTTATCCAGTCCTCCCCATATTGACGAGACTGTTGCGCCTCGCAATACGTCTAAATATGGAACGTGAAAGAGTATTTCAGCCATACCAAGGCGACGTTCCAGCCTGTTCCATTACATTTAATAACTTCAGTCAATTAAAAAAAAAACAGTATAAATCAATTCAGCTCTGTTTTGATGGGAAAAACTAAATACCTCAAGTACCCTACATCGTCTACAGTAGTTTTCTAGTCAGGATGCAAGAACAGGTGGAATCCTGGTTCTTCTACTGCCACCCCCACCCTTGATTTTTTTTGGTCGTGCCCCATCCCCGCCCCCCGGAAAAAAAAACCTCGCAACCTCACTTAGTTTTTTTTTGAAAAGTTGGTAGTCCTGGAATATATGGAATGTTATGGTGGTGGTAAATATTCATGAAAAAGGACAAGTCTGTGACCTGGCAACATGTAAAAAAATTACACTATGGCTCTAAGTTATTTACTTCTAATACCCTATGCACAAAGTATGAATAACCTTTAACTTCTTGACACTCTTGTTAACACGAACACCAAAAGTATAATAAAGGCTTAAGACTAGCTCAGATATAAGATAACAAAAATGACGTACTTACGATTGCAATAGCATCAAAGCCAGGTCAGCATCACTTTTGCATGCTGCGCTCTCTCGGACCTCTCGCCATTCGGAGAACGCACGACCAATATTCACCCTAGTGGTGCTCCTAGCCCGGTCTCTAGCTCTCTTCCTCGCTCTCGACTCCGACAGTGGTATTTCTTCGGCCTTCTTCGTCCTTTTCGCTGGTTCTGCCATGATGACAAGAGACCCTATGCAGCATTTGCATACTCATAAACTGTTAATAAATTGCCGCCTATCGGCAACCCATCCTTGCAATTTTGTCAAAAGCTGCTCGCTTTTTGTTTGGGTCTGGACATAAACTGTATCACAGAACGCTGAGTAAGAAGATATATAATAGAGTGCCCAGGCTCTGGCTCTGACAGTGGAACTGTGTCTTGAAGTGTCGTAAGAAGCGGGAGAAGAGCGAATTGCTTTACGGCTTGTCGACAGACTGGCACACCTATAGACATCCTATAAACTTATCCTATTAAAAACTTTGTAGGCCTACAGCAGTCGTTGGAACCACAGCAGATTAAGTTTAATAGAGGGGCGCTGGCAAAGCAAATAATAATTTAAGAGCCCGTCTCATACAGTGTTTGGTTAGATACAGTATACCATCAGAAAGTTAGAAAATAAATGATAATTACATCCAGGGTATATTTTTTTGTTTTATCATCCTGTGTGTATAGCCACACAGGATGTGTGATGAAAACTATGCAAATTAAAGCCTATTCCGTTATCTTTCTAGAGATATTATTATGACCACAAAAGCATGGGGATGTCAATTTCAGCCATTTGCATAAAACCACCCCTGGGAAAAAAGTTTGCATGTGTATTCTCGTTTACATTTTAATTCTGCCAGTTTTAAGCGAACGTTTTATGGGTTTTTATTGGCACACACACACACACACACATGCACACACACACACACTGGTGTTTAATGTGTCCTCCATCCTTTTTTACATTGACAACATCTTCATCATTAAGGAAAGGGGAGCTTATTTTATTAATGTTCAGTGATGTGGCGAGTTGGGAAAACTATAGGAGAAATAATCAGATAATGAAGCCAAAACCAACTGGAACTTTTTTATTGGTAGGTTTTATATATATATATAGGTTTATATATATTACACTGACCTTCTTCCATACCATGTACAATACATAGTCATCTCTCATATCTGCACTACTGTATAATGCAATGCTTTTCATCTGTGGTTAAAAATGGAAGTCCATCCGAAAATCACCAATTTTAACATTCAAATTCATAGTCTGCATAGTCAGACAAAAAGTGTGCTGTCAGTCCATTTGGCCTGTTGTCTAAAATGTATGCAAATTATTGCATATTTCAGTATAATGGCTCATGTGCATGCAGAACATTTCAATAAATGTTCAATATAGAATACAAAAAGGAATTGTCTTAATGCAAATGACCAACTGTCACAATTGTATGTGAATACCTAGTTTTTTTTTATCCTATTTAACACTACTACATTTCCATGCAGGCATGAAAAGAGTGATAACCAAAAAGGTAGCAATATAATGCCATCATTAATTTCCTAACTGTAGTGATGTCCCCCTCAGATGGTACCAACCAACCCTTAAGGGCTAGTTATTACAGCATCCCCTTGGTGTGAAAAACAGCTTTCTGGGGTGGGGGTATACCTGCCTACGGGTCCAAAAGGGTCCTGCTATATCAAGTGCAAAAGCACTGACACATGACCCCCAATTTTTATTGGCTGTGACTTGTGGACATCATCTTCTTTTCATGAAGATTGGACAAAATCTGTGGCATTCTGAATAAAGCAGTCACTGTACTCATGCAAATACCAATCTATTAACTGTTAGTAATTTTCTCACATGTGTAGATATTTCTAGACATGAAAATTTAAAAATACAGTTGAAAGATTTTTTCTGTGACTTTGACATACATGCTTGTGAAAACATTATGTTTTGAAGTTATATTTGTTGTAGCCTATACTACTCACATCTCACATCACTTGCTTTAGACCTACTTTCACAACCTTGAGCTTTAATATTTGCTAGGCTTGACACAATTCAAATTACTAAGCACCCGAGCGATCACACAAAATGGGCAAAAAAGTAAAAACAATATTAAAAGCATTTTATTTTGAGCAAAACAAAAAGGAACTGCGGGCCAATTTACACATGATGAAGGAAACACGTGGAAAAAAAAACACATGTAACACTTACACCATAATTCAGGTTTAGAGTTGTCTGATACAGTATGTGTTCTTAAGTATGCAGTGTCAAAAATGTCTAAACAGGTAGATTTGACTGCTCATGGAGCAAGATAGAGGGGTGAGGCTGGCCTGGGTGAGGACAGTCCAGAGGACGAAGAGGCCGCCGCTCAGTCCTACTCAGCCAACGCCAGGTTCTTGGTCTGGATCTTCGCCATGCGATCTGATATGCCAGCTTCAATTCTGTCACAAAGTGCTAAGAATCCTTGTGTACAAATAGGATGTAATCAGCTCTGAACAGAGTAAAATGTCACATTTACCAATAACATAGGCTTCATGTATGTGAAAGATCATGTTCAGAACCTTCCGCCTCAATAAGGTGTTTTATACTAATCACTACACCATAAACAAGCAAGGCATAGGAATAGAAAAGAAATACTTTATTTATCCGATAGGAATAGAGTATAGATACTTTATCGATCCCAAAGCAAAGTCATATGTAGGAATACATAGGGATTATGTTATAATTGCCCACCTGAACAGATTTCACCAGGCCTTTTTTCTTAATCCTACAGTCACTAAAGTTCTCTGACAAACTCTACACAGCCCAGAGAGGAAAGCAAAGATCTTAGATTCTACCTCTCAACACTCTCTGGAGGAAAGTATGAGTTCTGAAGCATTCATGGGGCCAAAACATACACTCATGTTATTTATGCCGAGCCTACCATAGCGTCGATCTGTTCCAATATCTTCATTAATTGTTCGGCCGCAACTTTCACTCTGTGGTCCAGTTTGTTGAGGGCCTCAGCCTGCAGATCTTTCGCGAGGAAACCCTACAGAATAAGTAAAGTGGTAACATGTTTGCCTGTGGCTGAAACAAAGGTTGAAGTCATGTAAAATACACAGCAGTAACTGTGGGTGAAATACACTTACATTCTTCAGCCCGGAAAGTTCACCATCAACTTTTCACAACTTTTTGGCAGTCTGCTTTACTGACTTTTCAACATCTCTCAGTTTTCGTAGTTCAGCTTCTTCCTCAGGGCTATTCTGTTGCAAAACAATCTGAAGTGTATGGTCTCTACTTTTAAGTAATTTGCATGGAAAAGCAAAACCTGCATTCTGTAGGCTACTAATGAAAATGTCCATTTCAGATATTACACTTGGTACCAAAGAGCGTTTGTAAGGACACGGCATGCTTTATTTCTCCAACGTTATCACATACAATTTAATGATTAGGTGTCTGTACCAGTGTGTGCATGTGTGTCTTTCCCAATATGCACATCATGTCTTAATGACTGTGTGTAGCTTATGCCAGTGATTGGCACCAGTCAGCTAAGCGTTGGTGAAATGAGAAAGTACTGTAGCTACCAGACGCCGGGCACAAGATAGTGATTTACTGTTGAGTAGCTGGTAAATTTTTCAATGTATTTGTCAGTGTGAGATGGAAAAGTTTCACACTTTGAAAAGTTAATTTCCATCCCTGGTAGTAAGCCTAATATATACCATTCTGCAACAAATTGATGCATGTCATTGGTCAGTTCGTTGGAACTTTTCCACATTAAGGTTCTGCGGCTGTGAGCGGCTTGCACGGATTGATTTTTTTTAACATCCTTTATTTTTCCAATGTTATGGCATTTATTTATGTTTATTTATGTTTATTTGACAGGGACAATGCACACTATATAATTGGGCCATATTATAGCCACAAGGCTAATTTACATATCTAGTCCTGGACAGGAGTTGATGATATCAAAAAGATTAAAAGACAGCAAAGAGTGGGGGCAATAGCCCCAAAACACACATCACAGTGACATGAACATAGTAATAAAAGATGAGCTAAACACATGGTATATGATACTAAATAAAGTCACAATGCTGCTCTGCTTTCAGCCATTTCTTATCTTATTTCTTAGGCCTAATTTAAAGGTGCTGAGTGTGGCCCTTTGTCTAATGCTAACAGGAATACTATTCCACAACCCTGAAGTTTTTACTGAGAAAGCAGTTTGGTCAAAGGTAGATTGCCTAAACACCCTTGCGCAGTCACCCCTAGATGATGCTGTTGTGGTCCTTGTGTTATTTGTGGGTCTGCACAGGCTCACAAACTGCTTATGGGGTAGTGCTGTGAGATTATTAATAACTATGAAAAAACAGCAGTTTGAAAAGAAAATGAAACTGTCCAAACTAAATAACCCATATTTCTGTCTTATAGTACAGTGATGGTAATGGTTAGATTTTTTGTCCAGAATTTTCAGTGCCTGCTTATATGATTTATGTATTAGTGACATGGTGGTTGCATTTAATTGAGACCAGAGGGTCAAACAGTATGAGATGTGTGTTAAAATCATAGAATGGAAATAAAGTTTAGCTGCCTCTGAGGTCATCTGATTTCTTATTACCTTAAAATTGAGATGATTTCTTTGAACTCCACCATTGGCTTTTTTATTATGCTTAAAAGTTCGATATGAGTCAACAGTGACCCCCTAAGTATTTAAAATCATCTACTACGTTGAGTTTGCTGTTGAGTAGTTTTTTTTCGTAAAGAAAAGTACATGCAAATTACATAAACATACAAATGAATAATTAGGTGTTTGTACCAGTGTGTGCTAGCCTGGTAAACCAGCCAACAGAGGTTCTGGAGTGGAGGCCGTGAAAAACGATTCCTTCCTGAAGGTGTGGACTCTGCTGAAGTTTAAAAAAAAAGTGCCTCTGCCTTTACCCAATCGCTAACGCCTTGTCGTCACGTATGGAATTAGCCTACCTACGCACTACAATTCAAATGTAGCAATCCAAAATCAACGTCATGGCTCATGAACACATCCTCTGCTCGCTGATTGAATAGGAGTTGCTCGACATGCTCCTCAACAGATTCTGGTCCAGACCCTCTGTACAAAATGAAATTAAGTACGAGGGGCGGGTTTACCAGGCTAAGTGTGTGCATGTGTGTCTTCCACAATGTGTACATCGTGTCCTATGCAAAACTCGTTTTCACAGCAACAAAATTTTGAGGTTATGTGTGCATTACTGTGGCAGGCCTACTATATACCATTCGGCTGGCATTTTCTATGGCCTGATACCTACATGGACAAATTATGCTTAAATACATATGATTATTCTTAAAGTTCATCATGTAAGGATTTCATTAGACCCCCCTTTTACATGTGCACAACTTGTTGTTTTCTCAGCCACACAAGTTATGTGCGTATTACTATGGCAGGCCTAATACATACCATTCGGTATCTACACATACACATATTGCCTAAATATCTGTTCATAATTTTCAACAATGTGATATAATTTTATGTGAGCTGTATTTACATACGTACAATTTGTTATTTTCACATTTGCACAACTGTGTATGATAATGGTAGCAGATTCAGTTGTGTAATTACGTCCAGTTACAGAAGTTCTATGTATATGTAGTAATTGTCTGACCAGATGTGATTATGCTTTTTACCCATTTTTCATCATGTACCATAATCTTTTTTCCACCCCTCAAGCTGAAGTTTTTAAATTGTAACAATAGTTGGCTATGTCAAAAGGATTATTTATTTTAAACTCATGTTCATAATGTATTTTTTATTTTTACCTTTGGGAAGGAATTTATTTTAAATGGGCATTTCTTTGTTGATTTTCTCTGAAATAGAAGGAAAAAATAAAGCATTAGAATATTATTTTATTTTGAAAACATAAAATAAGTGTGAAACCTTTGCTAGTGTCGCTACCACGGTAAAGGTAGCTTGAAATTCGACTTTCGCCTGACATTCAAAATACCGGAGGATGTTCACCTTGTTGAAAATGGACTGGCAACTTTTATTCAATTGTGAAATACCTGCATTCAGATGTGAAATCATAAATACTGTTTAAAATGGAAATCAATACAAATAAAAAAGACTTTTTCTATCCTGTCATTGCATTTTTTGATGTGTTTTTGAACCATTCAAAAGTGTAGTATCTGGTCTTTAGTCTGGTATAGTTTTATAGGGCTCCTGTTAATATTTCCTAACATACTTGCATTTTTCCCTTTGCAGTAAGTGCAAAATGCACTACAAAACCAAGCCAGAGTGCAGTAACTGCACTTACTGCAGTTTTCCTTGGTTTCAGCATGAAAAACGTCTAACTACCATGAACACTGCCCTACAAAGCAAAAATGCAGTACTGTATCTGCAAAAATGCCAGAGAAAAACTAAGAAAAGGCAATTTTCTGTTTTTCTTTCGCCAAACCTAACCATCAACTTGAGGGCATGACTATGCAAAAAACTCATAAAAGAATGAAAATTACAGTTAAAGTTTGAAAGGTTAAAATTTGCCAGAAACCAGGATTGAACTCTATTGTTTTTTTATGGTTTTGGGTTCAACTTTGGAAAGTACATGGAAAAAATGAATGTAAAATTTGAAACAATTAAAAAGAAACACTGCATACTTGATCGGTGGTGTAGGATTTAGGAAACTGATGTTTTGGCCTTGAATCAGTGTTGCCATGTGGACAGACTTTTTACCTGCCATAATTTTAAACAAGAAATTTCTGTATCTTTCACCGGGTAGACCAGTTGTTTGGGGAGTCACAAGCATTATTTCAAAGGAGGATGGAGAGGAGCGCTTATGTTTGAACCAAAAAGGCCAGTCAGCTGAGGGTGCTGTGATGCCATCGCACCACTATTAGATCATTGGCTTCTACTTAATGACACGGTTTTAGCATTCCACCTAAATGTGACTAAGGAATTCCAATATTTTTCCAATTTCAAACTTCTGTTTTCAGAAGTTTACTGTCTTCTGTAGGTATGTGTTGTAAGACCGACAGACAATGACGTATGATGATTTTCTAGGCAGGAATTAAACTCTTGGAATTAAACTCTCATTCTGGTGTTATAATAAAGGATCCTTGCTGCTGCCATAAACGTAGGTGCAGTGATATCACAATATTTGACAGAAGCTACAGTAAGTGGTCTAGTTTTAGGTGCTGTCTGATGTTGCTGCACCCATGGTAAAGTGGCAGCACAGGCCTTTAATTATAGGCTTGAAAGAAAGAAGTGTTGTTGGTCCCTTTAAGGCAAGATGACAAACAGTCTCGAATAAGTCATTGGTCTATGGTAAGCTATGCTAACAGTGCTACTGTCAGACTGGGACAATGGTTGTATGAGATCAAGAAAGGTAATACCAAACAGTCTAGCTCTAGGGGAGACGGCAAACAAGCATTTTTATTTAAAACTACAGTGTGTAGGGGTTCAGGGTAAAATGGATTATAACTTTTTAAACTCTTTAAACTCAGTATGTAATTGTCCCCAAAAATGCATTAAAGTGGTTGCACTTGCTCAAAATGAGCATGTTACATCTACATGAGATTCACTCTGCCTCTAAGTCAAAGTCAAAGTATACTTTATTGTCAATTCACTATGTAACGCATTAAACAGAGGACTGACATTGTATTTCACCAGACACCAAATGTGCAATTTAAACTAGAAACACGCACGCACGCACACACACACACACACACAAACACACAGCTACACTCATGGACATGAAATGTATACAGACATCAACAATAAATACACATAAATAAACATGTACGCTTCCAACAAGAAGAAAAGTCTGAGGTAGCACTTCTTGGTAGCTGGTGGAGGTGCAATATGTGAAGGTGGAATTGGTCAAATACAAAAGTGCTGAACGCAGCATGGGCATCAGTGTGTGTTTGATTGTTTAAGATCAGTCAGTAACATGTCCATGGAATGTTAATGGAATTTTTTTCAGTGTGTTGATTAGCCTGATGGCTTGTGGAAAGAAGCTGTTTCTCAGTCTATTTGTGTGGCACCGCATGCTGCGGTAGTGCTTTTCAGATGGTAGGAGGGAGAACAGGCTTCTACAGGCCTGCATGCTGGCATGGTTGCTATGGAGTCCGACATTGTTAGGGCACCTAAAGAGTAGCAATATTCTGCTCTCATATAAGATATGACCTACAGTTTCACAGAGTACATAACAAAATACAGTTTCAAAATATTCATCAAGGTAAATTTGCCACTCCTTGTACCACAATGGAGGTCACTGAGGGTGACATTATTCAGATAGATTGTATTCTAATAGTCACTGCAGGTTGGAATGTGTCAGTGGTTTTCGATTTGTTGCAATCTGCAACCTCACCAATAGACGGCACAAGACTACACTCTGTACCATTACAGTAAAACTGACGATGAGCTATAAAATTTTAAGTTAAAACTTCCTTAGAAGCATAGCTTACGAAGGTTGTGTGGCCAACTCCGAGCTGAACTAAACACTTTGAAGCAACATACATTTATGAGCGACAGACAGCGAGACGAAGGAGCGTGTGGGGCTGTGGTGAAGCAACGAGCGAGAGTTCTTATTCACATATTACCCAGAGAGCAACTCACAATCGGCCTCCTGACTCTCTTTTCTTTTAATTCTCCCTGTTGCTAACAAGCAATCCATTTTGACCCTGCAGGTTTAGCTGTTTGTCAAATGCACAGCGTAAAACAAACGCCGGCTTCATCACCATGATGACCAAGCAAATTATAACGCGTTATATTACTCTGTTAAAAGTCTACTGCTAGTGGAAAAAAACAAAACAAACCATGGATAGAGAATTTGAACATTAACATATTTTAAAGTAATTTTGTTTAAACATCTGAAAGGGTCATATATTATTTTATTTTTATCCCCCACAAAAATCATACTGTTTTGAAAATGATTTGACGGCCCACTTGCAATACCACTTGCTATACCGTGGCCCACAGGTTGAGAACCACTGGTTTAAACGACTTCAAAGTCCATGTTATGCAGCATAATGTCATATTCAATTTTAGGGATCTCTGTGTGAACTGCGGTAAGTTCATTACCATGGTGAACAGTGTTGATGGAGGAACCGTGCATGTCTGTGAGTTCCAGGAGCCCAGCCCTGATGGTGGCAAGTTCATCACCCTGAGAAACAAGGTGAGCGGAGGGCCCCCACACGACTGCGAGCATAAGGCCAAGCCTATCTCCTGTCCTGTCGGCAGCAATCAGTTCGCCATCCAGAAATGGCTTCTGAAATGGCTTCTTCCGCAAACATAAACCTGAGACCAAAACCAAAACCATAAACCAAAGACCTGAAGAGTGGATGCCAGGGCAGGACGATGCTGGAGAGTGACCTGCCGAACCCTGGGAGGATGCTCTCTGAGGAAGCTACATTGTTGTGGCCATTCCAAAGACAGTATAGACTGGACAGCTGTGTTTGATTTGCCATTGATTTGGGTGTTTCTCTGTAAACAAGAGGTATTCATAAATGAATCAATGTCATGTTCATTAAACATTAATCCCACTGATGTAATAATGTTGAAATATTGATATAACTTCAACTACAGTTGCAGTCTCTTTAGGTCTAGACTGGGTGAAGTAATTTTTTTTAACTGTAGGCATACATCGCACTATTTTCAGAGTCATGATTATATCTTAACATGTGTAGAAAACATTTAATTTATGAATATAAATAATTAATCATGATATTTCAAACCAGTTTCACATCAGATGTGTTCAAAATTCAGTGTTGCAACATGAACCAAGCAAATTTAGTTTTTATAGCCATCTCTATTTGTTAACTTTGTTATAGTAGTGTGAGGAAGACTGATTTGAGTGGTTAATGGACACAGACCTCATCCACTCATCTAATTAACAGACTGCTCTCGCTCACCTTATGAATAATCGCTGATGAGATGGCGTGTTCTAAGGGCGAGTGTGCATTTGGAGGGTGACCGAGAGAGAAGCAGGTTGTGTGCCACTGGGTTTTGCATTATGTGGGGTGTTGTTTTGTGGCGGTCACTGTTGGCTAGCACCGCCAACGCTGAAAAAACCAGGGATCAATTAGTGACCCAGAGGAAGATAGCTGATAGCTACTGTCTATTCTTATATATTTCCAGAAATGTTCAGTATGGCCTTGTGGCACTGAGGAAAGGTCCGAAGAAAGGTCTTAAGGCAGCAGAAATGAAAATGTTGAGACCTGGTGTGACAATAATGGAATCATGTCCTCTTTCACAAAGCTTCTTCAGAGTTTCTCTGTAAGAAAATAAATGATCAAACTTTTAGAAGTATGCAATAATTTCACCAAAGGATGTGGAGCAGCCAGGCGAGTGCAAATCAGCGGGGCAATAGGCAGACACATCAACAGCAGTAGGGTAAAGCACTACTTTAGTGTTAACAACACTGCACCAAAGCTCCTAACAACCCCTTGTCCAATTAGGTTGTATCACACTGGCATATCATTTAAAGCACAGCTTACACACATGCACACAAACACACACAGCATCAATTGATAATTAGAAAACTTCCCTGTTCCCCAAGGACTTTCCCCTTAGGGTCTAATAGTGCAGTCCGGAAGACTCCAGTAAGCCCAGGGATGCCATAAGGTGCAGTGCAGCAAGGCCAATGGGATGCAGGTCAGTAACACAGTTCATTCTTTGCAATCTGGGGCCCACCAGCTGCAGCATCGAACCTAATTATGGCAGAAAACATATTTTAATGCCCCCACAACAATGCTATCTCCACCAGTGGCGCTCCTGTTGACCGTAACCGCCATTCAGACCCCTTTTTGCCCAACTACAAACCTTGTGTCCAACATGCCACGTTATTAGCTCTTTCCCCAACCACTGTCCACCTGCACCTGCATATTAGGGCTCACATCGGAGAACACACTGATCAGGCAATCAGCCATTGAAATTGGGCACCACTTCCTCACGTGGTGTCACACACTCACCACAATATAATACAAAAGCCTGATGGTACCATTAAGAATCTTGGATTGCAATAAGGCCCATATGATACAAAAATGCATCTGTATCACCCTACTTATTTTTGCAACTGGCTAGCTTGGCATTTTTTTACGTTTGACTTTTATATGAGCGCTAAAATGCTAAAGAAATGTTGCTTTTACGGTTTACACCCCCATTAATCCCACATAAACCCAGCAATAGTTTATGACTGGTTTTCTTTGAACAGCTCTGTTTGATCAAATTTACATTCACTCAGATTGGCTATTTAATATCTTGTCTCTTAGGCCCTGGAGGTTCTCTGGTTAGAGGGGGAAAGAGTACATCATTGAGGAATTAGCCATCTTCTGCAATCTATGTTGGAGTTGAGCACTGGGATGATTTATCTGTTTATTGTGCATACCTTATACCCAGTCGAGATGGAGGGAAAGAGAGAGAGAAAAAAAAGAGAAAGAGAGAGAGAGAGAGAACAAATTCATTTTATTTTAGATTATTTCATTATATTATTTCTATATATGATATTATAACAATAATCCATTTCTCCATCAGTTTAATTTAGTTTTATTTGAGTATGGTTGATATGTCAACTGTATCTCTTTGGAGGGTGTAAAGGCACCAGGTTGAGCTGCACTTCTTGCTATGAACATTCTTGGTGACATCATAATCACTAAGCAACCGGAATGTTTTTATTAGAATGTTAAGCTTTAGAATTTTAGAGAAGTAGAATGTTTAAACTAGAATGTTGGCAAAGCTTACTCACTTCTTACATGAACAAGCGGAAGGCAAGTCACTTGTGATAAACCTCTGCGATTTCAAAGCGGTTTTCAAAGCATTTTCAATGGCTTTTTGTCCGAGAACTTTCAACCAGAATGGATCCTGGATTGGGACTGATCATCAGGCTCATTCTGAGCGACTCCTGACCTGGCTCAACACTACTGAGGAAAACAACATGGCACCTCTTTGAAACCTCCCTCTGAGCACCCATACCAATATGTGCGGGCTACACGATTTTCTGCCAGTAAGAACATACTCATTTACTGCTTTCAATGCTCACATCGGTTTTACAGAATGATGAGTGTTAATTTGATACATATGCAGTATATGTAGGTAGATTCTGGAAGGAGTACAAACGCCAGCAAGCTGTGGCTCAGGAGCAGTACACTGGTGTGACCAACCTGCCAACCTCAGCACCTCAGATGCTGAGGTTTGTGGGCAACTTGAAACATCCTCAGCGCACCAGTGTTAAGATTAGCCAGGTGACTCCCACCAGACCTGCAGTGGTTCCGAAGGAAGAGAGCCTGACCTTTGTGGGGAACTTCACTCACCCTCCACATGTTACCCAGGATCAGTTAATCGCACTGCTGAACACAAGGAGGGGGCCCTGTCTCTGAGAGTACAGCAATCCATGGTGTTTCATCTGCCCAGAAGGGGCTGCTCAGTCCCGCTGTGCTCCATGGTAGCAACTGTGGGAACATGCACCATGCTGATCCATCTACAAGTAAGAACATCTACTTGTACTTTCAATACGGCTAAAAGGGTTGAAGTTTAAATGGCTGAAAAAAACTGGGTTGAGGCACTCCTGACAAAAAAAAATTAAAGCAGCACTATGCAACTTTTTTGAGTTAATCAATCATATTCATAAGTCGGTAGATGCTTAAATGAGTCATTACCAGGTTAATGAACACTGTCTTGAGTGAGTGAGCCTGTGGACAGAATACCACGCTTGCAGTATCTCTGTGACCATCCTGGCACACTCAGACTCACAAAGTCTCAAATAGACTTTAAAAGCAGGATCACATTCAATTCTGAAGAAATTCTGATTTTACTTACCTCGGTGGACATAACTGCTTTCGTATTTGCCGGTTACTCTGATCAGTTGAGTTGAAAACACATGCACACGATGAGGAGAAGGGAAAACAGTCCAATTTTTGCAAGAGTGTCCATTTACTAGGGTAAGCTCCGCTGAGAAAAAAAAACTCAAAAGACATTAAAAACGAGGCACTGAGAACTTTGTAAGTGTACACAACATTTATTAATAAAATAGTTTTGAGAGGCAGTACCTTGCTGTAGTTTCTCGTCGCCGCCATGATGAAAGTCCACACAAGTCGATTGAGGAACACGAACCAGCAGGAAGAATAGGAGAAGAGGTAGTACAGCAGACTTGTTTGGACTTTCATCATGGCGGCGACGAGAAACTAAAGCAAGGTACTGCCTCTCAAAACTATTTTATTAATAAATGTTGTGTACACTTACAAAGTTCTCAGTGCCTCGTTTTTAATGTCAGGACCTGTGTTGTACTACCGATGGAGTGTGGAGTTTCTTCGAGCTGTTTTAATGGTTTAAAAATAGCGTTGTCGTCATGCTTTGTCTGAGGGCACCTACCACTTCCATTGTTAGCCTTCTGGGACAAACAATAAAAAATTGTTAAACTCTGAATGCAACAGGCTAAATCAATTTTGCTCCTCAGTACACATACCAACTCGGTATGATGTTTTAAACATGCCAATTTTTATTTTACACCGAAGTTCTCCTTTAAGTCTATGGTTATACACACCTATAAATGACGTAATGTTAATTGATATACATTCAGATATTTTGGACCTTCAGAGAAAATACATTTTGAATTTTTACTTCAAATTTCTAACATATACTGTAGGCCCTCTAAAATCCTCTCCTTTATTGTGCACTTGATGCGAGGTTGTAAGGTCAATTACATCGGTTTCCCAGTTTGTAACCAGCAGAGTGATCATCTTTGCATGGTGCATGAGGTCAAGTCATCTAACAGGTGTTGGTGCGTTCATCTGTGCACTTGTGTGCATTGTGTGAATCTTCTTTCAAAATGAGATGTGAAGTGGTCATGTCGATTAAAGTCTTGTCTAAATACAACCATCCATCCATTGCGATTTATTTATATATAGTGAACTTAAGAATGATTGTGTGTATTGTGTGTGTACACACCTGTGTGAACAGAGACAGATAGGCAGAGAACACTTTTTAAAATGACATTTAGACACTTTATTATAGTGTGGGCACGCAGTAAAACACTATGATTAAATAAATTGTGTATCAGGATTGCTAAGAAATGCCCTTCAGATGTTTCAATAAATAGGGAAATGTCATTGCAGCCAGATTTAATATGATCATGGTAGAGGTTTCTTAAATGAATAGGAGCCTTGACAAGCTCTCTTTGGTTGGAATGTGCAGAGTAGAAAGAGGGAAGACCAAAAAGCAGGTCCACTAGCACTCTGAGTTTACGAAAGGGTTAAAAATGCCAGGGTGCAATTGTGGTCAGAAGTTTACATACACTCACTGGACACCTTCTATAGCCACCCACATCAGGTTAGCACTCCAGAACGCAGCATTATAGAGATTCTTCACACAATATTTTGGTGAGTGTTCATTCTTAAAGTTGGGTTGATATGCTCTGTAGACGAACACACTACCTGCGACACAACGCAGACATGCATAAGGCAAGACAACATAGAGGGAACATTAGGGATTTTACGTTTTTCTGCACATTGTAATGTGTAGGTTATTTACTATTATACATGATCATTCAATAAGCCTCTTAGCTTGCATCCCCACTGTATAACATGCTGCACATTCATTGCTATTACAATTATGTAAATGTTTGTGCAAACAACTGGCAAAATGGTGGGGAAACTAAGCCTACAATTAAAGGCAGTTACAAATTATGCTGTACACTGTATATATATATATATATATATATATATATACAGTATGTCACAAAAGTGAGTACACCCTTGACATTTTACCAAAAAAATTGCTATAACTTTTTAAGGGACAATACTACACAAATGAAACTTCGATATGTTTTTGAGTTTTCAGTGTACAGCTTGTGTACCAGTATTAATTTGCTGTCCTCTGAAAACAATTTTACACACAAGCATTTTTGTATAAATAGCAGGCCACAAAAGTGAGTACACCCTGAATGATAACTGTACATATCATTCAACCATAAAAACCCACTTGTCCTATTTATCATTTTTTTGTTTTGGTCTGCTCAACTGGACCATACAAATTCGTGTGTCATGTATTAGAGCTATTCATTTTATTGTTTTGGCTATAATTCTGTCATACTATCCACTGGATGACCAACATGGCTCGTCATGGCAAAAAAGAAAACTCAGGACTTGAGAAAATGAATTGTTGCTTTACAGAATGATGGCCTATGCTATAAAAGATCAGCAACACCATGAAACTGAGCTACACAATCATGGCTTGAGTCATTAGGTGGTTTTCCAAAATGGGTGCATTGTCAGAACAGGCTAAGTCAAAGAAGTTGGGTCCACACACTCAGTGTCAGATGTAAAAGTTGGCTTCAAAAAATAAATGCATGAGTGCAGCCAGCATTGCTGCAGAGGTTGCAGAGGTGGGAGGTCAGACTGACAGAGCTAAAATAATATGGGACCATTGTGCAACAACTCGGTCTTCATGGTCGTCCTTCCAGATGAAAACCTCTTTTAAAACTTGATCACAAAAAAGCCAGAAAACCGTTTGCTGAAGACATGCAGTCCAAAAGCGTGAATTCCTGAAACCATATCCTGTGGTCTGACGAGATTTAAATAAACTTTTTTTGGCTTAAATGAAGTCAGTCATCTGTGGCAGCGGCCTGCTTAACAGCCAAACTGTAAAGCACTTTGAGTTGCATATTGCATGTATGAACTGTGCTATACAAGTAAAGTTTTATTATTATTATTATTAGTACCATTATAATTGTGCCTTGCCTACAATCAAGCCCCACAGTGGTAGGCACAATAAAGGTTTAATATTCTTATGCATTTTCCAGCATGGCACAAGTCTCAAAGACCCAAAGTGAATATCCTTACCCAGGGCTAGAAGCAGCAACGGGATGAAACCAACTAGCATCTGGCCTGCCTCTGTGGAGGAAGAAGAAATGTGAAAGGCAGAAAAGACCTGTTTGTGGTTCACATGACTTTTCTAAAAAGAATAAATTAAAAAAAAGTGGGCTACAGATACTTGGAGGGAGCCTTGATAGTTTGACGTTACCCATGTGGCTGTAGAAGAAAAAAAAGTCTTTTGTGCTGGGTGTGTGTGTGTGCGTGCGTGTGGGCAACAGTGGCCACTGCGGCTGCAAAACCTTGTATGCATTTTGGAGGTCTGTGTAATGCTCCCTGGTTGAGACGGTAATGTTTTTGCTGTGCAAACTTTCTTATTGATACTGTGTTGATTGACCTGTCCTGAACACAATTATTGCTGTGGTTTTATTGCTGTGATTTATCGCTGTGATGTGATTGCCATGATTTAGTGTACTTAGGTGTGTAGTAACCTTAATAATAAATAAAAAAAAAAAAAAAAAACTTTTTTTTTACATTTTCATAATAGGGTATTGTGTGTAGAATTTTGAGGTAAGAGATTAATTTAATACAATTTGGAATGAGGCTGTAAAATGACAAGATGTGGAAAAAATGAAGCACTGTGAATACTTTCCGGATGCACTGTATATATTGAGTGAGTGGTGAAATTTCAGCATAATTCAAACAACAGTAAACTATGTGCCATTAACCATGTTTATTATAGTAGTATTGTATCCCATCATACAAAAGATCTAGTAAAGGTGCATTATAATTCATCACATTTTCGTCACGAGGAACATTATAAGACATTGTGTTCTTTTGCATAAAATAACATCTCTTTTGGGTAAACAAGCTTCACTGTATATTCTCAAATGACTGCTCTTCAGTGATATTTCCAACAAAATAAAAAAATAATAATACATATTGCACTGTTAAGATGATCACAATATTGAAGACAAATGTTAAGACAGAAGGCTGGGAAGAATTCTATTCCATATTGTATGCTTTCAGACACCACAGAAAAAAACAGGCAAAACAAGACAAAACAGAACCATAGGCTATTCTTAATATTGATTTAATAATTCAATTGCGCTCAAAATTCACAACTACACTAGCAATTCCCTCCTCCTTCTAATGAGCAGAATAAAGTTACCTTTATGAAACATAAAATATAATGAAATAAAATGTAAATATAGTTTTGTAGTAAAGAAAATATAAAAGGTCCATTCATTTTGCTGGACACTGTACCACAACAACAACAACAAAAGTTAAATAGACTGCATTTGTACAGTGTGTTCATATAGCCAGCGGAGTACTCAGAGTACCTCACATTCACCCCCACACACAGCGGAAGGCTGCCAGGCGAGATGCCATCCAGCACATCAGCAATGCAACACTTCTCAGCACAAAGTTCTTTTTTTTTCTTTTTTAAAGTTCTGTCTCGGCCATTCTTGTGTCGTGAAGTAGTTACAGTCTTACTAATTTTTTGCCGATAGATACACTGACATTCTACTGCAGAATTTCCATTAAGGGCAGTGCAGATACCATAGCTCTGGCAAAAGGCTGGCATGGTCTTGAAGAGGCAATACTGTTCCAAAGAATCATCAGAGCAGTCTGAAACGGGTCCTAAATGTGTGATGTACTGACACAAATGAAGAGAAGGTAGAATGCATACTCATAAAGAGGTGCAGGCTAGAAAAAAAAACTATAGGCATTACTACCCATACTCTCCATGTTGTTTTTTTGTAACTTATTGCCAATGTTTCTGCCCCATGGCCTTTATGAAGTTTCACTCAACCTGGACGAAAGGCCATGAGGCCGAAACATCTGGCCTGCACTTCATGCAAAGAGTCTGGATGCTCTCTATAGGCACATGTTTTACTTCATGGTGGATGGACACAGTTTGTGTGTGAATTTTAAAACCATTGAGGTCTGCCTTCAACCAATCATGGCAAATTGGAAACCAAAAAAAAATTAATTTAGGCAAGCTGGTGCCTTAGCAGAGTTGCCTGCTGGAGTTTTGTAGTGAAACACAATATTGAGCGGAGGTAATATGGCGGCAGTACCCTGGCTACCCAATGTCAGCAATGGAGAAACGTCAGCAATAGAGTAAAGAGAGCAGTGGGTAGTGTCCTGCTAATCCTTTAGGTGTACAGACACAACCATCAGCACATGTACAGAATGTATTGGGGAAATGAGTACAGAGAGTACAGCATTGTCCTGTAATCTCTGATCACAGTTACTGCAGTTTGATTGTTTTCCTCCATTGTAAGTCACTTTGGATAAAATCATTTGATAAGTATATAGTGATAAGTAATATAATATAATATCAATAATATAAATAGTCCAAATTGGCTAATCAAATGGGTAAAACTGGCTAATCTTTCTGTCGATTATACACTCCCAAAAATGGTGTAAAAATAAATCTCCCTATTTTGACAGAAACATACAGTTTTTTGTAAACCACTTATTAAGGACACAAGGATTGAGAACTAAGATATCTGGATGCATTTCAGCAGACTTGGACATTATGGGTTCAGAAAGTAAAAATACTTCCACATGTTTGTTCCAGCCAATTGACTGAACCAGCTGATTCTAATTAGCACAAAGTTTCAGCCAGGTAGATGAGCTAAAGTGGTAAAATCACCTGTGGCAGAAGGAACACAGGTCAGGACTTTAACTTTCTCAAGACATTTTGTCTGTGTGTGTGTGTGTGTGTGTGTGTGAGCGCGTTGCGTGTGTGTGTGTGTGTGTGTAGGTGTGTGTGTGTGTGTGTGTGTGTGTAAATAAATGTTGTTCCTATGTGGTTGGCACTTAGGTAGGAGTGTGTGTGTGTATGTGTGTGTATGTGTGCGCAGGGTTGGCAGGTTGGCACTTAGAATGGAGTGTGTATAAATGTTGTTTGCATGTGGCTGTTGGCAGGAAAAACCTCTTCCAGCCACTGAATCCCATTAGTCATCTTTAGATTTATCCTCCTGGGCCAGTAGTGTCAGAGGCACAAGAAAGAGAGCAGAGTAGATGACGAAGCAAGTCTCTGCCCCAGCCAACCAGTATACTGTAAACAAATACAACAAAGAAAATTGTGTGCATTACTTTACACCTGTGACTTGTGTTACATGTTTTACATATACTGTGTGTACACACACACCTATCTCTGAAGTTTGGCAGTCACCCAGATTTTTTCTTGTATTCTTTTAAAGCATATATCAAATGCTTATGAATAGTAAATGCAGTCGAATAAACAGGACATATTGGTGAAGTTGGAAATGAGTTCCCAGCTCATAGTAATATAATGACATACATTTCGTAGTGGCATGACGGATAATACATGTTTGGATTCAGTAACTGCTATAAAGACAGGTGGATCATTGCTTCTTGTCTAGTCTTTTTTAGTGTAGGGTGTTCTTTACCATCCTTGCCAAAACAGAGATCTCATTGTACTATGACATTGCAATGAACAGTTGGCTATTGTCATTGTAACAAGAAGAATAGCCACCATAAACCACATACCCACCTGACGAAGCCACGATAGGCCCGCATGCCCGTGCAAGAGCACCCAGACTACGAAGGATGCCCATCACCATTCCCTTTTGGCTGAAGGAACCTAACAAAAAAACAATCGAAAAAAAGGAAAGAGTGCTGTTGTCATGTAGCTCATTAGGTCCAAATCTCCAAGATGCTCTATGCAATATGAAGACGCAATGTCCTGAAAATCCTACCTCAGGCAAACCTTGCGTCAAAAAAACTGGTTTATAACTGGCTATCTACTGCATTTCTGTCAGGTCCAATGGACTTACAGGCACCCTCACTTGGAAACAGTTAAAATGCACATTAATCTTAATGGTCTAAAGCGCCCGTCGATGGCCATTTTTTTGAGCTGAATTACTATGAATGTGCATAACTGATATTAATAATTTGAATGGAAACTGACTACTGTTATGTCACCAGATGTTTAGACATTTCTATTATATCATATTTGGTCTTTACAAGTTCCACTATTAATTATTTTCACCTATCCACTATACCTCATATAAATGCCGTTTCAAAATACAGGGTGGGCCAGGGTGGACACATTTTAAATGCCTTATATTGTTAAACTGAAATACAAAATACACTCTATACTGTATACAGTCTATGAAGTTCACCACTTAATTGTTAATTATTTTCACCTATCCCCAATAATAAACTGGGGACTCTTACTACTGAGTTTTTGTCTGCCACCCAGCTTGTTAATCCCAAGTGTGCTGGGTTTTCCCTGTTAGCTTCTACACTGAGGATGAATTGGGTGCAGCAGCACAATGTTGCTCTGCAGCTCTGTTTTTTAACTGACAATAAAATTGTCTATTCTAAAGTCATCTAAATAAATATAGTAGTTTGCTGTTCATTTTAGAAGAGGTAAAATGTTTACTTTATAGTTGTACACACATTGGCAAATTACAATTTGAAATGAGGAAATGTCAGACAGATTTCACTACACAAGCTGTTTACAATTTAACACTTAGTTTGTGCTTACCATGGTCTGAAACTTGTGTGGACAGACAAGGGACTACCACAGCAGCAGCTGTTTGGAAAATAAAACAGTCAGTTACATCCATGACAAATTATGACAAAAGGCAGAGTGGGTTGCTTACATCCAAACAAACTTCAACAGGTGTCAGAACAAAACATAAACAGTAAAAGGGTCATAGAGAGATCTGCACTTACAAAATGACTCTAAAATTTGAATGTAGAAAAGCAGCATTTCAGTCATTAAATCTTCGTGAGGCATTTCTTATGACTGAGACATTGCTTTTTCTACATTAAAATTTGGGAGTCGTTTTGAAACAGTGTGAAGATCTCTTTTAGAGTTTTTTCCATGATAAATATTTTACAAATCATACATGCTGACTGTACTTACCAAATGAATACAACACCAGTCCTGAGTACAACAGCAGCATATTCCAAGCAATCCCAATCAACAGAAAAGCTGGAATAAGTGATATGAGAGCCTATGGATGTATTTAGTTATTATTATGTAATATTAACCAATCGAACTGTTGTCTTAATACCTGCCATGCCACATATGTGTTGTTATTTTTGTTTGTGTGTATGTTTACTGTTACATCACATTACTACATTTGCACAAAATTATAAATATAATACATACATACATACATACATATAGAAAGAATTTAGTATTTATTATTGATCGTTATGGTATCAATAAATATGGACAAAAAATGGTAATGGAATTTACCAAACGAACTGTCTTGATCTGATGCCCTGGTTTGATCCTTCGGGCCCATCCTCCCTGGATTATCGCCATGGTTACGCCAATGAAGAAGAACATCTTGCCCTGCTCCATGCTGGAAAAATACAGACATAAATACAGACACTTCTCAACAGTAATTTGTACCTCATACAGACACAATTTCAAGATACAGGGTAGACACATTTTAAATGTTTATATTGTAAAACTGAAATACAAAATACACTCTATACTGTATACACTCTATGCTGCCTGGCTAATGTAAAGTTTGTAGCAGCACAGAGAATCACCTTTCGGGATGTTGCTTGTCATTTTCAAAAATGCTGTTAAAATTTCCTTTGGGCTGATAATGATGGATCTTTGGCTTGTCAATTATACTTAGACTACATACGCAATTCGTTTTAATGTCCACATCATTATGAGGCATCAGGGGCGCTGGCAGGATGGAATTTCATAAGCCAAGCTGTGCTTGGAATGAGCGCACAGAGTATGCGTCACAAAAATGTTAATCATTGACAGTTTAAATGTTTAATTCAGGTCTATACTTTGAAGTGTTGCTGGCTTTGTTTTTGCCAGCAACTTAAACTCCTGAATGTAAATTATACAACAAATATATTTGGTACTCTTTGTCATTGTTAGAATCGAAGATATACGCATTTCAAATGTGTCTGGTATTTTTGGCCCATCATATATATTCCATATATATGTACAAATAGTACTCTGTCATTTTTAGAATCTAGCGTGAACCCTAGAGAGAAGGCAATTTAGGCATTTAAAACGTGTCCTGTATTTTTGGCCTAGCCTATATATTCCAGATAGCCTATACGTACCAGGGTTGTGCAAAATTCAGAATTTCAGAATTTAATTCAATTCAGTGAACTGGCTCCACCCCACAGGATGTTGAATTGAATTTGAATTGGAATTACAGGAAGTTGAATTTAATTCTTTGCAATTCAGAGAAATTCATTCTAATCACATATCAGTGAGAATATAATACTTTTAACATACGTTTTTCTTCTAAATGGGGATAATTACATCCCAAATAAGACAAATGTAGCACAGACACTAACATACATTCCCTTAATGTTGAATACAATTTTTTTTTTAAGTGCTGTCCTAACATTTTCTACAATTTGAAAGTTGATACACTTGTAATTCTTAGTTTCATAGAGTATGTTTGTAATGTTAATTTGTGGTAAAAAAAAAAAAATCCTATTTACTGTAACAATTTACTGTGTACATAAACCCCACACAGTAATATCTATGTGAAATACACATTGCAATCATATATAGTATATGCAGTTTTTATTTATGTATTTATTTGCCTTTTATAGGTTCATCAGGAAAGGATAGTGAATATGACAGGAAAGGAGTGGGAGAGAGATGGGGGAGAATTGGAGGGTGACCCAAGCCAGATTCGAACCTGGGGCCCCATGGGTACTTGCCCATGCATAATGAGGTGTGTCTTTGCCACAGCACCCCTTAGGAGTTCACACGTTAAGTGTTAAAAAGACCTTAATTATCATGAATGACTTTAAATTTCATGGAATTCCAATTCTACTTTCTGCAATTCGAATTTCAATTGCAATTCCGCTTCCTGTTTGCAACCTCAATATAAATTTAAATTCATATCTCAATTCATCAATTCATTCAATTAATCTCAATTCAATTCTGAATTTTGTACAACCCTGATACGTACAAATATATAAGTGCTATGTTAAAGACGGAAAATATAAATGGAATTCAGCCGCAACTAGTGTCACCATTTCAGAAATACAACTACAGTAGTCGGCAATGTAAAGTGTTCTTCAAAAGACAAATAAAACATGTTTCTTTCTTTTTCAAAATAAGTCAGTGAGTGAATTATACATATATAACATGGCCTATGTTTACTGTTTATTGATTCACTGTCTGTGTTTATGTCCATATCTGCTGCCCATTAATTCTTACCTGGAGAATCCAAAGCGCTGATGTGTGAGAAAGCTCAGGGTGAACTCCAGTCCAGAGAAGAGAAACAGGTATGTGAAGTACACTACACCCAACACTTTAAGGTTCTTCATTTCTGTTAAATATCCAACATAAGAGCAGTGTGGATGTAAAAAGTACAGTAGTACAAACAATGACTTGTCTTATATAGCCATCTGTTCTGAGAGGTTTGGCTGGAGAATGAACAGTGCTGTGTATCTGCACTTCTGGCTAAAAGCTAACTGCAGTTCGCTACCCTGTGTCATATGTAATGACAGTACAGCTGATTCTAATCTAATGATAAACGTATGATATATTTTGTAGACTGCTAATAAACATATGCTATATTTTGGAGATTGCTGATAAACATATGGTATATTTAGTCTTACTCTGCTCTGAGGGCGAGTGATCTGTCCTTGTGATCGCTGTGAAATTAAACAGGGCCACTGGGTTTAGAAGGTCTCCAGGCCCCTGAACCACTGAGTTCATGTCAGAAACCTAAGGAGAGTAGAGATAATTCACACAAAATTCTTTAATTCAGATAATACAGATTCAAATTCTATACTCTATACATAAATTCAGCAGTGCAGTGGGTGCAATAATGGATAAGCAACAGTGTACTAGTCCTGCCCAGAAGCGCCTACTCAGCTCTCATTGCCAGCTACTTCTTGCTGTCATTTTCTGCCTGTTTGACCAAAGAGTAACTCGCCCAGTTGCTACTGGCAATTTCTAAACTCAAGATTTATACATGAAAGATGACATAACTACATTCAGCATAGCTCTGTGGCGATGCATAACCTGCATAACCTCTCCCATTTGAACAAAGCCAAGGTTTCCCCTTGTAATCACTTAAAAGAAATTCTATTTAAGGAGCCAAAGTGACTACTATGAAGTGATGAAGGTTTTGGTAGTAGTATTAGCTACTTTCAGTATTGAGTAAGATATCTCCTACACAGAGACTGTGTTTTTGACTGTTTAATTTCTCAAATAAATACTGATAATACTTTTGTGGATAATACTTGTTATATACTTCAAAGTCAAATTGTTAAATATAGCACATTCATACAAAAACCTCACAATAATCAGGGTTGATTAAAAAAAAAACCTATGCTTCTGAAGCTAGGTTGTCCATTCCTGCAGTGAAACATATAAAGCGATGAAGGTTGTGGGTAGACAGTAGACTTTTGACTGTGGTATTTCTTCAAATCAAAACTGGTTATTGTTAACTCTGGATACTTCAAAGTTAAATTCTTGGATCTTTCTTCTAGCATCTTAAAAAATCGTCATTTTAAACATTTTAAATGTTTATATTGTAAAACTGAAATACAAAATACACTCTATACTGTATACACTCTATGCTGCCTGGCTAATGTAAAGTTTGTAGCAGCACAGAGAATCACCTTTCGGGATGTTGCTTGTCATTTTCAAAAATGTTTCACATAATCTTGTCACAATCTCACCTGTCTGTCTCTGTGTAACGTTTCTGGTAGTAAGGCAAGAATGAAGAGCAGATCTGCTGCAGAAAAAGCCAAGGCTAGCAAAGCCGGCCCCTGGTAAAACTCCCCACTTCCTCCAGCCCTTTGTGCAAGGTAGGCTCCCAGTATCGGCCCCAGAGTGAACCCTAGAGAGAAGGCAACGCCTATCATAGCCTGTTTTAAAAGAAAAAGGAAAATGACAGTTCAGCTTAGTTAAGTTTGAGCTTGTAGTTGAACAACACATTAATAGTAAAAAAAATGTAATAAAAATAAATTACAAAAACAGTATTCAACATGCATCAAAATGTGCGAAAACAATATCATCTTAGAAAGTAAAACAAGTGATGTTTGTTACTCAAGATAAACAAAAAGGTAAATTAAATCATAATCAGATTTATTGGCCAAGTATACACAAGGAGTTTGACTTGACTTGACAGATGCTGACTAGAGTCCAGACTCACTCTCCAAAGCACCATTAATGATTGATTTGCTTACACTACTTAAAATTCAACTTTCTGAAGTTATCTTGTGTTTTCCTGTATATCCCTGGTGTACCTTGTAAGGGCCTATAGTTTCAAGATGGCTGCACAACATGGCGGTACAAGACCTATAGGCTGGCGGGCAAGATTGACAAAGAGAGTAGGCACATTTCAGTTTGCCCCCTGTGTGAATGTAAGGGGAGAGCCATGAAAGGTTGATTAAGAATTAACAGGATAAACAGGTGACTGACCATTCCTCGATTTCTGGCCTGTGGACTGCGCAGATCAGCCACCATGGCTGTGTAGAGACTGACGTTGCCTTTGCAGACCCCTCCAACCACACGAGACAGGAGGAAGAGGCTGAAGTTGTGAGAGTATACCCACACGACATAGGAGCTCATCACACCCACCTAAGGATATCATTCAGATATTTGATAGGAATAGACACATAAATTTAATACAATGCATGTTGCAGGTCATAAATAATTTTATCTGTGGAGTTGTTGGAAATACTCATTGGGGAGGTGCAAGACTTGATGAAAATGTGTACCAGTTGTACATTATATTACATTACATTACACTTAGCAGACACTTTTATCCAAAGCAAGTTACAATAGAGGACACAAATCTAGCTAAGGTTATGCAGAGGAAAACAGAGTAAGCAAGTGCGTAACAGAGTGCTGAGTGCAGACAAAGTACAGGAAAGAGCTCATAAGTGGAGATTAAGAAGTTTGTGTTGTTAGAAGAGAGGTGCTCTCAGAAAAGAAGGCTCTTTTAAAACTTCTTGAAAGTAGAGTAGGATGATCTGTTGTCATAGCAACTAGTAGCTGGTTCCACCATTGTGGGATATGGACTCATTTTAGCTTATGCACAACTTCATTTAAGAAGTGGATTACATCCATTTGCTACTGTGTCTTTTATATTGATATAATGTATTATAAACTCCTGTTGGGTTAACAGTGCTATAGAGTAGGATGTCTGTGTTCTTGGTGTGCACTTATATGTTGCATACCAAGGTGTCAACTGGAAAACAAACTCACAGTGGACAGCAGCACCAATGGTCTTCTGCCGTAACAATCTGACACGGCTCCCATCACAGGGGACGAAAGGAATTGAAGCAAGGAGAAAAGGGATCCAATTAACCCTGCAAGACAGACAAGACATAACATAATCAGCTTAAGGCCATCATCAGCATTTGAAGTAGCCCTGCCCTTTCTCATGACACTGCTGCATGTTTATCTGTAAGAACTAAAACGATAATGACAGCTATAACTACAACGATATGGGCGTCCACACTGAAGAATGACATTTTAACCAAAGACCTTAGATTCTAAGACACTCTCTGTTTTAACAGTAACATTCTAGTTGTGATTTAAACATCTAATAGAACCTCATATCCTGTGAATTCTTATGAATTCTGATTGGCTGACAGTGCTTTTATAATTCATAAAATCACTCTGAAAGTGATCCCAACGATATTGTTCAGCCGTTCTTGTTAGAGTTGATATGTGAACGGAACCACTGATTAAAGTTAAAGCAATTAATACAAAGTTATAGTTATAATTATGTTTATAGTTATCGTTCTACATGTGAACGGCCCGTAATGGGATAATGGGAATAATTAGGATGTTTGTGAATAATGAACCAATGTAACTTGTTTTCTTATTCTTTGATGACACGGGACCATTTCATGATTACTTCCACTATTAAAAGAATACGTGCATAAGGTTGATGGAAAGTCAAAGTGTTGCCCTTACCTCCAAAGAGAACACCATTGAATTTTGAATCCAGTGGAATTCCAACTGCAACTCTAAACCAGTCCACCAAATTCTGCAGAGAATTGTAGACAGCATCCTGTTTGACAGAAAAAATGAGAGTATAAAAATGGTACCGAAATTCAGCTATACTGATGTAAACAAGTAGTCAAAATCAAAACAAGTCTGCACTCCACTCCAAATAACTGGCATCCTGTTTAGAAATGCACAGAGTGTTTGACGTATCCACTACTAACAATACTGTCATATTGTTTTTAACACTGCACCTGTGACGATACGGCTGACGAAGCCTGTTTATAATCCTATTCTTTCCACTGTAGGTTGTATGTCCTCATCAGCATGTTTTCAGCACGTCTCAAGTCATTAACCTCAAAACGTTTTTTTTTTTTTTCATCAGAACAATTACATGTACCACATACAGAACATAACTGCCACCAGAGGTGGGAAATCTGGCTGTAGAAAATGCAAGTACAATTAAGAATTGTAAACCACTGGATGAAGGAAGTGCTTTATTTCAAATGAACACAACATTTACACTATTAATAATCCAAGATTACTTCTCTTGTCTCTCTCTGAAATTTAGTTGTATGTGTCTCCAACTCACACACCTGTAGTCACATGCACTTGCAACATGTTGTGTACTGTTGTGACGCTTGCACATCTTTTGACCAAATGTTGCATTACTGCAATAATGCCAGGCCTGTGCTGGAAACAACTTAGCCTGCCCACTCAACAATGCCACATTGAAAAGAGACAACACTACCATCCCTCATAAAGGGTATGTTCAGCAGTTCATTTCAGTGTGCATAACTGTGACACATTATGAAGCTTTTGACATGCCTGAATGAGAAGTGTAAAAAAGGATGAAGGAGTTTTACTTCGCAAAGGTATCAGTTTTCATTGTGTGACTACTTCAGTAGGCACAAATGTGTGACTGCCTTTGGCCATGTGCTGAGATACAGGAAGTCAAAGGATCCATGTTCAAATGTTTGACCATTTCCATAGAGTAAGTTTAGCCATAGAGCGGTTAATTTTGAATGCCAGAGCCTTTGTTGTACTACCAATGGAATGTGGAGTTTCTTCGAGCTGTTTTAATGGTTTAAAAATAGCGTAGTCGTCATGCTTCGTCTAGGTTATCTGTATATCTATCTACATATATATATATATATGGATTGTATGTATTGTATATGGATCGTATGTATCTATCTACTGCTGCTAAACACGCTGGCTTGTCTCTTGCTCTCGTCTGTCTCTATGGCTTTCGGTCTGTCATCTACAGGTCGTCTCCCCAATGTGACGTCACGGAATGTTTTGAGCGGCTGCGCATTGCAACACTTTTTCGTATTATATTCTGTTTTGTGATACCCATCAAAATCAAATACAATGGATAACAGTTTAAATGTGTATTATCAACAAGAAAGTGGTGTTAATTTGTTACTTATTGAACCCTGCAACATGCCCTTTAAACTCTGAATGCAACAGGCTAAATCAATTTTGCTCCTCAGTACACATACCAACTCGGTATGATGTTTTAACATGCCAATTTTCATTTTACACCGAAGTTCTCCTTTAAGTCAGAATGGGTTTAAGATACACATGTGATATGTTGGCTGTAGGGCCCCCTAGTGGCAGTAAAGTCAAGTGTGAAATTTTGTGAAACCTCACAATTACAAGGTACTGACATCAGTATGTGATGAGATGCAAACATGTAGCAACCCCATGGATGAGCTTTCATGACCGTTACATCATGTCCTAAAACTTCATGCACTTTAGAAAGTATAACCTAAAAACATGACTGAGCTACAGAATTAATTTATTCTAGCGTGTCCTCCATTCATCTTAATTGCAGTTCTCAGTGTCTGAGGCAGAGAATGAACCAGGTTCTTCAGAACAGATGGCTGAATCTTGCCCTTCTTATACACTACCCTTGAACTCAGACAACTCATAGTGGCAGGACTGTAAAACACTTGAGGATTCATAAGAGCCCAACAGCTCTCAACTGCACTAAGATCAGAGGAGGTGGGTGGCGGCCCATTCCTCCTCAGACAGTGAAACCAGGAAGAGCTTCAGAACATGGACATGGCCTTCCAGAGCATGCAACGAGTGTATTAAACTTCACTTGCCCAGAAGAAGACTCTCGCAACCATTAGTGTACAGTGATGTTTTGGCTGTTTGGTGCAGGAAATAGCTAGATTGGTCACTCATCAGAGAAAATCCAGTTCTCCCAGTTCTTTGACGGCAATGTCAGATACTTCTGCTAATTTTGACATGTGCCAGTTACTCATGTCCAGGAGTTCAATTTTTTTAAATATACAACATCATGATAACACTTACATGTCTTTGACTGTAGTGATCCAGGATAGAAGGAAGTAGAGGTAGAATGAGAGTAAACCCTAGCAGGTCCAAGAGAAGTGACAAAAACACTACGGTAATTATTTTTGAAGACCGCCCTTCCTGTGAGGTCTGTTCAGCTGCTGGGCTGTTTGGTGATCCCTTAGACAAAGGCGGACAGCCAGTGGATTTCAAGTCCATCTTTTCTAGAGGGCAAGAATTCAGAGTAGTCAGTCAGTCAGACAGAAAGACACTACATCCAGAGGAAAATGAAGGCATCTTTTTAGCTTGCCTTGTACAACAGGCTTGTACAACAAGTGGATTTCAAATCCATTTCTTCTAGAGGGCAAGAATTAAGAGCAGTCAGTCCCAAAGGAAATTAAGCCACCATTAGCATGTACAATATTCACAGAGACACACTTATTAAAGAGCACTCACAGAGGACAGCTGTAAGATGATTACAGATACCAATGTGCATAGTGGAGGCAGTGTGAAAACTGCTGTGATTTTGTTTAAAAAAGAAAAAAAAGGTTGCAGGGCAAAAGTCAGCAGTACAAGGAAGTCCAGTCACTGTGTGTGACACAGATACATATACTTCAATACAATACACAGTAAGATAATACAATAATGTTACATAACAGGAATACATTCTGCAAGTCCTACAAAATGTCAACCAATACTGGGATTTAAAAAAACAACAAGCAGTATGTGTTTGATTTAAACTAAATTTTGAATGACATAAAAGTTGACGGACAGCTATTATTTAATGCAAGAGAATAAAATCCTGTATCACACTACCGAAAACTAGCCAAAAACTACACACGGCAAAGACCGGGAATAAAATCTCTGACCAATTATGAAGCCTATTCTGGTGTGGGGGGAAACATGTTCGCTCCATCAGATGCACTAGCACGTCTGTAACTTTCGGCTGTCTGTTCGTGGGTTTATTGCCATTGGTTGAACATACAAGCTATGAATTCACACAAGATTTGAAAGTTTGAATAATCAATAATATCAGCCTCACAATGACGCATCACGACTTTTCATGACAATTACTTGGCTTGATTCATTTGCTCTACCATTTCCTTCTGTTTGGTCTTCCATATGATTGCCCATTCAAGCAAGCAACATGTGTAGGGTAAAAGTTTTGTTTCGTAGCCTACTAAAAGACAACAATGATAGGCAGGTTTTGGTAAGGTGGATAAAATGACCAAATACGTGCATTCGTCTTACCTGTAGTTTAGGGTTTGCTTGTCTTATTTGGATTACCAGCTTGAGGAAGAAGTAGTGAATTTTCCGTAAACTCGCTGCGATGGAACCAGGAAACAGTGTCATCCTATGGTTTCATCCCGGACTTGTGACGTAGGCTACATTTGGTTTAGCCTGATGCATCAGCGGCTTCCACATCGTTTCACTCCGTTCAAGCGTCTGGAAACCTCTGCATTGGCATTCGTTTGCTCCAAGGTCGCTTCAAACAATAGCCACTGCTTGGTACATTAGGCTTTTACCAAAACCCATAGAAAGTGGACAATAACGCATTTCCCCTCGATAGAATTCATCAAGCATTCTTGTCAAAGCCTTGAAAGCTTGAGCTCAACATCATCGTTTTCAACTCTCCATTTGTTCACATGGCCCGTCCACATTCAGAGACGGAGCGAACCGAAATGTAGGCCTACTTTCATGCTCCCTGACGCAGTTGCTGAATGTAAATGAAATTGAGCGGAGGGACTAGTCGGCGCTAGCCTGGCTACATTTGGCTCAGAAGAAGCTGAGTGTAGGAAATGCCATGATGGAAACAGACCCGCGGCCTTGACAGTGTCCTATCCTGTGATTTCTTCTTATATTAGGCTCTCCTCTCGATAGTCATAAAACACAAGAAACAAGAAAGACTGGCATGTTAATGAGGTTTGCGTTCACTTAGTTTTGGGCTATTTAAGCTGTTGTTTCATTTTGCGTTGTGCTTTGGGTATTTGTCGTACTCTTTTATTTCTATGTCTTTTGTAATTCATGTAAAGCATATAAAGAGTATTAGGCCTAATGAAAATTCAAAGCGGATCTTGTTTAAAATGTATCACCTTTCCCGCTAACATAATCCAAGGAAGTCATGCCCTCTCTTACATGCATGTGATGCTGATGATGGAATGCAACAAAATGCATTTCCAGAACAGATGTATAACTTAGATGTGCTCTCACTGGAAAATAAAGGATTACGTGTTTTGTTTTCTTAACAGTCTGTTGTTTTCATAAAAGAATGTAATCAAAGTGAAGGTACTAGGCTTGTACTGAAAATTGCACAATGCATTGCATTATACAGAGTGAGGGTTGTGGCAAGACAAAAAAAAACATAACAGAATAGCAAAGATAAAACATTCTTGCCTATTTGTAACACACTGTGACATGGCAACATGAAACTTGTAACCGTGTAATACAGGGAAATATCTTTAACTGTATATGGGAAAGGTTGGCATGTAGCCCCAACTGGCTGCGGAGCAGAAGATTTTACTGAAGAGGTATTTTCCACAATTTGGTGTAGATATTGGCATTTTAACGCAAGTGCTTCACACAGTAAAAAGCCAAGAGCTAACCTGGTCTATCCTTGCCAGTAGATGTAGAGCTCAGCTGGGAGGTGACTGGATCCGTTTCTGAGGCTGCCTGCAGTTTGCTTGGTGGTGTGACCTTGGCCTGAAGTGGAGTGTGAATCGTTTGAAACAAACTCACTTTTAATGTAATTACTGTAAGTGTAAGTGGCAGGGCAGGGACAGAGAAGGTCTACAGGACAACCCTATCTATCTAAGGGGTAGGCAACCCGGGTAGTTGCAGTAAATAAATGCACATTTTCTTATATTCATTCTACTTTTAACCTTTTTGGGTCTTACATCGCCAGTTTATGCCTTGTTTTCAGGCTCCCATTTGCTTAATTTTCTCGCAAAATCTGTAAACCCTTAGGCCTACCCCACGTTCAACAGTGACAGCGGCCAAATATGCGATGCAGCTTATTCACAGTAGGCTACCAGCTATAGCTGGACTATGGGCCTTCTATTACATAACCCTCTGCAAACTAAGTTATTCAAGCCATCTTCACCCTCAGTTATATCCCTCACAGTCTTTTCAACTGCCCTGCTCTGCAGGTTAGTGTCATGTTAAGTCTCAGTTTGTTCATATTTAGGGTATTTAAAGGCATATTTAGGGTGTTTTTGTCCACATTTTCTCCAGGGAGGCATGCCCCCCGGACACCCCTAGCAGGGTTGGGTTTACTGATTTATCCACCACTACCATTTACCAAATGAAGTGATCGCTGTGCTGTGGGGTTTCCTGCATGTCCAGTGTGCTTTCAGTTTAGTCTTGAATGTTCAATATTTCTCATTAAAATAAACAAAATGGTCTTTGAGAACGCAGTGTTTGACCTATATTGTTGGAGGTGGCCCACGAACATTTTTGAGATTTTCAAGTGGGCCCTGAGTTAGAAAAGGTTGGGAACCCCTGCTCTATAGTGTAATTCTGTTGATGATCATTGGGGGGATTCAATTTCTTTTATCTGCTCTGAAAGTCAAAAAGACTCGGACTGACAATTTACTCTAAAAGAGAATGGTGGACTTGCTATTGTGCAAATACAGCCATATGGATGGATTTGTAAACTGTGAGAAATTGCAACATCTACCAATACCCAGTCAAAAAAGACTAGCTTGTCAAAACTAGACAGGAGCCAGCTTGCCAGAAATGGACAGAGAGGAGTTGCGATGAAGTAGTGATGATGATCCCCCGCCCCTCCGATCTTGCAACCCATGACATTTCGCCTGTTCTGTTTGCCTGAACCCTGTTTGTGCTGTTTTTTTCTCACTTCAACTTGATTTTGTTTTTGTATTTCAAGATTTTCATTGTTAGAAGTGAGCATGGATTGGTGATTTTCATGCAATAGTTTTCACCAAATACAAAGAAAACTAATTTTGGTTTTAAACCATAGTGTTCTATGGATAATAGCCAAAATGTGATCTTGTAAATATACAGTGCCGCCTATGCATGAAATGTCATGGTACTTGGCTGTGAGGGTTTCCAGTCCTCTGTTCCCTGTTTGGCCCCATCTGCTAAACATTTCTGGGCTTTACCTTTTGTTTTTTTTCCCTTGCCACTCAGTGTCTCTTGTCTCTCACCTGTATGTGATTATCGTGTCAATTACACACTCATTGTGTCTCTGGCCCTCATTGGTCCCTGCTCCCCTTTCTGCTGTATTTAATCCCCATGGTTTGTGTGTTCTGTCTCTGATTGCCTTCTGGTTTCCCTGCTGTGTTCTGTGAGTTCCTCTTGGCTGTTATAAGCGGTTTTCCCTGTTTCTGTTTACCTGCTGTTGGATTTTGTTGTGTTTTTTTTATGCCTTTTTGTTCCTCTGGATTTTTTAAGTTTGGGTGCTCTCTGCGTTCTTTTCCCCTCCGTATTTTCCTGAAAGCTTTTGTGTCATAGACTGAATAAATCTACCCTGTTTCTGATTCTGCGTTTGCGTCCAATTTGACTGGTGTCCTGACACATGGCATGCTTCCAGAGGTGGTCTTGCTGATGGTACATGGCAAATTTTGTGCAGTTCCCACCTTCTCAGCCCAAAATATTTTTTGCAATTTAAAATCCCATTTTTACATTTACCCATTTCACTAGTTGGTGCTAATTTTTTTTGCCATCATCTGCAGATAATGTATACCCAATTTGGTGGGATTTGGATGAAGACATTTTGATGAGTTAGTTTACTTTCACTTTTCTGGAAATTGTTTTTGGAAGAGGGCTTGAATGGCTGTTTTCAATGCATGAGGTTCAATAGAATTTGAGTAAACAACTATTTTTAAACCATAGATAATAGCTAAAATGTTATTTTGTAAAAATACAGCGGCAAATTTCATGGTCCTTGGCATGTTTTTAAAGGTTGTACAAGTTCTACAAGTGTAAAGTTTCTACAGTTCCTGCCTTCTAAATTCAAGATATTGGCAATTCATTATTCCAATTTTTACATTTACTCAATGTACTAAGTGGATTGGTATGCCTTTGTAACATCAGCATACTAAAAAATCAGTGTCTTGGGCAACATTTTTAGTGAGCTATTTAGTGAAAACTGTTTTTGTAGTGCCCCTTTTGACAAAATGTCACAAAATGCAATAGGGCTTTGCACCTCTGGCACCCGGGCCCTGATAATGAGCAGGGAGTTAGGGAGTCTTTCATGAGAAAAATAGGGATTGGGTAAAGGGGACAAGTGTAGGGCTTCATGCTCGTGTAGCCGAGGTCTTCCTGCGCAGTCCAGACCCAGTCTCAAACCTGTGACCTCACAGCAACTTCGGTATGGGAGACAGATGCGCTACCAAAGGAGCTAAAAGCCGGGCTATTAGCTCAGTCAGCAGCGTATCTTTTTGAGGCGTCGGAAGAGAGGTTTACTAAAATTCTACGCTGAGCTGTGCTACAGTAGCTGTGACTGCCAGCTAATCAGTTGTTAAGTGTTAAAGGAGAACTTCGGTGTAAAATGAAAATGGCATGTTAAAACATCATACCGAGTTGGTATGTGTACTGAGGAGCAAAATTGATTTAGCCTGTTGCATTCAGAGTTTACCTATTTTTAATTGTTTGTCCCAGAAGGCTAACAATGGAAGTGGTAGGTGCCCTTCGACGAAGCATGACGACTACGCTATTTTTAAACCATTAAAACAACTAGAAGAAACTCCACACTCCATCAGTAGTACAACAAAGGCCCTGACATTAAAAACGAGGCACTGAGAACTTTGTAAGTGTACACAACATTTATTAATAAAACTGTTTTTACAGGCAGTACCTTGCTGTAGTTTCTTGTCGTCGCCATTATGAATGTCCGCACAAGTCGATTGACGAACACAAACCAGCAGGAAGAATAGGAGGAGAGGTAGTACAATCGACTTGTTTGGACTTTCATCATGGCGGCGACGAGAAACAACTGCAAACTACTGCATGTAAGAACAGTTTTTTAAATAAATGTTGTGTACATTTACAATATTCTCAGTGCTTTGTTTTGAATGCCAGAGCCTTTGTTGTACTACTGATGGAGTGTGGAGTTTCTTCGAGCTGTTTTAATGTTCTAAAAATAGCGTAGTCGTCATGCTGCGTCTAAGGGCACCTACCACTTCCATTGTTAGCCTTCTGGGACAAACGATAAAAAATAGTTAAACTCTGAATGCAACAGGCTAAATCATTTTTTCTCCTCAGTACACATACCAACTCGGTATGATGTTTTAACATGCCAATTTTCATTTTACACCGAAGTTCTCCTTTAACACAATTTGGACGATATGTGCACTTAATATACAATATAAGTTATAGAAATAATTGTATTGTATATATAGATAGGCAGATACATACATACATGCATACATGCATACATACAAACATACATACACACACACACACACACACACACACACACACATACACTGGTAACAATAGAGAAAAAGTCGGCAGGAGATTGTTTTAATAGTAGGAGGCTGGGTTTCCAGGAGTTTATTGTTCATGGGACAAGTGGACGGAGTTGACAGCATCTATACAGTTTGTGAAGTGTGTAGGTCTCTAGATGAACAGTGAGAGACTTATTGGAGTGTTTCAGTTGGTGGCATTTGATGTTGAGAAGGCAGTTGGTTACTAAGGTATACCTAAAAATACAACACGTCAAGATTTAGTAGGTAACACTTCCTCAACAGGACCCCTCAGCAAGTGTAAATGCATCAATGTAAATCCAATAATGGTGCAGTCTGGCTTAAGAAGCTACAATCCAGTAACACTTATTTGTTTCAGTGATTCACTAAATCAGCTGATTCTCATCAGTACAGTTCTTCTGCCGGTTGGAGGATTAATTATTGAAATCATCTAAGTGCACAGGTAGAACAGCCAGGCATTTTGGAAAATGTTGTGTGGGATTGTAGCTTCTGAATCCTGGCTGCCCACACTAAATCAATGTAGTGAAAGTGCTGACACTGAGAGTACATAGATAAAAGGAAAGATACAAAGATGACTTATACAGTAAAACCATAGCCTTGCATATTGTAGTTCAATGATGACAATAACACATGCCATTACCATCTGGGTCTGAATCCAGCTTAAACATTTGAATACCTTCCTTGTCCACTGACAAGTTAACCTTGGATTTAAATAACTGTGGATGTGGTGATCTGCCTTCACGCTGGCAGCCCAGAGTGAAAAACCAGCGACCTGACCTGGATATAGACCATGCCACAGGGCTGAGAACCCAAATGTTAATACCAGGGGGAATGTCTTCCATCTCTGGTAAACAAGCCTTCTCAGCCATGCAGCAGTTGTGCCGTTCCATCTGCGGGTAAACTCAGACAAGCGACATGAGGTCTCAGTAGACCACAGCTCCCCATCTGACAGATCATTCCAGCTCTGGGAGCCACCTTGGGGATTACCCCGGTAACCAAGACCAATGGCGTTATTCAGACACTCACTCAAGGCCCAGTGGGAGTAGTAGCTCATCTTCAGAAACAGCGACAGATTCCACATCCACAGAGTGCCTTGCAGACCACCAAAGTGGTCAAGGTTAACAGAGCTAATTTGGAGAATAAACATTAGTACACATTTGATGCCTTCCAAGGTCAAAACCCACAAAAGTCTCAAAAATACTCTGCTTAGAGGAGAAGTTGGAGGATTTTGTTGAATGTGCTGTAAGAAAGACAAAAATGTATTGTATGGACATAGAGGTCCACCAAGCAAGGAGACAAATGAGAGAGCGTAACAAATAAAAGGGAGAAGGTGAAACATGTGGAGCCTTTCTTTGAATCCAGGGGGAACAACCACTTTGCCCTCTTCAATGTCCATGGAGACTGACGTAACTCGTTGGGTAAGCAGCATCAAAGAGGACACCATAAGCAGAAATCTAAGACATGAAAAATACCAAAAAAAGATACTGGCATTTTAAATGACTGCCACTACTGACATTAAATGATTGAAAAGGTGATTGGTATCACTGTCTTTTCATGAAATTAAAATGCCTACAACTTTTAAAAACATTTTCTGACAAAGTTTTAAAAACAAAAATTATGGCACATAAATGTGTTATGTGCGATTACAGCACTTTGTTCCCACAGTCATGACTGCCAGCTAATCAGTTGTTAAGTGTTTACACACACACTTTGGACAAGGTATGTGCACTTAATATAATATATACGTTTTATAAATAATTGTATTGTGAGATAGATAGATAGATAGATAGATAGATAGATAGATAGATAGATAGATAGATAGATAGATAGATAGATAGATAGATAGATAGATAGATAGATAGATAGATGGATACATACATACATACATACATACATACATACATACATACATACATACATACATACATACATACATACATACATACATACATACATACATACATACATACATACATACATACATACATACATACATACATACATACACATTAGGGTGAGAATTTGCCCTTCATCTTTTTTTTTTTTTAAATCTAAAATCAATCTGTAGTATATATTTTTACACTTGCCAACTAAACATCCATGAGAAATTTCATGAAATTCTATTGCTGTCTACTGGGTCCACCAAGCCTTTCAAGTTTAATGCCTGTAGATGCCTTGCCTCTGAGCTGAAAAATCAGTCTTTGTAAAAAAAACAGGCCCCAGTCTGCCAGAGTTGTTTCCTGGGTTATCCTTTCTAAACTCCGAGCCATACCTGTCATTAGGATGTGTGCAGGAGCCAGCTGGCCTACAGAACGACTACATCACTCTATGTCTCTCATCTCGTCTTTGGGCTTTGTGGATATCACTCCAGCCAGCTTAGAATGACCTGAAGTGGATATTCTACAATTATGAAAAAAACACTGAAAATCTTGACAAAATTGTCATATCTAGGAAAGATATAAAGACAGAAATATACAACTGGTACCAAAAGATGTGCAATAGTGACATTTATATTCAACTTCCATTGACAGTATAGCTCTAAATGCATTATGTTTAAAGTTATTTGAGAAAAACAGATTTTTCTTGTGGACACCACTAGGATGTAACTTAAGAGGCTTGGTGGACTCAGTAGATATTATTCAATAGAGCTAATATTCCTCAGATTTTCTTTTAATTGATATTGTCACATTTTAAACTTACGTACAAGTTGAATTTTTGACATTGGGGCAAATGATGCACCCTAACACACATACATACATACTGTACAAACATACATACATACCAGTGTTGTATAGTAACGAAGTAATAATACTTCACTACTGTACTTAAGTACATTTTGGAAGACTTTGTACTTTACTTGAATTAAAAAAAATGATAACTTTTACTTTTACTTCACTATATTTACGAACCTAATTGCATACTTTTACTCCGATACATTTTCAATGTGCCGTTTAGTTACTCGTTACCAAAAAAAAAAAACTGACTGCCATACATACATACATACATACATACATACAATACATACACACATACATGAAGTCAGGCTGGCTTGTTCGCAGTTGCCACTTGCGCATGACAACCAATAAACTACACCTGTTGGCTTCACGCAGTAAGCTAGCTCCACACTCAGTCCAGAAGAGGAGACGGAGACAGCAGTGTTTTATGTTTTTTTTTCTTAATGGTGTGATGTACGCCTCATTTTCAGCACTGACTTAATCTTATTTTAAAAAACAAAGGTTTATGAAAAAAAAGGTTTCAAACTGTGGTCTCCATCTTCAGATGCCACATAACATTCAGTTTTCTCTCCACTTTTATTTATAATGACAGCAATTGGTCATGTGTGCATTTTCAGCAGTGCAATTGCTTGTTATTATAGGATTAACCATAGGTGCCAAATGACCTTCACAGTTCACCAAAATATTACAAATTCAGACTGCCTTTTCCTGTTATTAACTTTTAGTTGTACTTTTAATTACATTACTTGAGTACATTTATTTTTACATTACTTGTTATACTTAAGTACAAGAAATTTCTGATACTTTAAGACTTTAACTCAAGTAACATTTCAGTCAGTGACTTCGACTTTTACCACAGTAATTTTTTGAAGAGGTACCTATGCTTTTACTTGAGTGTGATTTTCCAGTACTTTATACAACACTGATACATACATACATGCAAATATACATAAACACATAAATACATACATAAATACATTTACCAGCATCAATTCACACATACATATATACATACAGTACTGTATCTATACCCCTTTGTGTGAATTGATGCTGGTTTAAAGACACCTGCCTAAAAACTGTTGCGGAATACTCTATCTTTTTAGCTATCCACATGTTTACTGTTACAACACCCAAGAGGCTGAAAGGGCTTCATGGGCATAAGTTGTTTTTTAACAAATGTTTTAGGCAGGTGCCTTCACACAAAGGGGTACATAAAGTCAAGGATTTTGCAGAATTGAAGTCAGGTGTATGATCAACCAATTACACCAAATTGGTTGTATATGTCAGGAAGCCTACATCCACAGAAGATCTGTGGTTAGTTCTTCAAGAAGTTCCTTCAAAAACTGTATGCAAGTATACCTAGAAGAATTGATGCTCTTTTGAAGACAAAGGGTGGTCACACCAAATATTGATTTGATTTAGGTTTCTCTTTTGTTTATTCACTGCATTTTGTTGATTGATGAACATAAATGATTAACACTTTCATTTTTGAAGGCATTCCTAGTTGACAGCATTTTTTTCACACCTGCCTAAAACTTTTACACAGTACTACATACATAGATACATACATACAAACATACATACATACATACATACATACATACATACATACATACATACATACATACATACATACATACATACATACATACATAATTATATTTACACATCGATCATATTTATTACCTTGGGTCTGCAGGCTGCTCCTGCCAGTGAATCCTGTGAAGTAGAATTGCATGCCAGAGGGACTGCCAGAACATTTGTACTGTAGAAACACACAGGTGAACTCTCTTTGAGTCCACCAGGTGAATAATTAATGTTGACATGAGCACAGAGGCAAACAGGACAGTGCTGTACCAGCCCATGCTGATCACGGCCAGTAAAACACCCCCAGCGCTCAGGTAGAGGTACCTGTGAAGAGGAGGGGTGTAAGGTTAGAGGCTTTTGCATACGTCTACGCAAACTGCTGTGTAAGGACATTACTTTGCCTACTTTTTTCCCTGACTGAGGATGTCTCCAAAATGCGACCATGTCATATGACCCAGAAACTCTCGGGAGCTAGAAACTTGCAGACAAATCCGACAGACTCTTGCAGTTGTGTGGAAACACACAACTAGCTAGCTAACACCTCCATGGTGACGTAACTTTGCCCTCATTGGTTAAATGTTTATTGACGTTTGTGTAGGGGCATTGTTTGATGCCCCCCACTGAACTCTCAATGGGGAAGGTGCGAGCTTAGTCACGTTGTTGCAGGAAAAAGATTTGTGTTCGACCTCAATGGGGCATTTTAATGCCCATACCTGCTGTGACCAGTTCTCTTTGACACATGCAGACACACACAGACAGATAAAGTTATAAGTCAAACATGGCTACAGACAGACGAAGTTGTAACTCAAACGCGACTTTAAGCCACTTCATTCATGATTATCATCAGGTGTATTAGACTTGATAAAAAAGTATGCAGCTGACTACAGTCAGGGATGCATTCTGGGTTGAAAATGTTGCAAGATGGCTAGACATTGTGTCAGACATGCCCAAAAGCTGAGGATATTACCAAAATGTGATCATGTCATATGACCCAAAAACTTGTGGGAGCAAGAGGCTTGATGGCAAGTCTTGAGGCATTTTCAGATTGTACACAGTAGCCACGCCGCTATGCCAAATCCCTGTGGTATCAATTGTTTCCCCAGCGCCAGAGCAGTTTGCCTTTGCCAAGGTGCAGTTTGGAAAGTGTTGTGTTTTGTGGTGGAGAAAACTCCACCAAGTAACTTAAACAAAAAACAGAATTCTGAATCCCCTACAAAAAGAGACTACTTGATAATTGGACAGTCTTTTATTCAACACCACTCAAAACCAAAACAGCTTGCCTGCCTGCTAAAGCTGTTCTGCGATGAGATGGTGAGTGAACAAATGTAACACCAGGTGTTGTGCAGAAGACCCAAAGGAGCTGGCTCTGAGATCCAATGTGATCTAAAGGGGACCTGCCCCCTCTCTGGTGTTTTATTTTATTCAGCTAGGGCCAGCCCTTTCCTCAATCTGTTGCGCAATTAACTTGCAACAGACAGTTATCATGGTAGACATTTTCCTCCTTATTTTTAGAAATGACAGTTGTCAAATCTCGCAACTGTTTCCTGCCCATTACTCTGGCCGGGCTCAGTCAGCAGGAAGATATGTCCGCAGGGCCACGCTGGGGTTATTAATGAGGGCATTAGCTAAATCACTAAGGGGAAACAGCAAGTTATTTTTCATGAGGGATGTATGAGAAAGCAATATTGGCCAAAAATGCAATGAGTTATAGCGTCAGGGCAAAAGGTAGCACACCAAAAGTAATTTCCTTGTTTTGCCTTGAGGCTGCAAGTTTTGCTTATTGTTGGCGTGATATTATGTTAAACTCATTCAACTTTACATATGACAGAGGCATACCCCCCAAAAGTCAAGCAGACCACAGCATCACTATAAAGTTTTCCCATGGTCTTCGCATTCAAACATGTGTTTCCTGTCTTGTCTCTGCACCTCTAGTGCAGCTTTAGGCTTTGTTTGTGTGTCTGTGCGTGTGTCTGAACAACTTCAGTTCCTCCCCCATGTCATCAGCACACTTGCTTCTCAGATGGCCTATCTTCAAACATTTCCATCATACTGTGCATTAAATATTTCCAGCACTGTTACCATGTCATCAGAATATTCTTCCACAGTTTCCACACCCATAACCATGTCTCTGCCATGCTACCACTTGCCGCGGTCAACGTTCAACTTGGTTCAAGTTTGACTGCAAAATACATGATGTGCATTCATGCAGCCAAGGAAAAACTGTAGTGACGTATTTTTTTGAAAACACTGACTATTATCAGCAGGCACCCCTCGGCTAGCAGGAGTGGTAGGTAGTTAATGGTGGTAGGGACCGTAACAAGCCAGATGGATGAGAAAAGTAGACAGAAAAGGGGCCCACAGATACTACATGTGTGTAGGGCCCAGAGTTAGGTGCTGCAGCTCTGGGGGAAAATACATTGGAATCATAATCTGGCTTACAGTGGGAGTCACACGTGTATCCAACTAGCCATATCATATGTTCAATCCCTTTGGGATAAAATAAGAAAATAATTGTGACCCTAATAGGAAAACCCAGAGAAGCTAAACTGTTCTTTGGACTTTGTGCGCTTGTAATTGTGTCAAACTTTGCTCGATCATGTAACAATTACATTGGTGGTATTTGTATATAGGATGTGTATCTTTTTATTGTGAGAGAACATTTGTAAATTTTACATAAAACCTTTTAAAGGTGCAAAATGCTAAATGCATGCTTCTGTGCTTTCAAATGAGTTCTGAATAAGAACTAATTCTGTTTTCCTCAACAAAATGCAAGGGTTAGCTTCTAAAGTGTAATTTGCACAAGTAGTCTCACGTACAACACAATATCCATTTTTGTATTTAGCTGTCACTGGGACATTACATCCAATTAATAATGCAGAGACATTAGTTAAAACCTTTGAATTTTGTATCATTAAATGCTGTGCTATGAGAGAGGTGGAAATCCTGGTTTCAGAAGTAAAAACACTGCCACATATTTGATATAGCCATTTTCCTAACCAGCTAATCATAATGAACACACAAGTCATCAGATAGGTAGACAGTAATTAGTGAAATTCCCTGTGTTAAGTGTACAAGTAAATGAATACATAACAGGATTTTTACTCTCTAAAGCCGGGGTCTCAACCTCTGGCAAGAACAAATATTTAGCCTAAACATCTAGCCAACAAGTTTGAGCCCATTCTTGTTATATTTATCTAATTTCTTTCAGTGATGCACAGTTCTTTTGTCCTATGTTTATGTTGATGATGAGGACCACTATTTGGCTAATGACCTGCATAATGTAGATGATAATAAGTCTGTTCTTTCTGAATGAAATTACTGAATAAATGACAAGTCATTTTGTATGGTCACGAGAGAGCAGTAACATTTGATGTGGATGGATGGATGGATGGATGGATGGATGGATGGATGGATAGATAGATAAATAGACAGACAGTCAGGCAGGCAGACAGACAGACAGTTAGATAGATACTTCCTTCAATTCTGTAAGGGATTGACAGAGTTGCCTAACGCAAAACATATAACCTACATACAAAAAAACTTTTTGTTTATTTTTTGTAGTATAATTTTTAACTGTTAGATGTTCTCAATAAGTTAAAAGTTTGTGGAAAGCTTATTTCATTTTAATATGAAATGCAAAAACAGGCCTAACCAAGCACTAAGGAGCGTAAAACATGAAAATACTTTTCATAAGGCTGACATTTCTTTGAGGGGAGAAAGAGGCTGCATAAGCAGCATAAGAAAGGGGCGCCATACTACAAGGGGCAGGTGTGATGAGACCACTTTTGGCTGTTCAACTTGAGTGGTCCTCTTGCAAATGGGGACATGCTTTGAAGAATTTTACAGCATGTTGTAGGCTTAAGATCTATATAATTTGTTCTGTCATAATATTATTCTTTTATCACTAATAACAGAACGATTGCTTGCACAAATACAAATGCCAAATTGCATCTGCTGTGTTATGACAACTGGACAGATTAACATTAAAATGAACACCTGAACTACTTAAGTTTGATATTGCATGCAAAATAAGACTTAAGTATGTCTTCAGTAGGTCTATATAAAAATGTTTGATTGCAACCTAATATATGAAGTTTTTTTTTGTTTAAGTTAAACATATGAATATTTATTTTGTCTCAATTTATTCTTTCACACAGTTCAATAAAGGCAGTCTTTAGAAATCATGATATATAAAATATACACATAGGCTATATATAATTCTAAATAGATCACATCTTATTGTAAAGAGCAATATCTGATCTTTAAATTGAATTTCACTTACAATTGACATTTCTCTTTTATTTTTAAGTTATTTATAGTTAGAATATAGTCATTTACTTAGAATTTTCAGATGGGTACTTTGTCCCGGAATTCCCAGGAATCAGGAGCATTGTTATAGAATTCTGTTGGGGTCTAGAAGGTTAAGGGTGTGAGTTTTAGAACATGCTGTTAAAGAATGTGTTCCACAACAATATAAGATTCTAAAATTCCACATTGTGTCCTATGGAGCCCAATATTCTTTCATGTTCCTACCACCTCCCAGTGAATGCTGCATATGCATCGAGATAACATTCTGTGAGGCGATCATTCTCATGGTATAAGCCATGACAGAGTGATGCAGGTCCCCGACGTTCCCCGAGGGGCTGAAGGGGCTTATTCCACGGAAATGACCAGCTCACAGAACATTATTCCAGTTAAGCTATTATATGGCAACTTGCCAAAAATAATAATAGAGAGTTAGACACTTTTAACAATGTCATATATGAAATATTTTGTTGCCACTTCATGGCCTCCGCTGCTAAAAATAGTTCATTTAGAAAACAGAACGTATACAGTAATGGGCAAAAGTTTTAGGCAGGTGTGAAAAAAATGCTGTCAACTAGGAATGCCTTCAAAATGGAAGTGTTAATCATTTATGTTCATCAATTAACAAAATGCAGTGAATGAACAAAAGAGAAACCTACATCAAATCAATAATTGGTGTGACAAACCTTTGCCTTCAAGAGAGCATCAATTCTTCTAGGTCTACTTGCATACAGTTTTTCTACCCTGAGCGTGGTATCATCCCCACGCGCTGCACCCCGGGCACTGTTGTCACGGCTGCCCCATGCTCACGTGTGTGATGGGTTAAACGCAGGGGTGAATTTGGTTGTGTGTGCTGTGTGATCTTTTCACTGTTAAACACACAACATTTTCAGCATGGGTATTCTAACAGTAAACATGTGGATGGCTAAAAAGATACAGTACTGAGCAAAGATTTAGGCAGGTGCCTTCAAGCCAGCATGAATTCACACAAAGGGGCAAAGTCAGGGATTCTTCAGGATTATAGTCATGTGTATGATCAACCAATTACACCAAATTGGTTGTATATGTCAGGAAGCCTACATCCACAGAGGATCTATGGTTAGTTCTTTAAGATGTTTGGCGCAAGCTACCAGCCAAGTTCCTTTAAAAACTGTATGCGAGTATACCTAGAAGAATTGATGCTCTGTTGAAGGCAAAGGGTGGTCACACCAAATATTGATTTGATTTGTTCAGTCACTGCATTTTGTCAATTGATGAACATAAATGATTAACACTTCCATTTTTGAAAGCATTCCTAGTTGACAGCATTTTTTCACACCTGCCTAAAACTTTTGCACATTATTGCATAAAGTGCTGCGTAGCAGCGTATCCAGACACTAAATAACTCCTTGCAGCTCATTGTTAATATTCTGTTACGATGTATTCTGTTATTTATGACTACTTGTGGAGTGATCTGAAAGAAGCACTAAACCCGTTGCCATTGACAGCTGTCATTGTACAAAAATATTTGACCTCTGAACATTGGAGTGGCCCATTCAAAGTCATCAGCATTCTAAAGAGCTGTATGAGAAAGCATTACAATACAGCATAATTAGGCCTACAGTTAAATTACATTCTATTAGGGGAAAAAGATACTCATCAAAGCTTTGCCATGTATTATTTTGTAAAATTTTCAATATTACCTTTGAACCAAGGACAGGTATCCATTTGTTGCCAAAGAATAAAATAGTATAGCGAATGGCACTGAGACTATTTGGTATATAAACTGTACACCTCCACTAAAGTCCCATATAGGTGTCATTTTAGCCTTCTTTACTCCTTTACTCTAATCAGTATGGTCATTAAATGCAGACCACCTGGGAAGACAAGCTTTTATAGGACCAGGACATTTGGATAAGGTTTCATATCTCTGTCAACATGGCAACAGAAAGCAAAGGTACCTTTCCGTTTAAGATAGGAACCCATTTGGCTAAATTGGTAGCTGAGAAAACAAGGTATGTACACAAAACAAGGTATCTGGTTGCTTGATGATGTATTTTTAGATATTAAATACACACTGCCCACCCCAGTAAAAACATATAATAAGTATGTAGAGTGTTAGTATCATCCCGAACCATATATAGCCTATATTAATGTAACAATAAGTGTGAAAGTGGGAATAACGACTGTATGGACACATAACTAACTAAATATGCTATACCCAAATATACAGTAGTAGAATAGCCTGAAACAGTAGGGGAGACCAGGGCTGTTTGGATCACTTTTCACACTCAGTTATATTTCTCCGTCTTACAGTGCATTATAGCTGTCAAAGTGAGATTGACTGAAAGCTTAATATCTCATCTATAAAACAGGTATACACAATGTCAACAAAATATTTCTTGTTTCGAGTAATGTATGATATAACTGGCTTTGAGAAATTGTGCCAACCTGCCCCAACACGGGGTTGGTTGGCTCAGGTAGGCGGGGTTGGTTGGCTCACATATAAGCTAATGTAAAATAAATACACTTCACTCAATAAATGACTGAAAACGTTTAATCATATGGTTCTCTGAAAAGTCAGCTCTAGCACCTGTGATTATATATTTTTTGGATGTACGCACCTCTTTTCTTCTTTTATACTGAGAAACAGCCAACAGAGAAGCAGACAGAATATAAATATGTTTATAACTGATTTATGGATGACAAATAATGTGAAAATAATGGTTAAAAATGATGAACAAAGGGTTAATTAAGTGTTTGCAAATACATTATACATGATTTATAAGGAGTGGTTATTATAAAGTGTTACCAAATAGGGTTGTATTTGAATTATAATTAAAATGTATAATAATAATTCTAATAATGCCTAATCCACCTTTTTAATATTCCCATTTCAAATTATGTCATTTTTTAAACACTCTGTATAAAAATGCTAATTTTTATGAGTACCAATGGGCCTTTCTCATGTAAACTGTTGAGCCAACCAGCCCAAAAATTAGTGTGCCAACCAACCCCGCCCACACTGAGGTACAGATTTTTCCACAAACACTGTTAGCCTGCTACCATTAGTCACCTCAGGATCTCAAACTTTATTTTACATTATAGCTGAGTCCCTTGACAATCATTTAAAACAAGTTATTTTTTTAAATCCCTAACTGTTACCCTTCAGGGAGTTGTTAAGTGGAAGGTATAAAATCAAGTAATTATATAATAACACAGTAATTAAATAATAACATATTTAAGTCATTGCAAAATGAATACACTACTGCAAGCTTCCTGGAAAATGTGCCAACGTCGTCAGCAACGTTATCTCCTCGTTTCTTCTTCAGTTTGGTCTGTTTGGATTCGTCACTTCCGCAGCTACGTAGGTAAGATGGCGGCCGTTCAGTGTGAAAAGTGTACATTGTTCCACACTATCCGTTTTGACCGTTATGAGGGCAGCATCCGGGTCCTTTCAGTACACTTATTTTCGCCACAATCGTAATCGGAACGTTCTACGTACCCAAACTACGTACAGTAAGTGCAGGAAGTATGGACTTCGGAACAGACCACCGGTCTCCCCTACTTGGTGAAGGACATCAGGAACCCTGTGCAGATGTAGTGTAATGAAGAGAGAATAACTTCAGTGTGCGTAATGTAAATAAATAAACTGCTTTTGATCTGTTTTGATTCATTAACATTCGCAAACCTGTTGTCACTTCTAAACTTAAGGTCCGTTCAGATCTAGAACTATAACGATAACGACAACTGTAACTACAACGGCAAAATTGTAGTCGTGATTTAAACATCTATTAGAACATGACGTTCTGTGAATTCTTATGAATTCTGATTGGCTGACAGTGCTTTTGTAGTTCATAAAATCACTCTGAAAGTGATCCCAATGATATCGTTCAGCCTGTCATTGCTGTTATAGTTGATATGTGAATGGAACCATTCACTAAAGTTAAAATGATTTGTACAAAGTTATAGTTATAATTATCTTTATAGTTATCGTTCTTGATGTGAATGGGCCTTTAATCTGTTGTATCACTTCTTACTTGACTGTCACGGTTTTACTCTGTTGGGTGGTGGTTTTGTGTCTCCCCGTCTGTGTTGTATTTTCTGCTACAGTCTCATTATCTTATTATCAGTTCTATCTCAGTCACTTTACTTCCCTGGTCGTTACCTCCTCTCTGATTACCCTCACCTGCTCCGCCACGCCCATCTCCAGCTGCCACTCGTTTCCTGGTTACTCTCCCTCGCTATTTAGTCTCTCACTTTTCACTTCTTCCTTGTCAGTCCGTCTGCGAACCACAGTGTACTCCTCGGCAAGCTATTTTGACTCCTGACTTCTCCGCGTCTTTTTGGCTGTTTTTCCCGGTGTTTGCTTGTCTCCTGTTTGTTCCTGTTTTTTTCCCCTGTCTGTCTGTTACTGCTCCAGTCCTCCGGTACCGACTCCTGCCTGCCTGACTTTGCCTGACTCTCCAGCCCCTGGCTTCGACCCCGGTCCGTCCCTGGCTCTTCCTGGTTCTCCAGCTCTCCGTTGCCGACTACTGCCTGCCCGACTCCGCCTGACTCACCTGCCCCTGGCTTCGACCCCGGTCCGTCCCTGGCTCTTCCTGGTTCTCCAGCTCTCCGTTGCCGACTACTGCCTACCCGACTCCGCCTGGCTCTCCTGCCCTGGTTACGACCCCTGCCTGCCTACGACCCTGCCTCGCTCTTCAGCCCTGGTTACGACCCCTGCCTGCCCACGACCTCGCTTGGTTCTCCTGCCCCGGTTCCACGACCTGCCCGCCTGTGACGATGCTCGGTTCTTCTGTCCCGGCTACCCGATTCGCTGCCTGTCAACGCTCCTGTCGCTCCTGCTGCTGATCCAGTTCTTCACCCGCCGTCTCAGTCAGCAGAGCCCGCCGCTGCGGGCTTCTCCGAGCCCCGTGTCGGAACCCCGGAGAAATTCGACGGCGATCCTGCCCAGGTCTGGGCTTATATCACCAACTGCCGCCTGATCTTCGACCTGCAGCCCAGAAACTTCGCTACCGAGGCGGCGAGAGTTGCCTTCGCCATCAACCACCTGACTGGGCGAGCTTGACTCTGGGGGACAGCAGAGTTCGAACGACGATCACCAGCAAGATCCTCCGGAACCCATGGAGGTCGGCCGGACGTCTTTATCAGCGGCTGAACGGCAGCGTCGAATGTCAGAGAACCTGTGCCTCTACTGTGGCGGAGAGGGGCATTGCATCGCTTCGTGTCCGCGAAAAGGGCAAGCTCACCGGACGTAGGAGGAGTCCGGCTGAGCTCTACCACAGTACCGTCCTCCTGTGGGGGTAAACCCCTGCTTAAGGCCCATCTTCACCTCTCCAACTCCACTCACTCCCTGGGTGCCCTTGTTGACTCAGGCGCAGAGGCTAATATTATGAACACCACTTTTGCCCACCAGATGGGGCTAAAGCTCCATCTACTGCCTGTCCCTGTACCAGCCAGAGCGTTGGACGGTCATCTGCTGGGTACTGTCACCCACACCACTGAACCGGTGAGAATGAGGTTGTCTGGTAACCACCTGGAGACCCTACGGTTCCACCTCCTCTGCTCTCCCGGCCAGTCCCTGGTTACGCCAATACAACCCGCACCTCGACTGGCGGATTGGTGAGGTTCTGGTGTGGGGAGTTGACTGCCACCGGACCTGCCTGCTCTCCGCCTCTCCTCCGATCCGCTCAGAATCTGCTACCTTGCCACCTGATCTGTCTGGTGTTCCCGACAGTTACCATCCGCTACAAGCAGTTTTCAGTAAGACCAAGGCTACGTCACTACCTCCACACCGCCCATATGATTGTGCCATTGACCTCCTCCCCGGTGCCACTCCTCCCCGGGGCCACCTCTACTCCCTCTCGGTGCCCGAGAGACATGCCATGGAGTAGTACATTTCCAACGGCTTGGCTGCAGGGATCATCCACCCTTCCTCCTCTCCAGCCGGGGCTGGATTCTTCTTTGTGGGGAAGAAGGATGGTTCGCTTCGCCCCTGTATTGACTACAGGGGCTTGAATGATGTCACGGTGAAGAACCGCTACCCTTTGCCGTTACTCACCTCCGCCTTCGAGCTGCTCCAGGGAGCTACCGTCTTTACTAAACTTGATCTGCGCAATGCCTACCACCTCGTACGTATTCGGGAGGGTGATGAATGGAAGACGGCGTTCAACACTCCCACTGGACATTACGAATATCTGGTGATGCCATTTGGACTCACTAACTCCCCGGCCGTCTTCCAAGGGCTTGTTAATGATGTACTGCGGGACATGCTGAACAAATTTGTTTTTGTTTATCTGGACGATATTTTAATATTCTCTAAGAACCTGTCAGAACATAAGCAGCATGTCCAACTGGTTCTTCGTTGCCTCCTAGAAAAATGGGAGTTCCACACCAATACAGTTGCCTTCCTGGGATACATAATTACAGAGGATCGTGTCAAAATGGACCCAGCTAAGGTGTCTGCAGTCACTGCCTGGCCCGTCCCTGATAACCGTAAAAAACTACAGCAGTTCCTTGGATTCGCCAACTTTTACAGACGTTTTATCCGGAACTACAGCTCCGTAGCGGCACCCGTTACGGCTCTCACCAGCGTCAAAACGACCTACCTTTGGACCCCAGCAGCAGAGGAAGCCTTCACCGCCCTCAAGACCCGATTTTCGTCTGCACCCATTCTCCAGGTGCCCAATCCCGACCACCAGCTCGTAGTGGAGGTTGATGCCTCGGATGTGGGTGTCGGGGCGGTTCTGTCTCAGAGGTTGGCAGAGGATAATAAACTCCACCCTTGTGCGTTCTTCTCGCAAAGACTATCTCCTGCTGAAAGGAACTACGACATCGGGGACCGGGAACTGTTGGCTGTCAAGCTGGCGCTGGAGGAGTGGCATCACTGGCTGGAGGGGGCGTCGGTTCCCTTTCTTGTCTGGACAGATCACAAGAACCTGGAGTATATCCGCACAGCTAAGCGTCTCAATCCCATCAAGCTCGATGGTCTCTCTTCTTTGCACGATTCGACTTTACCCTGTCCTACCGTCCCGGCTCCCGCAACGCTAAACCTGACGCCCTCTCCCGCCAGTTCCAGAGGGAGGAGGAGAGTGTCCAGGGCTCCACCACCATCATCCCCGGTTCCCGGGTCGTAGCAGCACTAACCTGGGATATAGAGGGCCGGGTACAGAGAGCTCTACAGGCGCAGCCAGGTCCCAGCACATGTCCTGATGGACGACTGTTCGTCCCGGAACCCCTGCGCTCGCAGATCCTCCAATGGGGGCATGATTCCCGCCTAGCCTGTCACCCGGGGGCTGCTCATACCAGCCGGCTCATCGCCCAGCGCTTCTGGTGGCCGTCGATGGAGGGAGATGTCAAAGAGTATGTCCAGGCCTGCATCACCTATAACCAAAATAAGTCCTCCAATCGACCCCCTGCTGGACTTCTCCAACCTCTGCCTGTACCCTCGCGTCCGTGGTCCCATATAGCCATGGACTTTGTCACGGGACTACCTGTCTCGGGGGGCATGACGGTCATTTTAACCATAGTTGATCGTTTTAGTAAGATGTCTCACTTCATTCCGCTCCCTAAGCTGCCCACAGCCAAGGAGACCGCATTGGCCGTTCAGCATCACGTGTTTAGACTCTAGAGTCAGCCTCACTTCTGGATTCCATCCCCAGTCCAACGGCCAGGCAGAACGCCTTAATCAGGAGCTAGAGAAGGCGCTCCGATGTATGGCCTCCCAGAACCCCCTGTCCTGGGTTAAGCAACTGGCGTGGATAGAATACGCCCACAACTCACTGAACTGCTCCGCTACTGAAATGTCCCCCTTTCAGTGTGTCTATGGCTACCAGCCGCCGCTGTTTCCCAGCCAGGAGGAGGAGGTCTCCTGCCCATCGGCCCTCTTCAACGCACGTCGCTGTCGATGCACCTGGGCACGAGCCCGTGCTACCTTACTCCGGACCGTCACGGCTTACTCTGTCGGAGCCAATCGCCGGAGAACTCCTGCACCCACCTACCGTGTTGGGCAGAAGGTTTGGCTATCAGCCAGGGATCTTCCCATTCGGGTGGAGTCTCGCAAGCTGGCAGCCCGTTACCTGGGACCTTTCACCATTGAGAGGGTGATCAATCCGGCTTCGGTTGCCCAGCACCATGAGGGTCCACCCCACATTCCATGTCTCTCGAGTCAAGCCGGTCCGTCGGAGCCCGCTGGCTCCAGCCACGCCTCCTCCACCTGCCCCCCGTCTTCTGGACGGGGATCCCATCTATACTGTGCGGCGTCTGCTTCGTTCCCGGCGGTGGGGGCGGGGCGTTCAGTACTTGGTAGATTGGGAGGGGTACGGTCCAGAAGAGGGGTCCTGGGTGCCCGCCAACCGGATTCAGGGGCCGGTTGCACCAACTGGTCTTTGTTAGGCCTGGTCTTAACTGCTAAATTGGTCTTTGTTAAGACCAGTCTTCGGGACGGACTTTAAGTCGGTTGCACCAGCAGAACTTAAGCCTGATCTTAACTACGGCCGGTCTTAGCTATGCGCGTCCATGTGAGAATTCCAATTTAGAATTCAGAACTGACGTTGCCAGGATACGTTAAAGATCTCCGTCATATCAAAGCGACTAATAGACAAATTGACAATGCCGACACCAACAAAAAAAAGAAAATTAAATTTTACAGATAGTGAAATCAGAAAATTAATTGACATGTACAGCCAGCACAAGGACGTGGTCACTTCCAAGCACTCGAATAGCGTCACCAATAAGCGGAAGCTTTTAATTTGGACGAAGATAACGGAGGCAATTAATGACTGCTCCGACTGCCTCCGTTCTGTAAAGGACATAAAAAAGAAATGGAAAGATCTCTTAAGCAAAGCAAGGAAGGATGCGTTTGACAAAAAGAGGCATGTAACAGGTGGGGGTCCTCCCTTGAAAGTGTCAGTTTATAGTGACATAATTTTAGACATCTTTGGGGAGGATTCCCCAGCCTTTACTGGTCTCGACGGTGTAGACAGCGGCGACATCCCTGACGTCTCTTGCATAGACGGAGAGGGAGAGCTGTCTCTCAGCTGCGCTAGTGAGAGTTTGGATGTGTATAAAGGTAGGCCAATAACACAGAAAAACAATACTGCTTTACAATTTTAGAAATTAAATATAGTTTAAAGATAGGTCATTACCTAATCGATCCTCTACTTTTCTAGACTCAATTGATGCTAGCCCTCCTGATTCAGCAAGCCATCCGCCGCCAGTGAAACGAAGGGCGGTTGATTTACAGAGGATTCTTTTGGAGAAGGAAATCCTGAGAGTGGAGGCTGAAACGTTAAAATTAAAGACAGAACAGGAAAAACTAGAGCTGGAGAAACAAAAACTTCATCTTGAGATTCAGTTGCTTCACCAGCGAATAACCACCCCCGGCACTTCCCATATTTTTGAGGAGGAGGAGCGATCCTTCGCTATTCTCTAGGCCAATTGATCTGGGCATACAATGATATAACTAAGAGTCAAAAGAAGAAAAGTAATAAAAATAACCGACAATTAATATAATCTGTTCGTATTGTGTATTTATTCATAGCGCATGTACTGCACGCACACACAAACAACCTATAAATTATCCACAATGTGAGCACGGACAAGTTGTCCAGACACATCCTCAAAACGGCCAAGAGGAACCACAGGATCATCCTCCTCTGGCATTGGTAGATGATTTTGCCTAGGTAGGGGGATCCTCTTGGCAATGCACATGTTGTGCAGTACTATGCATGCTGCTATTACTGTACACACTCTCTCCGGGTGCATCCGTATCTCCCAGTGCAGACAGTGGAACCTAAAATAACATGGTTCGTCATTAGGCCTACTATATGCTAACATGTCCTGCATAACAATTAAGTTTAGACTTGGTTGAGTGTAATGATGTTTAAATTATGAGGATATACCATGTAGTCACCTGCGCTTGAGCACTCCAATACATCGCTCCACGGTTGACCTAGTGGTGGCGTGGATGGTGTTGTACCGCCGTTCTTGCTGCGTCCTCGGAGCGACGATGGGTGTCATGAGCCAGCGCTTTAAAGGGTAGCCACTGTCACCGAGAAGGATGCCGTTTATTCCTCCAGCCTCGAAGATGTTGCTCAGCTGACTTTCTCTAAGTATCCTAGCATCGTGCGTTGACCCAGGCCACCTTGCCACCAAATTGAAGATGCTATAGTTGGCATCACAAACTATTTGGACATTGATTGAGTGGTATCCTTTGCGGTTGACATATAAATATTCATGCTCCGATGGTGCCTGGATGCGGACATGGGTCCCGTCAATGCAGCCCACGATGCCGGGAATGCCAGAGGCCTGGCGAAATTTGTGCTTTATAATTGTACACTCAGCTTCAGTAGGGAGGTGTACATAGCGTGGAAGACGGCGGCACAGTGCCAAGGACACCCTGCGAATTACGCGACATGCTGTGGATTTGTGGACGCCAATCATGTCCCCGACGGTGTTTTGAAAAGCACCGTTAGCGTAAAACCTAAGTGTTAGGAGCACCTGTAAAGTCGGAGTTAAGGCTGCATTGCGATCAGACGTAAAGTGGAGATCTGGCGACAGTTCATCTATTAAAGAAAAGAGGTCTCTTCTGCTGAATCGGAACCTCTCAATCAGCTCCTCGTCATTATATATATATCTAGGGGATTACTTCTGTCCCTAATTACCCTCTCTCGCCTAAACGCTCTCTCATTGTACAGCCTATGAATCAGCCGTGCCATGTTTGGATGATTTGGCTTTCCTCGTAACTATAGAAACTGGGCTATATCTTAACATTTATGCCAACCGATGACTAGGCGTAACATTTATGCCCGGTCTTAGCGAGTAGAAGACTTAAGCCCCGATGGTGCAACCGGCGTAACATTGTAATTGGACTTAGAACGTTGAGTTAGGACCGACTTTTCTTAAGACCAGGCGTAAGGCCTGTTGGTGCAACCGGCACCTGGATCGTACCCATATTACGGAATTCCATCGCCTCCGTCCCGAGCAGCCGGCCCTCCGCCGGGGTCGCTCAAGAGGCACTCGTCGCACAGCCCGGGCTTTGCCCGGTCCTGCTCCTGTTCCGTCCTTCTCTGCCATGGGGTCCCAGCCTGTCTCCGATGACGAGGCCCAGGCGTCGGATCGGTCGGAGGAATTCTGACGCCCCCCTCCGTCTCCCCTCCTCCCACCCGGTTGGTGTTTTCTCTTTGTTTTTTCTCTTTCTGCCTTGGGGACTTCTTGGGCCGTCCCTTGGGGGGGGGGGGGGGGGTTCTGTCACGGTTTTACTCTGTTGGGTGGTGGTTTTGTGTTTCCCCGTCTGTGTCGTATTTTCTGCTACAGTCTCATTATCTAATTATCAGTTCTATCTCAGTCACTTTACTTCCCCGGTCGTTACCTCCTCTCTGATTACCCTCACCTGCTCCGCCACGCCCATATCCAGCTGCCACTCGTTTCCTGGTTTCTCTCCCTCGCTATTTAGTCTCTCACTTTTCACTTCTTCCTTGTCAGTCCGTCTGCAAACCACGGTGTACTCCTCGGCAAGCTATTTTGACTCCTGACTTCTCCGTGTCTGTTTGGCTGTTTTTCCCGGTGTTTGCTCGTCTCCTGTTTGTTCCTGTTTTTTCCCCCTGTCTGTCTGTTACTGCTCCAGTCCTCCTGCCTGCCTGACTTTGCCTGACTCTCCAGCCCCTGGCTTCAACCCCGGTCCGTCCCTGGCTCTTCCTGGTTCTCCAGCTCTCCGTTGCCGACTACTGCCTGCCCGACTCCGCCTGACTCACCAGCCCCTGGCTTCGACCCCGGTCCGTCCCTGGCTCTTCCTGGTTCTCCAGCTCTCCGTTGCCGACTACTGCCTACCCGACTCCGCCTGGCTCTCCTGCCCTGGTTACGACCCCTGCCTGCCTACGACCCTGCCTCCCTCTTCAGCCCTGGTTACGACCCCTGCCTGCCCACGACCTCGCTTGGTTCTCCTGCCCCGGTTCCACGACCTGCCCGCCTGTGACGACGCTCGGCTCTTCTGTCCCGGCTACCCGACTCGCTGCCTGTCATTGACACTGAGATCCCTGCTCATCGGCAGTCCCACGAACCACAGCCAGTCGGGTTGTGGCCCCTGGATCGTTCCCCTTTTCCCCGAATCCCTTAATAAAGACGCTTTGTGTTACGTGACGCACTTGGGTTTGTCTCAATTTGTTCTGGTTCTGCCATTGACAGAACAAACCATAGATAAATATCACTCTCTTGGTACAGCTTTGTAGCTTTTTAATAAATAACTTCAGGTGAAATTAGCTAATTTTCCACAAGAGTGGTGTGTTCTTTTAATAATTTAAATAATCAAAAAAATTCAAATGTCACGTGATGAAGACCCCAGAACACTGCTCACAAGCCCACTACTCTACTACTAACACTACTCACCAGCTCTCTCTCTCTCACACACACACATACACATACACACACAAAGATATGCATGCACACACGCACGCACACACACACAGGTTAGGTAACAGTGTAGCAGTAACCAACATCAAACATTATCTGACTTGATAACCACTGCAATAGCTTGACGCTTGGCCTATATTTACATACTTGCATGGATAAAGTGTATATTCAAGAAGCAGCCTATCTATTATTTCAATAACAAAAACACCTGGCTGCACAGTTTGGGTTCGTGTCGGCTGACATCAGTCGTCTTCTGACATTGGTCACCTGTGATACAGTATGTGACATTAGGCCCACTGGGTAGCCCACCTTTTAATGGTGTCCAGTAATCCTTGAATGGGACATGGAAGTATTAGCCTGGTAAATCCACCCCTCGTACTTCATTTCATTTTGTACAGATTGTCTGGACCGGAATCTGAGGGTCATTTAGTCAGCCCCAGCAAGACCGATCCAATCAGCGAACAGAGGGTTCGTTAGCGGTGACGTTGACCTTGTGTGCTACATTTAAATTGTAGTGCGTAGGTAGGCTAATTGCATACATGACGACCAGGCGTTAGCGATTGGGTAAAGGCAGAGGCTTGTTTTAAACTTCAGCAGAGTCCACACCTCCAGGAAGACATTGTTTCTGACGGTGTCTGGTCCAGACCATAGAGCTGAATAGAACACTAGAGCGGACATAGGCGCACTTCTCATGGCAATCGTGGCCGCCATCTTGCGACTGTATTGCCGGCCGGGAATCCTAGCCCTCGCAGTGCTGAGTAAGGGACACAAATATCATTTAATATTTTATATTATATATTATATTATATATATTTATTTATATTATATATAAAAAATATATAAAATATATATTTTATTGGAATGACAGGTGTTGATAACAGTATGGTTAAACATTTGCGGTACATGTAATACTGAATAGTTACAGACTTGCGGTACATATAATACTCAATGGTTTGATAGTAAAGACATTAGTAGATGCTGACAGGCTGAGTTACCATATATACGAGTATAATAAATTCTAACAATAATTCAAATTTCTTGTCTAAACATTGGAGACTGTTATACCTTGGCCCAAAAGGAGGCCTAGCAATATACCAAATTTCTTGTTAAAATGATAGAGACCGGTGATACATTTCAGGTTCTTTATGATTTCCTTCATCGAGGGTTTTTGTCCATTCGTCTAGTACTTTAAGTAATTGTAATGATGTTTATTGACCACGGATAAATCAGTTTGTTGCTGAATAAACTTTGTTGAGTCATATGATTTGTTATGTGATTTCTTATTATAGTCTCCATCCATTTGCCTATGACACAAGTTAAACTAACTGGTCTGTAGTTTCCTACATGTGCTGTGTTACCCTTCTTATGCAGTGCTGTTATTTTTCCTAATTTCCATTTTGTATATATATCTTTATACATACGAAAATACAAAACTTGTCTTATTTGTAGAAATGATATCGGTGTGGTTTGTGTAAATGCATTATAGATAGGTTGCTTGCATTTGAAGATAAATCAATTAGTGGTGGGAGAAAAAAAAATCACATCAGAAAAATATGAATTCATATCAAGTAGGTGTATTAATGTATTTATTCATGTCATTTTTAAAATCAATAAACATGTTTTCAGTCTTTGAATCTTTTCAAATCTGAATACACAACCTAATCTTTTCCATACTAAGAACATGAGGAAATACCTACTGATGAAAATATTACATTTACATACGCGCAGCTAATATAAGTAACAAATCACCAATTTAATTAATGATGTGTTGCTATATTTAAAAAAAAACAGTCTGCAATAGCTTTTTCAAAAATAAAATGTCGACTGATACCATAGGCTGCAATGGTTATACAGGGTCGAACGCAAACTGTAGTGCTCAGCGAAGTACGTTAAAATCCACTTTATTCGTCTAGATAACTACGGTGGCCGAGGAGTGCCACAACACAACACGAATACAAAAGTCCACAACACAAATGCAAAAGCCCACAACACGAACGCAAAAGCCCACAACACCTCGCAGTGCTGAGTAAGGGACACAAATATCATTTAATATTTTATATTAGCTAGTATATTCATTGTTGATCCGTACGTTGATCTCCTATGTCTTTTTCTGATTTCACGTTCTGTAATATATGTTCTTTATGTTTGAATTTCAGTTATAAGATGATGTAGTTGATTCTTTTTTTGTATTATTGGATAAGTCTTCTTGAAGTGTTTTTAAATCTTCCTGATGTTTTATTTCTCTAAAAATCTTTGTGTCATCAGCAAATAAAAAAGTGGGCGAATTAGTTACATTAGGTAGATAAATTATATTTATTTGTCTAGATAACTACGGTGGCCGAGGAGTGCCACAACACAACACGAATACAAAAGTCCACAACACAAATGCAAAAGCCCACAACACGAACGCAAAAGCCCACAACACGAATGCAAAAGCCTACAACACGAACGCAAGAACGCACGAAGGCTTTTGCATTTATGTTGTGGACTTTTGTATTCGTGTTGTGTTGTGGCACTCCTCGGCCACCGTAGATAACCGATCCAAAACGGAGTATCGTTACACCACTACTGGAGTCTCAGTACTTAGCTGGAGTAGTACTTAGCGAAATGTAGGTGCTGTGTGCGTTTGTTTAGAACGTTGAAATGTTCTATTTGGTGTGCTATGACCGAATTGGCTTTGAATGATTATAGCCGAGAGCCTGTCATTGTCCCTGTCATTGTCATTGCTCCATCTCCTCCACCAAACTAGAACAGCCTGTAACAGGAATACTAAGCATTTTTTCACCAAACCATCTCACAAGGCATTCATTAATATTAAAGACCACCACAAAATTAATGAAAAAACATTGCAATGACACCTTAAAGTTGTTTGAGAAGACCCTGAGACACTAGTTGTGTTCAGCTTACCATTCTGTCTGTCTGTGTCTGTCTGTATGCGTCAACAATAACTGCTGGTCACAGCAGGGGTGGGCATTAACAAATCTTATTCCTGCAACAACATGAGTTAGCTCACATCTTCCTGTTCTCTGTAGCAGATGACACAGATGTCATGTGTTGTGTGTGGGGGATAGGGAGGGGGTGGGGCCTGTAGTGGGGTGCACTGAGAGTTCAGTGGGTGTGGGACAATGGACCTGCACAGACGTGTAAGAAAAATGTTTGTGTGTCTCTTGGTTGATGCAGCAATCATATTTTATTCCAGAAATGAGCAGTGACGAAGCATGGGAGCATACTCCGGATTCAGCGGTGTCAATCTGAACCACAAGCATCTCAAACTCTAGCCATTTATTCTGTTAAGACTCCTCCTATGTCCTTGATGTAAATGAGCTAGGTTGATCATTCAAATAGGTCTGGAGACCTTTTGACCCTCTGCATGATAATTGCATTAACTTAAAACATTGGCTGTGTTGGTTCTCACTTGACCACTTCCACAACCCATACTACAATTGATTGGTGTTTTTGCATGATAATTGCATTAACTTAAAACATTGGCTGTGTTGGTTCTCACTTGACCACTTCCACAACCCATACTACAATTGATTGGTGTTTTCACACCTCAGGTATCTGGGGGTTGAGTGACTGTGGACCGTTCTTGTTACCATAATGGGGTTACCATTCAGGAAGCCACATTCTTAGTGGCTGCTTCATCATGATCTCAGACGGGGCAACTATAATTTCTTACAGACGCCAATGAATTTTAAACCAACAAGTTGTGTTATCGTGGAGGTGTTAGTTAGCTCCTTGCATTTCTATAGAACCAACTGCAAGGGTCTGTAAGATTTGCTTGCAAACGTATTGCTCCTTTGAGTTTTCAGGTCATGTGACATGATCACATTTTGTTGTCATCCTCACACCTGTCAGGAAGTCTGGTGTGATTTCTGACTATCGGTGCTTTTAACCCAGAATGCATCTCTCGCTGTAGTCAAATAAGCTTATTCTGAGGGCTTCACGGACATTTTCTCTACAGTTTATCTTTGCTCTTTCACTGATTGACTATTTCTAAGTTTGAGATTTCCATATGAAGGAGGGCACAACTCTGTTTTACATTCATGACAACTCTGTCCATGCAAATCCTCTTCCATTTCATCAAAGTCAAGGTGAAAATGGCTTCCATTCTGTGACCCCTTCAAAGCCTTCTGGGGCAAAGCCAAAGGGGGAACGAACATAAGTGGAAGTTGAAAGAGAGGGCCCAGAAGCCTTTAACATTCCATATACTTTTATTCATTTTAGCTTTACTTTGAAATTAAATAACTCTGTACCCCACATCCAATGCCCACTACACCCTTGCTTATATACACTAACACTACATTACCATCATTTAAAATCAACATTTGCCTGCTTCTGCCCCTCAAAATTCCACACCCACGGCCGCCACAAAAATCATCCGGATGCTACCCAAATGCAGGTATGGTCAATGGTAATGACACAGAATGACAGAAACCTGACAAACATTTCCCACTCTGACCCCCGACACATGTGGCAAGGCATTCAGGACATCACCGATTACAAGCCCAGTAACTCCTCGCCAACAGAGATGATTGCATCCTTCCTTGATGAGCTAAATGACTTTTACGTCCGTTTTGACAAGGACAACTTAGAAAAGGCTGCTAAAACTGAACACCCTGCTGACCAACAGGTCATCACACTCTTGCCCACAGACGTTCACAATGCCATGAGCAGAATCAACCCACGTAAGGCTGCTGGCCCTGACGGCATTCCTGGACATGTGCTAAGAGTGTGTGCTGAGCAGCTCGCTGGGGTCTTTACTGACCTCTTCAATCTGTCCTTAGCCCAAGCAGTTGTACCAGTATGCTTCAAGACCACCTCCATAGTGGCAGTGCCAAAACACTCCTCTCCGTCGTGCCTGAATGACTACCGCCCTGTAGCACTAACACCCATTGTTCTGAAGTGCTTTGAGCGGTTGTCCTCAAGAACTGCCTGCCCCCTCACTGGACCCCCACCAATTTGCCTACCAGAGCAATAGGAGCACAGAGGATGCTGTATCCACAGCGCTGCACTGCACTGTGTGCTCTCCCACCTGGACAACAAGAACACATACGCACAAATGGTGTTTGTTGATTTCAGCTCAGCATTAAACACTGTCATCCCCTCCAAGTTAATCACTAAACTTGAGGATCTCGGAATCAGTGGCCCCCTCTGCAACTGGATCATGGACTTTCTGACCAACAGACCCCAGCATGTTAAGTCTGACCACAACCTCTCTACCACCATCACTCTGAACACCGGCGTGCCACAGGGCTGCGTGCTGAGCTCGTTCCTGTACTCCCTCTTCACCCATGACTGCAGGCCTATGTATGGATCCAACTCCATCGTTGAGTTTGCAGAAGACACCACTGTGATCGGACTCATTACTAACAATGATGAGTCAGACTACAGGGCAGAGGTTCAGCACTTTGCTGCCCGGTGCGTTGACAATAACCTGCTCCTTAACACCAGCAAAACCAAGGAGCTCATTGTGGATTAGAGGGAGAAGGGAGACACACACACACTCCTATCCACATCAATGGCATGGCTGTTGAACATGTCTTCAGCTTCAAGTTCCTGGGAACTTACATCTCAGACAGCCTATCATGGACAACTAACACCTCCAGCCTGGTTAAGAAGGCTCACCAACGGCTCTTCTTCCTGAGGACACTGAAGAAGAACCACCTGTCTGCTGATATCCTTGGTAACTTCTACTGCTGTGCGACTGAAAGCATCCTGACCAACTGTATCACAGTGTGGTATGGGAACTGCTCTGTTGCTGACCGGAAAACACTACAGCGGGTGGTGAAAATTGCCCAACACATCACAGGGACCCCACTACCTGCCATCGAGGATGTCCAGAGAAAGGACCCCTCACACCCCAATCATAGACTTTTCCAGCTCCTCCCCTCCAGAAGGCGCTTCAGGAGACTTCAGACTAAAACCAGCAGGTTTAGGAACAGTTTCTTTCCTACAGCTTTTTCCCTGCATATCTTGTACATATTGTTCATACATATCATATTTATTAACTTATATATTTATAGCTAACTGTATACTTTGTAGTACATCTGTTTATTTTCCCCACATAGATTAACAACAAAGTACTCCCACATGTTCATATTGCCCTATTTATTGTACATAATTCACTACAACCATACTGTCTATATTGGATATACTGTATATATCGCACTTGCTGCTCCTTGCACTTCTGATTAGATGCTAAACGACATTTCGTTACCTGTATTTATACATGTGTAATGGCAATAAAGTTGAATCTAATATAATTGTAAGGCCATGCCAGGTGGTAGCCAATCAGGGAGGCTGTTGCATGTCTGATTGGCTTGGTGTCACGGTCAGGAGAAAACCTCATTTGGGTCAAACACATTTTTTTTTCAAGTTGTGGTAAAACATGTATTTTCTAATAACTGAGCATTGTTTTGTCAAAGTTGGTTTTATATCTTCTTGTCATAAGGTTTTATGACTGGCATGCATTATTAATCGGTCAACACTAATCATTTTTTGTAGAAAGAAAAGGAGAGAGAAGACCGCAAATGTACTTCAGAGGTGTCTTGCTACTTTGTGTTGTTTTACTAGCTTGAAGGACAGACCAAAATGGTAACATTGCGCTCATAATCTCTGGGAATAACAGGACCTTTCCAAGTAATAGCAATGATGTTTCACCATGTAGCGCTCATGTGTTTTTGCTGTTGGCATGTGGGCAAAAATACACATACCAAGCAGAATTAAATGTCTTTCTCATAACTATGGCTTGGAGCACATCACTTTTAGGTTAACATAGGCTGTTAACCTTTCATTTATTTACACTACATTATTTTACCAAGTTGACGTGAAAATCACTGAATGTCCTAATGGACAAGTGATGGAACTACAAAGGAAAAATCATTCTCCACTACCCCACTTGTGGTTCCCAGGAGATGGTGTTAATGTGATCTTTTCCACTTGGAAAAAAGTCTTGCAAAGATCCAAAAAGGAAGAGTCAAATAAGGTCAGTGCAATTATATCCTATGGCAAAAAAGGAAAAGAAAATTAAAAGGGAGTTGCCCTTTAAGTGCAACATTTACTCAGTTGAACCCAGTTGGGATATTATTCTTTTCTAAAACAGCATTTTCAAATAGGTGTTAAGGTCACACACATTTGTAATTAATACATAGGCCTATTAAAAATTAATTGGAAAACGATGCATTGGGTGTTTTAGGCTGTGGTTATTTCTTTAATTTAAAAAAAATCGAATTGATTTATGTTTCATTTGCAAATTCTTTTTGTAATCCCTATTCTTATTATAGGCTGCCATTAGTAGCGTGGCCTATGTGTTTTCATGGGATTCAAATGGTAATTTTTGGAGAGTGGTTAAACTTTGTTCTAGTGTTACTAAACTGTTAGAAAAATAATGTCTCCATTTTCTTGAGTTTGATATTTTATTATAGTGCATGCCATACATATTTTATTTATTTAAATAAATAATTTTATTTAAAACAGTTCACAGATTTTTTTTTGTTTTAATATATAATAGTTGTTAGAATTATATTGCAGATGAACACAGTTTAAAATAGAACATAGGAATGGATTTTATTTTTTTAAAAGTTGCATTTCAAGTATGTTTTTGGAATATTTTTTTTCTGAACAACAAAACTTAATACGTGTCATAAAAATGTTTTAATCAGTGTTTAATTAATGTTTCAATCAACATTTCCATCAACTAACGACTTTCCACTGCTGGTCGTTGCTCTGTTGGGCAGCTTCTTTCAGTTGTTTGCATGCATTTAAAGAGCACATGTCATGAAGAAGCTCTGTGGTCTACTCTTGACAAAAGAAGCAGCTACAGCATCTTTACTGTCTGCAGCTGATAAGGACTAAGTGCACAGGGTCTTACTGAGTGAGCATGATGCAGTGCCAGATGTTTCTGCTGGAGCCTGAGGTGGTCTACTATGCTGTCAGTGCCATGACTACGGTTCAGGATGTCCTCTAGCTGCCCTTCCAAAGAGCCTGGGCCTTTGGCATTGCGGTCAGATGGCATTATACAGTAAGACACCCAGGTTGGTTAGGTTAGGGTTAGCTTAGGGTGAAGCATGAGTATGTTGGGTACCCTGGGATGGGAGAATGATGGTGGGAGGTGTGTGGACACTTTACTGTGTGTGAAGTGCTTCCCAAAGGGGAGGGCAGTGTGATGGAGTGCCATCACTGTGGCTGAGAATGTGCTCTGACTGCTATTCCAAAGAACCTGGCTCTTAGGCGTTGCGGTCAGAGCGCAGGTTTGGTGCACTTCAGGGGCAGGTTTGAGGCTGGGTGGGGTGACTGCTCTCGCCCTTTGCTACAATTCAATAAATACACATGCTTCATTAGGGGCCATGAAGGGAACGAAACTCTTTCAGCAATGTGCCTGTTTCCACAGGAGTGAGCGTTACCAGCGCCCAGATGGAAGTAGAATGAGATATGCATTGAGGGGGTGGCTGGGGTCATGTACAATGGTTCGTGTGCTGTTTTTGGTGGCTTTACAGTTGACGTCTGTTGTGTTGGATGCAGTGTGTGTGATGCGTATGAGTTTGTTCCTGTTGACACAAGTAGAGAAGAATGGATTGGACTGTGCTCTTGTACATTACATTACTTGGACTGTGCTCTTGTACTCTATGTTTATGGATACCAGTGGTAGGTTGTTTAAGCTTGAGTTGACCAACTACCTTTAGACTACAGCTGTCTGACATAAAAATTGAAGGTCACACTGAAATAAGTACTAATAATTAATCACTAATTCATTTATTATGCAGCAAAACAGGTTCTGACCTGTAAGCCAACTGCAGGAAAAAAACTATTGAATGAATCCAAGTAAGGATTAACATGCAAACTGCAATTTTACAAAAGATAATAACTATACACTATATAGAATATATGTTTCCAAATGTCACCTTTTGTCTGTCACTAAAAGTTACAAATAAATGTAAGACTTTTTTTTTATTACTTAGACAACCTAGAATCAAGATATAATGATCTCCAAAAAAATTCCATGCAACGCCAACGCCCCCCTCAAATCAGATACAGTACCCTACTACATCTAAACAGTTAAATCAGAGAGTAGGCTGTTCTGGAGTGCCTAGGTCCCGCTGCAAGGACGCTCGTGTTCTCTCGTGATACAGATGCAGCAGGCTTTTATCGAATTCAGGACGCTTTGATAACGCTGCTAAATGCAGAACTCAGGGCGCATGCCGACAAATCAAACTATTACATTTGTAGAATAGCTAGGCTATTTCTTCATGTTGCAAGTGCTGAACAAGGGCTGCATTCTCTTACGTCGTTGACAAACTGCACGTGAGGACCATGAGCTAGACCCGCGTGGATAAAGGCAAGTCGCGCCACAGTTCTGTAACTTATCGATTGGTTGACCATTGTGCAAGGAGGAGGCGTATAAAGCGCAGTCATTTAGAAGATTTCACAACTTATCGTGGACGGGTGGCGAGGTGGAGCGACTTATCACAACTCTTTGGCACACCAACGTTTTATTTTAACAAATTATTTCGATATGCAGTGCTGTGCGAGATCTTGGGGTTTTCTCCGTTTTGGATCTGTGAATCGACTTGTGCGCTCCAAGAATCGGCAACATTTTGAAAGACTGTTAAGTCGACATCAGCATGTTTGTGAACCTGTCTGCGGATTACGGACATCTGCAGCCGCTTTCCAGTCCAGGAAAATTGAGAGAATGTTACCAAGACACGATGACTTCGCCGAAAGACACATAGGACCAGGTGAAAAGGAAAAGAAAGAGATGCTCAGTAGCCTTGGGCTAGAGGTAAGGCGACATTTGCATAATTTATACATTAATCAAATCATCTGCTGATGATATTGACGTTGTCGATGCTGAATATGACGTTGATCGGAAAAGGAAAAATGAAATTATTTAAAGCACGAATTTGTCATTGGCCTCTGTTATGTGGGACACTCCTGCCGACTCTGGCTAACTTTTTCGTCTGTGTTGTTTTGTTGTGACTTCAGTCCATAGAGGAGATGATAGAAAAGACCGTTCCGACGTCCATCCGTCTGCGGAAAGCTATGAAAATGGATGATCCTATCTGTAAGTTCATGTATCGTTTTACTGAAACCACACTTGTTGATGCTTTAAATTGTGTGCTGTGGTAAGGTGCCTGCGATGGGACGTGGTCCCGTTATTCAGGAATAAATGTTAACGGTAACCATCTGCATTAAGTTAGCATTTTGATAGTGGAAATTACATGGAATGTACCGTTTCATCGCTTAAATGTTATTTGTATTAAATAACAACAACGCCGAAAAATGTAATGGATTTGTTGTTTAAACCTACACCTATTTGCACGATACGTTCTTCGTATAGTAGGACTGCTCTGTGCAAGTTTCCTTTGAACATATTAGGAGTTGTTTTCGCCCAAGCCCCTGTGCAGCACCAATCTCTTTGCCGGGAACTGCACTTGCCAATGGGATGACTATGAGAGTGTAAAGTTCAGCCTTGAGTTCCCGTCCCAAGGCCAGTTTAATCTGGTTAGGACACAGCCTCACGCCCCCAGCTGTAACAATGCAACTTTGCATAAGATATTGGAAGGTATTGTTCTTGCAAATAGAAAAGAGGTCGCGATGTTACCCCTCATGACTGTCTGGTAGCCACTGCTTTAATAAAAACAACAGTGGTAATCATTAGACTCAGCTAGTGTTGATAATGCAACCCTTAAAGGCTAATGTATTTGTTACATTTACTGGGTTATGCAAATGGTTTTAGTTCCCTTCTTGGCAATGTTTTGAAAAATGATAAGCGTATGGTGCATGTACAGCACGCGACCTGTTCGTTTTGCCCTTCCCAAGCATGGATGCTCTCATTAAAAGTACAAGGCTAAAGAATAGCGACTATTTTATCTGCTCAGTAGGCGTCTATTTGCCTATCAGTAGCACACACGATGTGTTTTTTATTTCGCTAAAGGTTGAGTAAAAGAAGCATGCCAATTTATCATGGTCCGTCTATCTGAACTAGATAGCGTTTGTCTCTTCTGCCTGACTGTTCAGCACTGACGCGCTGATGTAGTCATGCAGAAAGCCAAGCTGAGACAACAAACCAGAGGCCATGCTGAATTTAACTTGCTCATCCTAGTAGAGTGGACACGGACTGATTTAACCATAACTATGCTGGATATTTTATTTCATCAGGAGTTTTTTTTAAACCCATTATACCTTTGGGAGATGTAATTTGATATAGGAGTATCCTACATAAGGAGAACATGCATGAGATGCATGTTACAAAGTAGAATATGACAGGTCAAAAGCTGTTTGACTAGTTCATCAAAATCTTACTGGTAATATCTACGGAGGTTGTTTTCCCATTAAACATTTCTTCCACCTCCTGTTTTTAAATAGAAATAAATAAGCCCCATCAAGCAGGGGGGGGTGGGGGGTTGAAGTGTTACAATGTGTGTTACAAAGACTGCTTGTGCATAGACCCCCTGCGTTTGATGGAAATTATTACACTACATTTTAACAGGTGAAAATGAAATCCTGGAGGCTCTTCAGAAGATTGCATCCAAGAACAAGTTGTGGAGATCCTACATTGGCATGGGCTATTACAACTGCACTGTGCCCCCTGTCATTCAGAGGAACCTGCTGGAAAATTCAGGATGGTTTGTAATAATAATAATTATAATAATAATAATAATAATAATAGTAATAATAATAATAATACATTAGTGTTTTCTATGTGCTCACTATGTGCAAGTCCCTTAATAGTTTGAAGGAAAAGGAGGGTATCAGGAGTTTAATAGTCTAATAATTTTTCCATGGTATTTGCATGTTACTTTAACAGCCATATTTCACAGGAACGTAGGGTTAAATTTCGGGGGTGGGGTGGTGTTAGTCATGTGCCTACTCACCTACCTTGGTATGTTAACTAAGAACAAGACCATGGTGCATACACATACAGTAATAATGGTGTGCAAACCATCAACTTCAGTGTAAGCCTGTCACCCTTTGACTTCAAAAAATGTCAAATCTCAGCAGATGCTGTATTTGGAGCTGTTAACTTTTTATCGCCTATGATTCTGTGACTTCAAAAAATGACAAATGTCACAATTAATATTTTAGACTTTCATTTCTCTTTGTGTCTTGCCTGTAAAGGGTTACACAGTACACACCCTACCAGCCAGAGGTGTCACAAGGGCGTCTGGAGAGCTTACTGAACTACCAGACCATGGTGTGTGATCTCACCGGATTAGCAGTAGCCAACGCCTCTCTCTTAGATGAGGGCACAGCCGCTGCAGAAGCTATGCAGCTCTGTCACAGGTTAGTGGACACACACACACGCACGCACACACACAGCTCTGTCACAGGTTAGTGGACACCCACACAAGTATGCACACACACATACAGTCGGCAAACGCACACATACACATGCAGCTTTATCACAGGTTAGTCAACACACATGCAAGTATACACACCGCTCTGTCACAGGTTAGTGGACACAGACACAGCTCTGTCACAGGTTAGTGAAGACCCACACAAGTATACACACACATACAGGCATGCAAACACACACATACACATGCAGCTGTATCACTGGTTAGTGGATAAAGTTCCAAGTTCTATTCAAAAGCAAATGGTTCATGGTAATTGTAGCAGGCTTATTCGAATTCACTGTCTGTCTGACTCAAGATGACGTCAGATAAAATCAGACGAGATTTGTCAGTGGACAAATCAAACAGCAGCTGGCTCATGTTTTCTTGCTCCCATGAGGTTTTAGTACAGTGACGTTTGGATGACATAATGTTAGCTGCTGAATGATTTGACTGCTGTCTGCCTGTAAATCTTGTCCAAGGTCGTGTCAAGCCAGCCAGCCCTCCAGTTAGCCAAGTGGAGTTTGGCCTTTATTTCCAGGCAGTTATGATGGGGCTGGGGGGGTGTACATCTCTGTGTATTGCCCTGAAGAAGGCCAATATAGCTGCAGCACATCTGTCCATGTGCTTTTAGGTTGTTTGCCATGCTCAGTTGAGAGTTTTTAAAAGTTTTGTTCCTTAACTGAGTGCCATTTTTCTTTTTTAAAGTTTGTAATCGCATATAATACACCTGTTGTAATATAACACAGATAAAATACTCAAAGTAGCGCTCTTAGTCATTTTCCTTGTTTCAATAAATATCTTATACTATCTGATTTTGTAGCCACAGGCAAGTACATTGACATCAGCTTTACATCACCTCATATACATACCCATAAATTAACAGGCTTGCCTTTTCTGACTGGATTTCTGAACTGGACATTAGACCATTTCCTGCTGTTATGGGACTGAAGGGGGGATGTACATCTTTTGATGGTCTTTGCTGCTTTGCCTACCAGACAGAATAAACGAAGAACCTTCTACATCGATCCACGATGCCACCCACAAACCATCGCAGTTGTGCAGACTCGTGCAAAGTACGTTAGGCCCTTTTTAAATTTTCAAAGCCCAGAACTAAACATAATTTGTGGGCCATAAATAAGGTTTTAAAATTCAAATTCTCTGTACTATTGTTACTTGCCATACAATTCTGACATATAGCACCTTAAAGCCACCATGTTTTTTGATCATATCAGTTTGACAGCAGTTAGTTATATGGAATTGATATTAAACCACCATGTATGATGATTTTTTATTCATATCAAACTTGGATGTTTTTGCATGTGGATGTAAATTATTATTATGATTACTTGTTGCAAATATGTTGCATATAGCACCTTCAAACCGCCATGTTTTTTATTTTCATGTTTTGTCGTTTGATGATCAGCTACATAGGTGTAAACACCATACTAAAGTTGCCTCATGAGATGGACTTCAGTGGGAAGGATGTGAGTGGTGTCCTCTTCCAGTACCCGGACACAGAGGGACGCGTCGAAGACTTCACAGCACTGGTCGATCGAGCGCACAAGGGAGGGGTAAGGATGTTTTGTTCAAAAGTTTTTTTTGCAATCACAGTTTTTCCTGCAGATAGTTGGTTATTTAGTTAAGGTGCTGGTTGTTCAGGGAGGTGCATGGTTATGGTTGAGGTAAGATGTCACTCCAAATTTACTCATATCAGTCCTTTGCATTGTGTTTGTTTAAAGCTTTCCAGCTGCTATGAATTAAAGGTAACTAGTGAAGTGTGTTGTCGCACACAGTTCTATTAATTTAATCACCTGACTTTAAGCCCAAGTGTAATGTCTTCTACTGGGAGAGCTTTTGTAGCCAATTTTCCAGAAAGTAGCAAACACAGGTGTTAATATGTAGCCTGGTAAACCAGCCCCCCGTACTTCTTTTCATTTTGTACAGAGGGTCTGGCAGTGCTTTCAGTGACATTGCTGTCTTAGGCAGAATTTTGCCTAGCCTATCAGCGAACAGAGGGAGTGTTTGTGAGCGATAACGTTGACTTTATGTGTTAAATTTTAATTGTCGTGCATAGGCAGGCTAATTGCATATGCCACGACCAGACGTTAGTGATTGCGTAAAGGCAGAGCCACTTGTTTAAAACTTCAGCAGAACCCACATCTCCAAGAAGAAATTGTTTCTCAGCACAGCACTGCCAGATGATCTGTACAAATGAAATGAAGTACGAGGGGCTGGTTTACCAGCCTAGTTAATATTGACATCCATCAAGGTTCTGATTCTGACTGGGCAACTGTACAGAAACCTTTTTATTTCTTTAGTAACACCTGTGTTTGTCCTGCTTTTTGCTGCTATTTGGCTGCTGTGACAATGTACATGCACAACACCAATGCTCTTGGAGTACAGAGACTGTCTAAGCCCATAAAACACTCAAGCACAGACATATTCTATAAATAGTTTTTAAAAACAACTTGATGCTGTTCCTTATCTCTGCTATGATTGTGTGATCGGACTTGGGTCAGGTTTATTGCCTGTTTTGCGATCCTGGTGTTAATCGCCTTGGCAAGCAGTGTTGGCAGGATTGCGTAGCATTAAGTGTTTTTTCCCTTTGCCTGACAGATTTTTTAGTTAATTTTTGGGCATTTTAGTCATTAATTGATAGGACAGTAAGGGTAGGACAGGAATTGTAATGAAATCTGCATAGACAATTTTCAGATCGAGCCACACAAAATTGACAATTTTTTTCATTTTCAAGTCATATTTTCCTGTGGGAGACAGTAAGAATCTCCAGCAAAGCCACCAAGCAGGAGTGCTTTACTCAACTGATATGATGCCTGCTTAAAGCTTCGCCCTGATGTCTAATTTCAAGTGTCCAAGGGCAGTTCTGTCCTGCTGTTCTTCTTGGCTCCCACATTGCAGTCTGCAATTCTACTGGGTGGCCCATGGACGTGTGGGGGAAAACAACAATATTACGAAATACTCAAAATGTATTACCGAATGTGTTCCAGGTTTATTGCTGTCTGCAGTTATGTTTGTATGTAGAGGTGAAAATTGCGTGGACAGGGCTCTGTTTCCTCTTGTAGGCAGTGGGAGTTGTACTATTAAACTATCCAATCTTGTTTTTTTGGCTCCATCTGAAGGCGCTGGCGTGTTGTGCCACAGATCTGTTGGCCCTCTGTGTTCTACGGCCTCCTGGGGAGTTTGGGGTGGACGTGGCGCTGGGCAGCGCTCAGCGGTTTGGAGTTCCTCTCTGCTACGGCGGACCTCACGCTGCCTTCTTCTCTGTGAAAGAAAACCTGGTGCGCATGATGCCCGGCAGAATGGTGGGGGTGACGAGGTAGGAATAACTTCCAAGAGTCCAGTGAACAAAAGAAAATGGCTGCCGTTTTTCCCAGTCCTTCCCTCTTACAAGTCCTGTGGTTACATTACTACAGAACATTATTTTGTTTTGCCTTTTTGTGTAAAGTTCCACTTCATGTACTTGGCTAAAGTAACTTCCTTTTATTGTGCTGACAAGGTAGAAACAAATGTTTCACTTTCACAGTGAAGAAACAAATGCCTGCTTTTTTACCATCACTTCTTATCTGCTAGTCCAGTTTGATGCCTTATAAGTTACATCACTACAAAAATATTTTTCCATGACCTGTGATACATTGCGTATTTAGTTAGGTTTTAGGAGAAACAAACCAGAAGTCAATGTGATCTTCTTTATTTTTTTAGAAGCAAAGCTAAGAAGTAATGGTTTCCTCAGGGCAGTCAAATGATTTACTGTTTACTAACGGTTTACTGCCATTTTTTCAGAGACGCTGCCGGTAAGGAAGTGTATCGCTTGGCTCTGCAGACCAGAGAACAGCACATTCGCAGAGACAAAGCTACGAGTAACATCTGTACAGCTCAGGTGAGTCTTCCTTTACAGTAGTGAGGTGGGTGATCCAGCTTCAGGGAGTAAAAGTCCATACCACACATTTGTTGCAACCATTTATAAAAACCATCTGATTCTAAAAAGAACAATTTTTTTTAGCCAGGATGTAATAATTACTGAAAAAAAAATCCCCTCAGTCAACACTGCACTAAACAAACTCATATAACTTATGAAATCACCTGGTTCTGCCCCAAATTGAACCAATATATGGCAGGACTATTACTCTCTGAAATCTGGATTATCCCCCTCTGACCACAGTGAACCAATAACCATGTTGTTTTTTTCAGTTCAGTGTTTTCCTATTAAAATTCCAGTTTCACATTTGGCCAAGTAACTTTGTTTATAATGTGGTGTTTTTAGTATTTTGCGTCACTTTAGGAGAAAATTACCTGCCAAATAATATAATCATCTTTCAATCCTCTCAGGCTCTTCTTGCAAACATGGCAGCCATGTTTGCCGTGTACCACGGACCTCAAGGCCTGAGGCACATCGCTGAGAGGACCCACAACGCCGTCTTGATCTTATCTGAAGGTATGCTACATCATTATTGATCTTTGAATGACTTGATTTTTTCCCATGGTTTATTTATTGAATGACTTCCAGGTACATGCAACATATAAAATTACATTTAAAAATACATTCCATGGTGATGGCACAGTTAGTCTAATATGTCTATGGGTTGTGTAACATTGGTACGAACTCTACGAATCTTCAGTCAGGTCTGTCATTGAATCTAGGCATTGGGGGCAATAGCAATCTCAACAAACACAAGAACTCTACTGTTTAAATAGCAAATACTATTCCAATATCAATTGCAGGTTCATGGGTCTGTTGCGATGCGATCACAGTATGTCTTCACTGTTTTTAAGGGCTTAAACGTGCGGGTCACAAGTTGCAGCATGAGGTGTTCTTCGACACCTTGAAAGTCCACTGTAGCGTGGCTGCCAAAGACATCTTGGAAAGAGCTGTTCAGCGCCAGATCAACTTACGAGTTTACAGTGAAGAAGTGGTGAGACCAGCATTTTACAGCATTTGTACACTTTGTAATGCTACACTGTAGAAGTACGGTACACACGGTTTAAAGAGTTCATAACACATGGCATTGTTTAGTGAAACCAACATAGAAAGATCCATACAGCATGTGCAATAATTTTTTTAAAGTTGGTTTTACGCAGTGTGATGAGATTTCACTCATCAGTAGTTTTCTGTACCTCCAAAAGCTTGGTGTTTCCCTGGATGAGACAGTGACTGAGAGGGATCTGGACGACCTTCTCTGGGTGTTTGGCTGTGAATCATCAGCTGTAAGTTTTACAAGCCTAATTACAAATCAGCCATGGCCAGTTGCAAAATAAAACAGTGATACAATGGGAAACCTGGATTCAGAAGCTACAGTAAAGTACCACACATTCCAAGTCATCAGGTTCTATCTGTGCAGTTAATATCTGTGATTTCACTAATGAACTTAATACAGTACATGGTGGTACTGGATTATAGCTTCTGACCCAGGTTACCCATCACTGATATAGAATAAGGATTTAATAAGGATTTGTTTATACCAGGAACTCTATTTTGAATCTTAACGTTTTAGTTAATTTTAGAAAACTGAGTCAATATTTAATGTGTAGGTTGAATCTGGCATTGTATCTTCAAGCAAGATTTAGTAGTTTTTTCTTCAGAGTTGTTTCTTGAAATCTAAGTCTATTCTGTTTGACACCAGGAACTGATTGCTGAGAAGATGAGTGGACTGAATAAGGGCCTCCTAGGGAGTCCTTTCAAGAGGACCAGCAAGTACCTCCATCACCCTGTCTTTAACAGGTTGGTCTAAGACGCCACAAACAATTATGCCTTTTTCATCAATACTATTTTGTTAGTGCAGATTGTGCCAGGTAATTGATTTTCTAAAGACCAGTTAACACCATTGCAGAGTCGCAGAGACAAGTTACAGTGGTGTGAATCTATTGTTGCAAAGCGTTGGAAGCTGTGGCCACCAGTTGCAAAACATTTGTTTTTTCAAATCGCAGTTGCAAGGTTTTAGAACATAAGCTACTGTGATGTGTTGTCCGCCTATGGAAGTTGCATTCCCTAATTGTTTAACAGCCTGAAATTGATTCTACAAGGCTACAGAGTTTTATCCTGAAGTTGGTGTAAACATGAAAACCGCAATTTGCTGCAGATAACTGTCAAGACGCATTAATAGTTATCTAGGGATAAGGGCTTTGTCTTTATCATTGATGACCATTATTGTCCATGCATTGGCATTATAGTGATAACACTGAGTAGAAAAGTGTTGTATAAAAGCAGTTCATGTACCATTTATAAGGGTTAGTGATGTAACATTTTATCTACCGGTATAAAGATTGACATGTTTAGACAATGGGCCTCATGTATGTATACAACAGGCTGAGTTACACCATATAAACGTAAAGAATTAACAATCAGTGCAGGTGTATTACTAATTAAGTTGATTTTATTCTTGACTTGGCCATGTAAGCCTAATCTAACTTTACAAACCTGGCACAGGACAAAGGATGTGCACCTTGCTGCTTACTGCCTTCTTGATGTTGCTGTAAATAATAGCATTCCATAAATTAGGTGACACAAAAGCCAAATTAATGCTATTTGCTGTAGTAGACTGCCTGGGGTCAGGCAAGCTTGTATATATAATTAAGACCGTAGACTGCATGTGTTAAACCATTAGCCTATACACATAAGCAATAGTTAGAAACTGAAATACTAATGAATTCTCTGTTTTACTTTTACAGTTACCACTCGGAAACAAACATTGTGAGATACATGAAACGTCTGGAGAACAAAGACATTTCTCTCGTTCACAGCATGATTCCACTTGTGAGTGTGCACCTAAATATACATTTTTAAAGCCTATGCATTGATCTTCTTTGTATTTTATGATTTTATAGGGACATTTTTTTGAACATACATGAAGGGTTAATTGCCATCTTATAACCATTTTTTCAAAAAGGGTTCCTGCACAATGAAACTGAACAGCTCTGCAGAACTGATGGTGAGAAGAGTGATTTCTCATTTCAAAATTTGAAATAAAAAAAAATGTTTTTGTTATATCCTGAACACTTGCATAAGTTTAATTAGTTTATAATAATAACTACCTGGTCCCCAGAGGGAATGACCAGGCATTCCAATGATCCTGTCCGTCTGTGTGTGTGCATGTGCGTGTGTGTGTGTGTGTGTGTGTGTGTGTGTGTGTGTCTGTCCATATCTGTGTCTGTCCAGGTTGCCATGTCTTATTGCGCCTGTTTAATATGTATCACATGAGCCTTAAATTGCCTTTCATTATATTCAGCTGACTTATTGACTTGTATCAACAGCCAATCACGTGGAGAGAATTTGCCAACATCCACCCGTTTGTGCCTCTAGACCAAGCTCAAGGGTATCAGCAGCTGTTCCATCAGTTAGAAAAGGACCTCTGTGAGATCACTGGATACGACAGGATCTCATTCCAACCCAACAGGTAAGGCCTTGTTAGCTTGGACACTCTCAATTGAAATTTATTTACTCTGCAGTGGGTGAGCACTTTTTGAGCTTTAATCCTTCTGGTTCTTCATTCAATTTCTGTTGCTAAAAATGTAGTCGAGAGAAAGCAAAGACTTAGGAGAGTTCGTTAATGTAGTACTGCGGAGAAATACAATACTGAGCACAGGAAATATGGTAGCCTGGCTAAGATCCCGTAGGGGGATTTGGTAGACATTTTCTAAAGGTGTAACCTGTTAATTCACAATCTGTTACTAATGTATGGGGAACTCATTTTTCAATTTATAATTACTGTGGTAATTCTCTCTACCGGTATGGTTATTTTGTCAATTTATTGATATGATCAAATTTTTGGCATGTTTAATGGAGAAAGTTGACACACCAATCAGATGTAGTATGCTTGTTAGTTAAGTCCCTTTTCCACTGCCTAGTACCAGCTCAACTCATCTCGGCTCAACTCGTTTTTTTTACTTTTCGACTTTTCGAAAAAATGGTATATGGTACCTGGTAAATGGTACTACTTTTGGTATCACTTCTGTCGAGGTTCCAAGCGTGTTGAAGCGATACTAAACGATGACGTTGCGTCATGTTGCCACTGACAACAAGCCCGGCACTTTTAAATACTGTACCTTGGCCAGCTTAGCTCAAGTTTACTCGTCGTTGCAAAATTAGGCTATATATTGAAATGTCGGACCGCAAATCTATACCGTGGTCAGTGGAAGAGGTTTCCACCTTATTATGTATAATCGGGGAGGATAAAATACAAGAAATGAGAGGGTATATCAGGAGGCGTTAATGACGCCAGTGTAGTTTACCGCAGTGTTGCTATAGCTCCCAGATACATTAATGGATGCTTTTTATGCCAGTGGAAAACAATACACCCGGTACTAAAACCGAGTTGAGCCAAGATGAGTTAGGGCTGGTAACATTCCCCAGAAATTGAATTCGAATATTAGTCTTAAAAAATGGTCCGAATATCGAATATATTCGAATATTATTAATTAATTAATTAATTAATTAATTTCCCCCCGCGGAGAATAGGACGTGTAACAGTATTGTAACAGTACCCCGTTATATCCAACAGAGGGCGTTGCACTGGCAAATGTCAAGAAAAACGACCAGTGGTAGTCAAACGCTGATTTATTTTCGGTCTTCAAACAAAATCCAAGCGTCATGTTCAACATGTTACATTTAGTGTAACTTCAGTGCAATTTATGCAAAACTGTACACTCTAAGACAGCTTAATTATAGCCTGAATATTAGCCTGCAAAACATAAACATTAAGTAGGCCAGCAGCCAATTGTAAACAGTCAATGAAGTAGCCTATTTGACAGACTAGGCCTACTGTTCATTTGTGCAAATTGCAAAACAAACTATTGCAGAACAGAACCTTTCACAGTTAGTTGCCTGCTAAATAAAATAATGTTGTTTTTTTACCAATGTCATTTTTCACAAGTTAAATAAAATAAAAAATCAACCACAACTTAAAGAAACAAGCAGGCCACAAATCAACTCAAAATACTTGGCTAAGCCTACATATTGTTGGCCAAAAATACCAGACGGTCTACGTGATCAGGGGCGAGTGCTGAGCGTTTTTTGTTGACAATATTGCCGGCTGACGAAAAGACGCGCTCTGATCTCACAGATGTGCCGGGTACCGTGAGGTATTTTTTTGCCACCTGTGCGATGTACGGGTATCTCGCGCTGCCTGTACTTTTCCACCACAGAAGAGGGTCTGCGTCCGGAGGCAGCTGTGGCTCTCTTTCGTACTGGACCAGCTCCCCATGCAGATCGTAGGCAGCAGCTCTTGTCTGCTGCTGGTAGACTTGGGAAAATAGATCACCCATTGCCGAAAGGGAACTTTTGCGGGGGGCTTCGAGTGGGGCGGGCAATTCTGACTCTCCTGACTTCTCTGCCGCTGCTATAGCTGTAATCTCGGCAAGCACTTTATCATGGACCTCTTGTTGCCTTCCATGATCTAAATGACCCAGGCAGTGGAAGCGAGGGTCGAGATAACTGGCTGTGTTCAGAAACATGAAGACGTCACCGTCTTCTGGGTAGCGCTTATTTAGATCAGCTGTTATCTTTGCCTTCATTTCTTTGACAGCCGCTGTGTCGCTGTCTGTCTCCTGTCTCAGATGAGACAGAAGAACGTGCCTCATAGGGAGAACAGCTGACGCTGTCGGGTATTTGTCGGTGGATAAAGCCAATGTAGAGACTTTGAAGGGCCTGAGAATGTCCTTTACCTGCAGTGGGACAAATTAATAAAATAAAATAAAAAATCAATGAAGAAGATATTGCCTTTGCCATAAACGTCAACTTTACACATGCGCTAATAATTACATAAAGCCTAGCTTAAATTAAATAAATTAATTCATATAGCTCACCCTTTCCAGCTGAGTCCATTCACTCGTAGACAGCTCAAGGTTGGACAGCTTTTTGTCAAAGATGACAGCAGCCACTGGTGCTTGTTGCTCCAAAGCCCGAGAGATCATGTCATAAGTGCTGTTCCATCTTGTGGCGCAGTCGTTGATCAGTTTGTCCCTTTTCGGCATTTCCATCTGCTTCTGCTTTTCTTCCAGGAGGTAACTGGCGGTGGTTGAATGGTTGAAGTAGGCAGCAGTACGTTTCAACCTGGCAACACTGTTCTCTATAGACCTCACCCCTAGCCCCTTTCGGACAGCTAGGTTAATCGTATGTGCGAAACACGGCAGGTTCATGGTCTTCATGTGCTTCTCAACTGCGTTCACATAGTTAGCTGCATTATCCGTTGTCACGGCCACGACCGACTCCAACTGCACGCCAAACTCCTGCAAACCATCCACAATAGACTTCGATACGTTCTCTGCTGTATGACTTTCTCTGAGCTCTCCCGTTTTAAGCACAAAGTCTTTCATCTCCCAATCCTCTGTGATTACATGAGCAGTCACCGTGACAAATGCATCATTGGCGAGCGAAGTCCATCCATCAGTGGTCAACGCTACGGCTTTGTTCTTGATTGCCATTTTCACTGTACTGGCGGTGGCATCATACAGTTTCACAATCCTATTTTTCACAGTTCCACGAGAAGGGACTTGATACCGTGGATTTATTTCGTGGACAAATTCCTGGAAACCTACACCGTCAACTATACTGATAGGCCGCATGTCTTTGCAAATGAACTGTGTTAACTTTTTAGTGATGGCCTCTTGTTTTGCAGCGGGAAGAGATTTGCTCGGGCCGTAAAACTCGGTTAGCCTGGGTTGTTTGGGAAGCGGGCCGTCTGTTTCGTCTTCACCAACTTTTTTCCATTCGGCCGGATGAAAACTCATTAAATGCATCCTCAAATTTGTGGTAGTTGTGTGATATGTCATCTCCGCATCGCATAACTTGCAAACAACCTTGGATTTGTCCACAACTTTACCTCCAACAGACCAGAATCCAAAAAAGCGCCAAACGGCACTTTTTAAATTATCTGGTTTAACAATCACTTTGTCCGTGGTGGACTTATTGACTTCACCGGATTCCATTTCCCCGGTTTGTTTTTCCGGCTCACTGGTTTGAGTTTCATTCATTGTAGCCTGCTCTTCATTGAGGTGGGGAGCGGGATGGGGTGCTTCCTTGTTGTGTCACGTGACTGCAGATAGCTAGCCTACAGGGGTGCGTTTCCCAAAAGCGTCGTTGCTAACTTCCTTAGCAACTTCGTAGGTTTGAACGATGGTCTTACCACACTGCTGTTTCCCAACACCATCGTCCAGACTTAGCAACCAACGATGTTTACAACTACAGTAGTCCGATGGATCGTTCAACGACGCAAGTGTTTCCCAACAACAAAGTCTGGACGAACCATCGGAAGTTCCATCGTGAAGCTGTGCAGTTGGAACGATTAGCATGGACCTGTCGTGAGACCGTCGTGTTTGTTCACGTGACGTCTTGCTCGTCACCTTTGGCCCTTTTGTGGCGGATTACGCGTCTGTCTGTGCGTTGCTGCCACCATCTGCATAAATTATGTTACTCCCAATTCACTTAATTATCGGTATTGCATTGCCAGATCATGTAAAAAGAAGGTAGAAAACACACCCGATAGCACACAAAAAGCTGGTGCAAAATGTGGTTGGATAAAAGTTAATGTGCGTCAGTGATGTTAATGAGCACTTTTGTAAAATTGTGATGTATGTGCACTGATTACTGACCCACAAGCACGGTTATTCCATTGCCCCGTAGATCATTTACACCTGTTACAAATTGATTACTCTTCGGCAGGATTCGAACCCATATCTCACCGAAAAAGACAACACTTCCTTTGACAGACCGACGAGCTAACCACTCATCCACCTCACCACTTCGGCTACCTACAGGGAGGGAGTGGTTATATTTATAGCTGTTGCTCTATGCAGTATAAATTAAATATATAGACATATGATACAAACTGACAGTCGGTTGTTACTTTTAATGAGTAGGGCACATGGTTGTGTTTACGGAGATACCCCAGAGTTTCTACAGCTGTCATACCGGCTTAAATGAAATGAGACTACGTTTATATTATGTAGATCAATCGTTTCTGTCGTTATCCGCAACGAATGCATCCGAATACTCTCCGAGCACTTCCGAAACATCTGGGTACTTTGCAGTTTGAACCACCTAAGTCCAAACTAACAACAGTTCAGACTTCCATCGTACTTTGGTGGTTGGAGATTTTCGGGAAACAGTCGGTTGTGGCGTGCTGAGTAGTTTGAACCTACGTTGTACAACGGTGGTTTAATGCTAACCTCCGTCGTTGTTTGGGAAACGCACCCCAGGTCAGTAAGGGACGCACCATGGAACACAACGGAGGAGAATCAATGCGCGCGCTGCCCTGAGCAAATAGTAAATATTCGAATATTCATTTTTACGTTCGAATATACATATTTTTTATCATATTCGAATAATATTCGAAATTCGAATATTAGTTTACCAGTCCTAAGATGAGTTGAGCTTGTACTAGGCAGTGGAAAAGGGACTTTAGTCATCAAACTAACTAGACATGAACAAGCCTGAAAGCAGGTCCCTCTTCATACAACCTTCAGTCCCCAATACAATGTGCTCTTCAATGTGCGTGTAGATAACTCCTGAACCACAGGACAGAGTCCAGGGGCGTTGGTTGCCAGAGTCCAGGGGCGTGAGGTTGACTTGGGCATTTGGGGCTATAGCCCTGGATGTCCTCATAATGGCCCTGCATGAATCGCAGGAACTAACACTTAGAGCAGTAACATAAAGACAGCAAATACTATTGTATAACGATACAACATCAGTCGCTGGTTCATGAGTTGCAGTCACAGTACACAACTGTTTATGTGTGCCTTACAGTAGATTAGTACTGACAGTAATTTTTGTTGTTCTTATTTCAGTGCTTCAGCTGTAACAGGAAGAACCGTGGCCAGTGAACCTTGTTAGAAATTGTTCATGGGTTTTATATTGTGCATGTGCAATAACTCTTGTTGTTTTCTTTGCACTAAATAGTGTACTGGCCCCAAAGCAGAGGCACATACAGAACTAGGAATGATGTGGATCCCCACACAATACAGTGCAAAAGTTTTCGTACTATTTATTAATCTATTTGTTTCACACTATATTTAGATGTTAGACAGTTGTATTTTCAAATTTTAAGGAGCTGATACATTTTTATTTCCATATCGTGGCAGTTGGCAAAAAACTAAGTCAGTGGTTCCAAAAGACAGAGACTATTGATGGTTGCTTAACAGATGTGTTGCACTGTTTATCATAAGGTACATGACCTTAAGTTAAACCAACATGAAAAGACTCATTGCCTTAATTTTCTAAGACTGGCTTTATGCAGCACTTTTTACAGTGTACTTAAAAAATCAGTCAGTGGTTTCCAAAGACAGAGAATAATAATAAGAGCTTAACAGCATTGTTGCACTTTATTTCTGGGTTAGGGCCAGAAGAAAAGTGCAACAATCCAACCACTATCTGACTAATTATCTAACTAACTACCATACTGAGGGGGGTAGAGGTGGCACCTGCGCCTTTGCCTAATTCCAGTATCGCCTGGTCAGACAGTGGCTCCATAAAACCGAGATTATTGATTGTTGTTTAACAGCATTATTGCTGTTAGGTTTTTCTCCGGGGTTTGACCTCTGCTCTAATCTTTGTACTTTGCCTCAGAGAAGATGCTGAATCTACGTCTTGTGTGTGTGTGCGTGTGTGTGTGTGTGTGTGTGTTAAAATGTTTTGCAGTGGTGCTCAGGGGGAATATGCTGGCCTTGCTGCTATCAAAGCCTATCTCAATTTCAAAGGGGAGTCGCACCGAACTGTAAGTTGCCCTTCAGTCAATGTTGCATTTTTTGTTATAAATCCATTTCCTTTCTGGGGATAAAGCACCAACAGAGGCAACAACCCAGAAGAAAATATTAATTCTTACAACAGTCTTTTTTTTTGCCCCCCACCCTCTTTTATAAGACTATTTTAAGATCTTAAGTTTAACTTGAATAGGCTTTTCCTGGGCTTCACTTGACACTGGTTTTCAGGAGTGTAATTAAAGATATCAAAGCCAAAATCTTACTTACTCTTACTTAATTTGAATTTTTCTTCTAAAACATACAAATCAGCTTAATTTAGGATCATATTTGTTTTTAAAAGACAGTCAACACAATTTAAAGAGATTATATTTTTCTTTGGGTGTTCCCCTTATCTGGAGATCATTACATTTTTTTACCACTTGCTTTTGCTTTCTGTGGCCAATAGACATCTACACACATGCATGAGCCTTTGAGAGCACTCTTTTTTTTTGGGGTGAGACTTTTTAACTGTGCAGCAGGCAGAACAATGTAACATACTGAAGGCACATATGCGATTTACCACTTCCTCTTTCTGTAGTTTAAGTACCAACAAACATCAGTGGTCCCGGAGGTGGAGAACATGGCTTAAAGCAACACTAAGTAGTTTTTTTTAACCTTAAAATGTTTCCAAAATCGTTTCAATGGCTCATCAACTTGTAACAGGGTGAAAGTCACTTCTGAATTCACTTTGCCACCCACCATGGGCTAAGCAAGTTTGGAGGAGCGGGCAGTCTCTCTGTAGTTCGAATGAGAGACATAAGAAATTACAGTTTGAGTTGCTTTATGGGAACCGTTACAATAGCCGATAGGTGAAGCAAGGCATGGGGTGGAGCGGGCTCTGCAGGTACATATAAATGAAAGATACCTAGAGCTGGCTATTGAATTGTCATCATTGCGAAGCCTGCGAAGAAAATGAAGGGTATGTCGGAGGAGGCGAGGGAAAAGAAAACAGGCCCATGGTAGACAAAGAGGTCACACTAGAGTGAACATCGGTTTAGCTTGCACTCGTTGGTAAGAGCTGAAGGAGGATATAGGTGCACGAGTGATGGTCACTTGGCTTTGTTGCCACTGGACTTGACAACACTTGCAGGCATTAATCATACTTTAGAACTTTAGTTACTCAAAGAAAGAAGTAGCAACATAGAAGCTAACGGGGCAGTAAGATTTTGCCCAATACGTTTTTTGCAATAATTTGCTCAAGATTTTCACTGATGACAATGCAAATGGCTATTACACAAAGACAGATTTTTTATTTTTCATCCTTGTGTAAACTTAGCTTGTTATTGCTAGCTTATTTTAAAACAATTTCACACAATCTAAAAGAAACAGCAAGTAATGTCATATAGGCCTACTTTGTTTTCATTTGTTTCTCATAATGTCGCAATACATCATACTTTAATAAAATCAAACAACATAGCCTACTCCACCTTGTCTGAGGACATTATTATTTCCAAAGCCAGTGCTGGGTAAATGTGGGTACCAAACAAACTGGATAAGCGTGCATGTGACGGTATGGCTGCAGTAGGCTAAATTATTTTAGTTTTGTCCATCAGTAATGGACAATTCCGGTTCCAACCTGTAGGGCGACTGAAGAGGAAAAACTACTTAGTGTTGCTTTAGGAAAGTAAAAAAAAACCCTGCCACATATTTGATCCAAACATTTTCTGAACCTTTGTGGTCCTAATGGGACCATCAAGAAGATCAGGGGCTGCTGTGCATTTATTGGAAAATTAATTTCAGACAGATTTGAACCTTTGGGTTGTGGGTTGATAATGTCAGTGGTTGCTCAGTCAATACAAAGCAGAGAACCACAGTTAGCAGTAACTGTGGCGAAGTGAAGAGAAGATTGCAAGTCAAATCCTCGACCGCTTGGACCCCATGGGGAGAGAAAGATTATGCAAAACAAAAAGCTTGGATGAGTGGGTGTTGCCATCTGTCATTGATAATAGCGAGGGTGGCGTAGCAGTAACAGCAAACCTGTTACCTGGATAAAACAGCTGATTGTTAAATTGTCCGTTATCTTTCTCCTGCTCTAAAAATAGTAGAATGATCCAGAAGGCTTCACATCACTGCTCAGTGAAATGGGCTCTGAAATAACATTTTATTGTCTATTGATTATTTTAGTCTCCTACCTGTTGTGCTGATAACAAAAGTTCATTAGCTCTGGTAATCCTTAATTATTTGTTTATAGTGTTCTCTGAAATGAATTATGCGAAAACTATCCTAACTAAAATGTTATTGTAAATACGTTTAAATACTTATGTAAAAACATAGAAGGGACATTTTGTCAGTTAGGTCTGATGATCTTTTAATTCTTTTTCGGTTTGTTTGTTTTCCCTCAGGTGTGCCTGATCCCCAAGTCGGCCCACGGCACAAACCCTGCGAGTGCCCAGATGGCAGGTATGAAGGTTCAGGTGGTTGAGGTGGACAAAGATGGAGGCATCGATATGGCTCACCTCAGGGCCCTGGTAAGACCCCGTTTGAAGTTCATCATTTTGAGACCTCATTCGAACTAATGACTACACTCGAAATGTTATAAAGTGCTCAGACAAGATTATGCGATTCTTACTGCCATCGACACAGGAAATTTCAGAACACAAAACAATTACTGCCTTTTTTAATCTGCAGTGGGATTTATACATGTTGCTGCTCATTGGGTAACTCCTTAAACACACCTACCACACATGACAAACCAGTTTTGAAAGCCTTTTGCAGATCGGTGCACAATGTTGCAACAAAGCCAAATGTTGTTTAATCAGAAACCTGTATGAAAACATTGTGAACACCTCCCCCCTTGTTGGCTTTGTGTCAACATCTAAAAAAAGCAGAATAAAGACCATTTTAGTAAAGAACAACCTGGACTCAGAAGCTACAATACAGTACCACATATTCCAAATTACCTGGTTTTACCTGTGTATGTACAGTAATACAGGTGATTTTAATAATTCATCTTCTAATTCAACTCATCTACCTGGCTGAAGAGTTGTGCTAGTTAGAATCAGCTGATTTACTGAATGTCTGAAACAAGTGCATGGTACTGATGTTAGTTAGATGTAGTCATAAAACAAATTGTATAGCTACCCTTCGCATGAAAATGACATAAAACTGTCGCAGATTGTGTTAAATTAGTTACCAAAAAAACCTGCACCATAATGGTAAAAACCCTCAAAATGTTGCGTTTGCTTTGTCCGTAGTGATACATTTTCTTTTGTTTTAGTTTTAGTTTTGAGGCATTATGTTGTGTGATTTTAATTTGAGGGTGTTACCCTTTGTAAAGGTGTTGGGGTTTGTAGTGTTCATATGAATTATAAATCATTGATTTCTTTGGTAGGTGGATAAACACAAGGCTAAGTTGGCTGCGATGATGATCACATACCCCTCCACATACGGTGTGTTTGAAGAGAATATCAACGAGGTCTGTGAGCTCATCCACCAGAATGGTGGGCAGGTCTATTTGGACGGCGCCAACATGAACGCTCAGGTGAGGTGCCTTACTGTGTGTTCACACCAAGAACTGTAACAACAACGATAACTACGAGGATGTGTTTTTACAAATTGTTCTGATCTTACCTAAGTGGATGGAAAAGTTCATACCTCAACTATAATGATGGGGCTGAATGATATTGTTGGGATCATTTCCAGAGCGATTTGCTAAATGATAAAAACAATGTAGCCAATCAGAATTCATTAATATGTGCAACACGTAACTCTCCATTAGCCGTTCACCCTTAAGTTGAGAAACTTGGCATTAGAATATTGTTCTTGTTGTAGATATTCCTATTAGGCGTGTGTCCATTAGGAGAAGTTCCGACGGTAATTCAGGGAGAGGGAAGATTACAGGGAATGTCGTTTGCATGCTCCTCTCACCCCGCATGTCTCCACTACAACAGAATGTATGCCAGACTGCACAGAAACAAAGGAAAACTTTGTGTCTCAGAGCAGTGAACATGACTAATTGCATGCTTGCATCTGCATTGATTTGTGGATTAAATTGAATAAATCCTAAAGTGTGTGGTTGTGTTCCTACTTATTGTGAGTTTCCAGCAGTGTTAGCCCATTTATGTCTGATATGTTTCATACAAGGATACAAGGACTTTATTGTCATGTGCTTCATACATTTTCATTTATGAGCAATGAAAAATTGTTTTGCTCAGAAAAAAAAAGAAAAAGAAAAATTTGTAGTTAAAGGGGAGGGAAAAAAAGGTGTAAAAAAGGCTCTATGAGGGCAGTTCAGGGAGGTTAAGCAGCCTTATGGCTTTTGGATAGAAACTGTCTCTTAGTCTTGTGGTATGAGTCCGTATACTCCTGTATCTTCTGCCAGAAGGTAGTAGGGTGAAAAGTGCATGACTGGGGTGATAGGGATCAGAAATAATACGTTTTGCCTTCCTTATACAACGTTGATTGTAGAGACAGTGTATACTGGGTAATTCAGTTTGTATGACTCGTTGAGCAGACCTGACTACACGCTGGAGGGCTCTCCTGTCCTGGACGTTGCTGTTTCCATACCAGGCTGTGATGTTACCAGTCAAAATACTCTCAATGGTACAGCGGTAGAAATTGGTGGTTATTCCACTGTCCATGCCGTATTTATGCAGCCGCCTCAGAAAAAAGAGATCACACCATTCATAAGATTAGATGTTATGAGTGACGTAAATAACAACAGCCTATCAGCATCGAGTTAAATACAAGGTACAAGCTGAACTTTTCAGGGCTGAACAGAGTACTCACTCTGAAGATGGTACTTCATCTGTTCCTGTAAATGTTCTGGGAGATTGTCCATTCCTGAACTGCCTAATAATGGAGACACGCAAAAAACGAGAAAGGGATGAAAAATTACCCGGAACTCTCCTCGGTGGAAACATGTCTATTGTGTTGTGTATTCTTGGTGTGAAAGACCCTTTACTAGTTGATTGATCTATAAATTGATCAATCAGTTTATTATTATTATATAACAGTCACCCATAAAAGGATCAATATGTGATTATTACTGTATTACTATAACTGAGCATTAGTCACCATTAGATTCAGGAGGTGTATACACTTAATGTTAAGTAAGTGGGTAGAATTGTCTTTAGAACTAGCATTGGCAGGGTTGTTTGTGTAATGGCATATGCGTTAGTGACTGCAAAGTGATAGTATTTGTGGTAAAATGGTGGTAAAGTGCAAATATTCGATAATAAGTCCTAATTAGTAAGTAAGCAGGTCATTTTGGAAATAAATTGTGGTGGTAGTTAATTTTGTAAGTAAAACTTTGGAAGTCGTGCAAACAGGTGGTAATGAACAGTAGGTAGTACATTTTGGAAGTAAACTTTGGTTGTAAGTGAATTGAGGAAGTACATTTTGGAAATTTGGGTAGCAGGTAGCTGAACTGTGGACACACACTAAAGGATTGATCACCTTTAGTGGGGCCGCCTCAGGGGAGGGTGTACAGTGAATAAAGGCCCGAGACACCCGTTGATCCTGAGGTACACTGCTGAGGATGTGTCCCACATAGTGTATGGATAATTGTAATGGCTGTAGTTAGGAAAGCCTGAAGTGTGGTACAATGGGTGCTCTCCCCACATGTGCAAGTGTCTTGTATTTTTATGTATTTATCTAGTTATTTTAATTGTTAAGGAAATGTTGGAGGAAACTGCAAAGGCTTGCCAGTGGTCCTGGATGAGATGCATGTTGTTGGCATGGTGAAAGCCATGGGGGAAAGCGATAGGTAGGTGCTGCTGAGTGGATCATGTAAACGGCCCCAGCAGCCCCAGTCACTGTAACGGTAGCCGGCTGGTTCAGGTTAACCCTTGTTGAGCATCTGTCTGTACGGCTCCAGTTGGCCACCCCCTCAGCTGCTCCGTCCTGTACAGCTCACATGAGGTTGCGTGAATAGCTGTAGTCAGCGGCCAGTTGTGCGTGTTACACCTGGGAGTAGGGACTAACAGCCTGAACTATTTACTTTGATTATAGATAGTGTAGGGGTAGGTGTAATAGCTATAGTTTCTCCCTAAGGTGCTCTTCCTACATGCACAAGTACTTTGTGTTCTTTGTAAAAAGATCCATCAGCTTCACAACACTTTAAATGTTCTGAACTTTTCAAAAGATCTCATGTACTCTGTTGTTCAGGTAGGCTTGTGCCGCCCTGGAGATTACGGATCCGACGTGTCTCATCTGAACCTTCACAAGACCTTCTGCATCCCCCACGGTGGTGGAGGCCCTGGGATGGGACCTATCGGAGTGTAAGTGTAGACTGTATTGGAGATGCATAGACTGTATATGCACAAACCCTCTGTGGGAAATTTCTTAACTGCTAGATAAAGGCCCACAATGTTGCCACTTGGTCAGATGCCATTTTTCAGTGAGATTCTTGGGGATTAAAAAAAATCTTTGCTAAATATGATGTTAAGTTAACATCATGTTATTCATGCTTTCGTTATCATCCAAGGAGTTTTGCAACCTGAAGTTTGGATATCATTAATGGTCTTTTTTGGTTGTTTCTATCTGTGTTTCAGTTTATTTTATTTTGTTATTTCGTTTTTTCTTTAAGTGTATTAAGACCATTCCACTTGCTGATTACAAATAATACATTGATTGATTCAATATGGCAAGTTTGTTGCTAAGCAATTTTGAATTATTTTTAATCTCTACAGTAAGGAACATCTTGCACCGTTTCTACCCAGTCACCCTGTGGTGCCCATGCAATCAGGTGACGCTGTAAGCTCTTTGGGGACGATAAGTGCTGCGCCCTGGGGTTCTAGTGCCATACTGCCAATCTCATGGGTGTACATCAAGGTAAACATGCCATCTTTTCCATGTCCACTGCTTTATGATCTAAATGACCTCCACCCTTGTTGTTGTTAGATAAATGTTAAGTGAAGAAATAGCTCTTGGATGTAACCATATGATTTTTTTAAACATGATAGGAGGAATTTCTGTACCTATAGTACCTCTGAAAACCTTTGGAACAACACCCAGAGGTGGATAATTCTGGCTTGAAAGGGTCAATGTCCTGCCATGTATTAATTCTACCTCCTGTGTGTATAAGCTCATCTGCCTGGCTGGAGAGTTGTGCTCACTAGAACCAGATGGTTGTGTGAATGGTTGGAACTATTATGTGGTTTGGTATTTTACACTCTGAAGCCAGATTACCCACTTCTGACAACAATTAAATGTGGCCAAGAAGCCTTTTCAACAACAACAACTAAATGTGGCCTGATTTGCAGTTCATTTCCAACGGTCTGTATGATCTCTCCCGTCAGATGATGGGGGCCAGGGGTCTGGTGCATGCCACAGAGATGGCCATCCTCAACGCCAACTACATGGCCAAGAGACTAGAAAACCACTACAAGGTGCTGTTCAGGGGATTACAAGGTAAACCATGGAGATGTTCTGTCCTTTATATTTTATGAAGTGTGGGAAATTAGAGATGATCTACTTTTTACATTTTATTATGGTGTGAAATGGTTTATAGAAGCAAGGACAGCACTCTCAGTGCTCTTCTGAAATACGCTAAAGAAGGGCGCACAGCCCGTAATGGCCATTGTTGGTGATTAAAAGCTTTTAAAATGCAACTGAGAATGCCAAAATTACAGTGTGGAAACCAAAGTAGTTCTACCTTTTACATTTTATCAAGAGTGGAAACCACTGAGATACTCTACCTTTCATATTTTATTAACTGTAGAAACCAGGCATTTTTTTACATTTTATGAAGTGTGGAAACTCAATAATGACTAACTTTTGTTTTTACTCTAGGCTTCTGTGCACATGAATTCATTTTGGACATTCGACCATTCAAAAAGACAGCAAACATTGAAGCTGTAGACCTGGCGAAGAGATTGCAAGATTACGGTATGAGCAGTACCCTGGAACTTAAGTTGATTTAAAAAAAAAAAAACTAAGCTTGCTGCTTAGTCATTGTTCATTTTGTAATCATTGGAACATTTCAGCCTACTGTCTGCCCTTCACCAGTACTCTGACCTGCAGTACTCTGACTTTTGCACGTTTTAACAGCGATAAGATACAAAACATGCTGATACAGTTTTAAACTGTCTTGCTTTGTTCTGACATACAAGACTGCTGATATACAAAAGATAAAAATCAGCTTTTAATTAATAGTCAAACCAAACCTGTTCTGTGGCTTTTATGTTGCACCTTTGGTTCAGCAGGATATTTTGTCACACTGTGTACACTAATGTATGTATCATTGGGGATAACAAAGCAGTCTTTACTTACTTATAATTTCACAGGCTTTCACACTCCAACCATGTTGTGGCCCGTGGGAGGCACGATCCTACCCTGTCTCACTCTCCCACTCAATTCATGTGTCTCCCGCTCTCTACTTCAGTCAGGAAACAAACACACAGGATGCACCTCATCCATCTCGTTCTTCATGTCCGCAGGGTTTCACGCTCCCACCATGTCATGGCCCGTTGCCGGCACGCTGATGATCGAGCCCACCGAGTCGGAGGACAAGGCGGAGCTGGATCGCTTCTGTGACGCACTGATTGCCATACGGCAGGAGATTGCCGACATCGAAGAAGGCAGGATGGACTCGCGCGTAAACCCACTTAAGGTCAGAGCAGACAAGAATCTTCAGAATAGTGTGGCTAATGTCTCGTCAATCTCAAACTTTTTTCCCCAAAATACTTTTATAAAACCGTGCAGTTTCACAACACACTGTAAAGAGTTAATTAATAGATTTAAGATTAACAGAATTAATAAATGCTTGTATGTTTTTTTTTTACATTGGCTCAACTTGCACTATTTTCAAGTCATTGTTCTTGATACTTCTAAAATAGTAAAAGTAAGCTGCAGTGAAGTGACAAATATACAAAATGTAGCAACATTGCTTCACTCCTCCTCATGTCCACAGAGTAGGAATAACGGGTGGGGGGAATGGCGTCAACCTAGTGGAGTGGACTGAACAGGAAACGCACACAATGCACGGACACACACACAAACACACACTGACACTTTTCTAATTTGGACTATCTACTTCTTATACGTTTCATCTATCTCTATCTACCGTGATTTGGTGCTAAGTTCTATTCTGTTTTTTTCTATTCTATTCTAGATGGCTCCTCATTCTCTGGCCTCTATAGCGTCCGGCACATGGGACAGACCCTACTCCAGAGAGTACGCTGCTTTCCCCCTGGTAAGCCCATACGGCATACATGGAGTACAATAATAACAACAATAATAATAATAACAGTTATTTATATTGTCTACTGCATTTTTCATTTGATTTTTCACTACAAATCTTGAAGTACTAACAGACAAGACAGAATAACAACTAAAGCACATTTAACAAGTAAAAAATGAAAAGCAGCAATTGGCAAACTGTTAAGCACCATATGCTATTAATATTATTGTAATAATGTAAGTGGCTACTAAACTTTTTAAAAAGACATTTGGGGGGCTTTTGCGCCTTTGATGTTAGAGAGTTAAGGAAAATGAGTGGAGGAGACAGGGTAGGATGGTGAAATGATTTCAGTATGACTCGAACCTGGGTCCCCTGATATATAGAATGGATGCCTTGGCCAGGCGTACCAATGGAAGTCTCCTGTGGTTCCAAAACTTTTAACTTCCGCGAACCCCCTGAGAGACACAGTTCTTTTGGAGGAATTTAATGTAACTTGCATGCATATAACATGTTGGTTACATCAGTTATTGAATGTGTTGCATGCATATAACATGTTGGTTACATCAGTTAATGAATGTGTTGCTTTGCAGCCATTTGTGAGACCTGAAACAAAGTTCTGGCCGACGATTTCGAGGATTGACGACATCTACGGTGACCAACATTTAGTCTGCACCTGCCCACCAATGGACGTCTACGAATCCCCTTACGAGCAGAGGGCCTCCTCCTAGTGTCATTCCTCGCACCATACCGCCACACAATTGGATATATTTTTATAAACGTTTTTTTTTGCAGTTTCCACATTTTACTTTTAGCAGAGAACTTGATAAAAAATGAACCTTTATCTTGGCGTTTTACTATGTGTATATATATGATGGTTATCCCTTTCTCCTCCTCAACTTAAAAAAATGTTTAATATACATTTAATGCACTCATGAACAACACATTTTTGATGTTTATTAATCTCAAGTAATTAAGCTGTCCTACCACCTGCTGTAGAAATAAAAAAAGCAAACTTGGAAAAAAGGCTACCAGTTGTCGTGAAAACACGTATGTAAAACACATTTGTATTTTTTGAGTGTCTTAGCGCATATTATGAGAAGGCTACATGAATAGATGTAGCCAATCACCAAGAACAAACCACTTTTAGTACGGGGATACACATATCTACACTATATCTACACTATATGTACTGTGAACAGGATGTTTAAAACTTTACATCTTTCTTTATAAATACAGATGTTTTACTGGGGTGGCTGTGGCCTAATGGTTAGGGAGCTCGACTTGGGAAGACCAGAGGTTCAAAATTTAAGTGCCCTTGAGCACTAGTTTGCTCCAGGGACTGTACCTGTACCCAGTGCACTGCAAGTCATTCTGGATAAGAGCGTAAGCTAAATGCAATGCAATGTAATACTCTCAGTATTAGTTTAATACTCCGTTTCAGTAAAGCCCTTAGCTGTAGGCTCTATGTCTATACTGATCATCAGCTAGAGTATACACGTGTACTGAAGCAAACATGGTAGAGGTGAGGAAGAACAGAGATACAGTAGATGCAGGGAAGTGACTTTTCATTTGCACTTTACGTAAGTGGTTTAGGAAGGATAGGTTTGTGTGTATGACCACTGCCAAAAAAGCACTGTTATAATATAAAATGATTACTGCTATAGTATAAATTAATATATTCAAAAGAGCATTGGATTGTCAAACAAACTGCTATTTGTTGCCTGACCAAATCTGATCTCACTCTACACCTAAATTAATTTCATGAGGCTAGTTGTGCTAAATCGTTCTGTGACGGAGTGACCATCACTAGGGCTGTGGGTGTGCTCTGACTGCCATATCAACGAGACTGGCTCTTTGGCATTGTGGTCAAAATGCATGTTTGGTACACCCACGCTCATCTTTATTTGTTGTACATATTGCAATAGATACTGTAACACTGACTTGCTACTGAGGTTTTATTGTATTGTGGGGATTTTGATAATGTCAGATCTCTAATAGGACTATCTGGTCAAGGGACAGAGCAGTCACCCCACATACTGCAAACCTAGCAAAGGATAGCAAGCTTTTCTACCTCTTTCGCTCTCTAGCAGGAAACAAGGCTGGTACCTGGCACATAATATGGTACAAATATTCTCCTAAACAAACTAATGCTAATATGATCCAAAACGTAGCTTAACCATATTCTAGAACCTTAATTGTTTACTTGCAAGTAAAGGATAATAGGAGAATGTTTAACTAGTTTGGATGATTCTAAGGGCCCGTTGTCAAACGGAGTCCTTTGAGGACACTAATTTGTGTACATGTTGGCAACAAAGAGGGCAAAGAGGCAAAGGAAGAAATACTGTTTTCATTCAGTTGTGTGAATTATAGTACTTTCTTCCATCCCCTCAAAGTGTAGTGTTAATTTTGAGAATTCAATCTCCTAGAGCTGGATCTATAATTAAAGAACTTACAACATCGGTTCATTTGTAATATTAATATAAAATTTTAATTTTCAATAGGGTTACCCTCTTTTTTCTTCATTAAGTTGGAAATGACAATTCCAAAAAACAGAGTAAGTCCAAGATTTCTATTTGAGGCAAATTTTTTCCAGCAGTCTTCAGACTTATTGATGTCCAATGTGGAGATCTGTGTGATGAAACAAGAAATATAATGTATCACTTCAGCTACTTTAGCAAATCTTCAGCTTTCTTAGCAAATCTTTTTTTAAGTATATTTTTGGTCCTTAAGCCTTCACCCATACAGTCAATGACAGAACCTTATTTTTTAAACACATGCTTCTCATCAGACTACTAGATTTGTTAAGGGAGCTAAAGTGTGCAGACCTTTCTCAGTTAATATATACATATACCAGAAAAGGACCAAAAGAATCAGGAAAGGCTCTAGGGTAAAAAACTGATCACAAATACGTCAGCTTAGAGGAACAAAGGTGTAAGATATGCCAGTGTCTACCAATTATCGGCACAATGTTCCTTGTTTTATCTTTTTGGATTAATATTTAAAATAATTTTACATTCTAGCATCACTGTGGATCTTTCATTTTGATATATCTGCACACAGCATGATGAACAACCCCTCATTAAAACAATCGCAGGAAAATCTAAGCCACTGAAAAAAGGATGCAATTTAAAAGCCTTTTTATTTATCTTTGGATACTCAGACTACTCGTACTTTAAGTATCTAAAGATGATTCAAAGGCTTTTTAATTGCATTCTTTTAAGTGCCACAACATTTTTGGGAGGAATTTCTTGCAGTTACAAATCAGGAAGTTAAAGAGCAGAAAACTGTACACCCAAGCAGCACTCCAAACAAATAGTTTGTTCATGTTCTTATTTATTTTCATTGTGTGTAGTTTTGGAAAATAAGTTATCAGATTCTTTGTCAGAAACATAGAAAGATCCAGCTTAAGAAAGTAAAAACCCTACCATGTATTCCTTCTGCCTGTACAGTTAACATGGGTGATTTCACAAATCAGCTGATCTACCTGTAATCATCTACCTGATTATTTCTGTGCTTATTGAGATCAGCTGGTTCAGAAATAGTTTTGATCAAATATTTGACAGGGTTATGTACTTTCTGAAATCAGGATCACCACCTCTGGTCAAAAATGTTTCAGCCACTGATTCCACTCACCTGATGGGTCAGATGAAGGCCCACAGCTGAGAGTCCTGCATAATAGGGAAGAGTCTGCTCAGCGTTTAACCCTGCCAGGGTGAGGCCGGCCATCATGGCAACTGAGAACCCAGAGAGCCACAGCTTTGTCTGCTCTCCAAACCTCAGAGCTGTAGACTTCACCCCTATTCTCACATCATCCTCTTTATCCTAAGAAAAAACAACAACAAATATACATGCTATGTAAAGGTATGGTTATTTATGGTTAAAAGGTGCTATATGTAGGATTGTGGACGAAAGTGGTACTGTAATTAAAAATACTAGAGCCAAGAGACAAAACACAAAATTAAAACACAAACAGAATTTGCAGGCTCTAAATTGCATACTATTTAAAGGGTACAGTTCTTTAGGCTTAAAAGTGATATGTGCAATACATTTGTAGCAAGTAATCATAAAATGTTCTCGCACTGGCAACTGAGATTAAGGAAACATAGTAAATTGAAATAATGACATCACTGACAACAATACTAGAGAATATTCTTTTTTTTTTATTTAACTTACAGCAAATTCTGTTTATGTTTTGATTTTGTATGGTTTACCTCTTGGTGAACAATGCTTAACAGTACCAAAGATAGTAGACAGGCACAGATCCTTCATGACAAGCCACTTCCTGTAACCACGATAGCTCAAAAGGGGCCATTAATCCCCCTTTATGCAGTGCAGAGGCACACTCTGTATCATTGAGGTCTATGGCAGAACCCTAGAATTTCACAGCATATTTTAAATGCCATATTTGTCTTAGCAATGGATGTACATTTTGTACACGGTATCATGATCTTCAAACTCTCCTATTTATTTAAGGAAAATGTTGTGATGGTATGGCTTTCCACTCCACAGAAAATTAAGTCTAATTCAGATGTGTACAGAGTTTATTTTTATTGCGCGGTACTAGCCACTACAACCAAGCACGTCAATGACACGCCTATGTGTGCAGCCCGGAACTGATCCCTACTTTGCTCTTGTATCTTAACCTATCTGCCATCTTTGACAGTACTTTTAATTTGACTACAGTGCCAGGGGGAAGATGAGTGTTACCTGGTGAGCATAAATGGTGTCGTAGATCAGCGTCCACATTACTCCTGAGAAATAGAGTGGCAAACAGACGGACCAATCACACGATCCCATCACCGCCGACCACCCGAGCAACGCTCCCCAGTTGAAGGTGAGACCTGAAACAAAACAACTCGAGTCATGCATAAACAGGCCATCTGAGGGGTATATTCTTAAGGGGCATTCCAGAAAGAAGCTTTAGTAATTTACTAGATATGTTAAAGGAGAAATTCAGTGGAAATCGGTCCATAGCCCTGTTGTTCGAGGTTACAGAGGGCTGTTGGTAGGGACAAAAATAGAAAATTTGATGCAATATAGACCGAATAACAAACTGGTGACTAACACTAACTGAATAGGATATAGTGAAATGAAACTGAAAGTTAGTTTCTATGCCCTATTCAGTTAATGTTAGCCGGCGGTGTGCTATTCAGTCTACAGTCCCTGACAAAAGTCTTGTCGCTTATCCATTTTGTAGAAACAAAAGCTTATAACCTGACTTTTAATTAATCCATTTGTTTCAGAAATGTCTCATATGAAAGCTAAAACCCTCCCAAATCATGCTCAATATACTAAGTAAATTGGCTTCACTGAAGAAAGATTGATCATTTAATGAACAGTGAAAGATCAGATTTTGGCAAGACAAAAGTCTTGTCGCCTTGTCATATGATGCACCTAATCCTAGATTACAGCCTCACCTGTGAGCAGTTAACTAATCAATCAATTAGTGGGTGTGTATAAAATCAACTGCAACTTGACCTCTGACAGCATGCCTAAGATTCACCCTGAGACCAAAGCATTAATTATCAAGATGGTGAAGACCAGATCCACTGCTGAGGTGGCTGAGACCTTCAATGTGTCTCAGCGTCAAGTACAAAGAATAAGAAAAAGATCTGAAGAGACTGGAGATGTTTTTGACAAGCCTACGTCTGGCAGACCCCGCAAGACAACTGCTCGGGAGGACCATTTGTTGGTTCAAGAATCCAAGGCCAGCCCCTTTTCCACTGCAGCAGAGCTCCACCAGGCCTGGTCACCTCAAGTCCCTGTGTCAACCAGAACAGTTTGTAGAATTCTGTCTCGAAATGGCCTCCATGGTCGAATCAGTGCACAGAAACCAGCACTAAACAAAAGGCAATTAAAAAACCGTGTGACATTTGCCAAGGCCCACAGCCTGCTTAAAGGATGGATGCTGGAAAAGTGGCAGAAGGTGGATTTCTCAGATGAATCTTCAGTTGAATTACATTCCAGTCACCGCAAATATTGCAGGAGACCTACTGGATCCTGCATGGATCCAAGATTCACCCAGAAAACAGTTAAGTTTGGTGGTGGAAAAATCATGGTCTGGGGTTACATCCAGTATGGGGGTGTGCGAGACATTTGCAGGGTGGAAGGCAATATCAATAGCCTAAAATATCAATAAGTATTAGCTACCTCTTACATTCCCAACCATAAAAGGGGTCAAATTTTGCAGCAGGATGGTGCTTCATCGCATAGTTCCACCTCTACATCAAAGTTCCTCAAGGCGAAGAAGATCAAGGTGCTCCAGGACTGGCAAGCCCAGTCACCAGACTTGAACATCATTGGGCATGTCTGGGGTAGAATGAAAGAGGAAGCATGGAAGGCAAAACCAAAGAATCTTGATGAACTCTGGGAGGCATGTAAGACTGCTTTCTTTGCTATTCCTGATGACTTCATCAATAAATTGTATGAATCATTGTCGAACCACATGGATGCAGTCCTTCAAGCTCATGGAAGTCATACAAGATATTAAATATGGATCTCACAGCACCACTACTTAATTCACTGATGTTATGCAACATATTTTTGTATTTGAAGTGAATTATTTGTTCAATTTTCTTTAGGCGACAAAACTTTTGTCTTGCCAAAATCTGACCTTTCTGTGTTCATTAAATGATCAATCTTTCTTCAGTGAAGCAAATTTATTTTAGTATATTGGGCATGATTTGGGAGGGTTTTAGCTTTCACATGAGACATTTCTGGAACCAATGGATTAATTAAAAGTCAGGTTATAAGCTTTTGTTTGTACAATATGGATAAGCGACAAGACTTTTGTCAGGGAATGTATGTTGTTATCAAATGTTCTCATTCTTTTTCCTACAGACAGCACTCGGCAACTTAAAACAACAGGGCTATGGACTGATTCACACCAGACTTCTCCTTTAACCCACACCATCCAAGCAACGCCACCCAGTTAAAGGTGAGACCTGAAACAACTCAACTCAGATCATCTGAGGGGGTATATTCGCCTGGGGCTATTCCAGAAAGCAGTTTTAGTAATTTAATCAGTATGTTAACTCAGAGCAAGCCAGAAGCTTCCTAACAGAATAACCCTTTGGCTTTGTTTTACTGAGAAACTCATCCAAAAAGTACAATCAGAGATGGCAACCTGGCCCCCCATGTGGACGTGGACAGGATCATTGCAATACGGGCGGACAGACAGACAGACACACAGACGGACAGGATCATTGCAATACCTGGTCAATCCCCTCCGGGGCACCAGGTAATGAGAAGCAGCATGTGGAGCCAACCAGTCCAGAGCAGGTGTATAAAATCAATAGCCATTGATTGTATACACCTGCTCTGGACTGGAATGGCCATTGATTGTGGGCAGACAGACACATGCACACACAGACAGGGTCATTGCAATACCTGGTCAATTCTCTCCGGGGACCAGGTAATTAATAAGACTCTATTAGGAGCTTTACCATTCACTCTGAGGTAACTTGGCTTGTTGAATCATTTAACCACCAACTTGAAACACCCCCTGTAATAAATTATAGCGGAATTGTACATTTTTATTAATAGTTGTCCTACCGAGCATCAGCTGTGGCCAGTATGTGATTCGCTTCATGACGGGGTATGTCACAACTAAAGCCAGTGAAGCAGCTCCAAGAAATATACTGTGCCCATTAAAAAATAAAAACAAACAAAAACAACAACAAACAACAATTTAATTATTTGTCTCAAACAACCAATATCAAAAATGCAGTATGCATAATAGTTTTAAAAGACCAGGTAACCAGTGATGAGCAACCTGGTTTCAGAAGCTACAATCCAGTGCCACAAATCTGCTCCATCCTTTACCTAAATTAGCTTATTCTAATTAGCAAACCTCTTCAGCTAAGTAGAAACCCAATGAAGTCATCTGTATTAGGTGCACAGGTAGAACCAGGTGATTTGAAATATGTGGTACTGGATTGTAGCTTCTGAATCTAGGTTGCCCATCACTGTATGTCACAGGCATGTTCGTGTAACAGGTAAAGCCAGTGTGTGTATAATTTAAGAAGGCCATGGAGGTATTCCAAAAAGCAAGTTTTGTCACTTACAGTACATGGGTATCTTAACTCAGAGCAAGTAGTAAATCTCCTAAAAAACAGCCCTGTGGATTTGTCATAAGACTCTTCTGTTAGGAGGTTTACAACTCACTCAGAGTTAACTTATCTGTCACTAAACCACCTACTTGAATCACCCCCCGAGTTGATGTGGCCCACCTGTAGTAGTTGAGGCAGAGTAGGACACAGAGGGCGAGACTGAGCTGTCCACCCAGGAACACCAGGGCCTGAAACCTGGAGATCTCACCTGACGCAATGGGCCGGGTAGCAGTTCTAAAAACCTACAGAACAGATTCACTAGTGAGTAAAACATATCTGACAGATCATAAAAGGAAAAATTTGGTGTAAAATAAAAATTGGTATGTTAAAACATACCGAGTTGATATGTTTGCTGAGGATCAAAACTATGCTAGCCTGTTGAATTTCGAACTTCACTCTTTTTACAGTTTTGTTTGAGAAAAGCAAAGACATTATACAAATGAGCAAAGAGATTATACCAGATTATAGCAGATTATAACAGAGTATACCTTTTTGTCAAAGTCTTTATCCCACATATCATTGATGGTGCAGCCTGCCCCTCTCATTAGCAATGACCCAGTTCCAAACAGTGCTAGCACGCTCAGGTCTGGAAGACACCCAGGGTCTGCAGCTAATCCTATACTCCACGTGCAGGGCAGGAAGAGCAGCCACGTTCCTGGAAGACATAAGAAATAGCTGGCAACAAGAAGAGCAATGATCCTTACAAAGCCATGAGCTATGCTTTGATGCTTTTAAAAGCCGTGTTTTGTCCGGAGCTTCCAGAAGTCAAGAGCGGCAAGCCTCTCACAAACACTTCAAAAAGGCCCTTACATGCATTGACGCAACTGAGAAAAAGATGCCTGGCCCACACAATGAGCACTGTGGGTGTGCAGCCGCTTGAGCAAAAGTACGCTAGAGCTTTAATAATTGCAGCTTTGTATCGTTATAGATTTTACATATTGTTCCACTGTTCTTTTGTGTTACTGCAAAAATGCATGTATGCACGATTATGTTGTTCTAGTTTCTCATATCTCTAGTCTTCTGACACTCACCAATAGGTTTGTCGAGTCGCATCAGGCGAAGGTATGGCTGCATAGATGAGGGAGCCGAGTTCACAAACGCTGCAGCAGACAGACACCTACTAAATAGATTTGTACCATGAGCAGCAGATGTAGACCTACTCAATAGACTTGTACCATGAGCAGCACATGCAGACCTACTGAATAGACCTTTCCCATGAACTGTCTGCTCTGTTCCAGGAAGAAAACGAGTCCTTACAAAGTGAGCTTGGAAGTCACAGTCTTTCTGACATCCCGCCTGCACACCAGTAATTGTAAGTTGTGCTCCCTCGATTCTGTGAGTTAAAGTTGGGTGTGTGAAGGAGGTTCTCACAGGGATCTTCCATCTGCATTGTGCTACGAGTCTCAGGGTGGCCATTCTTGTTATCAGTGAAGATTTGCGTATATTTTCTGTATATCTGCAAATATAAGAAAGGCAAAATCTTATGTGGTTATGCAAAATGCAAATTTCACAAGCATTGATTATTCATTTTAAATTATATTCAGAGAAATTGTTACCCCAGGTACCAATACACGATACCACACTCTTCTCAAATGTCTATTGCTGTAGATTGTAGAAATTGATGCTGTAATGATATACACCATTTTAAAATAAGTTTTCTTTACAGTAGCTTTGCTGCTTTTTATTTCATCAATCACATGACAATGTCTTTGTAGAAGTGTTCTGAGAACATGGCTTGGGTGATATCGCACTTTAAACAATACACTGATTGGTTGAAGTGAAACAGTGATGGCAGAGATTTATAAATTTGCATGTTCCAATGACAGGACAATGCCTAGAAATTTGATTGGCATGTCATTTTGAAATCGGGTGCGTAAATCAAAATGTAAAAAAAACTTTTTTTTCAGCATGGTCTAGAGATGATGTATGCCAAAATATCGGTAATGTTTCATGGCGCAAATGGACGTGGCTAGATTTGTTTGTTGTGTGAGTGATCTGTAGTTTGGGCCGCCCAGACACTTTTATTGAAGAAGAAGAAGAAGAAGAAGAAGAAGAAGAAGAAGAAGAAGAAGAAGAATCCTTACAATTTTAAGAGGGTTCCCACAGCTTTGCTGCTAGGACCCCTAAATATCGGCAATCCGGCGCAAGTAGGAATGACACCACAGTAGACTTGTGACACTTGACAAACGTGCCCTTCGAACACCTTCAGACCACCTTTGCAGCGTCCTCCGGTTGGGTTTATTTAACCCTAAGCGTTAATTGAACCTTTCCAAACATAAACATACAACCTCTTGCCACCGGCATAGCCTACCAGCACCAAGCAGAATGAGAGGGCTCTCCCTCTGTCATTTCCCAAAATAGGGAAACTTACCATTTATTAACATTGAACAGGATCCATACACTGATCAAGTCTAAAAAATACATACAGCAAAACCTCTTTTGCTAACAGAGAAAATACCCAATTTAGCCTTCTACTTCGGCAGGATACGCATGTGAAACCAGACAGTAGAAAAGGAAACACATACCGCCACCTTCTTCTTGTTTTATGGCAGTTGACAACCAGCTTATATGGAGCATTACCGCCACCGTCTGGACTGGAGTGCGAGTCAGGAGTTTACAATCAGGTAAATAGAAACAAATAAAAAAAATGGTATTAATTACTTCTGTGCTTTTTTTTTTTTTAGGAAACAACATAAGTAGTTAAAGCAGATTTTTTAAGCAGAGTAATATGATCTGTTGACTGAACTGGGTTTGTTTTTCCTCTTTCTTTGTCTTTCTAGGGGGTATTTGGGACACATGCTCTGGCTGTCGCGACACTCATAGGTGCTGTTGTTGTGCTGTTGAGTGCTGCATTACCAAGGCACATTCTTGAAAATACTTATTCTTGTTTGCTTCTGCCTGTATTCCTACCCTTTCCAACTCTGTTTTGGATATTACAATAATGATGTTCTGTAAGCCACAGTGTCCCAAAGGTGTTGCCCAGAGGTGGACACTAACTAAGTACATTTAATCAAGTACTGTATTTAAGTACAATTTTCAAGTAGGCCTATCTGTACTTTACTTGAGTATTGAAACGTTTGCCAACTTGTGACTTTCACTTCACTACATTTGTACTTTTTATTACTCCACTATATTTGAAATGTGAGCATATTTGTTACATTGATGACAACAACACTAACAAATGTTTTGGTGTGTAAAAAGAATAATCAATACATTCGTTATATTCATTGGGATACGTTACATTGAAACATGGCTTGGGTGACATTATAGTTAGGCTACATTTCTTTTAAAAGAAAAGCCTATCCAGACTCCATACTTCTCACAAAAGTCTTAGCTTTGTCTCCCAGAAATAAATCTGTTTAACTTGAATTGAACTTACACTGGGCTTTATTGGGCACTGTTTTTATTTTCATTTCAGATGTATGAGCTCTGTTCTGCACTCAGCAAGAACTGCTGACCCGTGGGGTCACACCTCAACCAGCAGATGGCGGTAGTTCGCACAGTGTGCCTATGGTGCCAGAGCTCTGCAGTGTACAATTTTACTAAAGAAAAAAAAAAGAACAGGAAATGCATCACTAGCAAACCGGATATAATACAGGAGAACGTGTGAGCATGGCAGTGTATGATGTGTTACATGTGCCACTTGTATAGAATACAAATTTTGTTATCATACTCAGACTGCGTCTATTAATACGATTGTATTAACGATTATTGTAACAAATACCCACAACAAAAATCGGACAAAATGCAGCACGACGATGTAAGTAGGGATTTGCTTTTCAGTCTTTGTAATAGTTACAGTAGCTAACACTGGCTAGTTACTGCTGAGCTGCCAGCCGGATGCCGTGGGTAAAGCTCCCTAATAGTTTTATAAAGGACGTTACTCATGTGTAACATCAATTCCCATTGTTTATTTTAACGTAGGCATAGTCATTATCTGAAAACCATGAAATACGCGTTAGTTTGTCAGCAGCTACCCGACTCTATTTCTAACTTTCTCCATATATTTTCCACACAGGTGATATGGGACATCATTGGAAATAAACAGTTTTGTTCATATAAAGTCAAGTAAGTAGCATGTTATCCACTTTGACTTTAAGAGCTAACCTTCTAAACTTAGTCTTGTAGGCGTAGCTTCCAAGCTATTTTGGTATTAAGTTTGTCTTTCCTCCAGGACCAAGACACAGAGTTTCTGTCGTAACGAGTATAACATCACAGGACTTTGTAGTCGAGCGTCTTGTCCTCTCGCTAACAGTCAGTATGCCACTATTCGGGAAGAGAAAGGTAAACAACTGTTTGTTAAATCTGGCTTCATCGTGTTGTTTTCTTCATACGGTCTTTTAACAACATCCTTTCGTGTTGCCAGGTCAGTGTTTTCTGTACATGAAGGTGATCGAGAGGGCAGCTTTTCCTGCACGTATGTGGGAGAAGGTAAGTGAAAAAATGTAACCCAGAGCGTTTCTTTTCGGTGTTGGTTTGAAAAAAAAGGTTGTATCTTCACGTCTATGCACTATTGCAGATGCTGCTTGTCGGTGTGCTGAGTGTGTTGTTTTCAAAAACATATTTTCATAAGTGTAGGTGTCTTGAAATTCTTTGATGGTGGCGTTTTACCATTGCAGTGAATTTAAAGCAACCTACAAAATAAGATGTCCTTTAACAAAACCAACAAACCAACCACGTTTTTGGCAACCAGTTGGCACACAGACATTGAAGCAAGAACTATTACGTTAAAAGTTTAAACAAAGTGTCCAGAAACCGTAAATAACATGTAAGCCTTTGCGATGGAGATGCACCGATTGCAATTTTCTGGGATGATTCCGATTTTCGATTTTTTTTATGGCGTGTGACCTGCTGATACCGATTGCTCGCAGTGCCAACATGGAATGAAGATTCGTAGTAAAAAATCCTATTTTTTATCATTTATTTCGAGAGGAGTTTTCTAAGTGGCCGCTTTAGGCCTAATTCTTTAGCTAATTAACAAATATACTAAAATTGCTAATGTCAAAGACTAAAGGAAAACATCAGTAAAATATTTGCTTTCTCTGAAGACGGTTTTACCTGAGATCAGATTTGTGTATTTGTAATGCTTTGTAAATGTAGAACAACTAGATGAACTCAGGGTACCAGTCAGTAATAGGCAACATCTTTGTCATTTCTAGCTGTTTTGAAGCGGCATACAGACCGCACCATCTTTCACTGTGCGTCTGTGTGCCTCCGAGGGCATGCAACGCAATGCTGCAGGTTCACATTGTTTTTTCTTTACACCACAGCTGGCCTGAATGAATTTATCCTTATGTTTAAATTAACTGAAATAATGCAAACAAAATAGACTGACTGAAACATCGGCGTGAGTTAGTATGATGGAACTATATTTTTTTACGTTCCATGTTTAGGCTGGGTCGTCACAGTCTCGTCAGTGTATGGGAAACACTGTTGTGTGAATCGTAGGTTACATGTGCGTGTGTGTGTGTGCTGCTGGTGTTGCCTGTGGCGTTTATCATTTGGTACACAAGTTTTGAACGGCATATAAAATCGGCATATTTTAATTTTGGCCGACATGGCCAATTATATGAAAACTGGCTGATTCCAATCACGAGCTGGCCATCCCTACTTTGAGAGTGTCCATACTCTTGCAGAACAAGAATCAAAGTGAAAGTCTGGTCCAAAAGTCTAATAAAATAACTAACTAGAAAGTTTAATATATCACTCTGTGTGATCTCATTTTGTATGTCATTGCCTTTGCAGGTGAAGCTGAGTAAAAACTATGAGAAGGCTCTGGAACAAATAGACGAGAACCTCATCTACTGGCCTCGATTCGTCAGACACAAATGCAAACAACGATTTACCAAGATCACGCAGTACCTCATCCGCATCCGCAAGCTCACACTGAAGAGACAGTGAGTTATTTAAACCTTTTAAGGACACCTCCCAGCTTAAGTCTTCTTTCCCAAAATGTTATGTCCAAGTTGGAATACATGTTAAAGAATTAGTAATTAGTAATACATCAGTAAATAGGTTTTGCAATGTAGTAGTAATGTTTATAATGTTAATGCTAATTTTAGTGAGAGGTGTTAATTTGTAGAAATGTTCACCTAGAGGTTTAAGTAGCAGGAGAAGGGAACTTTTTGTGGTTTGAATTGTGTTGGCCTGTCCAATTTCATTGTGGAAAAATACTGTCCTTTTATCATCTAGGAGAAAATTGGTACCCTTGAGCAGAAAAGTAGAAAAAAGGGAGAAAAGAAAAGAGGTAAGTGGAGCTTGATATGAGTCACCATAACAGAATGTATATGTACACAGGGCACTGGTCATTTTCAATGGGAATTTCTGTAAAATCATGGAATTGCAATACAGTTTTGTCCCAGGCATGGAAAAGCAAGGAATTTCATCAGTTTGTGGGAAAAGTCAGGGAATAGGAGACAATTTTAGTAATGGTATTAATGTGATATTTATTTAATGCAAACCTCTTGGTCTTTTTTTGGGGATTTTTCTCCAGGCCTATTATCCCTTTTTCTGCTTTAACAGTATTAAGCGGATATGCTAGTAGCCCAACTAGCCTAGTAGTCTTGCTCATAATTGTTTGGTAGAGGAAATAAATGTATTCATAATTCCTTAAATTTCTTTTAGGAAAAAGCTCTAATTGCTGCACAGCTTGACAATGCAATTGAGAAAGAGCTCTTGGAAAGGCTGAAACAGGGGACGGTAAGTACAGATTTGACAGATGTCATATCTGTTACTTTAATCTTGTGTTGCCAGAATTTATGGCTGCATCATATGTTATCTGTAGTTAAAGAAAAGGGCGAAATTACATCAGTAGGCCTATATCATAATTTGACATGCTGTAATTACATTTTATTATAAGTGTTTTGTAGAAGCTTTGTTATCTGGGGGATTGCTGTAAATGTTTGCTTTTATGAATGCCATTACTGAAAGCACACATGCATATCCATTCAAGGTGTTTCTGCTGTTTTTTTGCAGTATGGAGACATTTATAATTTCCCCATCCACGCCTTTGACAAAGCGCTGGAGAAACAAGATGAGGAGACTGAGTCAGAGGAAGAGGAGGGTGAAGAAGAAGAGGAAGATGATGAGGTAAAATGGTTGACTCCATATCAAACAAACTATCAAACATTGCATAGAAGCTTTTTTACCTGTATAGCACTGTTTTTCAGTCCTACAGGCTGTTATAGTGAAATACTCATTATTAGCCATCACCAACACATTCATTACCCTTAAATTGGAGTGGTATTAAGATCTTCACAAATCACAGGAGAGCGTTGTCGTTTGTTATTGAGGGTCGTAGTCTCGTATTTCTGGTTTATGATTGGCATATTAAACCATCCTAATATTTTGCTAAGCAGTGAAAGGAATTGTGTGTTCTGCAGTGTTTTCTCTGCTATTTTTAATCATATTTAATGCATTTTCTGTGTCTTTCCAGGATGTTGGCCAAAAAGAGTTTGTTGCAGAAGATGAAATCGAGGAGAGTGACCTGAGTGACTTTGAGGTAAGGTGTTCTGTTTGTTTAAAAAAAAAAATACAAGTCATTTGTATTGTAATGTTTATAAACCTGTGGTGAAACTAAACACTACAGGACATGAACAACCTCAAGGGAAGCAGTGATGAAGAAGATGGTGAGGATGATGAGGATGAAGACGAAGAATCCAGCGAGGAGGAGGAGGAGGAGGAGGAGGAGATGGAGATGGACACTCGCACAGAAACGAAAATGGTTTCAAAAGGCAAAGCTCCGCTGAAAGGACCACAGAGGAAGAAACGTGCTTACGTGGAGATTGAATATGAACAAGAGACTACATCCGCACCAAAGCAGAAAGCCACATAGATACGCATGAACCCTGTCTTAACTGTTGCGTATGGGGTGGACATGTCGTATCAAACCTTCAGTGACTTCAAAAACTCTACATCCCATGGATCTGTCTGGTTTTGAAGCTGTACTGTTTATCTGTATGGGTTATTACAGAACCTATCTTTACAAAACATTAAGGAAATCTTTGAGAGAACCTTTTACTTTGGCTATGTTAAGTAAAGTTTTTTATGCCTTTATATGCTTTTTTTTGTTTGTTTTTGCAGTTGTGTTCTAAAACATGAGCCTAATGATGTCTGGGGGAACAGCAGTAAGCATTACTGCTAAGAACATATTTGAACAGATTTAATGTGCAAACACTGCAAATGCGTTTAAGTTGGGGGGTGGGCATGTGTATGACATGGCAATGTGTACGAGATGTACACTATCAACATTTCTGATAAAACAGGTGTTCAACATAGTACATAGTGCACCCAGCCCAGTGGCACTGGTGGTGATTTATGGAAGCAGATTTCACTGGGCTCATCACAGGGCAAATCAGTGTCCAAAATATACCACTTGCTCAGAATGAGAACTCATTCTGTTGACCGAACTAGATCAATACATTACAGCCTCTCGGATGCAGTTTGTAAAAAATGGACTGCTGTTGAGTAAAATGTCTGGGTACAAAAAAATGTGATTGCCATCATAAACTTAAAAAATAAACCTACATGTTTTGACCACAATATACTGGATATAGCACATTGAGATGTGTCAGAAGTTTAGGACTCTTAATAGCCATCCTGACAGGACACACAGAAAAACAAATGTGAGTGCATCTGTAGCACAAATCAGTTGTGGGTACATTGATGGCCATAGCTCATAAATCAGGAGGTTTGGGGTCTACCCACAGCTATAGACATGCCGAGTTTGTAGTCTTTTGAATTCAGCATCCTTGGGCTACCCAGAATCAAAATTAGGATTATGTAGGGCTACGTAGAGGCCCTGGGCAATTTCACATTTCTATGCCAAGTCATGTTCAAGTGCATTCTTTTACAAACATCTGGTCCAAGTACTGCTTTTGACTTGAATTTACATTTGTGCAGGGGTTTTCAGTTATTGTTGAAGTAACTATGAAATACACATTCATGCACTTAGAAGACACTTTGGCATCAGCAGATATCTTTGTAATGTAATGTCGGACTGGGTGGTTGATAATACGTTGCCTGTTGTGACTAAGTTGCATTTTAGATAAGATTTGGCAACAAGTAAGAATGTACTGTAATCACTTAAAAACCAAGAAAACACCAGTCGAATAGGCAATTGCAAAAGACTTTCACAAAATGCACTTCAAGGTTGACTGAACTGTTTAAGTGTACAAATAATTATTACATATACAGTTCTGACTTAACTTTCAAAAAATGAAAATAAAAACATCACAACTTCATACATACACCTGAAGTAATGGAAGCAGTAGACAGATTGCCTAAGTGCTCTTCCAGATTTACTGTCACAATCAAATAAAATGGTTCCAACATTGTGTTCAGGTTTCTTGTGCTTACAGTTTGGACATCAATCATTGACATAACCCCCCAGGTTGTCTTTCCACTCCTAAGCACGAATCCACTGTGTTCCTACAGCAGTCAGGCAGTGGTGAGCCAATCACCTTCTGAATGCACTCAAGTACAGTCTCGTTGGCACAGGTGTCATCCACATCTCTCAGGATGGCCTGCAATATAAAGAATTGCATTACATTATACTTAGTAGATGCTTTATCCACAGCAATAGTGGAGGGATACTATCGAGCTCTGGTGACAAGAGATTCTAGGGTAAGTGCAGAGAGAGAACATCAGTAGGTGTTGATTAAGTGTTACGGAGGATTTGTTAAGATATAGGTGTTCTTGAGACAAAGACTATTTGAATAAAGTAAATGAGTGAGGTTTGGGGTGCAACTGAAGGACCTACTCTGAGTTTGCCCTGCGTGCTGTAGTCCAGCAGCTGGAGACAGCGAGTGGTTTTAGCCAGGAGAGCCTCTCTGACCTCAGGAGGTTGGGTTTCTCTGGTGACATCACAAAGCAGCCTCAACAGACTGCGCCCTAGAACAGGCATCCGGCACTCCATCCTGCCGCACACAATATTTTTTGTAATATACAGCTTGCACTTCTAGTTAAAAAGTGGAGGGAGCAGAAATTAAGATGCTGAGGTCCTCTTTGGGAGTGACGAGAAGGAAGGAAGGGATGGACGGATGGATATGTAGACAGGACAGAAATGAAAGTGTAGCAGCATCATGACATACAGGAACACACCAACAACCACAACACAGTGAACAAAGGGCCAATACATGTTTTGGCCCTTTGTAGCCACAATGTATGTTTTGGTGAAGGTCAGAAAGGCCAGCCTAGGATGTTTTGGGCATAAACAGAGAAGGCATAGTGAACATATCAGTAGAAGAACGCTAATGTTAAAATCCCCATGCAGCAGACCTAGATAAAGATCAAAGAAGAGATGTGTGGATGTAGTGAATAGGGACATGAAGTGTTATGGAGAGGATGAGAATATGGTGTTAGATGGGGGCCCATTATTTACTGTGGCGATTCCTGGGAAACAGCCAAAAGGAAAAGAAGACGCTAATAGTTAAAAACAGTTTTCATTACCAATAAACATTGCACTTGTTTACTTTCTGAGGACAGCTTGTCACATGACCACAGCAGGTCCGTCACCGTGACTCACAGGCATGATGACAGCCATGATGTGTACGCATATACATCATTAACAGCAAGTATATTCCATGCCTTCAGAAATATTTCAGTCACATAATAACACAAAAAAGAGAAATTACATTAAAACTTATTTTGGATTTACTTACCTTGGCCAAGCAACTTGAATTGTCTTTTCCAAGGCTGTCAGAACAGCCAGTCTGGTTGTTTCCTCTGGGCCATCTGATATTTCCAAGTATCCAACAATAACCACCTCCAGACGTTTAAGGTGGCGAACAATGACAATGCCCATCCTTTGGAAATGTGAAAACGTGTAGTCACACTACCATTTAACTTTTTTATACACAGGCACCAATCACTAGCCAGTTACTAGTATGAGTGAATTCAGTGCCTAGTATCTAGTACGTATAATAAAATACTGCATTTTAGAGATGGAACAGTATGAATATAAAAACACCAAGTGGGTTTTTCCGGTATGGCAATGTGATTACCTGATTCCTCAATACGACGCCTGATCTTAAAGACATTCAGACTTAATGAAATTAGCATAGCCAATTAAATTTTGTGGGTTTCAATAAATCATTTTCTTTAGGAATACATTACAAACAGTTAGGCAGGTCACTAGGACTTCAGGGCAAAACATTCTTATTAAAGGATAATGGACGACACATTTCTTCACAGCAACAAGAATTAAAAGGTTCACCAATGAAAAAAAGACAGATAGAAAGACATCACTTTTGGAGACTAGTGTTACCTTTCAATGAAAGGAACAAGCGTGCTAGCATAAAGGTGACGAAGACGAATTTTGTCCTCCATCTCCATGTATGTGAGGATATGACACATCACTTCATCGTAACGATTTCTTCTTCTGGGACAAGAGAAGTCTGCAGTGGACTTTTCCAGGACAGATAACAAATCGAAAAGGCAGGGCAGAACTACCTGAAAAAAGCAAACCGAATCAGATTTATTCGCCTTGTACCATTACATACACAAAGAATTCAATACACAACAATTTGCAATCCACATATGGCAATATAAACATAATGTACAAAGGCAGTTAATGTGTCTGGTCAGAATATAGAAGGACTGGTGAAAGTAAAGCTAAATATGTTAGTGGCATTAACTGGGTTTCCATTCAACTTGTTAATGCACATTTTACTTATTTGAATAAGTAATCCTCACTTGGAAACACTTGAATACACATTAATTGTTGTGGTTGAAACAGCAGCTAACAGGCTGAATTACTACTAATGCCAGTAAATTGAATGAAAACCCAGCTAGTGATGAGCAACCTGGCCTCAGAAACTGCAATCCACAGCCACATACAGGGTGGACAGAAAAAAACTGGACCACTTTTAAAATAATTGTCTCCATTGAGACTACCACAATTGAGGCTACCACAATTTCAAACCATGCAAATTTAAGCCAATTCAGTTCTCTTTCCAGTATAATGGTTTATGAGCATGAAAGCAAAGGGGCAGTCATGAGCTAGCAGTTAAGGAATTGGCTTTGCAGCCTAAAGGTCACAGGTTCAATTCTTGACACCGACAGGTGCGTGGGGAGTGACTGACCAGTGCTCCCCTCCATCCTCCCCCATGACTGAGGTGTCCTGAGCGTGACACCGTCCCCACACACTGCTCCCCTGGCATCATTGTCATGGCTGCCCCCTGCTCACATGTGTGAGGGGTTAAATGCAGAGGTTGAATTTCGTTGTGTGCACTGTGTGCTGTGATATATCGTATGATCACAATGATCAATGGGACTGACTTTCACAGATGACAATTATGACCATTTGAATAAAACTACCTCGGAAAAAAAGTTGCCAACTGCTTTTTGAAAGCTACACCACATCACTGAAGATGGGTGTGATGAAACAAAACATGACACTGAGGAGGGTATGATGAAACAAAACATGACTCAGATAACTGAGGATAGATTCTTTAGCTGCAACTTAGCAATTAGGCTACATGTGGCTCTTGTACCAGGATGATTACTCAACTGGTAAGCTCCCATGTGCTTCTTGATGAAGATGTCATGTTTAGGATAGTTTTATTCAATTATTTATTGGTCTTCCCCTTGAGTTCATGCTCATAAACCATGATAACACTGGAAAGGGAATTGAATGAGCTTTAATTTGCATGGTGTTTAGCTGTGGTAACCTTTAGCCTTTAAATTAACAATTTGTTCCCTAAATCAGCTGATTCTAATTAGCACAACTCTTCAGCCAGGTAAAGAGTTTGATTATTAAAATCAACTGTATTAAGTTTACAAGTAGAACCAGGTCATTTGAAATAGGTGGTACCAGGTTGCCCATTTCCGGTTAGGGGAATATTTCAGAGGAGTGGGATAGGGGTGTACCTGTAAGAGAGCTGTCTCAGAAGTGTACAGATGGTTGAAGAGTGCGTGATAAAGCACCTGTGCTCTGTTAAACTGCCGAAGGTCCGCTGCAGGCTGACAGGACAGCAGGAGAAAGTTACATGTAAACAGAACTATATTAAGCAGTAAAATGATATATAATTACACATTGTTACATGTAAGCTATATGGGTTTTCCAAAATATTTGCCTGTTTGTGTCTTATAAGCTACAGGATGCCAAAGTTTCCTTTGGACGTGACATCGAACAGGGGGCAAGCACAGGCTAGTGTTTCCTGTGTCACAATTCAGGACTTAGTCTTACCACATTAAGTATGATGTGATGCAGGCATTTGACACCCAGGACCTTGTTGTCCAAATGATAATCGTCAGAGATCAACAGGGATGGAGGGAAGACAGTCTCCAGATGATACACTAAACATGGTCTCTTAACCTGCACCAGGATCCAGAAGAACACATGTCGCGTGGCCTGGCTTCGTTTCCAGTTGTCTCTGAGACGGAAAATATAAAAAAAGGAACGATTACATGTTACAACCAATAATTACATGTTGACATGGTTAACATCTTTCCAGCGGGAATTCCAAGTAGGTGCTTTAGTTAACTCAGAGTGAGTAGTAAACCTTGTGTCTCGTGGCTTTATTCTCCTTAAACAAAGCCATAGGGCTGTTATATTAGGAGCTCTGAGTTAACATAACGAGTTATTTTTTTGTTTTTCCACTCTTCCCTAGCTTTGCCAGGGAGGTCATAGTTTCGTTGTGACTGTAGCTTTCTTATTTTTGTTTGTCTTGATAGAATGATTGTATACATTGCAGAAAGGGCTGGTCATGGAAAAAAATCCTACAGCCTAAAAGCTCAACCATATCCAGAGATGGGTATTTACAGAGGTATGGGCTTCACAGAGTGAAAGGCCCAAACACAGATTATTCCAGCCAATGTTCCAACAAAACAGGTGGATTGTTGTTAGCACAACTCTTGACATGAAGAAATAGCCAGGTACATGAAGAAATCTTCTGTGTATGTTACAAGTAGAGCCAATAGGGAAGTCAGAAGTAAGAGTGAAATTGATTCCTATATGTTACTGTGATCACACACACACAACAAAATGTCAACCTGCATTTGACCCGTCACACACATGAGCAGGGGGAAGCCATGACAACGACACCCAGAGAGCAGTATGTGGGGACAGGACCATGCTCAGGGTACCTCAGTGGCACTATTGGCAGTTGGTGGATTTAACCCTGCAAACCTCCAGTGACAGGTCCATCACCTTAACTGCCAGGCTATCTAACCTTAAAGCTAGGATTTACAAAATGTATTGGATTGGATTAATGGATTGTGTGTTATGATAAACATGACACCATGTAATTACAACCAGCCTCAGTATGATAAAGGTTATGTTATGATAACCATGACATCATATAATCATTATAAGTATGACCCTCCACACGCTACATTTTCTCACTTGGTCAGTTCTGGCTTGACTATATCCAAAACCTCTTGGACTAATCCTGCGTCGTCATCTGTAGTCCTCCCAGACAACATGTCTGGGACAGAGCTGTGGCCTGTTGCCCCAGCAACAGAAGCCAGGAGAGCTACAGCATCCTTCCTGGAAGCGTCACTGGTCCACGACTGGTCCTGCAGGTGAGTCACAGCAAACACGGATATGCATGGTGCCAGTGCCCGTGTAAGGGACCTCTTAGTACGATGAGCTGTGTCGCCCAATCGGAAAAGCAGACTCTGGAGTACAGCCGTCACTGCACATGCACGTACAGGAATATCTTTGTAGAAATCAGGTGCTACAGTTCCACTGTCAGTATCACAAACAGGCAAAGCAGCATAACATGTCAGAGATTTCACGAAGTGCAAAAACAAGCTCCTTAACTCGGAGTCAGGAACGTCTGGCAGAAGCCAACTGTCATCTGCCATGCGAAAAAGTTGCTCAGAGAAGCCCAGTATGACAACAACATCTTCCAAGGTCTTTGACTTTAGCATATCCTGGATGTGTCGAAGCGCCCTGGCTACTGGACAGTCATGATCGCCAGATGGTTTAGAATGGTTTAAAGAGCATATATTCTCCGCAGAAATCTGGAGGTTTTTCAGGATCTCCGATAAATCCATATTTGCAGTTTGTTTATAGGTCTGATGACCAGAGGTGAAAGCTGTGCAAGACAAAACGCGCGACACATCTGTCGCCATAAACTCAACTTTAGAATTGAATTGATAGAAATATTGGCGCTGTAACAACTGGCACTTGTTAGATGGGCTATCTTAGATGTGCTCTGCTTTCAGACATGCCTCTCATCCATCGCATCCACCACTACCCACTACCGCTTGAATATAGTAGCAACTAATAGGGTCCGGCTTGCAACCAAGTCTTGGTGACATGGTTCCGCCAGCATTTTCGTCGCCAACAAACGCAATTAAGTTTGTTCTTTGATATCCATGGCCATTAACAGCACTGTCAATCTCATTTTCACCTATGAGAAAATATATAGGCTTCAGCTTTGAAGGCACTATGCTCTCACGAAGGCTGCTAAGGAGGAAAAACTTAATTTTAAAGGTGGTTTGTGTAAGAAATGTATGAGACGTTTTTTTTTGTAAAATATGGTCCTGGTAACAGGTAAGCGAGAGTTATAAAAGTTATTAAAACACACCAAAAGTAAAAATGGCTTACTTATACCATCTGGCCATCTTTATCTCTACAAATAAACTGTTTATTTTGTAAATTAATATGTTAATTTTATCATCTTATGTCTCCACACTCAATTTAGGTAAGAAATAACCAGTCAATGAAACATTTCTTTATTCCATTTTATTCCATCATTCAATCATTCCATTCTTCCATTACTGAGTGCTGTTGCTGTTTGTTACTCTTCGGTGTCCTCACTGCTGTCACAGAGAGGATCTCTCTGACTCTGTGTCTCGTAGCTTTTCACATGCATTGGGCATTCTTGATTAATAATGGCCTAAAACACATCATATCAAGATTTTCTTTCAGTTATGCTCACAAGTTACATTCATTTGTGACTAGATGTGGCAAAATTATTCTGAAGTCTTCTATGTTTTAAGATATAGGTCGGTTTTTGGAAAACAAAATCAATTTTGATCTTTCATTAAAAAAAGGTGCTTAAAAACTCCCCAGTTTCCATTGTCAAGATAACTATATTGTAGTTTCAAATTGGCTACTTATAGTTCACTTGCACCATTTAAACATTACCAAAATGTCTAAAATAAATGTGGTTTTCCTTACATTTTCGAACTGAAAAAAAAATATGGTGGGATGCCATAATTCAAATAGCCTTATTTTGACAAGTTTTCTAAGGTTTGATATTGGCCAGTCATCCATTTACTGGTGCCAAAATTAGTTTATTTATTTACTTATTTATTTATTGGTCAATGACTGATTTAGCCAGATCTAGTCACATATTCATTTATGAGCTTTTTTACATCAATATAAGTGTCAATGCACATTACCACTTACCATTTTTTCTTCTCTCACAGCTGGGTTACTCAGAAAGCAGCTAAGAGGGGCGTATGCAATGTTGATAATACCAATGATGACCATGAGGTAGGGAAAGCCAATACTTTTCACTATAGCGCCTCCTATAGATGGACCTTTACATGAGAGAAACAAAAGGCAAATGGTCCATACACTGTATAAGAACTGGACAAACCACCTATGCCCTCACTCATATTTATTAACAACCAAAATTTAATGTTCTGTAGGTCGCCATCTTGGGCAATTAATTCTGTGAGTGTCAGTATGAATAATCTCTGTATTAAACTAATGGACTCTAAAAAGAATCATGACCCCACAGTTGTCGCTGACTTGAAAGCAACCGAAATACACCAAAAATAATTATTTCTGCTATGGAATGGAATTTATTTTAACATGGGGGTCTATGGCACTGCAATTTCCAAACATTCAGGCCCTGTCCACATTAATGCGGATACATATGCAAACGCATAATAATGTATTCGTTTGCGCCTCCCGTCCACATTAACACGGCGAATTCGAACACGGCAAACGGAGCTTTTGGAAAACGACCGCTGAAGTGGAGAGATCCGAATACGCCGGCTTGGAATGGAGGATAAAACATTGAGGTGCACTGTAGTTTGGCGGGACTGGAGTGACGTAACAATCACAACATTTCGGAATTTTTGATAGCAGACATTTCTAAAAACGACAGTGTGGACGGAGATTGTTTTTACTACGGATAAGCGAATTTGTATTTATCCGCATTAATGTGGACATAGCCTCAGTTTTGGTTTCATTGTTTGGCCTGGAATATTGCTGCTTGGTAAAGATTCTGTCAAGCTAAATTAACTTTTTAATATGTTTAAGATGCTTACCAATAGCAAAACCCATGCATAATGCCACATCTGCAATGGCATACACACTTCCGTATACAGAGGCATGACGAATATCCACCAGGTAGCCCATGATTGCCATCATAGAGGAATCCACCATTCCTGAAAGACATGTAATAACAATAACATGTAAGCCAGTGACTGTATACATACAGTCAGACACACACAGACATAGAGTATACAGTCACTTGAGTAAAGATGATGATACACTGTGACAACAGTTGCCAGGCAACAACATTATTGCTAATTTTTCACATATGAAGATTGTGAAAACATGCCCGCTGCTTATCTAAGCTCAGGGGAAAATTTGAAAAAAGTGCCCAAAAAACATCTGTTAGTATATCATTGCCTGGAAACATTGTGCAAATTGTATCCAGTGTATCATCTTAAGACTTTTTTGTCTGTATGTTAATTCAGTAACATTAGGAATAGTTACCAATGGCAAACCCAAGGCCACCATTTGGTATGATAAGGCCATTGATACTTGTTGCAAGAGGCACCTGTAAGAAAGACTGATTGTTATTCTGTTCGACTGTCATCCCAACGAGTAAAGATACAGACTTGATGGGCAGTGTTTGGTGCTCACACAGAGAAGGCTAACGCCAACGACCAGCATCCCTATCATGGAGCACAGCCACCTGTGGACACAGGAGATAACAGGCCAATCAACACCAGTTTAGTGTCTAATTACACTCAAAGGTGTCGACCCCGGCTTTAAAAGTGGAGAAAGGTGCGCACATCCAAATAAAATAGTCCAGGTGCTAAAAAAATAGTAGATATTTTGACGAAGTGGTCTGTACAGTGTGTATGCTCCAAGGGGATTTTATTTATTTAAATCGAGCAACGTTTCGATCCTGTGGGATCTTCTTCATGCATGATATATGTAGATCCCAGCTTTACGAAGTAAAAAGCCTGTCATAAATTCCTTATGTATGTTCATATACCATAGGTGAGATTAGCCAATCTACCTATCTGATGATGTGCACTCACAAGGATCGGCTGGTTCAGAAAACTGTTGCATCACATGTGGCAGAGCTTTTACCTTTCTGAAGCCAGGATTGACACCTCTGCATATATATACTGTAATAACTGGGCAAACCCCTGTGAAGTCAATTGTAAAATTTTTAGAGCAGACAAGTGAAGCCAAAATTGGAGGTTGTGGGCAGGACTATCTTGGGCAATTCATTCTGTGCGTTCTGTACATTAAACTAACGGATTCAAGAAAAAAAACTACCCCCACAGTTGTTACATATTCAAAAATTTCTGAAAGTCACCAAAGCTGTTTTTTCAACAAGGGAGCATGTAAGCATGCTTATTTCTGCTGTGAAATTTGGCTTTTTAACATGGGTGGACTATTGCAAATCTGCAACCAGCTCCAGATGGACATGTGACGTGCAACTTTGAACGTTAAATGTCAGCTTCATTGTTTGACCTAGAATGTTGGCACTTACTAACTCTAACCCATCACACCACCATTGACTGTTGTGGTTGATTCTGTACAGTACCTTCCCATTTTGTTGGCCAGCACACCAAACAGATTAGTCCCGATAAGGTAAGATATGCTGGCTGGAAGAAAAGCCATTCCTGAAAGATTGAAGAACAATGTAAAAGTGTATAATAAGCAATCTAGCTTCTATATTTGTATCAGCCATTCACTGAAATTGCATATTATAATTAGCACAACTCTTCAACCAGGTAGAGGAGTTCATTATTGAAGGCTACACATGTAGAAACCAAATGATTTGGAATATATATGCTACTAGAGTGTAGCTTCTCAATCTAGGGTATCCCTCTGTGGTCATGGTACACTGTCATGTCTATCTGGCCTCATAGCTGTTCTTTAGCTGCTCCAACTCACCGAGCTGCCATTTTGGTGAACACATGGTCTGCATCATCCATATAGGCAGAGTAGGCTCAAGCATGGCCACGCCCATGTTGGCAAAACACAGAGATCCTTCACAACAACAAACAGCAAGAGTTACCAGTAAATATGCACACACAATGAATTAGATAAATTATGTGTTTTTGCAGAGGAATGCAACTGAAAAACATAACACTGCTTGCTAGATGGGAAACAACTTTAATGAGAGCATCAGTCATACCTTCATCAGACCTTCATTTCTCTGACAAAGCTATCACTGACTGAAATGTCAATTCATCAACATTAAAGTAGTTTGTCCATCTAGTAAGCTGAGTTGCACGTTTGTTTCCCTTGGTCTCCAGTGATATAGCAGGATCTGCAGTGTACTCTACCAAGCTGTGCTGGCCTTAGGCACAGAGGAATGCCAATAGACTGTAAGATGAAGAGCTAGTAGAACTGTATAATATGTATTTAAGGGCCAAAAAACTATAGCCTATGTATTAAAGGGCCAGTAAAAAAGAAAATAAAAATATGTATTCTCACCCGCACTGATGAGGATGTAGGGGTCTTTCAGGAGGTCTAGCAGTGGAGTTCCTGCTGTAGTCTGAAGGAAATCAACAATTAACAATAAGTAGGGATTATGCTTGGGTCAAATTATGGGCTTGTCTGAGAAGTGTGGTAGTCAATAGGGAGAAAGCGATAAAAAATGTATTAATTTCTAGGGGAGGTCCGCTTTAGGAAATTGAAATTCCAGGTTACAACACCACAGGAAATGGAGAGAAACACATATCTTACATAAAAAGACACAGAAGGAACACATTGTAGTAATAAAACTATCAGTAAGGGATAGAAAAGATGAATAAAGTGCTAAAAAGACACACTTGTGCATTCCTGCAATAGCCTGGTAAATCAGCCTCTTGTACTTCATATCATTTTGTACAGAGGGTCTTGCAGTGCTGTACTGAGAACCGTTTTCTACGTGGAGGTGTCGACTGCTTAAGTTTAAAACAAGTGGCTCTGCCTTTACCCAATCACTAACTTCTGGTCCTGACATATGCAATTAGCCTGCCTACGCTATATAATTCAAATGTAGCACACAAAGTCGACGTCATCGCTCATGAACACTATCTCTGTTTGCTGATTGGCTAGGCAAAACTCTGCCTAAGACAGCAATGACAATGGAAGCACTGCCAGACCCTTTGTACAAAATGAAATGAAGTACAAGGGGTTGGTTTATAAGGCTATTCCTGCATTACGTTGTGACCAAAACAGATGCTAGTCTGGTACATTAATACATGCCATACTTTATTAGTAAGAAGCACCTAAGATAAAGAGGGAAATGAGGCAGGTGTAATCAGTTGAAACTTTAAGTATGTTTACGTGCAATGAAATGTCTGCATAAACTCACTCCTGGAGATATCTTTGAGGGCTGAAGAATAGAGAGTTGCAGAACTGCAGTAAGAGTAAACAGTATGTCAGTAATATTTATATGGCATTATTGCTTATTCATTCTTAACTTTTTCTTAATATTCAAACCAATGGCAATTTATTTATTTTTTTACCTCCATCAAAAACAGCAAGGAAGGCTAGCACGAGGAATGGGGAACTTTTCCCCACAAACTCGTACATCACACTGCCAAATGGGGCACCAACTAAAAAAAATAAAAATAAAATCAGTTTTACAGAAATTTACTGTGTAAATAAACAACAGCTCCTGCAAAAATAACGGCCATATACTATAGAAATAAACAGGTATTACTGTATAAATCAGGAGCATTTACTGCATACATAATTCCTAATTCATTAGACAGTTTATCATGCTTTTGAAGTGTGAGCAGGTCTCTGTGGGTTTTTATTCATCCAGATCATGGTAGTCATAAGAGCTAAGTGGGCAACTGGGCTCCAACATCAGTACTCTGAACTGAAGAAGGCTTTGGATCCAGGAACACTTCCAGTTGCCTTACAACTTGCTCTGCCCTGATATGAAGAGCAGAGTTACAGCAGATGATGGGCTTTTTTAGTACCCTTCTGTCCCGGCTGCCTCAAGATCAACTCAGCTGTGTATATATAAGTTCATATGCACCTCCAAAACGCAATGTCTATATTTAATTTGCACCTCCAAAACGTGTATAAATTGGTTTGGTTTGCTGTGTTTGCACTTGTTGTGCGATGTGTGGACCTGTGTATATATATATTTATTGGTTTGCTGTGCTTTTTTAGAATAAATTTATTTTTACATTACTCCAGTGATGTTGTTTTTATATGGGCACTGTATATTGCGTAGGCTGGACACTAAAAGGGAATGCTCTATGCCAGAAATGTCCAAAGTCTGGCCCACGGGCCAAATCCAGCCCACGGCCTCATTTCCCCCGGCCCGCAGACCCTCTCATAAAATCAATAATATGCCACCCACCAACACATTCTAAAAACTGCATGTTCAATGCTTCAATGATTGTGATTGGCTGAATTGTGTCTATAGCAACCTTGCTGATAGCAGCCTTGACAGCGATAAGTACTGTTGAGGAATGCAGGTGTCTTTTATTGTAATTGCTTGGCCATGCAGAGGCGTCTGTAAATAAAAAGGAATATTGACAGCGAGGGCCGCTGCTTCCAAGTCGAAAATGGAATATTTTTTCACTGACATACGAAATAACTGGGTCTGCCTAATATGCAAAGAGACTGTGGCTGTTTTCAAGGAGTTTAATCTCGAGTCAGACATGCTGCTAACTTCTGGGGTAGCCTAAATAAATTGTAAAATCTCAGTGATGTGTGTGTGTGCGTCTGTGTGTGTGTGTGTGATCAAATCCCTCAGTGGTTTGTACTTCTGAATAAGATAACTGTTAGTGTTATTTTCTTGTTTACATGGTATAAATTCACATTTACAGTTTTTTTCCACTCAGACTTTTTCTTCATTTTATTCCTGGTCTTCAAATATAAAATGCACAGTAATTTTGGTAAAAACACATTTGAAGACATGAAGAAGAAGAGTATGCCATTGCAATAAAAAAAAACATTAAAAAGTTAATTCGCATATTATTATTATTATGTTATTATCGTGTCATTATAATGGTTGGCCCTCACACGTGTTCACCTCACCAAATCTGGCCCCCCCAGGCAAAATGTTTCGACACCCCTGCTCTATGCCATAGTGTGTGCCTATTTTAGGTAAGGACTGCTAGACACCATGTATTTGGGCTCTTTTGTTTACTATGCTGGGTATTTTAAGCCCCATCAGAAGCTACTATGACTTTGACTGAGCGAAGGATTGTGCATAATGTGCCACTCCCAGTCAACAAAAGGGTATGCTATATGCCATAGTGTGTGCCTATCTTAGGTAAGGGCTGTGGCTAGACACCATGTATTGGGCTCTTTTCTTTACTATGATGGGTATTTGAAGACACATCAGAAGCTAGTGTAATCTGAAGGAATCACATGACAGAACTACAGCAAATGAGCACTTACAACCCTGTTTCCTGTTTCTGTGTTGGGTTTGGCTGTTCCTGCTTTCCTGATTGCCTCATAGGTGGCGATTGCCCTCAGATGTGGCTGGTTGGCCTAATTGGCCTGTGCTGGTATAAGAGCCACCCATTCACACAGCCAGTTGTTCCCTCTCTCCTTATAGGCACCATTTGGATTTTGCGCTTGCTTACACCACACCTTTTCCACATTGCACACACACTTTTAGTTCTTACCACACTTACACCTTTTTGCATTTCATTATTGAAAAATAAAAGCTTTATTCTTTGGAAAAGTTGTTCACGCGTGGTCTCCCTTCATGTTCTTCTGCTAAACGAGCCTGGCAGTTGTAACAGCACAGACACACATTTTATTGTATCACATAAACATGCTTTACTGCTGTTCTGTGAAAAGTTGCTGTAGGGCAAATCTGGCTGCAGATCCAGTGCCACCACTAGCACACACACCGCCACTACCAGGTCGAGGTTGTACAGCACTTTCAGGATAATCCCACTCAGGCAGAAATGTGTCCATGTTCACTTCACATAGGTTGTGCAGTGTACAGCATGCCTTCACCATGTCCACAACAACTTTTACACTGCAGTCAATTCTTTTGCTCAAACACTTCCATCTCCCTTTTAACCTACCAAAAGCATGTTCAACAACACAACGGGCACTCTTCCAGGTTGTCCAATGTTCAGGTCCCAGAACATCCCTTTACCATCAACAACAGCTTGAAAGATGATGGAGTGCCAGCCCTTTCTGTTGCAGAAGTCAGACTGGTACTGTGGTGGTTTCAGTATAGGAATATGCAACCCATCTATGGCACCCACACACTGAGGAATTCCAAATCTTGTTTCAAAATAATCTGCCATTTCAGCCAGCTTTGCTTGGTTGGGTGGTTGAATGAGTTGTGGCCAGAGGAGTGCTATGACGGCCTGGCAGAATCTGTGTACACACACAGAGACGGTAGACGAGCCCACGGCAAATAGGTCTGCTACAGTCCTGTACTCCACGGTTGATACTAATCTGTAAAGTTTTCAACGTAGCTGACTTGCTGTAGCAACCCGACCGGAAGTAATGTTACAATTGCGGAAGACAAGCAACTTTGAAAATGGGCGTGTCAGAATAAGGTGAATAGCCACTCGTTTCTCCAGGGAAATACACAAAGGTAATGAAGAGTGTTGTCGGTGCAATGCGGGCTTCAGTGTCTTACAGATGTACTGGAACATTTCTCTGGAAACTCTGAAGTCTCGTAGCCACTGCTCATTGTTGTAATTCTTGGCTGTGTTCTCCATTTGTCTGTTACAGCTGTGGAGGAACCAGACGTATGTTTAAAAAACTGCCCCAGCCCACTATCAAAGATAGAGAATGACAGCTGACCAGGGCCAAGAGGTCCAGTGAACCCTTACAGAGGGGCATATTTCTGAAAAGGCCCAGAGGAGCCGAGGGGGGAGGGCCAGCTCCCAATAATATCTAAAGGAGCTGATGAGGAACCAGTGCTGCAGGTTTTTATTAAGGACAAGAAAATAGAATGCCTTCTCGTTACGGGGGCCACATATACCTGTGTGAAACCGAACGACGCTCTACACCTCCCCATGTCAAGAAAATCAGCAAAGACAATCAGCTTCTTGAGACAATTGCAGCTCATCTCTTTTACGGCCCCCGTACACATCAGAATTGGACAACAAACCATCAAAATGTCCATACTAGTGTCCCAACAGACCTCTGTCAACCTATTTAGATGAGACACACTGTACAAGCTTCAGCTTCAAATCGATTGCCCTTCCAAAGAATTATCCCTTACAGGACTGGCAGGACAATTGGCGGCTTTTGCCTTAAATTCCCCATGCAACAAAAAGTTCACCAAGTGTACTGTATCAGACTCAGCTGTACAAGTAACCTTGCCTTCAAGAAATTCAAGGGCAGATAGGGCCAACTGATCCACTATGAAATCCTGCCCATAACAAAAAGGCCACAATGCTTCTCACGAGTAAGCAGGGGCTAGAGGGCCAGAGACCTACGACCCATGATGCTGGAAGCAACAAAAGCCGAGTGGAAGGTTGTGACAAGTGTTCAAACACCAGTTCAAAGAAGTGTGCAGACAACCACCCTGTCAGGTCACCCATCTTAGAGGATGAGGATGAACACACCGTGAAGGGAGCAGCAGAAGTTGTACAGCTCACCAAAGGAGAAATCTCCTATAGCCCAGTTGAACACTGTCAAGTCTGTCGCTTTGAGTTTGAGTATGAACAAAACGGCCCATATAGTGCAGCAGATAAATACCAAAATACCCCAAAATAGTTCACTTAAGTATGCAAGCATGAAATTTGGCACAGACATTCTCAAAGGCCTACTCTTTCATAAAAAGGCATTGGCCACTCAAAAATCCAAGATGGCTGCCTTTTTTTCAAGATGGCTGCCATTCATTGGCCAATTTCATTATCCTCAAGAACATGTGTGTTACAGAGGTATTTAGAATGGTTCTAATATCTTTATTTGTTCTTCTATTAAAGTTTTTATATTATCTCAGCAGCTGTCACTGGAATTAGTGAGTTACTTTTTTTCATCTATCGAGGAGATTTTGGGGCCTTTTAAAGCAGCCCGTTTATCCCTACTCTGCTCTACTCTACTGGGCTGTTAATTATTAAACAAACTTACTTAAATAGTTTGGAAACCCTCCAAAGAAATCTATCTATAACTTACAAACAGTAATTGGTGGTTAAGCTGTTCATGTGAGCAGATACGAAGCTTTATATTGGGTCCGAACATTAGCACGTTAGCATTAACATTAGACATAAGCCAGTGCACTACCTCTACTCTACTGGGTAATTAATTATTAAACAAACTGACTTAAATGGCTTGGAAAAACCTCCAGAGAACCCCATCTATAACTTTCCTACAGTAATTTGTGGTTAAGCTGTTAATGTGAGCAGATACGAAGATTTATATTGGGTCTGAACATTAGCACGTTAGCATTAACATTAGACATTAGCCAGTGCGCTACTCTGATAAGGAGGTTAGATTTTAACACCCCAATAATAAAACCCTCTCTCTCTCTCTCTCTCACACACACACACATACACACACACCCATTATTTCTTTTTTTCACAGTGTCACTGGTATTGAACAACGCTGAAATGAGTCAAGATTTTGACCACCCAGCTTTAATCGTGGTAAAAATCCATATCGGACAATATGTTTTTTTGCCATATCACCCAGCCCTAACTAAAAGCAATATCCACCAGTATCAATAAAGTATATATATTTCATGTTATCCTCACAGAAGTACTGTGTCATATAGGCTAAAAAAACAGCATAAGCTATATGAGCAGTGGTAGGGCTGGGCAATTAAATGAAAAAAGAATCGTACCAACAATTGTAAGAGTTTAAGACAGTAAGAACATGACTACTAATTATTGTAAACTTTTTCTTCATTGTTATTCATATTTTGTGCATTCAATTATATATGTTCATGTAGTGTTTTTCGATTTGAAGTTGTTTCATACAACTCTAATCGTGATAAAAATTGATATCGGTCTATATGAAAAAATATATCGATCATTTTTGTCATATTGCCCGTTTCTAATCTGTATTATTTAATAGGCTACTAATTTTCCAGTGCAATTTTCGAAAATGTGTGAAATATTACCAACCTATTTTCCATTTACCCCTACATCAGGAATGTGGAAGGGGTGTGGCTTCTTACTAATATAAGCTTGTGCTCCCTCTTTGTCAGTTCAATCGATTTTTTGAAGGAGACCTGAAAACTGCTTTATAGTGTGAATTTTCGAACAACAGCCTTTTTAAAGGCTTTTATTAGGTTTAAACAATGGCGAGTGAAAACCCACTCATAACTAAGAGGCAGACTGACTGGACAAAGTGCTGTCTATGTCAAAAAGATAAGAAAACAGAAAATCTGATGTCACCCCCTACTCATCATGTTCGAGAACGTGATGGCTACACCACAATTGCCTCAAATGTGCCTCTGTTTCATAAGATGTCTGACATGCCACTTACTTTTGACCCAGCAAGGCTGGATGAAGGTGGTGGCCAGTGTTGGGGTCGTTACTCAAAAAAAGTAATCCATTACACATTACTAGCTAATGTTAAAAAATGTAATGCATTACTTTACTTCTTTACTCCTTATGGAAAGTAACTCGTTACATTACTTTGCGTCACTCATCAACGGCCTTGAGCAAAACACATAAATTCCTATTGCAATGAGCAAAATGTAAGACAAGTCGTTCTTTCATGCCATTTGGTAAACATCTATGGACCACTGCACAGGGTTCTATCAGTATTGCACTATGGCAGGCTTATGTCTTAAATAAACAAGCTAAAAAAGTCTAAAACAGGCTAACTTCATAACAGCACTCACTAAAAATAGAATGAATGAAATTGCATGCAGACACTGGCATATAGGCTACAACATAAATTAGCTGAAACAAACTAGACCATTTAAATAAAACGTGCTACTAAATAAAATAACTCTGGACATTTAACCACATTAGATGATGTCAGGGTAAACACATTTCATTGGCATGGTATGGTCTAGACTCTAGGGCAAAGGCACTTTCTTAAGTCATTGGGGGTGCTCCCCACTAAAACGATGGTCATACTGCATGAGAAGTCTTTCAAATCTTGCATCGGACAACCGATTTCTATTAGGCTTCAGCACGAGACCGTCTAGTCGGAATAGCCTCTTGACTGGCGCGCTAGATGGGGTAGCTGTGTTGATTTTCATATACTTTTTGTATGAGGGAAACAGTTAAGGTCTTCAATGTCTGACTCCGACTTCAAATACTCTGTTGCTTTAGTGTCAAAGTTGAAGGAAGCTGTATATTCCTCATTCTCATCAAAAGCAATTCTCCTTCTCAGCGACAGTGCTATATGGTGCAGGTTTCTGACTCTGCTGCGCAACCAGTCCCCCATCACGGTGCAAAACACGACACAAAAAATCCTCACTGCTTCTCCCTTCTCCTCTTTCCTAAACCATTGCACTTTAACTTCGACAACGTCTCCCAACATATTAAAAACAATGAGCTTATCGCCACACCCCGAACGGCTTAGCCATTCCCCCGAATTTAACAATCAAGGACAGTTGCGTGTGGACATGTCTCCCGACTTTTGTGCAAGCGTGCACCTGAGGATTTTGGGGGAGGGTCCGGGAATCCGTCTCAGATATCTGTGATCAGACTGTTCACTGGGGATGTTCAGTAATCAGCATATGCACTATTAGTAACTGTAGTGTGATTAATGAACTTATAACAGTAACGCGTTACACTACTACATTACCGACAAATGTAATGTGAGTACAGTAACGCGTTACACCCATCTCTGGTGGTGGCATAGAGGGAACACTGAGAAGGAACATGGCAAAATATCACACAAGTTGTAGAAGCCTGTTTAACAACACAAAACTACAACATGCTATGAAACGGCATTCCGATGTTCAAAGTGTGTCATGTATCACCAAGTGTGAAATGCATCACCATCGAACAAGTCACGATAGTGAAACTTGCATATTGTGTGATAGCTTAGCTCCTGCATCTGATCTGCGACAGGTCATGACTATGAATCTGAACAACAGACTGCATGAGTGTGCCACAACACTCAATGATGGTAAACTTTTAGCCAGACTGAGCAGTGGAGATGCCATTGCGGCAGGAGTTTAAGTATCATCGCAAATGTCTCACTGCCCTCTACAATAGGGAACACTGTCACCTCAAACATCTAGAGAAAATGTCCTGTCAGAGTGAAGATGAACCAGATGTCTATCCACTAGTACTTTCAGAACTAGTGAACTACATTGTGGAAACCAGTCTTGCTTCTGAGGGTCCTGCCATCTTTTCTCTAGCAGAGATTTGCCAGCTGTACACACAGCGTTTGGAGCAGCTAGGAATTGATTCACCTAGTGTGAACAAAACAAGGCTAAAAGAGAAGTTATTTGTAGAAATTCCTGAGCTAGAAGCTCATAGAAAGGAAAGGACTGTTCTTTTAGCACTACAAAAAGATGTTGCTCTATCCCTGTCTCAGGCATCTGAATACTCAGATGCTCATGTTTTGGCTAGAGCTGCAGGGATATTGAGGAAACACATTCTGGACCATCAGTCCAATTTTAATGGCACATTTAGCGAAGGATGCATCAAAGATGCCATACCTACAAGTCTTCTCCAGTTCATTGCTATGGTGGAACATGGGGCTGATATCAAGTCTCAGCTTGTGTTTGGCTCATCAAAGTCAGACCAAGCTATTGCTCAGCTGCTACAGTACAACTGCTTCTCAAAGCACAAAGAACAGGCAACCACCCATCGTCATTCTAAGGATAGGGAAACTCCCTTTCCAGTGTACATGGGCATGGTTGTCTATGCCAAAACCAGGAAGAGGAAACTGGTAGAAATATTTCATGATCATGGCATGAGTATTTCCTATGACAGGGTCCTGGAAATATCAGCCCAACTTGGAGATGCCACAGTTAGCAAGTATGTGGAGGAGGGTGTGGTATGTCCACCAGTTCTGAGAAAGGGTTTGTTCACCACTGCAGTCATGGACAACATTGACCACAACCCCTCTGCAACCACTGCTACTACTTCTTTCCATGGTACCAGTATCTCTGTCTTCCAGCATCCTGCCACAGATAACCATGGAGAAGTGCGTCAAGCAGTAAACCTAAGGTCAGAGAGGGTAAAATCCGTTCCTGAACTACCTGATTCCTTTACAAATATTGCTCCTGCCTCCTTCCAGTCAAAAAACCCTACACCACCATGTGGTGCAGTGCCAATACCAGCAATAGACCTGCTTAAACCACAAATAGCTTTAGAGTATGAGTGGCTGGAGAAGGTTTCAGTCACTGAGGAGGTAGAGAGCTGTTAACATCACATGGTCAGCTCATCATGCATGTCAGAAAAGAAGCCCAAATTTTGAAGTGAGCATCACTTCATTGCTGCCACTTCTCAGGGACGAGGCTCACTCTGTAACTACAGTGAAGCATGTGATGCAGAAAGTATGTGACACAGTTGCACACCTGAACCCAGGCCAAGTACTTGTCATTACAGCAGACCAGCCAATCTATTCCTTGGCAAAACAGGTGCAGTGGCAATGGCCAGAAGAGTATGGAGAGGATAAGTACCTAGTCATGTTTGGAGGTTTCCATATCGAAATGGCTGCCCTTAGGTCTCTGGGTTCTCTGCTCAAGGACAGTGGCTGGACTGGTGCCCTAGTGGAAGCAGGTGTGGCTTCTTCTGGCACTACAGAATAATTTCTGTCAGTTTCAAGTGTCACGAGGACACGGCAAATGCACCAGGTGACTGCCTGCAGTCTTTACAAGTTGTTAAAGTCTGCCTACAACAGTTACTGTGCAAAACAAACAGATGTCAATGAAGACATATTGGGCTTTGAGGAATGGTGTCAGAACAAAAGTCAACAAAATGTACAATTTCAATTCTGGCATTTGGTGTTATCAATGGAACTAACAATCTTCATGCTGATCAGATCATTCCGCGAGGCAAACTTCAGCCTCTACTGTCAGGCATTAAGGGAGCTTCTCCCATAGTTTTTTGCCAATAACAACACCCATTATGCCCGATGGTTGCCTGTTCATCTGACGGACATGATGACTTTGGAAAGTAAACACCCAGCATTGGCACAGGAATTCAAGATGGGAAACTTTGTTTTGACCAAGCATGACTTTTCAGCTCTTGCTCTCGATCAGGCTCATGAGCAGGCCAATGCTGTCATTAAGGCTATTGGAGCTATTGGGCTTACTGAAAATCCATCAGCCTTGAGGAGATGGATGGCATCTGGCCCTGAGGTGAGCCATCTGGTATCTCTCTATGAAATAGAGGCACAAACTAAAGAGGCAAGTAATCACTTTCTGCACCATGAGCAGCGACCACATGCCCAGAAGACATTCCTAGAAAGGGTTCAGAAACTCTCTACGGTCCTGCTAGACTTGGGAAACCCTTTCCAGGAAGATAGTGGTGATTTGTTCTCAATAGACACCAAGGAGGTAGCTCATCCCAGCTCTGCTGAGCTTGTTCAAAGTCACCTGCAGAAAGGTCAGACACAGTACCAAGACTTTGTAACACGACTGCAAGACAATCCATCTTCATTCTATGAGCCCATTAGGAGGAACAGACTTGACTTCTTCTGTCCAGATAAGCCTGTTACAGAGCCATCAAAACAGAAGCAACTGAAAGAAGACCATCACCTGTTTTCAAAGCTGTTCGTCTCATGCCAGAAAAGGGAGTGTGACCTACAGGAGTTCTTTCAACATGAAAATCAGTCGTTCCCTGCATCTCTGAGTGATAGTGGAAAGATTTACACCTGTCAGAAGTCCCAACTGACCTCCATACTTGAGAAACACATCACCCCTTTAGATCAAGAGCCAGAGGCAGATGCCTTCATCATTTATGGTTCAGCTTTGGTCCATACACTGCCACCTATCAGGTCCAAGACATTTGCAGACTATGCAGCTCTTGACTTTCTGCCAAGGATTAGAGAATATGCCAATGCATACAGAAACCACATGTTATCTTTGATGTCTACACTCCATCAAGTCTGAAAGCAGACACAAGGTCCAAAAGAGGTCATGGGGTGAGACGCAAGGTTACAGAAAAGAAAACATTTCCCTCAAACTGGCAAAACTTTTTGAGGCACAATGATAATAAGTCAGAGCTGTTTCACTTCCCGGCAGAGAAGATTGCTCAGATGTCTGCACCAAACCTGGTTATTGTAACCAAAGGACCTCAGGCACTTAGCACACCTAAAGTCAGTCTGTCTGAACTGAATATGTGTTCTCAGGAGGAGGCCGACTGCCGCATCTTCGTCCATGCCAGATATGCTGTAGGTCAAGGGAGTAAATGTGTCATAGTCAAAGCCAATGACACAGATGTCTTTGTCATTGGCCTGAGTATGTTCCCATCTCTCCAAACCATGGGTCTGCAGCAGCTGTGGCTGATATTTGGCCAAGGTCAGAGCATTCGATGGATTGGCATTCACAACCTTTACAGCTCTGTTGGTCAAGACAAGGCCAAAGGCATGCTGTTCTTCCATGCATTTACAGGTTGTGATGTGGTCTCAGCATTCCGATATAAAGGAAAGAAGACAGCATGGCAGACATGGGATATTTTCCCACAGGCAACTCCAGTATTTTCTAAGCTGAGCCAGTTTCCACCAACTATTGAGGAGGATGACATGAGGATTCTGGAGAGGTTTGTGGTTCTCATGTATGACAGGTCCAGCACTGCAGATAGTGTAGATGATGCTAGACTTGACCTATTTGCCAGAAAGCTGAGACCATATGAAGCCATCCCTCCAACAAGAGCTGCACTGATGCAACACACTAAACGTGCAGCGTATCAGGCAGGCTGGGTGTGGGCTCAAGCAAGTTTGTGTCAGCCAGAAGCAGCGAGTCCAGCTGACTGGGGATGGGAGAAAATTGGCGATGAATGGAAAGTCTTCTGGACAACCAAACCTCCCATTCCAAAGACTTGTGAACAGCTCACTAAGTGGGGATGCAAGTATATCTGCTGTGGCAGGTGCAAATGCTATAGGCTTGGTCTTACATGCACAGCCTTGTGCAGTTGCAAAAGTGTAGTTCTGCCTAATCCTTTTATATATTTTAGTTCTGTCATTTTGTTGTAAAAAGTAGACTTTTAGTTCTTTTGAATGTCATTTTTGCATGTATGACATATACAGTAAGGTTCTGAATTGAAAATAGCCATTGTTCTTAAAGTAGTTAAAGCAGTTAATATTAGGAATTGTAAGTGCAGAGGGCAGCCATCTTGAAAAAGGGCGGCCATCTTGGATTTTTCTGTGGCCATCGCCCTTTTTTGAGTTGATTGTAATGAACATTTGTGCCAAATTTCATGCTTGCATACTTAAGTGAACTATTCTTAGCCTTATCTGCTGCACTTATATGGCAACCTTTACTGTATCTCTGTCAACACAACTATGTGCCTTATTCATTAAAAGCAACAACTGAGTGTCAGTTTGTGTCATATGTGTGTATTTTATTTATACTACATAGAACTAAGGCTATAAATATAACCACTCCCCCCATTTAGGTAAGTGTTGCAGTGGATGAGTGGTTAGCTTGTCAGCCTGTCAGAGGAAGAAAGCTACCTTTTTCGGCGAGATATGAGTTCGAATCCTGCTGAATAGTAATCAATTTGAAACAGGTGGAAATAATCGATGGGGCAATGGAATGATCCTGCTTGTGTGTCAGTAATCAGTGCTCATACATCACAGTATTACAAAAGCGCTCATTAACATCACTGTCGTACATTAACTTTGATCCAACAACAGTTTGCAACAGCTTTTTGTGTGTTATCGGGTGTGTTTTCTACCTTCTTTTTACATGATGTGTCAATGCCACACCAAAAATTAAGTGAATTGGGAGTAACATCATTCATGCAGATGGTGGGAGTAACGCATAGACGGCTGCCTAATCCGCCCCAAAAAGGCCAAAGGTGACGAGCAAGACGTCATGTGAACAAACACGATGGTCTAACGACAGGTCCATGCTAATCGTTCCAACTGCACAACTTTACGAGTCAACTTCCGATGGATCGTCCAGACTTTGTTGTTGGCAAACACTTGCGTCGTTGAACGATCCATCGGACTACCGTAGTTGTAAACATCGTTAGTTGCTAAATCTGGACGATGGTGTTGGGAAACAGCAGTGTAGTAAGACCATCGTTCAAACAACGCTTTTGGGAAACGCACCCCTGGTGCAAGCCTTCTTCACAATTTTGATACTTTGAATGCATACTTTAGGACATGTTTAAGTGCTAATTCATATTGTTTTGCATGAAACATCAATCAGAACTTGTGATTACAAAAAGACGACCACACGTAACATTTTACTTTAAAGGGCTCAAAAAACGATTTTCATGAATAACGTTTGATTGGTATGGCGTAAAGACACAAGCTTTTCTCAGGGTGGTCAGTTTTGCATGCTGAATGTACAGACAGAAGTGCATTAATCTCCAAAAAATCGATTTGTTTCATTTGTCTCGTTTCAATTGACCCGGCTGTCCCCTATAATAAAACCTAATTTCTAATATTATGACAAAGACTGAGAATTTGAGTTTAAAATAGCTGTCTTTTTGGATATTTTGGGCTCCAATGAACTTGTCATACCACATTACACATTATTTAATGCCCAATATGTCTAGCCATCAAATTTGTACATTGAAAACCTTTATTTCACATTTAATGTGGCGGCCATCTTAAAAAAAGGCCGCCATCTTGGATTTTCAGGTGGCTAATGTGCTTTTCTAATGAAGAAGGTCCTAGTCATTATGCATGCCAAATTTGGTGCTTGTATCGCAAAGCGAACAATTCTCTTGGAATATGGACTTAATCTGCCCCACTTTATGCTGATGCTAAATAATTTGTCTGCCCCACTCAACAGAGCCTAACAGATGCAGGCCCAACAGCCAGTCCGAGTTCCTAGCTACTTGGAAGGAAATTTCAGAGAAGGACCGAGAGGTAGAAGCGGTGCTCAGGCGTGAGGAGATTGCACAGGTACAGGAACTGGTTATTGTGACTGAAAAATTGGGAAAAGTGCACTGGTAATGGCACACTGACACGGGCACACACACTCTTTCTCTTTCTTAGTCTCTTTCTATCTCTCTCCACACACAAACACACACATGCAGACTGCACACACACACACACCAATTTTTCTCTTTCTCTCGCTCTCTCTCTCTCTCTCACACACACACAGACACACACACTTTCATACACGCACACTCACACACACACATACGTGACTTACTTAGAACCCCCATGGCCAACCCTCCGAGTGCTACTCCCATGGCGATACCTCGCTCATTATCATCTGTGTAGACACTTGCAAGCATTCCTAATCCTGCAATAGAAGAGTGAGCTTTTTTTGCTTTGCTTAATGTTTAAGGATGATTTATGATATGACCATGTGACACAAACTGTAAAAAATACTGCTTAGAAACATTTTAACCATTAGCTCTCCCTGCAATGTATTTATTGATGTCTTGATAACTACCTCGGGCTGTGTTTTTTGGGTGGAAGTATTCTGTCTGTGTAAGTGTTTGTGCACTTATTGTGTGCTTTTAAGGCTGCTGAAAGAATGGAATTTTTGGGTTATTAAAGTCTATCTATCTAAAAATACTTAATGCTAAATGAAGGCATCATGCTGCATGCATCTTTTTATGTAGGTTTGCACTATTTAAAGGTCTTATTCTGTGAGAAACCATTTAGTACTTGCTGTTCTTGAAATACAATAGGTCACTCCGAGTTGCATATGCACGCTGCACATGAAAATGTTCTTCTACCCCGATTGCCTCCATTAGTCAATTAAAGAAAATAGGCGGAAAAACAAGCGAATAAGAAAAAGGCAAAGAAAGTGACGTAAGTTTGTTAATTAGAAAAAGCCATGCCACAGTTGTGATTACTGGAGGAGCATACATTCACTTAGGGCACTATAGGTAAGTATGTGTGTTTGTTTAGAACATTTAAATCTTCTAATTGGTGTGCTATGTGACTTCATCGTGCAATTACATTACAGCTCACAGGACTTTCAATAATACTGGAGACCACTGCAAAAGTAAAGAAAATACGATGCAATGACACCTTTAACTAACACTAGTTCATGATACTTAAATAGTCAAAGAAGAGCATAAGTTTAACCAATGTAAAACTATTAATAGAGCACGATGCCTTCGTGTTTTTTTAAGTTTGTTCTAAGCAGCACTTTTAACAGTGGCAAAGTACCTGCTACAGAGGAGAATGATGACCCAATTCCTTGTAGAGATCGAGCAAAAAACAGCAAGCTGTACGTCTCTGAAAAGGCAAACACTGAACCACAGAAATGAAACACACATGCATGCATGCTTATTATTTTTGCTCTGAATAGAGTTTTCTGCAATTTCCAACATTAGCACATACTGCCATAAATGAACATATTGGCATCGCTGCACTTACTTCAAATAATACAATCTGGAAATTGTTGCAAATGAAAATATTTTGGTTTTCATGTGGGCGTTCCCACATCACCTGATCATTGGACACTTACATATTGTTGACATAAACATGATGATAAACCCTGCAAACATCGGGATGTGGTATCCAATCCTGAAACCAAATGGAAGAAAGAAATAGGTTAATGCCTCTGACAACCACCACTCATAACACAGCACATTCTGACAGAAATTCAAGTGTAAACATGGTTAGATGCCAGTATGTGTGTGTGTAAGTGTATGTCGATGTATGTCAATGAATGAATGAATGAATGAATGAATGAATGAATGAATGAATGAATGTATGTATGTATGTATCTATGTATCTATGTATCTATCTATCTATCTATCTATCTATCTATCTATCTATCTATCTATCTATCTATCTATCTATCTATCTATCGATCATAACACAGCACATTCTGATGCCTGTTTGTTCGATAAAAATGCTAAGGCAAGGAATAGTCAGCAACATAATGTAATAAATCTATATATCTAGATTGGAGCATAAACATTGCTGGGTAGATGCCTGTTTGTCAGCGGACCCACAAACGGGTTGACCATCAGCTGCACCAGAGCCTTGGAGGCAAACAGGAGCCCCACACGGATGTTCTCCTCCTCCAGAAACTGGCTGTCTTCCTGGCAGCCTTCTGGGTGCGCCTGACTCGTGTCCTCACTTCCATTCCCATACTGGTTGGGTTGAAGGGCTAGCGCTGCATCAGTGATGTTGTCAGAGACTTGCACATTGGTGGTGGTGTTGTCATAGAGAGAGAGGATGGAGGAGGAGGCAGACTTGCTCTGGGGGGGAAGTGTTGTACTGGGAGAAGAAGGAGAGGAGGACAGAGCGGAGGTGGAGAGGTTCTCTGTCTGGTGCTCCGTGGCATATAAAAAAGTCGGGATGATGGGAACTAGAAGAAATGGGAGATGACACCAGCGGGGTTACAATGTGATCTTTCCAGAGGCATCAGTCCTGCCTTAAAGGAGAACTTCGGTGTAAAATGAAAATTGGCATGTTAAAACATCATACCGAGTTGGTTTGTGTACTGAGGAGCAAAATTGATTTAGCCTGTTGCATTCAGAGTTTAACTATTTCTTATCGTTTGTCCCAGAAGGCTAACAATGGAAGTGGTAGGTGCCCTTAGACGAAGCATGACGACTACGCTATTTTTAAACCATTAAAACAGTTAGAAGAAACTCCACACTCCATCGGTAGTACAACAAAGGCCCTGACATTAAAAACGAGGCACTGAGAACTTTGTAAGTGTACACAACATTTATTAATAAAACAGTTTTGACAGGCAGTACCTTGCTGTAATTTCTCGTCGCCGCCATGATGAAAGTCCGCACAAGTCGATTGACGAACACGAACCAGCAGGAAGAATAGGAGGAGAGGTAGTACAATCGACTTGTTTGGACTTTCATCATGGCGGCGACGAGAAACAACTGCAAACTACTGCATGTAAGAACAGTTTTTTAAATAAACGTTGTGTACATTTACAATATTCTCAGTGCTTTGTTTTGAATGCCAGGGCCTTTGTTGTACTACCAGTGGAGTGTGGAATTTCTTCGAGCTGTTTTAATGGTTTAAAAATAGCATAGTCGTCATGCCTAGTCTAAGGGCACCTACCATTTCCATTGTTAGCCTTCTGGGACAAACGATAAAAAATAGTTAAACTCTGAATGCAACAGGCTAAATCAATTTTGCTCCTCAGTACACATACCAACTCGGTATAATGTTTTAACATTCCAATTTTCATTTTACACCGAAGTTCTCCTTTAAAAACACTGTCAAAACCTGCCATGTGTTCTTTGTGCCCCTGCACTTAGCACAGGTGATTTCACTAATTAGCTGATCTGCCTGTCTGATTAATTGTGTTCTTATTGGGGTCAGCTGGTTCAGAAGACAATTAAATGAAACGTCACAGAGTTTTTAATTTCTGGTGATGGGATCGACACATTCTAAAATAAAGCTGATATAGGGGTGTTTTACTGAAATATTTATGAAAGTGAATTTCACAGGGTGCGTAACAGTTACAGTACAATCATCGATCATAACTATAGCACATTCTTATGGAGATTCAACTGAAAACATAGGTAGATGCATGTTTCAGAAAAAATGGATGTATTTGTTGCTCTAAGATTATATTGTACGTTTTTTTTTCTTCTGTGTTCTTTTAGTCTGTCACTTGTCTCTGTGTTTCTATAACTGGAGCATTTTTTTAACAATTATTATTTGCTGCTATCATGGCCAGGACTCCATAAAAGAAGAGATCGTAGAGACATATATCTCAATAAGAACGTCCTGGTAACAAAGAAAAACAAAATTGGGCCCAAAGGCTTCTCTGCTGTTGCAGTCTTTAAATGGGAACAGAAGGTTGGCAATAAAAGGTGAAGAGGTCACACTGGTAAATGTCAGCTGTAGTAGTGCAGGCATTTACTTCATACACACATAGAAGACACAAGATATTCTTACTTCACACAACATAAAAGATACAAGATATTCTTACTTCACACAACATAAAAGATGCAAGATATTCTTACTTCACACAACATAAAAGATACAAGATATTCTTACTTCACACAACATAAAAGATACAAAATATTCTTACTTCATACAACATAAAAGATAGAAAAGTAAGATAAAGGATAGTGTGTGCTTGTCTGTGTCTTAGCATTTGTGCTTGTGTTCCAGACTCACCTACGACTGTGAGCAGCATGTTATCCAACAGAAGTGCCACACACACCACAACCAGCACCAGTCTGGGGGATCCTCGGCTCTCTCTCACCCAGTCCATTGGGTTCAACGAAGGCATGACTCTTCACTTCGAATCTACAGTACTGATGTGAATGGGATAAACAGAAAAAAGTTTAAAATGTAAAACACAGAATAAATGGGATAATTCAGGATCAAGGAAAACATGATCTAGTGTAAGCATGAAAATTTATTTGCACTTTGCATGAATTTTAACATCAAGAAAAACTAAAATGTGGTGTTAACTGGACAAATCACTATACCCCATTTATAACTTTTAAGGAGGGATTTACAATCAAAAGTGAACTATATTATTAACCGACAATTTCAGGAAAGTTTTTAAAGGTGTAATATGTTAGGAATTTACAGCAAGTAAACATCAAATGATCCTGATATGTCACCAGAGATTTAGGAAACATTTTAAACTGAAATACTTATAATGCAATCAGAATATTTGCATTTTAATGCATTTTGTCATGTTTTTGCATTTTAACTGAATTTACAGCCTGTGTAGGCCTAATTGATACCATGTAGCATAGATTGGCATTAGAACATTAGGAACCCTTTCCCTTGAAACCTCAAGAGCATACACTAGACATACAGTAGCTACTTTAGTTCACTTGGGAGCGTATCTTCCTCCCAAACCAGAGCTGCTGTGAGGTCATGGGTACGAGTCTGGTCCTGGACTGAGCAGGATGACGTTGGTTACACCCACAAATTCTGTTTATTCGACATATAGCATCCTTTAAGTTTTGGGACACCAATGCAATGGTGAACAAATGTCAGTGCCACAGAACCGCATTGCCTATACGAGATGTGAATGGTTTTTAATCTGAAAACCAACCATTTTATTGACAACTCGTGTTGCACTACAAGCATACATTTTATGGATAAATACAAGATTTAAAACTCAATACTTTATTGCTATATAAATTTGCTTAAGATTTGCTTTAGGGTGCTCATAACAGGACATTAACAAAAGACAAGAATAACATGTAATATTTGCTTGGCACATTCACACACAGTAACTAACCTAGAATTACTCTTAACACTACAGATAAAAACATGGAAAATTGCCCACGACAGATTTGAAAACATTATAGGTTTATAGCATTATTATTCTTTCCCAAGTGAACTGCCTTTCTCTCTTTCGACTTAAATTTGACCCAAATTTTCCTACCACGATCAGTCACTGACATTCCCCACATGACATACACATCCTTCAGCCCGGATGTCAAGCAGGAAGCTAAAACTCAGTTGCAATGTGATTGTGCAAACCACATACAGTAGGCGTACAATAAATATATGGTTATAAACAATAACAAGTAGTATAATAGAAAAATAGCAAATACAGGCTTGATGGCTTTGTAGAATGTGCAGCACAGACAAGTTGCTGAGACAATAATGATTTAAAAATTATTAAACTTTATAGGTTTATAGCATTGTTATTTTTTTGGAATAAATAAATAAATTGCCTTTCTTTCTTCAGACTGACTGACTTTAATATCTTACGTTTTCCTACCACAGCCAGTCACTGATGAAAGTGAATACTGTTGGACAAATCATACAACACAGAATGTTTGTCAGATACAGACAGATATTTGTGAGATCAGCCAGACATTGGGGTTGGCATAGTGAGCAGGTAGTGCTGTTACAGCTCCCTCAGGATAATTAGTTTTTGCTGTTTGGTTTGTGTTCAGCAATTAGGTTAGATTGTATCTTCCACAGAGGTTTATGTGCTGGTGTGCTGGTTTTAAAAGATTTTTACTCTTTAAATGTACTTCTGTTAACATAGAAATATAACTGCTGAAAGTACCAATAAGTAATTTCAAAGGAAAAAGACATTTTTTCTCAAATTATGTGTTTTGTATGATTTTAACAGCTGTACATGTTTGATCATCGTGGGTGTCTTACATAATTTAAAAAGGTAAACACTTCCAACATTATTACATTTTATATTGTGGGGAGATTAATTTTGGGTGTTAAATGATATTCTTCTCATGATTGTTTCATTAAAGTGCTATACTAACAGGTCATTCAAACCCTAGTTCTATTTCATTAAGCATTTGACAATGAACTTAATAGCAATTGATATTTTTAGGGTTTTGCATATCATGTGCTGCTAAACACATGATCTTTCCATGGAAGGTGATTGATTTTATAATCTTAATTGTCAATTGAATGGGTTTGTTAGTAGTTATATCAAACTTAGTGGTGTATACAGTACGCATTGTGAGTCACATTCTACTTTACCAGTCCTACTGATCATTGTTTGTGTGTATTGTTTGTTTTATAGGTCTTGTATTTTTAGAAATACACAATGAACCAAAATATTGTGAGATCTTCATTTAAAAACTAAAGACATAGAATCATAATTTGTCAAAGCACAAAGAGATGTCAGTCTCCCAAAATATACTTTCAAAGGGTTCTATCAAATGGCTTATGTCCTACTAGCACAATAATTATATTCTTCATTTTAAATTATTTTAATTGTTAATAATTGTATCCTTAATTCTTACCTTCCAAGAATATGTTCCGGGGCAATCCTGACAGGTGCGGGTACAAAAGCTGCTCGTAGAGAGGCTATATATAGGGGCTGCTGCAGGAACATACAAACACGTCATTCTGTGTGTGTGTGTGAGAGAGAGAGAGAGAGAGAGTAGTGTCTGTCTGTCTGTGGTAGTAACAGTGATTAAGTGGAAAACATATGCAGATGGGAGTGTATTCATCCGCTTCTTTTTCAGATGAGCACAACATTTGTAATTTTCATCACAATGTAAAAGACCTGGCAAAATAAAAAATATTTTAAGCCACGAAATGTTAAGATATGTATATTTCTAGTTTTGTACATACAAGTACATCTCTTTCACAAAAGAGCTCCCCTTCATTTCTGTATTGTGTGTGTCTGTGAGTGAATGACTGTTAGAGAGTCTGTGTGTTTGTGTGTGTGTATGTTAGTGCATGTGCGAGTGTGTGCATGTGTGAGTGTGTGTTGCTCTTATTGGCAAAAAGTGAATGAGCTGTAGGCAACCAGCCTTCCCAATTAGATTATATCTATGACCCGCGCCCATGACCCACCCCTGATCTAACATGCACACAAAGAAAATCTGATCTCTTTTTAACGGCTCATTGTTTGCTCTTTCCCCCCTCTGTCAACACGTCATGGTGCTTCCTGGTGCATATGAGGTGGTGAACAAAGCAATTAAACTGTGTCTTTGCCTTGGAAAAAAAAATGTTGATCAACTATCCGATTTTGGTGTTGCCTTGTAAACCTTAAAGCTACAGTACATCATTTTGCCAAGGAAGCATACTCTGTTTTTGAGAATTTTTAAGGATGCATTGATCGAATCTCAGTGTACAAAAATACCCATACTCCTCTGTGTTAACACACTGATATTCACGGTCACATTTACTTCCACACTAGTCTGTTCCACAATCTGCTGATCTGAATGCTAAGGGCTCTAGCTTTTGTACATGGCCCACCAGGAAGCATTCTATTAAGTAAGCATACTCAAAACATACTTGAAACACAGCAAGTAACTGCACCCCCTTACCACACCCACTTCACATTTTGAAAAAAAGCTTCTAAAATGGTTTGGGAGGCTGAAGGGGAGAGGCTGACATATGACATATTAGACATATCAGCCATATCACTTAACTCAACTGAACTTAGCTAAAAAAATTAACATGTTTTAGGGTGCAGTTGTGCACATTGTGGCTTCCCTCTGTTAGGAATTACAATCTGCCAGTCCAGTGTCCGTGGTTTCCTCCCCTGTAAAAAGTTTGCCGTAGGAGCTTCTCCTTTGAGCTGCTGGTTGTCCCAGGAAAGCAGGACGCTGTTCTGCCTCTCCCACGCAGAGCTGTTACTAATAATTATACACAAAGCACAGTGAACTCGCCACGTAAGGTTGGTGGCAAGAGTTCCGACGTTTGCGATAAGGTATTTGCGATAAGTTTGCAGTCTGAAAACTGTAACGACTCACCATTGAACACACATTAAATGGACTAATTAAAGCCATCAGTTCGCGCCACAAGCACGTCAAAGAGGTGTGTCTACTACCACGTGACAGGTAATCAGGTAAGTACATACAGGAGTTATAGGGAGGGAAAGTGGAACACAGCGATCCTAGCGGTGGCGTTCCTATCCCCAGAGCGATCCTATTAAAAATCCCATAGACCGATTTAAAAAAAAAATCCCACAAAGGTATGACACGGAACTTGTGCACCAGACATATTTTTCAGGCTATATATGGGAATTATCTACTAACTGTGAAAGTATTGTGTGAAATTTCTAAATTGTGCCTAACTTGTCATAAACGGACTACAACTTTGAGTCGCTCCCGTTACGTCAGTAAACACAAGTTCACCATGCTGTAATTCGTAACTGATTGCAACCACGGAGAAACAAATGAATGCCAGTTTTCACATTTCATAAAGATTCCATAAAGCTACGGTTGTGGATTCTTATAATCAGATGAGTTTCATGTACACAATCGTTGGATTTCACTTACTTCTCTCGCCGGCAGCTAACTGTTAGATTTGGGCAGGCGCCAGATTTTGCGGTGACGTCATACACGCGCCTATCGTTCAGTGTAATCCTTTATCAGCTTTTTAATTAACATTAAAAACAATTCAGATTAGTGAAAAAAAGAAAGTATGACCACCTGAATCGATAGAACTGCCCAGCATGCATATCATACGCCACTATCTTAACTTTGGAGTGTGAGCCGAAATGTAATTTTTTGAAGAAAAAATCCCATTCATTTCGATAGAGGTGGGGAACGCAACCAGCAGGGGGCGATGAGATTACTTTCCCTCCCTATTGCTCAGGGCAATTAGGGTAATGTTTCTACTAAGGTATATAACATACTTTGCCATTATTTCTTTGTAGCTGTTCCTTTGGCATCTTTTCTGCATAGCCTTTACTGAGCACATCTTCCATGAATGCTTTGTACTCATTTGCGTAAGCAAATTTTTAGATCTCCTGGAGAGACTCACTGTGCGCTGTGCTGCCACCTGCTTGTTGCCAGGCAAAGTTACATCTACGGCACAAAAAGGCGAAGGTAAGTAATAGTGACCTTTTTTAAGCATGGCTGACCTTGATGTTGTATCCATGAATCTCTTGTCCTCAACAGACATCTCTCTTTTCTCTTCATAGTTCTTTTCAGGGAAATGCGATTGACTGTGATGGATTGTTCATTCCATGATCAGTCATTCAGTTTCAGTTTAGTTTATTATGGACCATGTACAATTAAAACGTAAATGTTGCCATTTAATGCATTGCACCAGAGTTAGCCTCAGGCTAACTTACATCTGTGGTTCCTGGCAGGACATAAAAACATATGAACATAAAAATACAGATAGATACAGAAAACAGATCATTCACACAAGTGCCTCTCCCCCCAAAACACACACACATACAAACACATTCTGTTAGCACCACACATCAGTGATTGCAGTTTTGACTGTTTTTCAGTAGTGGTTTAAGCTGTGCTTTGAAGCTGCTGATTGAGAGACAGCTCTTTAAATCACTTTAGTGCATTCCATTGTGTTGTGGCTTTAAAAGAAAATGAAGATTGTCCAAAAGCTGTACGATAGGGAGGTATTCTACAGTCATAAACAGATGCTATTCTTGATGATCGTATTGAACCAGCAGGGCGGTGACAGACTAACTCCAAAAGACAAGCTGGGGCCAGACCATTTAGAATCTTATACACAAAACATAAGTTTGAAAAACCTCTGAAGTTTTCAAAACTTAATAAATTATGTTTCTCTAGAATATGGCAGTGGTGGTAGTGAAGTGTTTTTTTTATCAAGATTTTTTATGGCTTGTTTATATAGTGATTTTAGTGGTCTAATGGTAGATTCACTAGCCTGGGTGTGCCCATACTGCCTGTGACGCTGCATTTACATTTCGCGAGCAAGTCAGTCTGGCCAAGCTGCCTATCTAAACCATTTCTGCTCGGCCCTCGGATAGGGGGCCAATGAAAATCGAGCATTTCAAAAGGCAATGACGCGGTAGTTTGGCGACCGGAAATCTATCTCAGTCAGTCACAGTCAGTCAGTGTGTACATGGCGAACATGGAGCAGACGTAAGATTTCAATGCATCTGTAGCTGCTGTTTAGGACGAATTCAAAGGGAAGTTCTATATGAAAATAGAGCAAAGGGCAGCCCTTGTTTGCCTTGTTGCCATTTGTTGCGGGAAAGGGCGTTTTTGCAATGTTACCGACCGGCTTCAGTAAAAGTTTAATTTATCAGTTAGCCCTGCTGGTAGCCAAGTCCATTGGGCTTTGCGAGGACGCTGTTGTTGTGGTCATTTCGCCTTTGATCGCACTGATTAGTTTTTCGAATATCAATATTAAATGGCCAACACCAGCCACTCTCATGTTCACCTCACAAGTCCGACAAAAGTCATTTAACGCCATTTCTATATGACTACAGGCTACTACTACTTTTTGTTTGGATCAAGCAGTTTCTTCTGCTGGGGTATACGTCAGAGGGCAGAGGGGTGTGATTGATTGAAGCTTCGTCCAGTAGCAAACAGAGGCATTTGAAAGAGGCGGGTTAAGCCTGCCTTCTGAGAAATGGGTTTACAACACAGCTTGGCCAGACCAATGCTCGCAGAGCATTGACAAGTCGCGATAGCCAGGCTAAGATTCACTGGCCTGTCCCCAACAGGTGATGCAATATGAAATATGTGAAAAAATGAGACCATGCATAAATATTTTGGCTACATCCATAGGAAGCAATGATCTTATGTGTCTGAAATTTGCCAAGTTATATTTGATTGTTTTTGTCATTTTTTTAATATGCTTTTTAAAGTTGAGGTTGGAATCCAGTGTGACGCCAAAGTATTTAAATTCAGTAACTATGTCAATGGATTCATGCCTAATTTTAATGCTTGCACTTGGAGTCTGCCCTTTACTTTTGCAGAAGAACATGCCCTTTGTCTTACTGATGTTGAGAGTAAGATAGGACTGCTCAAGCCATTGAGCCACACCTTGCATAGCATTTCTTAATTTCTCAGCAGCTATCAGAGCATTTTACCATGTACATACAGGACAGTATCATCTGCATACAATTGTACATTAATTCCATTACAGTATTGTGGAAGGTCATTGATGTATAAACTAAAAAGGAGAGGACCTAAAACAGATCCTTGAGGTATGCCCATTGTATTTTGTGCATAACTGGAGTATTCATCTTTGACTCTGACACATTGCACCCTATTAAAAAGATATGAGGACAGCCATGTCAGTGTTTGTGTTGAAAAATTAAAATAAGACAGTTTGGAAGTGAGAATATTGTGATTTACAGTGTCAAAGGCTTTGCACAGGTCTAGGAATACAGCCCCAACAACTCCACCTTTTTCAAGCTGTGCTCAGATTTTTTCAGTGAAATGTAAAAGAGCTGTTTCGGTACAATAGTTCTTCCTGAAACCAAATTGCATATTGCTTATACCTGGGTTGCAGGTATTTAGGTGTGTTGTTAGCTGCTGTATAACTACCTTCGCTGCAACCTTTGAGAGTACTGGTAATATACTTATTGGCCTGTAGTTATTTGGCTCATGACAATCTCCAGACTTGAAAATGGGTGTGATAACTGCATGCTTCCAGTTATCAGGGAAGCAGCTTTGTGTTATGGAGAGGGTGATTAAGTGTGTGATAGGGAGTGTTAGAGTGTTCAGATGTTTCTTTAGGAGCATACTATCCATGTGAAAAGCATCTTTACTTTTAGAGGTTTTTAAGGAACCAATGATCTTTTTAATGTGTGTTTGATTGGTGACTTCTAAGCTGAAGCCCTGGTCAGATTCAGTGCGTTGGGCAACTACAGGTGTGATATCCCTGTGGGCAGCACATGTCCTCCCGTCCCTCCTTGGGACTTTGATGCACTTTGCTGCATCCACTTTATCCCATTAGCAAAGATGATTTAAAGTGGCATTTGGAGCAACTTCCTTACTAGGCATAGGGAGGGTAAAGCCCATGTGCACATGGCACACACCATAAGGGCATGCCTGAACCTACGACAGTTGCATCATCTTTGACATACGCTGCGTTTCCCAGTTTTTGTGTCCAGCCCAGAACCACAAGCTGACGCCCATGGACTGTAGCCTGGTAAACCAGCCCCTCGTACTGCACTTCATTTCGTACAGAGGGTCTGGTTGTGCTGCATTGAGAAACATTTCTTTCTGGATGTGTAGACTCTGCTTAAGTTCAAAATGGGTGGCTCTGCATTTATCCAATTGCTAAAGTCTGGTTGTGACGTATCAGTTAGCCTGGCTATAAGCCTACCTACACACTACAATTCAAATGTAGTAATTAAGTGTATTACAAGGGTCTGGTTTGCCCGGCTACATGGACTGTGCATGTGCAAAACAACTGAACTGCCATGAGCTTCAAATTTCCCAAAATCCTCTGCTAAACCTTTCCATACGACTTTCTTGACACGCGGTTGAAATTAACCTTGAAATCGCATGTTTCCAGTGTGTGGCTTTGGGCTCATGTTTTATTGGGAGTCGAGTCCGGACACGTGTTTCAGACAACGGGGGACTAGAATCGGAGTGACTGCTGCAATTTTTTCACTGGATGGGTCGGGTGTGTCCTATGTGAATCTCTTGGCCATTTGAGCTGCAGCCCAATATGATAAAGAACCTTTTCAGCTTTTTTGTTTCCAGTTTATGTCCCAGTCTAATGCTGGTGTCAAAAAGAGACCAAAAATATTTTTTCTATTTAAAGTCGACTATTATGTAGTTTTTACATGTAAGACTGAAAGTTCGACTGTAGCTTGATCTGTGTCCTCTATTGCATGTCACTTGCTACGTGTAATGTAATGAAAGTGGCAATAGGTAATTTCTCTGCCAAAGCCTTTATGAGAGCAGTCTAATTTTTTTTTGACATCCCTCATGTAGTCAGTCAAATTAGGTGTGTCCTGATGTTTCTGTGTCCTAGGAATTGTTGACAAAATACTAGTCAAATAAAACAAGGAGGAAAAAAAACTGACGTTTTTGTATTAATGTAAATTCAACATGCTGTCCTCCAAACTCAGAGTCAGCATTTGTCTGCAAGAGTCATTAAAAATGCATATTACACAGGATGGAAAAATGAAACCCAGTATTTTTTCTTTTTCCCTCATTTATTAAATTAAAAAGAATATTAGAAATGTCTATTACAGTACAGAATGAAAAAAAATGAAACCCAGTATTTTTGTTGTTTTCCCATTTATTAAATTAAAAAGAAATATTTTTCTTGGTTCAAAGTATAGGCTTCGCCAGGACCCTCCAATGGGCATATTTGTGCATATCCAACATACACATTGCACTTTATTCAATATACAACGGACTGCAGTGATTTAAATGTACATTGGAGAAAGAAATGGCCTCTCGACCATACCAGCTTCAGAAAGTTAAGCAACTCTGCCACATATTTGATCCAACCATTTTCTGAACCAGCTGACCCTAATGAGCACAGAACTCAATCATCAGACAGGTAGATTGGCTTATTAGTGAAACCACCTGTGTTAAGTGGACAGGCATAAAGAAGAAATGGCAGCTGCCGGATCCAGAATGTTCATTAGTTCACTTACTGTATGGTGTACTACACATGGGGCAAAACTATGCAGCTGACACCCTATATACTGTAGCAGAGGCAGACATCGCAGGCACCCTATATAGCAGAGGCGGACATCCCAGGTTCAGGAAGTAAATGTCCAACCACATATTTGTTTCAGCCAATTCACTAAATCAGCTGATTCCAATTAGTACAACTCTTCAGTCAGGTAGATAAGGTTATTAGTGAAATCACCTGTGTTAGGCGCGCAGGCAGAAGCAATATATGGCAGGACTTTAACCTTCTCAAGCCGGTTTGTCCACCTCTGCTATATAATGCACTATAGTAAATGAGTGAACTCAAACTAGGGAACAAGTGAACATTTCGGGCACGGCAGGGTTTTTTTAATAGCTTTCCACCAGGACTGACACCTCTGCTCAACACCTCCTCACAGACAGGGAGAGCAGCACCTCAACTAGTCAACTAAAGCCATGAGTAGAAATGAAAAGCTACACGAGGCAGTCGTTACTCATAGTTATAAAACATTTAAAACGTTATCAGAGTTTTCATAGTAGACACAGTAACAGTTATGTCACTGTGTTGCACAAAATCTTTTTCCACTTGCCAGTGAACCAACTGTTTATCTTTATCATATTTTATTTGTTTTTACATTCTAAAACACTACAGTCGCTTATAAAATCATTCAGCCCACCCAAAAGTCATTAACCATTTTCACTTTTAAATAAAAGCACTGACATCTGTGTGTAACGTATGCCAGCTAACCTAGCTCAGCATTAGAACGTTAGTAAACTTTACACCCAACACCTCAGGGGGATTGGTTACTGACTTTTTACTGGCTTTAACTCACTTGGTAACCAGTCTTCCTTCCTACCCCCGAGTTGCTGTGAGGTTGCGGGTTTGAGCCTGAGGCCTGACCGAACATCTATGCTGCGGTATATTTCTAAAGCCAAGTTTTCTTTTGTTAAATTAAAAACAGGGTGACTGCTGAAACATACCCAACTGCATGGACTTCAACATTCTTTAAAAAGTTCCTCCTTCAAAAATTCCTTTCACACTGGCCTGACTGTACACCCTTAAAATGTGAATGGCATATGGGTGTGTGTGCTCATCCAAGTCAGTTAAGACCTAAACACAAAAAACACTGTTGCTAACTGGTGTTGTCGTTTGTAAATATAAATCATGGCTCATTGTGCTGCCGTATTTGCACTTTAGTTCTGTATGAAAAAACCACCATAGCACTACACAGAGCTTGTTTCATTCACACTGCCACAATAGTTTTTCCTACACACACTTGAGAAAGGAGGGGTATTCAACTGCCTGCAAATCACATCTCACAACTGGATGACACTGAATAGGCTGCACTGCCACATTAAACAGTTAACAGCTATTCATAAAATGGAACGGTATTGGATTGTTCTTTAGCATGTATTTATCTTTAGTGGTTGAATGCCTATGCAAGAGTATATTTCAAATACTAATGCATATGTTTTATTTTCAATGTAATGTTTATGTTAGCCTTATTTAAGCTTTAAAATAAATCAATATATAAAGAGTTCACAATGAAAATATTTATATTAAATGTGCATGTTTTGAAAAGATGGTAATATCTTTCAGGGGGCTGAATGTTTGCAAGCTCCTGTTTATCTTATTCAAAAAGCAAAGGAGACAAACGTGAGCACGCCTGCACACACACACACATCTGCACATATACATATGTACACACACACACAAACTCACAGCCTCACACACCCGTGTACACACACACCACATTTAGGTTGGAGGACGGTTTGAAAAGACATTAAAACCCATGTGACTTGAAGTCCATTCTAGTTGTTTTCGAAGAGGGAGAGCAGGTCGTCGTTGTTGTTGTTGGGCAGGTCTGGAGGGCCGAGGTACGACAGCAGCTCGTCTGGATTGGTCAGTTCTGGGAGCAGCTGCGGCAGAGAACCAATACACAAATGAACAAGGCTGTACAAGGCAAGACCTTGGTTTGGCAACCTACATTCAAAAGCTACAATCTAGCACCAAACATTCCAAAATGACCATGTTTTACCTGTGCACTGAATACAGGAGATTTCAAAATAGAAGAGCTGAGCTAATTACAATCAGCCGATTTACTAAATGGATAAAGGAAATGCTTGGTACTGGACAAACATTCAGAAATTAACGAATAGTTGCACAGTGCAAGACAGATGAAGCCAGGGGGTACAGACTTCCTTTATGACTTCAGTAAACTGTTAGGTCATTTACACAGCTGCGGATGTCTCGGCTTCTACCAGTAAAGGTCATGCCATGTTCTGATTCTACCTGGGCACATAACCCATGTGATTTAACCAATTAGTTCATCTACAGTCATGAGCTAGCGGTTAAGGAATTGGATTTGTAGCCTGAAGGTCACAGGTTCAATTCCCAACACTGACAGGTGGGGTGGGGGTGACTGACCAGTGCTCTCCTCCATTTTTCTCCCCCATGACTGAGGTGTCCTGAGCATGGCACTGTCCCCACACACTTCTCCCTGAGCACGGTTGTCTTGGCTGCCCCCTGCTTATGCAGAGGTTAAATTTTGTTGTGTGCACTGTGGGCTGTGATGTACTGTGTAATCACAATGTCCAATGGGACCGACTTTCACTTTCTACCTGGTGGTTTGGTGTCTTACTCTGTGGAGGTGCATTACCCACCTTTGGTCATTAACATCTCTAAAAGAGTGGCTGCATTTCTCAGAGCAAGTAACACAAACCATAGTAAAGGTCCTCAAGTTATCATCCAGTTAGAAAACTGCACAAGTTGCCCAGCAATGTGTTTTATTACACTACTTTTATTATATGGCTCTTGGGAATGCTGACAAATGTGGATGGATTTTGATTAGGTTTTCAGAGTAGGTCAGAAATGGGCTAACTTCAAAGTGATCAGATTTTGTTGGTGATCTGAGCAGCCCTGGTGGAGGTCTGCACTCTCCGAGTGCTTTTCTAGTATAAATCAGTGGTGGCGTTCTTACATCCAGAGCAGAATCTGCCATTTCAGCTCCTGAGGGACCAACAAATCCGAAGGAGCCTTCGGGGTTCAGACGAGGGTTCTGGGAGGGATGCGGAGGCAGGGGCACCCCGGAGCCATCAGTGTTGTTGTGGATACTCTGCTGCTGCTGTTGCTGCCTCTGCAATGCATTGTGGGAGTCCATTCTGACAGAATGAGCCACCTGGATGGAAGAAAGCGCAACCAATAATGTTGATGCATCCCTGGATGGTCGACTGTGTGGACATCCCAACTTCAGAAGGTGAAAACTCTGCCATTCACTAGCTGGTCCATACTACATCAACACTGGCAAAGTAGTCAACTGTGTTAAGTGTCCAAGCTGAAGGAATGCATGGGGGGTTTTCTACTTTTTTAAGCAGGGATTGACACCTCACCTCTGCCATTAACACAAACCTGACCATCATACATGAATGCAAGCATCTGAGAGGATACAGCACTACAAGGCCAATTCATAGTCCAGGAGACAAGTCGCTTGAGAAAAAAGAAGTTGGCAACAGATTTAATGGGTCTGGAGACTTTCATAGTCCTGCACCGGTGACAACAAAACCCTAAAGCAGACATGTCCAAAGTCCGGCTCCTTTCCACCGGCGCGGCACCTCTCAGAAAACAGGTGTTAATAGCCTTTCTTGCTACAGAGCCATAACTACCCACGAGGAATGCCGGCGATTCTTTTGTTATGCTAAATCACGCGCATAACTGCTTGGCCACGCACAGAATAGGTTTGGGGGAGGTGTTAATAGTTATGGCAGCACCAACCCAAAGTATATCGACATTGTAACAGTATTCTTGTTTTTTGACCACAACACACTTACTAGTTTGCCCTTTGGTAGGCATTATTCACGGTTTTATTTCGCAATGAAAATATTTTGCTATTATGTCATGTGATGTTGCGTCTTTTATTATAATTGCTTGGCCACGCAGATAGTAGGCGACATAAACGTAAATAAAAAGAGGAAAATTGACAACGAGGGCCGCGGCTTCCAAGTGGAAAAGTGAGTATTTTTTTCACTGACATACGAAATAACTGTCTGCCTAATATGCAAGGAGACGTGGCTGTTTTCAAGGAGTTTAATCTCAAGAGTCACTACCAGGCGAGACATGCTGCTAACTACGACAAGCTAGCGAGGAATGAACAGTGCAAAAAATGAAAGCAACTGGGAGGTGTTTTAATGGCACAGCAGCGTTTTTCACAAGAACTCATGAGTCAAATGAAAATGCCACAAAAGCGAGCTACGAGATGGCAACGTTGATTGCAAGGCACTGCAAACCTTTTACTGATGGTAAATTTGTTAAAGACTGGGTGATGAAAATGGTTGAGAACATTTGTCCTGAGAAGAAGCAAGACTTTGCCAACGTTTGCCTGTCTCGTAATACTGCGGCACGGAGAACTGAGGACAATTCGTCCGATATTAAGAGACAGAGACAAAGGGTGTCGAGTTAGATTTTTTTCCGTTAGCCTGCGACAAAGCACGGACGCAACAGACATCGCTCAGTTACTGATTTTTTGAGAGGAGTGGATGGTGAACGTGAACGTGAGCAAAGAGCTTCGCTCCAAAGCACCTGCAGATGGAGCAGCAGCTCTTGACAACTTTTACTGCCCGCTGGATAATGGCAGGTTCCAAGAGATTCGAACATTTGGTAAAAAAATCATGAGCTTATTTGGCTCGACATACCTGTGCGAGAAGACATTCTCACTTATGAACTTTAACAAGAACCGTGTGAGGACAAGACCAAGTGGCATCTTGCGCATCGAAACCACTGTCTTTGAGCCAGACCTGGCCTTTTTGCTGCAATCTAAATCTCAGTACCACCCATCACATTAGTGCAGGCAAGTTATTTGTTTTCTGGGGTAGCCTAAATAAATTCTAAAAACACAGTGATTTGTGTTTGTGTGATTGTGATCGAAACCCTCAGTGGTGTGTACTTCTGAATAAGATAACTGATTTTATTACTGGTCTTCAAATATAAAATGCACAGTAATTTTGGTAACAATACATGTGAAGACATAAAAACTATGCAATTGCAATAAAATATTCATTAAATAGTTCATTTGCATATTATTATTATTATTATTGTTATTGTTATTGTTATTATTATTATTATTATTGTGTTATTATCGTGTCATTATAATGGTTGGCCCTCACACATGTTTACCTCGCCAAATCCGGCCCCCCTGGCAAAAAGTTTGGACACCCCTGCCCTAAAGAATTGAAAAATTCTTCAAATCTATCAGGACAAGGTGCCATGTCACACGTGACCAGATAGCAACTCAAAGTTCTGCCTTCTGGTATTGCCTTGGTCAGAATACGCAACGTCAGCAGTGTTTCTAACTTTTTGATGTACATGATAAGCTCACGTGCAACACCCCAGCAGCCAAGAACATTGTCTCTCTTAAGTCACATTTTGTGGAACTACACTTGTTGCCCGGACTATTAATGGCCATAAAGAAAACATGACCGTCAACGATAAACTAACACACCTGAGGAGAGGCTGCCGCTCCTGCCTGCTTCTCTGGCGTGCCACCACTTGGAAGGTCAGCTGGGTAGGACACCGGTGGACGTCCAGAAGGAAACTCGCCTAAAGTCGGAGTTCCAGGGGAGTTCTGGAATTCTGTGAAACCCGATCGGTTGTTGAACCCTGAACCTTGGAAATGAGAAAAATATATTTAAAAACAGTTAAAATTTCAGCACAGTGTGTTCTTTGCACTGAGTCAAATCAAAATAATACTGCCCCCAATTGTTTCAGCAGTTTAGTTACCCAACAATTGTGCTATTTTTATGCTATACCATCTGCTTCCTCTTTCCATGCACCAACTGACTTAATGTCCTTTTTCACTACATCCACAAATGTCCTCTTTGGTCTTCCTCTAGGTTTCCTAAGCATTCGTCTACTAAGATGTTCACGATCGCTGTTCAACCCTTCTCAGTCTGGCCTCCAAGCTGCCACCTACCTGTAGAGTGCCCAACTTTGCACCTTTGTCACGGAATTTAGCCACTTTGGACCAGCCCTAGTGACTTATTATCCTTTCTAGCCAATGGCGACAAATCTAGCGACTCCTAACAATTTTGGGGGAATTCCAGCTGTTATCAAAATGAAAAATACCCATGCAGCATAATGTTTGCCCTAATGACGTTTTGTGTCCAGCACTGTCCTAGTTGAAGCAACTGAAGACTCCCAAATTCCAAACTAGTTGAACTTGACCTCAGGTCACCCAGCACCCATACACACACACACATACTATTTTAGAGCAATTTTGGCACAGATGGGGTGCTGGGTGACCTGGGGTCACCAATTCAGTTAATCTTTAATATTTTAACAGTTTGAGCACAAAGGTGTATTTTGCAGAAACGATTCCAACTATTTTCAAGTCAGTAGGATGTTAATGGGTGCTTGTGACATCACACTGCAAATAAATAAAGCCTAATAACACAAGGCAGAACAATGCACAAATGTTTATTCTGCCTGCACAAACAAAGTAAAACTATTTTCAAGTTATTTGGAAGTTGATGGGGTGCTGGTCATTTCACGCGTCAAATAAAAAAAAGCTTAATAACGCAAGACAAATGGGCACACCTGACTGCAAACGATTGCAACTCTTTTGACATAATTTTGGCACAGATGGGGTGCTGGGTGACCTGGGGTGAACAATTCAGTTCATCTTTAATATTTCTAAAGCACAAATGTTTATTTTGCCTGAAGAAACAATCACAAACGATGCACAAATGATTTTATACTTATTTTTTTGCAACTTCATGCAGGTTACCTGAAGTGTTATAGTCCTGACTCCCTCCAGGGCCTCCAGTCGTTCCGCCGGGGTATGAGGAAGGAGGGGCCGGTCCAGAGCTTGAGGTGGATGCAGAACCAGGCCCAGATCCAGGTCCTGAAGCAGGACCGAGGGATGCAATCATCTCCATGACGCTGGGCAGGACCATGTGACTGGGGCTGATGGTGCGGCAGCGCTTCAAAACCGGACCGTCGGACTCCTCCTTGACGTGGATGTCGGGCTTGACCGGAACCGGCTTCCAGTTGCACACGGGATCTATCGTTATCTCTTCATAATCCGAGCTGAGATGACAACGGTTTGGAGAGGGACAGACGAAATGAGGTAGGGGAGAGAGCACAAGAGATGAAGGGTCAAACATGACAGCATCCCTGAGTGAAAACTGTTTACTAAACCATACAAATCAAGACTGTTTATTTCTCAGTACAACCATAAACATGCATACAGCATCAGTTGGCTATGAGAATAATTAGAGGCGTCAACCTTGGCCTTAAAAAGTAAAAACCCTGTCACATATCTAATCCAAACATTTCCTTAACCAGCTGATCTTAATGAGCACACAAATCATTAGGCAGGTAGGTCGACTAATCACTGGCATCTCTTGTGTTAAGTGCAAAGGCAGAAGGATTATATGGGGCAGGGTTTGTACTTTCTGAAGCCAGGACTGACACCTTTGACAGTAAATCCATGATTGAAAGCTGTTAACTGAACCATAACTACCCAGAGGAAAAAATTACTTCAGTCTTATCTTTGTCTCTCAGAAATAAAATAAGATCGTAAGTAACTAAGACTTATGACCTTCTTCTTCTAAAACTTTTTTAGGGGATACAAAAACACTATTTTAACATCTTAAATTGGAATTAGATTGGACACATTTACTGGACACAGTTTTTTTTAAGAGTTACACGTTACATGACATATAGAACAAAGGCAAGTTCTTACTAAATTATGAATTCATTTATTATAATTTATTATGAATATTTGTGTTTATGAAAAAAACACAAACCTTAATATAAGACCTTATTTGTTCTCAAAGATAAAGTCAAGACTAATTTTAAGAAGTAATATTTTTCTCTGGATGGTCATACTCAAACACAGAGGAGACAAACTTACTTTTGGATGTATATCAGAATGCCCAGCATGTACTGGTCAACTTCTAGTCCCTCCAGCAATGCAGTTTTACTACAGGCGGAAAACATGCAAAAGCATTACATTACATTTAGCGGACACCTTTTCCCCCCAGAGGTAAAGGGACAGCCCCTCTGGAACAATGAAGCTCAAGTGCCTCCTCTTGCTCAAGTGCACCTCGGCCATGGATAAAGATTCAGGAGAGCGCTGCTTATTCACTCTCCTGACCACGTTTCCTACTGGTAGAAGAACCGACCCAGTCACCTACCAATGCCAAGATCGACTTCTTTAGCATAAGGCCAGAGCGGCCGCCATAAAAGCATAAAAAATAGCACTCCATCATTAATATAATTATCACTTGTATGATAGACATGTTGTCAGAAAACATCAGAAAAAAAATGTACAGTTACTTTAACAACACAATAGTGCTGCTATTAACAGGAGACTTGGTAATCATAAGAAATCAGAATAATAATCATAAAACTTCACTCTGTACATCTAATCAGACAGAAGAAGAGTTTAGGGTCCATGAAAGCTGGATTGGCTGTACAGTAATTACAGGGTACACATTCAACAGTCACTGGTTTGGTGAAATGTACATAGGTGAGCACTGTCTGCAATCAGATGAACAACCTAGTACTAGCCTGATGTACTTCCACGATTTAAAGAACTGTAGGACAATTTGGAGGATGTTAGTGGGCGTGGCCTTATGCAAAAAATGTTGGACCTCTCAAGGAATTTGTTGCGTAGATACAAGACAAAATGTTACTCTGAAATTACAGTGCCCCGAATAAACCAAAATTCACACTAGACATGCTTCTAGAGGTTGCCAGTATATTAGAAAGCAAAGTTGATACTAGTTATACCCTCATGGCCCATTGTCAATAGAAAATTTAAATTCTTGCAATTACAGTTTTTACTGGCTGTTGCAACACTACAGATACAGCAGAGATCAACACAGCAGAAAAATATACTTTATGTACAACGATTAGTGAGTCAATGCACAAATCTGGTATTTTATCATCCTGTTTAACCTTACAGAAGAACCACTTATAGCTTACATTTTAGAATTAATAAGCCCCCATTGCCATGTCAATGGGTTGAGGAAGGACTGTTTTAAGTTGGTGCATATAACAGGAAATAATATGTAACAGGGAAATGACTCACTTGCATACGGGACAGCGCCACGTTCCTCTCTCACAGTTCAGCTGCAGGTATGACTCCAGATCAAAACACTGGACATGCAGAAAAACATCAACCCATGAAATGTTACCAGAACTTAAATACACAAATATAAACATGCTAATAATCCTTAAATCACTGACTTTTCTTTTGTCCTTGTGTATGCAATAGTGAGTGATGGATTCAGAAAACTGGATTCAGAAGCCAATTAAGGTCTTAATACAGGTGATTTCACCAATTAAGTCTTCTACCTGGCTAGGAGTTTTGCGAAGTAGAATCAGGTAATTTAGTGAATGGCTACTAGAACAAATATTACATTATGTTACAATATACAGGATACAGCAAGATAAGGGAAAACAGAGTAAACAAAGGCATGGCAAACACCCCCCCCCCCCCCCCCCCCCCCCCCCCCCCCCCCGGTTAGGAAGGGAAGCAGTCTCAGAAAAGAAGGGTCTTCACAAGCTTCTTAAAGGTTGGTATATATATGGTACTGGATTGTCACGTCCATCCAGACTGCCCATCACCATGCCTTTCACCTTATGTATACTATAATTAACTCCTTAACTGACCTGAACGTGTCTACAGTCATGACCGCGTGCAGGGAGTTGGATACGGCGGAATGTAATGGGGCACTGCAGGGACACCCTGATGGCCGTCTGCTCTACCCCGTCCTCTCCATTGGGCCCCATGGAACCCGGAATCGTGCCGCTGGTGAAGTTCCTCTTGACTGTGGAAGGAAATGACATCAGCTGATTTTTGCTTGGAGGATATAGCAGCCTTTTCAGATATAGCAGTTTTCCCACTGACCGAGAGCTAACTATCATTTGTGGATACTGATGAGCTGATACAATGTCACACAGGATATAGGCACACATGTTTTGTAAATGGTGATATAGCAATTTTGGCAGTTGTAGACCAAACAGTAACAGCAACAGCTAATGTCATCCTGTGTGACATTATATCAGCCCTTCAACATCCACACATCAAGGGCAATAAAGCAATCTTAGCAGTTTTACCAACTTGATGCCTAACTTTGTTATCCTGTGGCATTGTTTTTGTTGAAGAGCGGAAACAATTCTGACAACATAAGAGATTAGAGCACTTGCACTTCGAGCTGTAAAGGCCACAATGTTTTGGGGCTGTATTACCACCTTGAATGTGTATTAACTTATGCTACACAAATGCTGTGTCGCCCACCATCCCTTAAGGCCAGTTCAGACCAAAGATTCATGATTAGAACCTCTGCAACATTCTGAAAACTGACTTATTGCAACCTTATGTTCTAAAACTGTACATTAAGACCGCTGCAACACCCTGCAATGGCTTTCATAATGCATGTCGGATTTTGAAAAACAGATTTTGTAGCCCCATAGCTCACAAGTTGCATAGGCTGATGACTCGCCACAATAACCCATGTTTTAAAATCTTGCAACTGTAACTTGACGTGATACAGGTTTCGCGACGGCATGCAACACTTTGCACAAATGATTCACAATGCAGCAACCCGTCTGTGTGACTTTCTGCAACGGTTTTGTCTCGTTGCGGATCTTAGGTGCTATGTAATGGGCAGTGCACACCAAAGTTGTAGAAACTCACTCTTTGTGATGCAGTGATCAGCAGGCAGGAGTCTCTTCTTCATCAGGCCTTGAAGAACCGACTGCACTGAGGGTCTGTGGACGAGCTGCAGCACAAACAGATGGGACTGTGGGGACACCAGGCCCGAGCCAGAGCCCACATGGAAAAAAGAAACAAGGTAAAGGTCAAAGGTCAATACCAAATCATTTTAAACCTCTTAAGGCTCCACTATACTCGCCATGTCGCGCTGTGCGCATGAGAAAGTGGAATCACCAAGTGCACAACACTGTGAGTGTAAACCTAGCTTTAGCGGGCACCACTGCTACACAGGGAATACCTCTCCCTAAAACTAGTGGCGCAAAAAAATCTTACTACATCACGACATTACTACTACATAACAAAAATTCATCACTAATACTTCACTACTTGGGTATCCCATTTTGAAAATAAAGGTACATCGGGTGGTTGGGGTGCTGAGTCACATCAGTCGTCATGTTTGTTGACAAGACCGATTTAATATAAAATGATTTTTCCATTTTTGATGCAATTCCAATGAAATTATTTTAAATTTCATGTTTGTTTGTTTGTTTTGTTCAGTTTATTGCCATTTTAACAACTGTGGCTATTAATGGCCAGATTAAAATAAATAAATAAATAAACATATAAATATTAAGCAAGTAAAAAAACAAACTATAAAACAAATACATTAAATCAGTTTTTTAAGATCAATACATGCTAGGAAGTTTAAATCATTTAAAGGTGGAACCATATAATAAAGATTCTCTTTATTTTCGATTTCATCAGTACCAGTCTGTTCTATGTTTTCATAGTTATGATTGTGACATGGAAGTCTGTTGTATTTTCACCCAGTCTTTGTGCTTACAATCGACTCAAAATTACACCGGACACTATTGGTAGGTTTGGTGTGCTCAGTAGCATTCTAATTATGAAAAAATGAAAAAATCGGGAGGTATGTTCCCAGCTTTATGTGTATCGGTTGTTGTCCATGTCTACATGCTTTTGGTCTTTGTGCTCTTATTTCCTATGTTTTGATTTTTTTTTTTGTTACTTGTTACTAAACAGCAAACTTGTTACTAAAAAGAGAGTACAGAAATGAGATTTTGTTCTGCTGTGCAACATTTGTTTTATAGTCTGAGTGACTATAAAGCTCACTTCTACTTTTGACTTTGACTTCATTTTCAGTTAGCTGACAGACATAATAACTCTACAACTCAGACTAATAACTCTAACCAAATACAACCAGACACATTAAGTGGCTCTTACACAACAGCAGGCAGAGACGGTAATCTGGATGGTATTGCGTCCGGGCTGGCACACCGTCTTTAGGTAAAGGGGCTTATGGGAAGTCTTGTTGTCCCCACGTTCAATCGTAAGCGGAGTAGCGTTGACGCTCACCTGTGAAATTGAAGGCTTATTAGTAAGAATGTTGTTTACTTTTTTCTCTCAAAACTTTTGTCAATAAAGTCACCAAACTATTGCACTATATACACTGTCAGGGTGTTTAGAGTACCACTGACATTTACATGAAAAATAAAAGGTTTGTAAATGCCACCAGTTTTGAGTAAACAAGCTTTTAACTAAAATCACAAAACTATTACGCTACACACTATCAAAGTGTCTGAAAAAGGAAGGTAGCTACCTGCAGTCTCAATGCTCTCACTGACTACCAAGTGACATGTCTCAAAAGGCATCAAGTTTACTGGTTATACAAACTTTTGTTCCGGATGACCTAGCTAGACAGCAACACAAAACACTACTGCCAAGACACAGACAGCTGACTTAATAATTCCATAGATAGCATGATTCTTGCTGAATAAAGAAAATATGAGCAAATATTATATGGTACTTAATAATGTAGTGGCATTTGGGTGGTACTGGGGATAGTATTGAGTGCAAGATCTTCTTTCCATAGAATGCACCTTTTACCTTCCATAGAACTTTACCTTTATGCTCAAGCAGAGAACCAATTTACACATGTATTTTTCATACTCCCTAGTACTGATCTGAGAAGTACTCAGTCCTGAGTACCCCCAGTCATGAGCTTAACCCAGATATCAACCATGTAAACTGACTTGTACAGAGGCAGGCCAGTTAGTGTTCATCTGTCGATCTTCGTGGTGGTAACACTTGAACTGCAGTTCCAGGTCTGGTCTACAAGGGATTGGATTGGAATTTAAAATTAGAAAAAATTATGCATTACCTACCCATGTAACAATACCTTAACACAAAACTAAATTTGGGGAAAAAAAAAACAAAAAAAACCCACATATATATATATATATATATATATATATATATATATTACAGAATGTGTTTAAATGTGTAACACATGTATATCTCTTTTTTGGCAAACTCATATACCACAAAGATGGGGGAACCAGGAAAATTAGGAAAAAAAGATGTAATGATTATAATCATGGGCCACATCCTTACATTTGACACCAAGTAACTCATCACTGTAACCGTAGAAAGGCCAATCAGCAAACTGCTCACCTCATCATGAGTGTTTTAAAGACGGTCTCTCGCAGGTGGTAGACGTGGTTGCTGACAGCCAAGTTGTGCTCCAGTCGGAATGGTTCCAACACCACGCCGTCGCGCACGGGGAATGTAAGACGCAGTTCATCTACTTGAGTGGCTGCATGGAGGGCTAATGCAGACAGCATGCGTGAGTGAGCAACTCCAGGATTGGTAATTGCACTTCAGCAGCAGAGGTGGTGTTCCATCCTCAGAAAGTAAAAGTCCTCCCATCTATTTCTACTGTCTGTGCTCATTTCACCAATTCATTTTACTAAATTAGCCGATCTACCTGGCTAAAGAGTTGTGCGCTCATTAGAATCAAAAGGCTAACATAATATTTTTTGCTAATACTTTACCTGAGTGACAAACTTACCCAAGTGTACACATATAACTCAATTACTTTTTGTCATATTACACAAACCTAATAACAATTTTAGCAAAAGAACAAAAATGTAAAATAAGTTGAGATGTAGCTAAAACACAATTTTACACTCTAATAACTCAACTCAACTAAACCTGATGTCTGGCTAAAACCTATGGGATAGTTACAGTAGCAGAGCAGCTGTGTGTGTGTGCGTGCGTGTGTGTGTGTGTGTGTGTGTGTGGTGTGAGAGTGAATTTCTGGCACATTGTGTGACTGACTGACTGTGTAATTATGTATATGAGTGTGAGCATAATGTGCTTTTAAGTAGCCATGTGAATTAGTTTCTGTGTGTTTAGGTGTAATTCATGCGTCAAAACACACAAATTTAAACCTATTTCTCTATGGCCAGCTAATGCCGATGCTACATCGGACAGACTTATTGGTTGTCTGGGTGTCATCATAATCATAGATTCTAATGAGAGAAATTTCACGCACGGGGACATTTCCTGCTTATCTTGCCATTTCAACACATTACAACATAAATAGAGGCTACATACAGCAGCTTTATTAGAAGATCCAGCTACGAACCAAACCTCACTCACTCACTTATAAGAATGGTTGTGCAATTTAAACTGTTGAATAAAAGGCTAATCAGCACATCTCGTATGGTGTCAGGAGGAAGAACAGCTAAGCTAGTGGGCATCTGTAACACATGAGTATTTGACAACCCGTACTATCACCCACCTGTGGTTGTGTTGTGCATGAGCACATCTGGCAGGCCTGTAGCAGCGGTGTAGTGGAAAAAAAGAGGGCCGGTAAACTGTATGCAAAGCCTTTAAAAATGGTGGGTAAACTATGCATCCTTAACATTGGCGGCCACACAAAGGTGAGTAAACACTGTGTTGTTACTTTTAAAGGTGTGTAAACAGCATGTGTGTGTGTGTGTGCCACCACACCACTTAGCCCATAGCACCTCTCACCTGTAGGTGGGGGTGGGGCGGGAGGCTGTAGGGCAACAACGTTGGGCTTAACATCGGCCAGGTACGGGGATTTTACATCATGGCCAGGAGACATGTAAGGAGCCATGGAAGGGCCCGGGGTCATGGGAGGCGTGGGGTTGCCTGGCAACGGTGAGCTGGGGTAACTGGGCATGGTTCTACCAGCCTGAGAAAAGAAAAAAAAAAGAAATTGTGTCACAGACAGACAAACAACCCCTGTTTACATGCAGTGGTATGACATTCTAAAGGGAATTCAGAGCATGTGATATCTAACGTTACCTTGTAGTAGAGTGCAGAGTTTTCGGGTGCAGGTGGGAACCGCCCCATGTTTCCTTGCTGCTGGACAGGAGGGTAGGAGGGGGAGGACGAAGCCTGGCCAGAGTACTGCACTTGTTGCCCGGGATACGGACCTGGGCCTGGACTTTGGCCATACGGTGAATCAGGATATCCCTGGTACATTGGGGAGAGAAAACTGTGTTTACAAAATGGCATTTTTTTTATTTTTGTGGGAAAAAAAAAAGAGTAGTGGCGTCAGAGGTAGGTTTACTATCGCACTCTTTGGGTTTCAAACATGACATGCTGCTTAGGTAACTGGCAGACTGCACTAGTCAGTCGATTGGCTAGCGAACTCAACTCGCAATCGGGTGAGTTGCTGTGAGGTCGCGGGTTTGAGCCTGGGGCTTGATTGCTCAAGATGACCTATGTTACTCAGACTTACCTCTGAGCTGTAGGGCCTTTTAAAGCAACACTAAAGCACTTTATCTCTTCGATCACCCTACAGGTTGAAAGCGGAATTGTCTTTATGTCTCATTCGAACTACAGATCAGCGACCAGCTTCGGCAAACTTGCTTAGTGCAGTTATAGCCCATGTTACAAATTGATAAACCACTGAAATTATTTTAAGGTTGAAACTACTTAGTGTTGCCTTAACCCTCTGGGGTCTGAATCTGTTAGCCTCAACATGTTCACATTTTTCAGCTAACTAAAAGCATTTATCCAAAAGTGACACATATGGTTATATTCTGGAAGACCTTAGCAATAATAATGTAAAAGTAAAGTGAACATAAAGAAATTAGATTTTTCCCTAAAATTCTGTAAACACACACCTTACAAACTTAAAAAAGTCCCTACTGAGGATTAAGGCTCTGTGGAAGCCTGTCAGGAGGAGGTTTACTAATGTTCTATACGGAGAACTAAGCTAGCTGCTATTCACTACACTCACTCCCTTTTAACCTTACAACCATCTGGATCATGGCACCAATGTAACTGAGGTGATCAAAAAGGTTCTTTGGGTTGTGAAGCATTATAATACTACATGTAGGAGCCAAATGCTGCTCTGTGTTTACTTTGTAATTCTCCCATTGTACAGTAGCTGGTACATGTCCGTAACTGGGCTCTAGATGTATATAAGTGAACCTAGTGTTGTTCGTAGGTGTCTGACCCAGAAAGGGCGAAAGGTTTTTGACCGCTAAGCGCTAAGGAATGCTCTTGCTATCTGTGAGTACTGAATGCTCGCACAAAGACAGTGTTTTCCCAAAGAAGATCTGCATCTCTTGTGAAGCACACAGTAAGTCGAGTGAGCGGAGCGCCACAACAAGTACAGAGTCAGTCAGACTCTCGGTGTCTCAGTAGTTCAGTATTAGACTGAACCCCTTTAATAATACATATTACCTTTTAACGCAGACTCACCTCTGAATTGTAGGGCCTTTTGAGGCCCTGTGGAAGCCGTGGGGGTCCCTGCTGCCCTACAGAGTAGGAGGGATGATGGGGCATCCTCTGGCCCTGTGCAAACATGGGACCCATGGAGGGCGGTCGGGAGGGTCCCATCCCAGGCGAGTATCTCGACCCAGAGGGCGGAAGGAACTGGGAATTATAAGGCCCAGAGCTGCCCATCTAGGAGACAAAAAATTGATTCTGAATAATTATGCAATGTTATGCAAAATTTTGATACAATCACACAAGACCTAATGAAGTAAAAAAAAACTGCTTAAGACAATCACTAAAAAGCATTTCTGTCAAAGTAGTTGTTAGCTCATTATTGTTAGCCGTTTGCAGCTAAAATGTGCCATAGTTCATTTGCATAAAGTACAATGACCCATGCACCAGAGGCAAATACACCTGTATGTAAAGTTTTAATTCAGTTTTTCAAAACAACAATTGCAGGACACACACAGGCATTGTTGTTGCTTTATAATCACAGCAGCTCACACCACGATTTCCAACTGAAGAGCTTCTCCAGTGGTCAGAGTCCACCAGTTAGACCTACACAGCCTACTACATGTCCACAAAGTTTCATATCCCCCAGTGTTTCAATGTCCCACCAATCGTTGACAAAAAAATCGGTGGGGAAAAAAAAAATCTGACAAAACCAACATGACCGCTAACACTAACTTCCCTAGCAATGGTCCTAATTAAGGAATTAGGTGCAGTGGAAATAAATGTTTCCTCTACCTGGCCATAGTTCATCTCCTGGTTTTGCTTCTCCTGTATAGCAGCGACGGCTGCCGTGGCCGTGGCGGTTGCCGTGGCGGCAGCAGCGGCTACGGCTGCGGCTGCTGCTGCTTGTGTGAAGTCTGTGGTGGATCGGGCACCATGGGGGGGCATCCCTATAGTGGCTCCTCCGTTTCCAGCGTAACTAAGGATGCAAAAGAGACGTTTACTGATGGTTTGTTAAAAATAAACATATTTTATCTACAATCATTTTACTATTTTTAGTAGCAGCTGCACAGCCTCACCTCCCACCGTATCCAGGTCCAGACTGGTATCCTCCTCCTCCGCGCCCATAGACGCCCTGCTGCATGTAGCCCTTAGTAGCATCAGGGTACCCCTGCTGTCCCATCAGCTGTGCAGAGTTCACACCGGGTCCTCCACTTGACATCATCGCGCTCCCTACGTGATTGCCTCCTGGTCCAACAGCTGTGCCCAACACCTGCCAAGCCATAATAATCATTTTAATAATTAGTTTTATTAGGACATCCAGTACTGTGCAAAAGTTATAGGCAGGTGTGAAAAAATGCTGTAAACTAGGAATGTCTTCAAAAACGGAAGTGTTAATCATTTATTTTCATCAGTCAACAAAATGCAGTGAATAAACAAAAGAGAAACCTAAATCAAATCAATATTTGGTGTGACCACCCTTTGCCTTCAAAAGAGCATCAATTCTTCTAGGTATAGTTGCATACAGTTTTTGAAGGAACTCGTCTGGTAGGTTGTTCCAAACATCTTGAAGAACTAACCACAGATCTTATGTGGATATCAGCTTCCTCACTTCCTTCTGTCTCTTCATGTAACCCCACACGCAATGATGTTGAGGTCAGGGCTTTGTGGGGGTCATACCATCACTTCCAGAACTTCTTGTTGTTCTTTACGCTGAAGACAGTTCTTAATGACTTTGGATGTACGTTTGGGGTCGTTGTCCTGCTGCAGAATAAATTTGGGGCCAATCATACGCCTCCCTGATGGCATTGCATGATGGATAAGTATCTGCCTGTATTTCTCAGTACTGAGAACACAATGAATCCTAACTCCATTTGCAGAAATGCAACCCAAAATGTTCAAGAAACCTCCACCATGCTTCACTGTTGCCTGCAGACAGTCATCATTGCACTGCTCTCCAGCCCTTTGATGAAAAAAACTGTCTTCTTCTACAGCCAAATATTTCAAATTTTGACTCAACAGTATAGAGCACCTTCTGCCATTATTCTGCAACCCAGTTCCTAAGTTTTTGTGCATACTTGAATCGCTTGGCCTTGTTTCCATGTCGGAGGTACGGCTTTTTGGCTGCAACTCTTCCATGAAGACCACTGCTGGCCAGACTTCTCCAGACAATAGATGGCTGCACCTGGGTCCCACTGGTCTTGCCAGTTCTGAGCTGATGGCACTGCTGGACAGCTTTCGATTCTGAAGGCTAATAAGCTTGATGTGTCTTTCATCTGCTGCACTAAGTTTCCTTGGTCGACCACTGCGTCTATGATCCTCAACGTTGCCCGTGTCTTTGTGCTTCTGCGAAAGAACTTGAACACCACATCTTGAAACTGCTTTGAAATCTATTCCAGTCTGCTTTGAAATCTTTTTTTGGGGTGACATTGCTGATGCAGTATAACTACACTGTCTCTTGTTGCTGCTGCCTCCTACACAGCTGTTTCTGTTTCAGTTAATGGCTGTCTTCCAACCTACGTGTGACATTGATGATCATTAGCACCTGTTTGGTCATAATTGGTTGATCATACAGCCAACTATAATCCTAACTACAAAACCCCTGACTTTTTGTGAACCCCTTTGTGTGAACTGATGCTGCTTCGAAGGCAAAAGGCAGTAACACCAAATATTGATTTGATTTACATTTTTCTTTTGTTTGCTCACTTGCCATTTTGTAAATTGATAAAAAAAAAAAAAAAGTGAAAGCATTCTTTGTTTACACCATTCATTTTTTCACACCTGCCTAAACCTTTAGCACAGTACTGTATATTCAGTGCATGTATCCAAAAACAGGAATGGACATCCATCTGCCAACAAGCAAAAAACTGACACTTAAAAAAAGACCCTACCCTCATCACCCACATCGGTCCATTTCCATAAGCATACTAAAGCAAAAAGTATAAAGAGTGTTACTATCTTAAGTTTGTTCTGGTCTAATGTTTTCTATTTGAAAGCAAGTACTGGAAACTGTAGACACTTTATCAAGGTAAGAAAGGAAATGCTGCCATCAGGGCTTTGAACCTGACATTTTTGGTTTGTTCTGAACAGAAAAAGTAGTTTAACTTTTCCGGTTTTGAGCTGCACCCTAAAATTGATGTTCCCGAGCCATTTAGAACGCAAGAATAACGTTCCTAAACCGGTTAATAATGTTCCATGTCAGCTGTGAAACATAAACAGTTACGATCGGCTTAGCTTTAAAACTTTGAAGGACTAAAAGAGTGATTGTCGATTAAAGCTGCTCTACACCAAAGATATGCAACAAGTCTGCAAAATTCGAAAAAACAGCAACTGCCTGCAGTTTGAGCATTCACACTTGCAACTTTACCTATGTTACTATAACAACAACCATCCTGAAGGCAATCTGTATAGCTGTGTGATATCACAGCTTAGACATACGTATATCAAAACAAATTGCAATGAAGGTTTTTTCCAGGTTACATCATCAAGGGTATAGTGTCATACTATGATCTGAAAACAGTTATTGAAGCTACAAGAACTGCTAGATCATGCACAGGAGCTATTTGGAAATATAACGACTAAGAACACTTCATTGGCAAATTCCACAACAAACCACTGTTTGCCAGCGGTAGGCTAGGGCTCTGCTTTATTAAAGCATCACTGTAGTTAGTATGCCAACATTTATATATTGTAGCCTATATGAATTAAGACAAGAATCATTTCTGCAGTGTCATTTATTGACAAATAGCAGGTTTCCTTTAAGCTTTTTACAGAAACAGCAACAACCTTTGAAGACAACGACAAAAGACGGCTCATTAAACGGCAAAAACCTATAGACAGAATGCTTCATCTTGGGTTCTAAATGATCTTTGTCTTTGGCATGATAGGCTAACACTGCCATTCATGTCTAAAACAAAGGTTTTTAAGATTGGAAAACTACAATATTTACCTTTTATAAGGGACTGGAAGACTACATCGTCCTTTCAAATGCAGTTTCTGGTTTCGTTTCTGTTCCTAGCAAAATACCAGAAGCTTCTGTTTTTTCAGTTTTGTTCCATAAACCGGTTCAAATCCTTGGCTGCCATGTAATGTAAAACTTTTCAGTTGCTCCTCTTAGCGAAAAATTGATCTTTTCCAATTTTAGGAACGACATCACATTAGTTATCCAAGCGGGCAATTGGTGACTTTCAGTGTAGGAGGATACATCTACGAGCAATTAGAGGGGCATGTCTACATTACATAAGTCCTAACCTGCAGAGACTCATTTCACATAGGTCAACAAGATTTCAACGTGTCAAGGGAAATTATATGCCAACAAATTTTTATAATCGATGACATCTACTACGTCGACAAATCGTCCCAGCCCTAGTAGCCACACCTGGGAACACCTACTTAACCAACCGTCATCAGCTTGCTGCTCTAATTTGTAGCTATTGTAACTGTAAGGTACTTCGGACAAGAGCAACCAAATCCTACCGAGGTGTGAAAATGACCCTAAAAAAGATAGGGGCATAACCCGATTTGGTGTGGAATTACTCACACAAAGTGGACAAGTGTGACTGTAACCTAATTAACACAAAAGCAACCAAACTCTAGCAAGGTGTGAAAATTCAAAAGGACATAACCTTGGGGGCAGTCACGCAGTTGGCTAAGGCCGTGATGCAATGAATCAGGGGCAAAGGGTTCAAGTCCAACCCAGTAAGTCATGTTTTCGATTCTATGCTGTCTCTCTCTCTCTCCTACATTTCCTGTCACTTTCTACTAAGCTATCTAATTAAAGATGGAAAAGATACCATTAAACAAAGAACAAAAAGTGTGTTACCTGATTAGGTGTAGAATTACTCACACCCCACACAGTGGTCACAACAGAGAGGGACCCAGCTGATTGGTTGCTTTGTTGTTGCCACGACGCAGGGTCATAAGGGTAGGAGCCGTCACTGAACACATTAAAATAACACTTCAAGTTAAACTACACATTCAAATATTCAAAGGGGCCATATTATGTAAAAATCACTTTTTGCACGTTTTTGTATTGTCATTTGGGTTGTGTTTGCTGTCAGTCAGCTGAAAAATGTTCGTGTCAGGAATACTTCTATGAGTCATTTCCTGTCTGGCTTCCGATCTGACGTCCGAATAGAATGTCAAACTTTTTTTTTTCTACTATATGTGCGGGAAGCACTATGAAACATGTACAGCTGCTAAGAGCGGTACAATATTTGAAAACGTCGTCAAACATTACCAGACTGAGCCGTACTACTGTACCTTATAGCCTATTCGCCATTCTCTGGAGGCCTAGAGGCCAGACCTCGGTCTCACCTAGGAGGAACGGCCGCTCAAAGTTTGTCTACAGCGATGCGCGACATAGCAGAGCGTGGTAGGACATTTATGATCTATGCTATGCTAAAAGCTAATACCAGCAGACGCAAACGACTCATTCTGAACTGGACAGATTTGACAGTGATTTTGTACAGAGAACTTCATGAACATGTTTTTATAGCCCATATACCTATACTAATTTGTTGAAAATACATAATATGACCCCTTTAAAGATGTTACATGTAGGATGATGCAAACTCTAGTACTGCAATCAAGTCACATATATTTATACAGCACATTTAAATGCAAGAGATTGATGCAAAGTGCTCTAAACTTAAAACTAGCATAGACAGACATGGCAGACACACAAAATACTTAGCCTAAACAAAAGTAGGCTAGGTGGTTCAGTTTTGAAGTCTCTGATGTAAAATTAAGTTCAAACTAGTGTAAAGCGGTGTCCCCACTCTAGAGGCAAAAGGCAAACACACAATTCAAAACACAATGAGACTTTGCAGACTGTGAATTAAGCTTTAGAATGCAGAAATTCCCCCAGGGGCTGGCACCACTGTGCCCCTGAGCAAGCCACTCAACCCAAAGGTGCTCCAGAGAAAATGCCCCTATGGCTAATTCACTGTAGATAACTCTGAGTAGGATTGGCTGCTAAATGACACATCATGCATTACATGTAAGAGGCCTCTAATGCAATTTCTCAATTTTTTTACATATGTACTGTACAAGTTTTTTCAGAAGGTATGGCCAAATGTATTAGTCATAAATCAGACAACAGATGTAATGTGTTGTAGTGTTTCTTCATTGCAATTTTCCATATGGAATGCAAGAAAGTTTCTTTTGCATAGCACTCTAACATTTAGAAAATAGGCTAATTCAGTATGTTCACTTTGACCTGTAGGAGGCGATGGTATTTAAAAAAAATCATACCTTTGATATTTGAACATTTTCTAAATACCACCCAAACCCAAATGTAGCCACTAACATGACAGTGTTCGATTTACCTTTGCGGTGTTGGAGGGAGCCCAGGTTTCATGGAGTTGATGGGGATCATTGGAGGAGCTGAGGGTTCAACACACCCAGATCTGCTCAACCTACAGGCTGTCTGTAGAACAGTTATTACAATAAGTTTTATTTATGATGCATTTTCCATACAGAGAAAGCAGTTCAAAGTGTCTTTTATCATAAGGCTGAGACTCAGTTTGGCTACAGACACAAGTAAGTATTAAGCTAAAAAATGTTAAAACTATATTTAAGTATTTGTTTATTTATCGCGAAACATATTGTCATCGCAACATTCAGCAATGTTACTGCATATCGCACATTTTTCAAATATCGTGCAGCCCTACTACCCACTACAATTCAAATGTAGCACACAAAGTCAACGTCATCGCTCACGAACACTCCCTCTGTTCGCTGATTGGCTAGGACTGGTTTGTACCTAATACAGCAATGTCAATGGCAGCACGGCCAGACCCTCTGTACAAAATGAAATGAAGTACGAGGGGCTGATTTACCAGGCTACAGAGTTACGACCCGGCTCGTCAGACCGCAACATAAAAGGGAGGCAGACAACTTGCAGTTTTTAAATTACTAAACTGTATTAGACACAAGAGGAAAAACAATGTCTAGGGGTTAAATAATCTAGCAAAGGATCAGACAGGACAAAAAAGGTTGTGTGCAGGTGTGTGAAGATGCATGTGTGTGAGAAAGAGATATGTGGGAATGAGAGCAATGGAGGAAGGCATGAGCAGCTCCTTTAAAGGAGAAATTTGGTGTAAAATGAAAATTGGCATGTTAAAACATCATACCAAGTTGGTATGTTTGCTGGGGAGCAAAATTGAGTTAGCCTGTTGCATTCAGAACTTAACTATTTTTTACTGTTTGTCTGAGAAGGCTAACAATGGAAGTGGTAGGTGCCGTTAGACGAACCATGAAGATTACGCTATTATTAAACCATTAAAACAGCTCGAAGAAACTCCACACTCCAGCAGTAGAACAACAAAGGCCACATCATTCAAAACGAGGCACTGAGAACTTTGTAAGTGTACACAACATTTATTAATAAAACAGTTTTGACAGGCAGTACCTTGCTATAGTTCCTCATCACCGCCACGATAAAAGTCTGCATGAATCGATTGACGAACACGAACCAGCAGGAAGAATAGGAGGAGAGGTAGTACAATCGACTTGTTTGGACTTTCATCATGGCGGCGACGAGAAACAACTGCAAACTACTGCATAACAGTTTTTTAAATAAACGTAAAAGCAAACATACCAACCAAACGCGTTCAGGTATGATTTTTTAACATGCCAATTTTCATTTTACACCGAATTTATCCTTTAATACTCCTAATACCTATGCAGGTGTGCCCAGTTACGCAGTAATCACGCCCTACCACCACAGCCACTGCCACTACAGGTCTGTTGGGGAGCAGGGGGTCGTAACTACAGGCAAAAGTAATAGGCCTACACGGCAGGATTTTTAAGCTACTTTCTAAAGCCTAAATTGACACCTCTGTATGTCAGCTCTGAGGGTTTTTAACTAAAGACATCAAACTCAACATCCAATAAAATAAGTCATAAAACTATGACAAATGATTATACCAGTTGATTCTCATTACCTCAATTCTGCTGAGGTAGATGGGCTGGTCAAGAAAATTTGCCTGCACAGGTACACTACCAGTCTAAAGTTTGGATACACCTTGACCAGGTTTCCTAGATGCAGTTAAGAAGCTAGAAGAATGTAGACATAAAGTTACATCATATGACATTACATGAGGTATAATCAGGGTACGATTTGTAGGAGGGGATAGGGGGGATTTCCACCCTTCTGGTTTTCATATCCCTACCTCTGCTACATTATTTTTACCCCCAGTGGTGACAAGGACTAGGCCTATCCCCACTTATAGCGATTCACGCAACTCAAGTGGTGTTAATTAAAATCTAACAATCCAAAAATATGGGCACATACATCTAGTATCAGAGTAAGCCATTAGGCTACTTTGTCACCAAACACAATGTTAAACATTGTAACATTTTTGGGAACTTAGCTGAGCCAGAGTGGTAGACAAACAGGACCAAGCTACATATGAAACGCGTTCAGAGCAGCATACCATCCTATTTTACAGGACCCGTACACAAAATAGCTCGATTAACACCTGAAAATGAGAATGATAGTTGTCTGTCTAGTGTTTCTGAGTGTTGACGTTCTATTTGGTGAATTACTTTTGAGCGTTGAAGTTCAGCTGAAAATCTTTTGCCACGTTGGGATGGACTAATTCCCAGACCTTAAAAGGCCTGCCTACTTCTATTCGTTTTTTTCATCGCAATATGGCATCACAATCACCACTGCCCACGGTGAAAATATTGTTTTGATGGATTGCAGAAGCTAAAAGTAAACTGTGGCTGTAAAAGCAAAAGCCTAAGCAACATCGTAGGCCTAGTTAGACAAGTTAAAAATACAATGTTAATTTCTACAAATTAACCCCCTCCCCCTTCTGTTTTTTTTTTTTTTTTGACAAGTCGGTATAATGTTACATGATTTTATTTAGTGTTACGTCACCTATTTTCAATTGTCCGTGTTGTAGATTTTTATTTGCGTCAATTTGTTTTTACACATTCTGCTGCGTGCGTGACACAGCAATTTTATTGATGTGGTGAGTCAGACACCACTTGTAAAAATAAAAACTTAATTTGGGAGCATGCTACTATGGTAACTACGCATGCCAATCGGCTACTCTGGGATCGATTGCTCATTGAGCTTCAGTTAAAGTAGAATGTTAAAACATGATAACGAGTTGATATTTGCTCAGGAGCAAAATGACACTAGCCCGTTGCATTTGGAACTTTACTATTTTTACCGTTTGTATCAAAAAGGCTCACAATGCTAGTCAACAGGGCAGACTCTCACATTTTAAACCATTAAAAAAAACTTAAGTAGCTTCACACTTCTTTGGTATTGTAACAAGGGCCCTGACATTAATGTACTCACATCATTTAATTACATAACTATTGTATTTTCCTTAATTTTGTCCAGTACCAAAAAGTAGGCTACCCATCTAATCTAAACTCATCTTGAAGGCAGTGATGTGCAACCTGGATTGAAAAGCTACAATCCAGTGCCAAAGGACCTGGTTCGTCTGTGTGTTTCATACAGGTAATTTTAAAATGAACTCTTCTACATGGCTAAGAGTTTTTGCTAATTAGATTCAGCTGATTTGGTAAATGACTGGAATACAGTGCCCTGAAAAGTATTTGCCCCCTTTATGATTTCTTACAGTTTTGCATGTTTGTCACACTTAAATGTTTCAGATCAGTTTTTAAGTGATGATTTTATTAGGTGAAGAATTTATGCAAACCTCATGTCCCTCTGTGAAAACATAATTGCCCCCTAAACTTCATAATGTTGGCAACACCAACTGCAATCAAGCATTTGCAATAACTGGCAATAAATCTTTCACATTGCTGTGGAGGAATTTTGGCCTACTCTTCTTTGAGGAATTATTTTAATTCAGCCACATTGGAGGTTTTCCAAGCATGAACCACCTTTTAAAGGTCATGCCACAGCATCTCAATTGGATTCAGATCTGGACTTTGACTAGGCCACTCCGAAATCTTCATTTTGTTTCTTTGAAGCCATTCAGAGGTGGACCTGCTGGTGTGCTTTGGATTGTCCTGCTGCAGAACCCATGTGTGCTTCCGCTTGAAGTCACAAACTGATAGCTGGATATTCTCCTTCAGGATTTTTTGGTAGAGAGTAGAATTCATGGTTCCATCACAGGAAGTCATCCAGGTCCTGAAGCAGTCCAAAACCACCACACCACCACCACCATATTTGACTGTTGGTATGATGTTCTTATTCTGAAATGCTAAAATATTGTTCCCAAAGCTTTGGAAATGGCTTTGTAACCTCCAAACTGAGCCATGTCAATTACTTTGTTTCTCATCTGTTCCTGACTTCCTTTGTATAGCAGCATGGTGTCTTGCTTTTTGGGATCTTTTATTCTACTTCACCTTGTTAGACAGGTTCTTTTTAAGTGTCAACAGGACTGGTAGTAAACTAAAACGTGATTAACCAGTTACTTCATAATTTTAACAAGGGGGGCAATTACTTTTTCACAGAGTCCCATGTAGGTTTCAAAATTGTTTTCCATTACAAAATAAATTCAGCACTAAAAATGTATTGTTACAAAGCGTGATCTTTGGCTGATATTTAAATCTTTGTGATGATCTGAAACTCTTCAACTTGACAAATATTTAAATAGTAAGAAATCAGGGGTCGAACACTTTTTCACGGCACGTGGTATGTAATAAACTGCTGGACTGTAGTTTCTGAAGCCAGGTTGCCCAAAACTAAAGTGATTCTCGAGGTGATTCTTTTTGGTGAAAACTGGGTACCTCACAAAAAATCTGATAATTAACATGGGAAAATTCCACTGAGGAAAAAATAGGGGAGGAATTGAACTGCTTGGCGAACGTCTACACTCTCCGAGTGCTTTTCTAGTATCAACTTAAATAGGTTTCCAATTCAACACAACTCTACAGCATGTGTGTGTCGTTGTTGATGATTTTGACAACTGACGCCTATTGCCATTCTGCATCTCAAAGGCCATACAGCTAAGTGTATTTGGTCGTCTACTCAGAAAGTCAATTCATATACCGGCCATCATACCTTTACCCCACCTGCAGCCTAATGCACACAACATGGTACAAAAATACACAACTCATTTGAACAATGCTGCGACATAGCAGGTCAGAAAAGCAGAGTACACCTTGACATGCTCTTCTGTGGTAAGGTTAGGCTTAAAGACTGTCCCAGGGTTAGTAAACATCCAGCAAACCCCTTCAGAAATACAGAGCTGGCCTGCATTATTTTATATTGTGGGCCATCATCTAACGTTGCCATTTGTGACACCGACTGAACAGTGCTGGAATGGAAATGTTTCCCTCTTCGTAGATTTAAAGAAAACGGACGAACTGGAAACACCATTTCCATTTTCTTCATATTAAGCAAACCTTCATATTTTGCATTTCCATGGCTAACTCGCCCAGCTAACTAGCACGAACCTTCCTTAGCTTAGCAAAGGCTACATTACACTGCTTTTTGGGTAGCTCTTCTTAGCTAGCATTAACTTGGGGGTAACATTCACTCTGGGTAAATACAAGACCAAAGTAAGTTTAGCTACTGCCAACTAACTACATTTCTGAAAGCGTGGGCTTTTCTTTATATAGGATACATGATAAATGAAGCAGGTTGTCTAACTACATTACAACGATAACTTTAACAACGCACCAGGCTTCAACTTCCCACTGCGACAGCCAGCTAACAGTGATACCCACCTAATTTACGTTAACAAAGGAGCCTTACCTTTGACTCCTATCCACCGTTGATCGTGGCAATGCTTCGTGTGTTGTTTAGGCCGCTACACATACATCTACACTTGACAAAGATCTTAACAAAAATACAATCCTTTTGGTTTATAAGCGTAACGTAACGTTACCGTCTTACATGTCACATCCAGGTAGGTAGCTAGCGAGCTACCTACCTAGCTAGCCAGCTAGCGTAGGATGACTTCAGTAGTGACAGCTTTTATCATTTACCACAACTAAACTTGTTCGTGAACAAACTGTATCCATTTGCGTCCATGTCCGTTGGAATGTAAAAATTCCGATTAAACGAAATGATATAACGCCTTAAGTTGACAACACTTTACGTTACACATGTAAGACTCTTCGCGTCACAACGTCAGCTGGCTAGACCATGAAACCGCTATACAAACTAGCGAAATATGACAGCACGCAGCCTGGAAGGTTTGAATCTTTGATTTCGCTCCAGTCCAGCATGTTCCGATTTATTAAACTGCAAGCAATTTCGTTCTATTGCAGAACAGTTGTAGTTTAACGACGATGGAACGCTGATAGGCCCACAGCCAAAAGAGTAGCCCGATGCTCGACGGCAAGCCAAAGGCGTAGAACAACGTTGACACCGCTGGTCACGATTCTGTCGAATTCATTGACTGTACATTGGTCGAACTCTATGGTCGAACGGTAATGTCTACGCAGGTATGTATTGTCAGTTAATTTCATTGCAGTAACAGCAGCACAATAAAGGCACACATTCCAGATCGCTTTACATGTAAAATTACCATGTAGCCACTGCAAAATTATCACGGTCAGTAAATTATGAAGTACAAACAATATAAATGACAAGATTTTTGATGTATGATTATGTATGCGCTTTGGTCAGCTTCTGCTGTATAAAATGTGCTATATAAATAAATGAAACTTGAACTATGTATGTAATTAGTGACGCCACGCGTTAATTAGGTAGATTGGCAGCTGTGGATCAAAGCATTTATGAATTTATGAATTCCCATGAATTTACATTGAGCATCATCACAATGCCTTAATCACAATGCCTCAATCTATCTATACATGCATGCGTGTGTTTATAGACGTCCTGGTTGTAATGATCATCCATTAATATAGATCCAAAAGCCTGTGAGTAGGTTACTGTTTAAATCAGAACATAGTAATCAAGTTATCTGGTTAAAAGTGTTTATGTACATACATTTTTTTTAATTACTCTGTTAAGCTAAAAGTAATAGCTAGGCTAAATGGATTTCTAAAAAGCATAAACGGAGCTATTGTGCACAGCACTTAAGCCACTGTGGTGAGAGATATACAGTATCACAATTATGGCATGGCTTGCAAATCGGTATATCTTAAAATATGTAGAAAACATCTAGGGCAGGCTTTTTAAGATAAATAGAAATGAAAACTGCAGGACTATCACAATTAGACCTATGGTGTGGCTGAGACTGAATGGGCAGACAGGGGAGCAGGTAGAAGCCTTCAAGTACCTGGGGGCAGAAATTGACAGGTGTCTGTCCTTCTCTTACCACACCAACTCAGTGTACAAGAAAGCACGACAGTATCTGTTCCTGCTGAGGAAACTCAGAGACTTCAATATCAGCAAGGGCATTTTAACAGTTGCCTACAAATCACTTATTGAATCACTTCTGACTTTCAATATTTCATCCTGGTTTAATTCCACCTCAGCAAAGAACAAATCTAAGCTATCTAGGATCATTAATCAAGCAAGTAAAATAATTGACAAAATCAAGCCCAGTTCTCTATTCAACACACTCAGGAGTGCAAAGCAAAGCCATGCACATCATAGCTGACCCCACCCACCCTCTGCACAAGTCTTTTCAGTTATATACCATCAGGTCGCTGCTACAAAGTCTCCACCTTCAGGAAGAATATCTAGTCCTAAATAGCAATGCCTGACCCTCCTAGCCCCTCTTTTTCCTAACTTATTTATTGCACAGGTCACTTTCACTTTGTCTCAGGAATACTACTTGTGTGGCACTGTTTGTTTTGTCTTTGCTTGAGAGTTGTGCCTAAGAGGATTTTCTGTTACGACAGACAATAACATTTTCCTGATTCTGATTCTCACAAGTCTTCAAAATGGCAGGACATTGGCCTAAAATTGTAAAAAAGTACAACATTCAGGCCCCCTTCCTGGGCCACCCTTTCCTGAGCTCCAAAACGACCCTCCCCTTCCCCTCGTCCTGTTCTACAAACATGCTAGTATACATGGCAGTGAGTGCACAGGTAAACAAGTATCTTGTCGACAGCAACAAGCTTTGACTGAGAGTGCTACCCCTCTTTTGCTCTGACAGGTTTCCTATCACTGAGCGTGGTAATTTTGCAAATCTGACTACGGGCTGTAGGTGGTGCCAAAGGGGTCGTATGTGTTCCTAAACCGCATACTTCATGAACTACTGTCAGGAAATTGTGACAGTTCCAGCAAAGATGCCTAAAAATGCTTCCAACTGCAGGCACACTTCGGTAGGAAGCTCAACAGAACTCTGATGTCACAGTCTAAGCATGACATCATAGAGATGTTGCCATAGTTAAAGAACCCTTAAAGTAGAACATATAAGTCCAGATGTCAGCTTTATTACTGGAGAGTTAAGTATATTTGTGCTGTACATCAGAGGTTTATATATGTTCTTCAGATACATTTTGGTAAGTTTTTTATTATCACTATCAAGTAGGCCTAATTAGTGTTTTTGTGAATATTCACAAAATGATATATTTGTTGAAAGCAAAGCTGAACTTCGTTAATGAAGAATTTAAAGTCATGTCCTGGTTGTAATAAACATCCATTTATTAGTCCAAAAGCTTTAAACAGAATCATTCCTATCCAAGCACTGTTTATATTATGTACTATGAACCATGTCATTTAGAAATTACTCTGATAATCCTTTACTGTGGTAACTCTTGCTGGCTCACCATCCTCATCTGCTTAAATATGCACAAGAACAACTGTACACATTTTAAAGTAATTTGGAAAAATATATAAATTAAAAGATGTGAGACAATATAGTCTAGGCTATCACACCTACAATGTGGTTCACAAATCACACATCTTAAAAATGCTTTGACATTGCAGTAGCCTGTCTGAAAACTGTGGGAAAGTGTATCACAATTAGGTTGATGTATGGCTCACAAACCTGTACTGTACTGGGTTTCTAGCATTATTGAATGCCCTGTGAGCCGGTTTTAGTAAAAAAAAAATGCTGTAGCGCTTCTGTTACAGGGTGTTCTAGTTTGGTGGAGATGGAGCAGGGAGAATGACAAGTCCTCAGCTATGCTAGTCACAGGCTACAATCCTTCAAAGCCCATTCGGTCATAGCACACCAAATAGAAGATTTAAACATTGTAAACAAACACACATACTTACCTATATTTCGCTAAGTGAATGTGTGTTGCAACGAGTCTCCTCCGGTTATCACAAGTGTGGTATGGCTTTTTCTGCTGAACAAACTTCACTTTGTTTGCCTCATTCGCAATTTTATTTTATTGACTAATGGAGGCAGGTGGGGTAGAGGAACATTTTCACATGCAGCATGCATATGCAATTTGGAGTGATCTGTCATATTTGAAAAAGAGCAAGTACTAAACAGTTTCTTGCGGAATGAGACCTTTAAGCTAAAAGTAATAACTACGTGGAATTGTAAAGAGCATAAAGCATTAAAGCCATTGTGGTAAGAAACAAGACAATGCTTCAGAGGACAGATGTTGTGTCTTAAAAAACTAGGCTGCAGCAAGGATTTTAGCAAAATAATAAAACTGGAACTTTGTACCACGATTAGGCCTATGGCTTGCAAATCTGTATATCCTAAAGGTGTTTTGATAGTAGTTTAGTAGTGTATCTGAAAAACCTTACACCTGGAGCTCTGTTAATCACACTGTCACTGATTCTTTGTGCAGGCAGACTTCTGTAGTGAGCCCAATAGAACTCTGATGTCTCAGTCTGAAAATGACGTCATAGAGATGTTGCCATGGTAGAACACGTGAGTGTAGATGTTGGTTTAATTAGTTGAGTTGAGTGTATGTTTTTTTGTTATAGTAAGTAAGTTATATTTTATATGTTTTTGTTATAATTTATTTATGAAGCACATTTAAACAGCTTTCACTGGCCAAGGTGCTGTACAGAGGGTAGCTAAGAACAGAGATACACAGTTACAAGTAGTAGCAATAATAGAGTAAACAGGACAAACAGGTTAACAGTAGACAGGCCAAAGGCCTACACAGAACAACAAATGAACGACAACGATGAAAGACACACATGATTACAAAAAGAGATAAGAAATAGACAGGTAAGAAGCAGCCAAGGCCAAGGAGCGAAGGTGAGTTTTGAGCCTAGATTTAAAGGGTGAGACAGGGGGTGAATCTAACGTCTTTGGGCAAACAATTCCACTGACGTGGGGCTGCTACCACAAAGGCTCTGTGGCGAGTCCAGGCCACGTAAAAAAGGCTGTTGTCAGCTGATCTAAGGGACCTAGGTCCCTTAGAATGGGGTTGTAGTAGATCTGACTTATAGGCCTATGTAGGGACCTGCCCATGTAACGCCTTATAACTACCAAAAGGACTTTGAACTGGATCCTGAAGCTAATGGGGAGCCAGTGCCAGGACAGGGGTAATGTGTTTTGCTTCTTGCTACCTGTCAGCAGTTTAGCTGGATGGAGTTGCAATAATTCAGCCAGGAGGTAATAGGCATGGATCAGGCATGGGTTATGCATTAGAGGTTCATATTTTTTCCCTACAGATGCCTTTTAGTAAGATTCTTGTAAAATTATTTCCTATAGCCTAAGTTAATTGTCTGTAAAATATTCACATGACATATTTGTTGATCATGAATAGCGTGAATTCAGGTACATTGGGCCAGATAAGCATTGCGGGTCTCATCTCTTTTCATTTTACTGACCAATCATAATGAATATATTTAAGTTCTTGTATTGTATTGTGTTTTAAGTTATGAATTCTAATAACATCTTTGAGAATTTCCAATCTGGCTTTAGAGTTTAACACAGCACAGAGTCTGCTCTACTGAAAGTATGCAATGACATTCTTCTTACAACTGATTCTGGGTCTTATGCCATTTTAGTTTTATTAGATCTTAGTGCAGCATTTGAAACTGTTGACCATACCATCCTGTTAAACCGCTTGGAGGATGTTGTTGGCCTAAAGGGTTTGGCTTTAAATTGGTTTACATCCTATTTAAGTGACAGATCCTTCTCTGTAAGAATAGGAAGTAGTTCTTCTAAGTCTGCTCCAATTAAGTGGTATTCCGCAAGGTTCAATTTTAGGCCCTCTGTTATTCTCTTTGTATATGCTTCCCCTTGGTTCTATTTTTGAAAAATATGGCATTTAGTACCACTGTTATGCAGATGACACCCAATTTTATATCCCTATTAAATCCGACGATGTCTCATCTATGACTAAGGTTCTCAACTGTCTAAATAACATTCAGTGTTGGATGTCAAGAACTTTCCTTTAAATGAGAATAAAACTGAAGTTATCCTATTTGGTCCCCCTAATCAGGTTTCAGACCTCAAAAAAATGTTAGGCCCCTTGTCTCCCAACTATCACAGTGTAATTAAAAACCTTGGTGTCTACTTTGATACTGCCCTAAATTTTAATAAGCAAATTAGTAATGTGGTTAACAATAGCTTTTACCAACTGAGAACAATTGCTAAAATAAAATCATTTTTAACTCTAAAGGACCTTGAAACTCTTATTCATGCCTTCGTTGAATCAAGACTCGACTACTGTATCTCACTATATACAGGCCTTACTCAATCTACTTTAGCCAGATTGCAACTTGTCCAAAATGCAGCTGCCAGACTTTTAACTGGTACTAAAACTATCTGGTACTAAAACTATTACTCCTGTTTTAGTGAAGCTGCACTGGCTCCCAATTAAATTTAGAATAGATTTTAAATTACTATTATTTGTTTTTAAAGCATTGAATGGATTAGCTCCTAACACCTTATTCAGCTCTGCCAATGCTTAGGTCATCTTCCCAAAACCTGCTTTCTATCTCAATTTTGCATAAGAAATCAAGTGGGGATCGAGCCTTTTCTGTTGCTGGTCCTCGGCTCTGGAATGACCTTCCTCAATATGTGAAAGGTAGCACAAATATTAGTAGTTTTAAACTTAATCTAAAAACATACATTTTTTTCTTTGGCCTACAATTGTAATTTAAAAAAAATCCTTCCTCTTTTTTATTATCTTTCTCTGATCCTATGTTGTCATTATGACTGTATATTGTATACTTTGTATTATCATTATTTTATTAAGAATGTAATTTGTTTGATATACCCTTGTTTATTTATATATATATATACTTTTTGTTTGTTTTGTCTGTTTTTCATCTTTTATTTTTACCACTATAATTTTATTTTATTATTATTATTTATTTATTATTATTTATGCACATTGGTCAGCTTCTGTTGGATAAATTGTGCTATATAAATAAATTGAACTTGAACTTATTTGACTGGCCTGATGTTTTTGTGGTGGGTAGGGGGAACCCTTATATGGACAGTGGCAGAAAAAACACGATGGTCAGTGTCTCCACAGTTAGAAAATTTCTTCCTAAAATGAAGATGATACAGTTTTCAGATGAAGTTAAAACTAGAAAAGTACTGAATTTCAGTTCTGAATATATGCCTTTAATCAGAGAAACATAGTTGTAGTTACATTGGAAATGTTTAAATGCCTAGGAAACTCATCGGCCCATTTTACCTGAAAATGCTAAGGTAAAATGAGCCACTGCTTTCAGCTAAAATGAGGCACCTTTTAATGGGGATTTCTGTCAGTATTTTCTGTTTTTTTAACAACATGTTTGAGGAGAAAAGTTTGGGGGAAAAAGAAAAAAGATGATGAATTTATTATGTTTGTGGTAATGAATGCACCACTTGTATGTGCACAATAGCAGACACATTTCCTGTGTAGACTAGGAATCGCTTAAGAAACACGCTTTTCTAGGCCTGCTTTTAAAGGGTCACTGCCCCCCAAAAAAGTGTTTTTGGTGTGACCTGTTAATATCATGACATGACTGATACATGATGAGCCATCAGTGCTTATATCGGCAAACATAGCCACATGTGGTTTAAATTGTTAAAGTGTTAAAATAAAGATTAGATCTGTGCCTTGTCATTCAAATAAAGACTATGTCTTGATCCCAAAAAAAGCTTATTTACAACTTTGCTGGCTCACCTGAACATGCGGCCCATTTTACCTGATCACAGACCTTTTCTCCCAGGAAGGAGCACCTGACATTAAAACACTTGTAATATTTATTTGATATTGGTATTTGATAAAACACATTCTTGTTACCAAAGAATAGTAGAATACAAGTGACTTTATAAAAACAAACCCAAATGTTGGGCTTTTTATTCATATTCGTCCTTAGATTTCATGTGCCTTTTTACCTCAATTTACCTCAAATCACCCTACATACCTGATAGATCTATATAATACTAAAACTATAAAGTCAGAAAAACTATGCTTATTATATCGAACTTGTGAGAAAAAAAATGGTGTTCATGATCATGAATAAAATTCAGTACAAAATCATCTTGTGCCTTTGTGAATTTGGTGCGAAGAAAAATGAAAATAATGAAAAAATAATACTAATAATAGAATACAAATATGACATATATAAATATAAATACTTAGATATAAATGTAGATATAGGCAGTATTTTAAGGGCCGAGATTTTGGTGGGAGGTGGGGGTGGGCAGGTTAAACAAGTGGTAATATGGATGTGAGCTATCCTTGACTATGGCTTTCACTGTGTTGAAGCTGCGGGAGTTGTAGAGGTCAACCAGTGCAGGGAGGGGGTGGTGGGAGGTCAGCTGATGTGTTTGCAGACGTCACAGCTATAATGATCAATTTATACTGATGTCATCCAATTCAGTAATTCATTTTCATTAACAATAATATTTTGAGGAGAGTCCATTAACCCTATGTAACCTTGTAGTAACTTCCTTCATGTCTGTTTACTATCCTGATGTGATGCTGCTTAAATATTTGCAAAACGTATTATACAGCACTGTATTACAATTACGATGTGGGTCACAAATCTTTAAATCTTGAAATTGACATTAGTTTAGTAGCTTGAAACATATTACACATGAAGTTATAGTTTTGTTAATCACTGCCACTCTGTAACTGTAATTCTTGTGCAGTCAAACATCTAGTGAGCTCAGTAGAACTCTGATGTCACAGTCTGAACATGACATCATAGGGATGTTGTCATAGTTAAAGAACCTTAAAGTAGAACATAAGTCTGGATGTCAGTTTTAATATTTTCTCCAGATAGCTTTTGGTGTAAGTTTTTTGAAGGTTACTAATTTGATTACTAATTATTTACATGATGTTAGATTAAAATAAAGATGACATTTCTTTGTAAGAAGTCAGGCAAAGCTGATTGCATATTTATGATATCTACAAGATCATTTAAGAGTGTTATTGTTTACAAATTGAGACTTTAGTGCTTTGGGTGCCTTGTAGAGTGTCAAACTAGTTATGTCCAAAGTTGTCTTTACAGCTTTGATTGTATGCATTTATAGATGTCATGGTTGTAATGACCACCCATTTCTACATCCAAATTCTAGTAATCAAATTAACCATTTACACTAATCAATAGCATTTTTAAAAAACTCTGATAACCTGTCTTTACCTTATGACAACTTTGTTGCTGCTGGCTTACAAACCCCAAAACAACAAACATTTTAAGCACCTTAAAAAAAGATATAAATTTAAAAAATGTGGGGCAACATAGTCGGGGCTGTCATCATTTAATAAAAAAAAAAGAAGTATATACTGGGCGTACCATAAATCTTGGTCTTCGTAATAACTGTAAGCTGTAATTCCGTTTTATGTACCCATAAATAATCAAATACAACAAGAGAGCTAAACAAAGTTTTTTTTCCTGTGGACAACATCCAACACATAACCGATGAGAAGATAATGTCTTTATTTGATGAAACAAACATGGAAACAATTTAAATATTCCATATATGAAAATAAATAAATCATTTGCTCTCTCCATTTGATTTGATTTGTTTTTCCTTGTTTATCGTTTAGCTAAAATGACATGACTTCCTCTTTAGATTGTTGTATCATAATTCAAAACACTTTCACACTGTCACCTTTTGGCACCAGAGGAGGGGAAAGTGAGCATTAAAACTAAAACCATGATCAGGGTGCACTTTTTGCAACATAACATTTCACCATACCATTTAAGTGCACAAGTAGGGTGCTTCCCATGTGCCTCTAATAGCAATGAGACAGAGAGTTGATCTTAATACATAGGAAAAAACATAAATCAAGGCCACAAACGCAATGTACACTTCATAATTAGGCTTTATGGCAACTCTCATTATTGAGTCCTTCAGGAATATGTAGCCAATGTGTGCCTGTTTCCAAGTTTCCCAAACCAAATTAGTGTGCAACATGAGGAAGGTTTAAATGCAGACCGCTGGCTTCATATCTGACTGACTACACCTCTGAAAACTGCTTACAATAACTTCCCTTTAGTTTCTTTTGCAAACAGTTCATGGGTCACTCACACTGAAACCAGTACAATCCAACTGAAAATAAAGAAAATAATAATATACCACAGCACAAAAGACTCTGTGACAGTGTCCTCATAAGGAGTGGTGATGTGGAAAGTTAAAGGTAGAAAAGTCACTGAACACGAGAGTATCATTATTTTGAGGATTTAGCACAAGAACAAAAATTATGTTCAACAGAAAATATGAGGATAAAATATTAAAAACCTTAAATCATGTTTCAACACATTTTCTCCTGAGGAAGCAATGAGCGTGTAGTACAGCAGATGAAACAGGTCATGATCCATAAAGGTGGGGGTAGAGACTTTTAACTCTGTTTTTGGTGAAGGGTTTCTGAGGCAAGATTGCTGAGTTCAAGGGATTGTGGTAAATGTGGGGGGGGGGGGGGGGGGTGTTGTTGCAAACACAGTAAGTGGTTCACCAACTAACCCAGATTAGTAAACTCAAAGCAAGTAGCAAACCACCTAACAGAACACCCCTATGTCTTTGTTTGATGAGAAGAATGAAGCCTTAATACCACTTTATTAAGAGGTTTACCACTTGCTCTGTGTTAATATACCTATGTATAAGTGACTAAACCTGCTTTCTGTAATACCCCCCCTTATCTGTCAGAGAGAGAGCGAGAGAGAGAGAGATACAGCAAGAGAGAGGTGGAATATGGATACAGTAAATCTATCAGCAGAGTAGAGCTGTAGGTCATGTTACTCGTGCTCTTTGAAGGCGTCCAAGTTGAAAGCGGTGTTCAGGAAACGAGACAACTCATGCAGGTGGGTCTTCTTGTTCCCAGTGGCAGGTGCTGCGGCTGGTTCGCGACCAGCATACCTGTAGGTAGACAGACACACACACATACACACATCATCAAGAGTCATAAGGCACAGATGGTAAAAGTGGTAAAAGTGAAAAGAAAAAGAAAAGTGTGTCCCAAAAGTTTAATAAACCAAAATGGCAAAGTTTAAGCCCACATGGGCATTTACTGACTTTTTGAAAGACAGCTTTCAATGTTGTTGTAGTATGCTTGACATATTTCACTTTCTGTGTAATGAATCTATACGAGTTTCACTTTCCAAACTGAATTAAGTAAATTATTATTGAGATGTACTTGTAAAGTTAAGCTGCCAGGGGACATGAGATGGAGGCATTACCGGGCACGTTTAATGCAGTTGATGGTGGTGCACATGTAATGCATCACATAATGTCATAAATCACTTTTTGCATTGCATTAATGAAATACAATAACTTTTCCACAATATTCTAATTTATTCAGATGTACTTGTAAAGTGAAAGGAAAAATCCAGTGTTATTCAATGCATAGTCCTGTTGTTTGAGGTCACCAAGTGCTGTCTGTAGGAAAACATTTGACACAACGTAGACCAAACAGCAAACCAATTGCTAACATTAGCTAAATGGGACATATGGAAATAAAACAGAAAGTTAGTTTCTATGCCCATTTAGTCAGTGTAAATTGCCTTTTTATTTGTCAGTCTATATTGCATTACATGTTCTCCTTCCTGTCCTTACTGACAGAACTGTGACCTCAAAGAACAAAGATATGGACTGATTCACAACAAACTTCTCCTTTAAGAGGCACAGCCAAAGAGAGAGAGAGATTACCAGACGGGTTTGATGCGGTCGATGGTGGTGCGCATACGGGGCTTGACGTAGTCGTAGTAACCCTGGTTCTTGTGCTCCTCTTGGCACCAGACGAGGTCTGCATTGGGATACTTCTCCGTCTCGCTCTTCACCAGGTCAAAGGGGAATGGAGAGAGCTAAAGGAGGAGCAAACAAGTAAATAATGTATACATAAGAGTAAAACTCCCAAGATTAGATGTATAGAAAAAGTGTACAATTACAAAAACATTTTTTTACATGAAGTGTCCAAAGTTAACTACATAATATGTTCAAAGCAAAATAACTTTAACTTTCTCCTCTCTAGTCAGTTACATGGGTTTCCTGCAACATAACAATAACAACAGCAGCAAGTCAGAATATTAGGAGTCCCTATGAGTCCAGACTTATGGAACACCCCCTGTAGAACTGAGGTAATCAGATTCAAACTAACAAATATGACAGGCAGGTTGGGAGAATATATTTTTCTGGAGCACCAAAGACATTCTGACTTAAGTCAGTTGACCGAGTAAGTGAATAAGTAAGGGGTAACATCCGACGAGGTGTGCATTATACGGTTTTATGTCAACGAGGTGGAGTCTAAGAACTTTGAAGTTTGCTCTGCCAAGTTGACTTAAAACCGTATAACGCACACCTCGGAGGGCGTTACCCCGCTTATGATCTGGTTAATGCCACTCGATAATTTAAAATGTATTTATTAGAGGGTTAAGACTCAGTTTTGCTACAATGTGGCCTGATATTTGTAATGTTAAGTAGAGCGCTACGCAGCCCTGAGTCACTAGCCAAATTGTTTGTCAAGGTTACCTTTCATTTGGTAAGGCAACTTCTACTGCTCATGTGGTGTTAGCTAACTTGGATTGAGCCACGTGACATATGCAATACCTATTCCAAAATGTTTATTTACTTGTTATTTTCGGTTTACTATTTTTTTTAAGTTAATGGAAGTTGAACTCCACATTGATATGGAACGGTGCTGAAGTTCCACTTTTTTGCCAGAACTACTTTCAAGGCGTGCATGGTATACAATTTTACTGCATGCCTAGCAACCAATCAGAAAGCAGCATTCCTTTCCAGAGGGTCATAATAAAGTTCTATTTAGTAGTGTAAAGTTTGAAAGCCAACAGTCATACATGAAACATCACCTGGAGCCTTCACTTTATGAGTAAAATTGGGCAAACGTACCTGCTCGATGCGAACGATGGCGATGGTGTTCTCCATGCCCCGCGTCTTGCGCTCACGGTTGAGCTCGTAGTAGACCTTCCCTGTGCAGAAGATGATGCGCTTCACATCCGCTGGGTTCTGTGCTGCAGCCCCAGTCTCCGGGATCACACGCTGGAAATGGGTACCTGGTGAGGTGTAAGGGCATGCTGGAGTGATTGGAGAAATATTTTGGCTTTTTCAGATACTTACATGTATACTTACAATACACTTTATGACACAATATAATTTTTTGTCCCAAGGGAAAATTTGTATTGGACTTGTCTGCTGCAATCTAAAATGTGCGTGGCCTCTCAAGCACATTCGCGTGGATTTATATTGCTGTACTCTGTAGTTTAGGTGAATATTAAACGACTGCATTTAGGAAGATTGCTTATTCTATTGGTATAACAGGTCAGTGATCCGTGACTGAAAGCAACGGCATTCCACCGTTACTCGGCTAAAATGTTGTTGAGTGGTGAATGTAATAAGGAACATAAGCTAAATGTTACCAGGTGTGCAAAGGAACCCATGACTGAATGGAGCAACAGTGTCGGAGTGTCACGACTTTGTCACTGAGCTACCTGCACGTGCCAAATTAGTGTCGTGGCGAAGTTTATTAATAGTATTGACAGATGATATCAAAACGCTGTTAAACGTTATGGATTTATAAGAATATAATTTCATCCACTACATGCATCAGCTTTGCCACATGGCCACCTTTTCACACGTTAGTTGGTTTTACCACAGACCATTCAAGCAACAAGTTTATTTAATTGCGCACACACAACAAAAACTATTCTCGTCCATTCATTTCCTTCTCAAGCAGTGGAGCAGCTGGCAGTTGGCTAGTTGACGTCCACAGCACACCACTGCAACAAGGAAATACTTTCAGTATCACAATACACACGAGTCATGTAAACTAAAGCCCCAAGACATGCAGGGCGGCTACAGGTTGTAACTGTGCGAGAGAGTGCGGGTGCCGCCGCCAAAAGTAAAGTGTTGCTCATTATGCATCTTCCCATAATATGAGGTAATGTTAACTGACTGATATAATAAAACAATTTTCCAGAGACAGCTGATAGCTGAACTAGCTAAAGTTAAATAAACTAGTTCAAAAGGCCATTTCCAGATTACTCTTAATAACGTACTGCACTGCACACCAGGTCATGACTTAACCTGCACTATGTTTTACCACTTATAAATGGTACTCGTAGCTTATTTTTACGCAGTGAACTTAGCTGTAAACTGATGTCGCAACACTGTCAAACTTTTACAAACGGGTTGTTGTGGGATACTTTGGGGTATATCGCCTGCAGTGTAGCTGGGTGGAATGCAACGGTTTCTGCCTTCTGACACTGAACTACAGGCTTTTTTTTGTATATCGCTATTTCAGCCCAACAAAGACGTTTCGTATGTTATGCTTATTAAATAGGGCAACTGTCGCTGTATCTGACTCACATACATTTTCTTTTAAAACTGCAGACCTAGGGTCAATGCAAGACCTTTAAATTAAAGGCTACTGCACATCCAGAAACTTTTAAATGTGCAGTTTATGTAGACGTAGGGCTAGGTTGCATGGTTCTGTTGCTTCTGACTGTTGAATATAAGGGTGGTATAACCGCATCCAATATTACTTTAATATTTATTTAAATTGAAATAAACATATTAATGCCGAACACAAGACAAAAACAAAACTGGCATTGATCTGGTACGCGGATCCGTCCCGCGGATCAATGCCGCGACTGTAAATACGGATTTGGGACAGCGCTGTTTGTGTGTGTGTGTGTGTGTCGGGGGTGGGGTGGGGGGGGCTGGTGGCAACAAGAACAAACAAAAGAAGAGAGTTTTTTCTGTAGGGAGGTGTGTGTGTGTGTGTGTGTGTGTGTGTGTGTGTGTGTGTGTGTGTGTTGGGGAATGGACGGGTGGGGGTGGGTGAGTATTATGAAGCCGTCAGTTGACATCAGGACATCAGACAAGCAGTAGTTTCACACACACATGCATGTTCGCACACACACACACACACACACACATGTTCGCGCGCGCACACACACACACACACAAAGCCATGACACTTACTTACTCCAAGACTTTTGGTGAGCTGAACAAGGCGGGTGTGATATAACATTTTGGTGGTGGCATAGACGATTATAGCCTAATTCTTATGTAGCCTAAGCCTTATGTGAAATGCTGAGCATGTACGGACATATTATGAACAAGCAAGTAACATGGAACAGTTTTAAAGTTATGTATGCAGAAAAAACTCAATGTGATGGATGACCGCTGTGCGCGAAGCAAAGCAGGTCCACATATGTTAAATTTTCCTGTGTTCCTGTGTACTGTTCCTGTGTTCTCCCCCCAAGATATTAGGCAATTTAACTATACTAGGCAACTTGCGATCTACCAGCACTGCCTTCGCGATCGACTGGTAGATCACGATCGACGTAGTGGGCCCTGGCGGTCTGGAGCGAAGAAAATAGAACCTACATTCTTAGCAACCTTATCTGGGTTTTCCACAACCTAAACAATTGTTTCTTTGTTCTTTAGAATGTCAGCCAATGTTTGTTTTTTTTAATACCAAATTTTGAAGTAATGTCAACCTTTTTCAAACCAGGATTGGCATCTGTGAATTTGCTTATCTCATACTTTTCCTGATATGTTCACGATTTCAGTTTATTCGACGCCATTTTACCCGGTCTATGCACCTGTTGCACTGCCCACAATCCAGAGTACTGCGCGCGCCACATTCGCCAAACCTTGCATTGTGTGTGGGGAATCCCCAGCAGCGCATAGCTAATGCCGTGTAATGCCTAGTAATAAGGCTGCTCGATTATGGAAAAAATCTGAATCACGATTATTTGGGCCAAAACTGAAATCCGGATTATTCAAACGATTATTTTGTTTTCCTCAGTAACATGCTTCATTTATTTTAAACTTAACCTTCCTCTGACAGGCAATAAGCATTCAGGCAAAATGACTGTCAACACACGTTCAATGTTACGATCACAATGAAAACTGAACGATTATCAATAAGCTAATAAAGTGGCCTTTGCCCATGCAACCAAGCTTGCTTCGCAACAAAGATTTAAAGCTGCGCTAAATCAGAGAGGGCTCTGACTAAACTTATGCCGTTTTCTTAAAAAAAAAAAAAAAATTCCATTGAAACATTCTATCGAACGCATTTTCTATTGTTATCAAATAGGTGTCTATCGAGATACATATCGTTATTGTTTTATCGCCCAGCCCTAACTCTGACACATCACAAAAATTTGATTTTATTGGGTTAAACGGTCATTGAGTTTTTCAGAAAAAAACTTTTTTTGGAAGTCTCCCCCTCTTTTACAGACACTGGCACAGTGGATGGACCAAAAGCTTATTTTCACTATGAGCCTACTAGGGCTACATGCCCACAAAGTTTTATGTGCCCCAGCATTTCAGTGTCCTGCTAATGGTTGACGGAAAATCGATGGAAATACCATCCAATACATATCCAATCCATACAAAATCAATATGACCGCTAACGCTAGCTTTGTTAGCGGCACGCATAAGAAGGCATGCAATTAAAAAAACAAATAACAAAAAACAAAACAAACACAACATAATTTTCACCTGAATTCATCTCATCAAAGCTGGACTTGGCCTCGGGATGACGCAAAAGTGACTTTGGAGTAAACACAATGAGCTGCCAAGAAAAGTCAGGGAAGATGAAAGTTTGCCGCATTGCTGTTTGTCCACATAAATGGATGAACAAACCTGTTTCAGTCTATGAATTTTAAACTACAATATTTTGACATTGGAAAACAAAAGTAGAAAACAAAAGTAGAAAAAATACTATCAATATTAGAAAAAATAATACTTATTATATTATATTATATTATTCCACATCACTTTACATTGCAACCTTCCATAAACATGAGGAAAAATATCTAAGGAAGCAAGTGTAATGTTTTTGGATCTACTTTGGCTGGAAACTCCATGGCGACTTACAGGCTTTCTGAAGGGCAGCAGGATCTGCCTCCTCAGGACATGGAAGTAGTTTCCTGGAGAAGAGCAGTTCACCACGATCCAGTTACAATCATACAGCTGGTGCACCGCAAAATCCTCCGTGATTTTCTGCAGAAGAGTAAACGTGTGTGAGAACAACATTCACAAACATAGACTGTATAAAATGTTACAAACTGTCTGTGATGTCAACTCATAGCGGGATGGAGCTGAAAGTGAAGGTTCTGGGCATTGTGATTTTGGGCAATATTCTCTTAAAATATCGATGTAAATGAACTAGTGGATTCTATTAAAAAATAAATAAATACACTTCCCCACAGTTACTGAATAACTTTTCTTATATTATTTTAATACGAAGCTGGGAACATGCTGAGGTACTGCTATGCTATAGCATTCAGTTTTGGCCTCATTGGTTGGCCTAGAATGTTGCAGATTGCATTTCCAACTGTGCCTGGAGAGAATGAGTGGGGATGGGGTGTTCAGAGGGGAGGTCGTACCGGAAAGACGTCAGGATCATCGTTACACATTTGGAGGAAACGCTCTGGGCGGGCCGAAGAATGCTCAGGTCCCTGTGGGAAAGAGCGAAGTGATCAGAGACATCATCTCAACCTGGGGTCCTTCGGGTTGTTATCTTGTTGAAAGTAGTAAAACTTAAAATTCCCTGACTTTTCCAAGACTTTCCTTGACCAAAATCAGAATTTCCATGAACAAATCTTAAGTTTAAGGATGAAGACCTAAAGAAAAAAAAACCCTGTTTACCATGCCTTCCAAGCCGTGAGGCAGCAGCAACACAATGCCGTTCTGACGGACCCACTTGGCCTGGCCGGGACAGATAAACTGATCGATGATGCACTGGGCGGTGTTGTGGAAGTCCCCAAATTGGGCCTCCCACAGAACCAGGGCATTTGGACTGGCCATAGCGAACCCAAGCTCAAAGCCTGTGAGTACAATACATAAGTGACAACAGATAAGAGCAAAAAAACAATGAAAAAAATTGATAACATTGTTATTAACACAGCTTGAATAAAAGCAAACAAAGAGCACCTTTTGTTTTATAAACAATAAAAAAAGGAACATGTAACAATTCCATGGTTGCCTGCAGCTTAAAATTTGAATATGCACTTTATGAAGCAGTTTTACCAGATCGGGTTACAAATACACCAAAAGGCATAAACTCAGACTCATAAATGCATACGTATACCCTCATGTGTTTCCATACACAGTGAGACCTAGCTCTAGTGTGTGTGCGTGATACTGACCTAGCACGCCGTACTCAGACAGAGAGCTGTTGCACACAGTGTAGGGGGCCTGATTGGGATCCATGTGGTTCATGGGAATGCAGATCCTCTTGTCCACATTCTGATCATGAAGGACATGGTGACGGTGACTGAGAGGGGACAAAAACAACTATTCAGAAAACAGCAACAGATAAAGTAAATAAATAGATAAATAATTAAAAATCTACTGCGTAGGGGCATGCAAGGGAGAATGTGATTTTGGCAGAGAGAAGTTTATTAATGTGTACCGCATTATCACCTCGAACCCACCGGGTCATCCATTATACCTTACTCTTTATACGGCTCTTTAGAATGCAGACGAACATTGCCTTGACTTTGAATGGGCCACCCCAACGTTCAGGGCTCAAATATTTTTGTATAATGACCGCTGTCAATGGCAACGGGTTTTGTGCTTCTTTCAGATCACTTCGCAAGTAGCCCCTTCGCTTATCGTAACTGGAGATGCTACGATCAGCATTTTTATGCCCGATTACCGATCACCAAAAACATAATCTGCCGACTGCCGATCACAGACAGAACTGGAATCTTCCATACCTTTTATCTAGCAGGACATAATTTTCTAATGAAGACAAAAAAATAAATAATAATAATTCATAGATATTTATAATAAACTGTTATTTAAGATATCATTTAAAAAGTATGCGCCAGAAATTTAATGAGGCTACATTGTATTTGATGTTTGGCACCTGTCACTTTAATTTTCTCCTCATGATACTAACATGAGAGAAACTGATGTTTGTGTGCAGCTACAGTTAAGAAGAACAAACAGGACAGACTGCAGACATACAGACATTCTAGCATTTTCTACAGTCTCGGCCAAGAAGCGACAACAAAATATTTAAAATATGACATTGTCAGAAGAGTCTAACTCTCCATTATTATTTTTTTGGCAAGTAGCTGTATAATAAGTGGGATAATGTCCTGTGAGTTTGTCATTCTCGTGGAATAAGCTCCTTCAGAGTGATTCAAGGCTTTGTGTTGAGGTCCTGCATCACTCTGTCGGGACTTACTCCACGAGAATGACGCCTCACAGAACATTATCCCTTACTTATCATTTACAAATAATCTGCTCATCTGCACATCAGTGAAGAGCAACCTGTATTCAGAATCAACAATCCAGTACAATGTATTCCAAATCACCTTGTACCTGTGCACCTAACACAGGAGATTTCACTAATGAACTCTTCTACCTGGCTGAAGAGTTGTGCTAATAAGAACAGGCTGATTTAGCGAATGACTGAAACAAATACGTGATACTAGATTGACTGTAGCCAGACTGCCCATCACTGATCTTCATCTACCAGATGGCTAACATTCTTTACCATTTAGAGTTTACATTTCCAATTCACCATTTTTCTCTCCTTCAGCCATGGGCTCCAGTAAACTGTGTCATCTGTGTTATACATAGATTATGTCTGTGTTTTGTTACCCGACGCTGCCTCTGTCCATGTATTTACTACTAAGGAGCGGTGTTCCGTTTACATAAAGTTTACTGTCACACTACGTCACAGGTTGTTCTTGCTTACTCTAATGACTGATCTGCACATAATATCCCTTTTATGTTATTGGTACAGCGGTAAAATCTTTCAAAGCCCTCTATAATACAGACTTGGATTCCTCTGTTTACGAGTGGGATCTACAGACATCTAGGCATCTTCTGCTGGCTAGAATTGGTTCCTAGTTACCTGAAGGTGCCTCTCTCCACATCCTGTCCACTGAGTCTGACGTGAATGCCCTCCTTCAGCAGGGAGCCAAAGGCCATGTACTCCCCCAGAGCCCAGTCCACCGTACGGTTACGGATCATCTCACCTCTGCCCTTCAGGATACGACTCAGACCTGACAGGGCAGGAGGGAGTAGAGAGAGTGACTTGGGGTGGACAAATTTCAAATTCAAAATGTTCCTACGTTCACTGTAAAGTTATGTAACACTGTAATGTAATATTATGTCCTCCTTTGTAAGTCGCTTTGGATAAAAGCATCTGCTAAGTGTAATGTAATGTAATGTTCCCAAATTTCCGTAAGGGACCTCCTGTAGGGTTTAATAATTTTTTCTATTGTATTCTAGTGATCTATTGTAGGGAACAAAACAATGTAATTTACACCCTGTGTAGTGCACGATATAGTGCACAAGTGGACATTTCAGACACTACCAAAAGGAACACTGGCATTCTGAACATGACTGAAGATTATGGGATTAGGTGGGTAGACAAAAACAAAATACATGGAGCATTTCAGTGTTTCCCCTAGAATTTTGACACAGCAGCGGCCCTGCAATCAGGGTCAGCACCCACCACACATGTGACATGGCAAGAACACAAAAACTTTAAAACTCCCACTAAAAGCATTTGACACACAGGATTAGAAAACCATTCAAAAACCTAAGAGTTAAGCTCCATAGAATGGCATGAATTTCTATCACTTCCATTATTTTTTGACATTTCCGACCATTTCAGCAAAGGTTTATGCTGGTTAAAAGCTAGCAACTGTTGCCATCGGTAGACAAAATGATATAGCTGATCTAGCACGTATTTGGACGATTTAAACATTAATTTCACAATATGGTAACATACACAATTACAATGTCGAACAAAAATGACCTTGACATGCCATTAAAGTACCACTAAATTGACTGTGCTGTAAGCAGAAATATCTGCACATACATACATAGTAACCATTAAGCTTTTTTTATATGGCTCTAGATTAGCAAAAGGTTTCAGTGTGTCACCTCCATGGATAGTGAAGTCTTCTACTGGTACTGATGATGCCACCTGCCCGATGTGTGTGAGCTCCTCCTCACTTAAACCGGTGGACGGACAACTCATGCTCTTGGGCTGGCCATCCAGAGTAAAGAAACCTGCACAAGACGTTATGAACATTATGTACATCCCTACATGGCAGCCAGCTCCTGTCTTTACTTACCAGGCCAGGAGGAATCCATAATAGTATTGCAATATATTGTATTGCTGCCCCTGTATCGTGATCTGTATTATGTTGCCAGGTTCTTGCCAATACAGACTAGAGCTGGGCGGTATGACCAAAAATTGATATCACTGTATTTTTGAAAATTATATCGGTGTCACTGTATTTGACAGTATTTGTTTTTTCATGCATGACTAGGTGTTTAGAGGATAATTACTGCAGTAAATTGGCTTAGAATGACCAGACTAGTATTAACCCAAGTTTGAATGGTCCCACAAAATGCTGCTGCTCACAAAGAACCACGAGGGCTGTGCTGTGGGTGTGTGGGGAGGGCACAACACAAGGAGCAAGGCTACATGCTGCATGCTGTGTGGAGTGTGAGGGCTGTGTGTGAGGAGAGGAGGGTGAAGGGGCATGGGGCGCACAAGAGCTGTGTCCTGGGGGGACGAGAGGCTGCGTGGGGGGCATGAGGCGAGGAGCAAGGCTGTATGCTACTTGCTGTGTGGGTGTGTGGGTGTGTGGGTGGGGGGTGGTGGTGAGGGCTGTGTCTAGGGGGGGTGGCATGAGACAGGCTATACTGTGTGTGTGTCTGGGGGAGGATATGAGGGCTGTGTGTGTGTGTGGGGGGGGGGGGACTTTGCCGAGGTGGGGTGGGGCATCCGAATGTGAGGAGAAGGGGTGAGGGGGGCATGAGGTGCTGTGGAGGCAGTGGAGGATGGAGAATTTTTCATTATAATATTTTCATATGCCTGCTAGAGGAAAACTTACAGTCTGTCAAACTCAGAGTTGTAGGAGAGCTTGTTTTGGCCATTTCCATGATAAAGCATTTGACTTCTTGCTATGTGGTGCACAACTATTTCCTCAGACAATTAATTACCTTCTTAAAGCATGTTTACTTGGCTAACTTTAGCCTGCTTATCCTGTTGTCCTAATGTCACTCGAACATCTTATCTTATGAAACATAATAAACATAAATGGGCTAATACTGCTGGAAACTCACAATAAACAGGAAAACTAACCACAAACTTTTAGGATTTATCCAGTTTAATCCATAAATCAACACAGATGCAAGCCTGCAATCAGTCATGTTTACTGCTCTCAGACACAAAGTTTTCCTTTGTTTTCGTGGGGTCCGACAAACGTTCTGTTGTAGTGGAGGCACGCCCTTCCATCGGAACCTCCTCGTAGATATATGGAAATATATACATAGATATTTATATATATCTAACGTAAAATACCAAATATTATTTGTTTCAATCACTCCTCCATATCCAGCCTGTGGTACAGTCCCTCGGTTCCACAGGGAAATCAGGACATTCGGAGAGTTTGCATAACAGAACTACGTTTGCACCTTTAAAATGCTAAAAAAACAATAAATTGTGATGTTTAAAACAACCAATGTGTAAAATAGTGTTTCTTTGCTAGTAGATGTGCTTTAAACAGATGAGAGATGATAATGATTATGACTAAGAAATGTGCACTGTACACGTGAGTTTGGCAAACGATTGTTACTTCGGAATGCCGGTAGCCCTGTCCTTGCACCTCTTGTAACATTGCTATGTTAATATAAGGTTATTGCAAATGATGGCTTACAACTGAACTGTTTTGATATGACCTGGATGAATGATCATCTTCAGACATATCTCCACTGATTGTGTAGTGATCAAAGACTTACTAAAAGAAAGCACAATATGGCTACATGAAAACTAAACAAAACAGATGAAGAAAAACGTGTAGCATCAGTGGTCACGTCTTTTTCCTTCACTTTGTTTTGGTTTGGGTTTTTTTTAAAAATAAATTTTATAAAGGCGGTTAATTGGAACTTGGCTATTATTTGGTATTTTGCGGTATGCTTCCACTGCTTTCATGCAGCCGCATGCAGCTTGTTTGGTACCACTGCAAAACAGTCCCCCTCTCAAACAATGTCCCGCGGCGCAATGTTCCGCCGTTCTGTGTTACCGACGTTTTGCACGCACACACTCATCGGTATTGGGGAACATGACAAATTCCTATCATTAACAAAAAAAAAAACAAAAAAACAATGGTATCCGGTATGAAACGGTACACCGCCCAGCCCTAATACAAACATTTTACTACACGAAAGCTAGCCTGGCAAACCAGCCCCTTGTACTTCATTTCATCTTGTACATAGGGTCTGGCAGAGCTGTATTGAGAAACGATTTCTTCCTGGAGGTGTGGAGCCTGCTGAAGTTTAAAACAAGCGCCTCTGCCTTTACCCAATCGCTAATGTCTGGTCGTCAGGTATGCTATTAGCCGGCCTACGCACTGCAATTCAAATGTAGCACACAAAGTCAACATTACTCACAAACTCCCTCTGTTCGCTGATTGGCTAGGGTTGGCTGGTATCTAATATGGCAGCATGGCCAGACCCTCTGTACAAAATGAAATGAAGTAAGAGAGGCTGGTTTAACAGGCTACATCAGAGCCACATCAAGTCCTACTCACCAGGCCAGGGGGAATCTAGCCAGTGCTTAATGTGCAGGATCTTCTCATCCTTTGAGCGTGCATGCGCTTCTTCACAAATCTTATCATACTTAGCAATCTCCTCCTAAAAACAAGTACAGAGAAGGATTAAGTCACCATAGTATTATAGTAACAATGTCAAGCTTTTTTTCCCCTTTAGACACTTTGTCACGTTTAAGTTCTGAATTCCTTTACTGACAATTCCAAATACCTGAGTCATTAGAATTAGCAGGTCTCCCATGGTACTGGTGTCAATAACGTGTGTATAGAATTTTGCCATAAACAAAAGCAGGGATTAAAGTAAAAAAAATAAAATAAAAAATCACCCGACTGAAATTTTTTAGGCAATCACTTTGGGTCATGGCCGCATACCTCGATGTTCGAACACCACGTGGTCCATTATCCCTTAATAGTTCAAAGCTGGTGCATAAAATTAAATTACACTGCACCTCTGACTTTGGGTCCAGTATCAATTCATGATCCAGAAGTAAATATACTTTTAATTTTAAGACAAAAAAAAAAAAACCAGACCAGTGTGGGCTATTTATTTATTCTTTGAGAAAAGGCAAATACAGAATACAGACACATCTGACCTCTCACCTCATACTCCTGCCTGGTGACCGAGCCCTCAGTGATGAGCTTCTCGGCATATTTCTGCATGACGCCCTTCTGTTTCTTGATCTGCTTGTACATGAGTGGCTGAGTAAACATGGGCTCGTCCATCTCATTATGCCCATTCCTCCTGTAACACACCTACGGCACAACAAGACACCATGTCATTACAGGGACAATTCCTCCTGTAACACCTACAGCACAAAAACATATTGAGATGGAAGACTAAACGTAAGAAGAACGGAACAAGAGGCAACAAGAACCAACCTTGACATCTCCAGCAAGCATTTTTTAAGCACAATTATAACTTTAAGAGTTTTTACACGCCTTGCTTTTCAGGGGCAAAAAATGCTTCACACTTTGAACAGCCCTTAAATAATCTTATTATACCCAGTCCTCCTTAACACACCTACAGCACACACACACACACACACACACACACACACACGTCCATTCCTCCTGTACACTGTAAAAAGTGCTGCTGAAGTGAATTTATGTGAATAAAGTGTTTCCTTTAGCTTTCTTTGCATTATGGCATACACACATAGTTTAATCCTCCCCCTACTGAGCCACTTGAATTTGTAGAAGGTTTACAGGATTTAGGCACATTTTAGTGTTTCCCACTGAGGATTTCTAATTCAAATATTTAAACCTTATTAATCTTAAACAAGTTGGATGGAAATCCTGTAACTGTCTTTCAAATTCATATAAACGTAGGCAGATACACATTACAGACTAGACACACACATCACCATTTAATAGTTAAAGTTTCCTGAAAGGGAAAAATGTTGATATGCTAAACTGAGGACAAACACACTCACCAGATCCACCACTACGTCCTTGTGGAAAGTGGCTCTCCATTCGGCAGCAACATTACACACATACATCACAGCCTCTGGGTCGTCTGCGTTGACGTGGAAGATGGGAGCGTTGACAACACGGGCGACATCAGTGGGGTAGGGAGAAGAACGAGCCATGCGAGGGTCGGTGGTGAAGCCAATCTGAGGAGACAGAGAGTGGAGAAGTCAGGCTGTTTTGTACTTGCATTATAATTATCATTATCCCTGTTTATACTGTGTGCTAAACTGCACAGGTGTCTGGACTGGACTGGGCAAGGCTTGTACAGTGTTAACCTGAAACTATTGCCCAACAAGCCCACATCACTGGCCAGGGCCACGGTTAATCCAATTAGTTGCTATGGATACCGTAATATTTACTCCTGCAGGGCGAAGTGCTAATGCTAACTAGGTAATTAGCAGCTAGTGTTAATAACACACGACTTTTGCAAGATCATACTTAGAGAGACAGAAGGTTAGGCAGAGAGAAGGTCAGATCATGTGTGTGTCTCTGTGTGTAAAGTTAACCATTTGCACATTTGAGCCAGCACAGTTTTCAGAATTAAAGCATACACATTCCTACAGTTTCAATTATGACCGTTTGCTGCATGCATCACGTTTGCTACAGGGATAATATTCTATCCCTTGTACCTTGGGCAGAAAATCCAGACCTGGGCCCACAGTATGAATGAAGCTACTGTATTATTGTATAGGGCTTTAGGAGCATTAAAATCAGTATGCAGACATTACTTTGTTTTGTTTAAGATAATATTTATGGTCGGTTACCTGGTTGTTCACAACAACGTGCACTGTGCCATGGGTGGTGTATGATGGCAGATCACTCAAGTGGAACGTCTCGTAGACAATTCCCTGACCAGCAAAGGCAGCATCTCCATGCAACAGGATAGACATGACCTGAAACACAAACACAGGCCCTGACATTTAAGTTGGCATTTCTACAAATTACATACAATCATACAAATTAGAGCCGGATATCCTGTGTTCAGTGAAAGTTCTGCCAGATGTTTGTTTCAGCCAACTGATTGATCCTAACTAGCACAACTCTTCACCCAGGTAGATTAGCTAATTAGTGAAATCAATTGTGTTGAGAGCAAAGGCAGAACAAACACATAGCAGGACTTGTACTTTTTTCATGTCTGGTTCTCCAAATCTATAAATTCACAACTGAAATAGAAACGTAAGTTGATACAGAGAACACATGAATTCAACAACTGCTATAGCAATCAAAAACCTAAAATTCTCATCTTATTGCTCTTATTCTTAATTTTTCTGTGTATTTTAAACAAACGCATTTCTTCTTTTCCAGTAGTGTTGATTTTTCTGTGTCAACTGTGATGTTATTTGCATGGTTGCATGGTTATTTTCATGATTTATTAGCTAGGTCAGCCTTAGTAATAAAAACAGTTTCTGTGATGTGCATTACCCTGTTGCCATCGTTGTCTCCACAGTAGAACTGATCGGCCTTAGTCTTGCCCTGCACAACTGGGTTTACAGCCTCCAGATGAGATGGGTTGGCCACCAGAGAGAGAGTGATGTTCCTGTCAGTCACACGATTTATCCTTCTGTGGTACATACCCAGATGATACTTCACATCCCCAGAACCCTAATAGAGACAGGACGAGGCTACTTTAGGTACATAGCACATTTTTACAACAAGTGTTTTACAATCAAAGGTGACTGCATTACCAACAAACAACAAATACTATATTAACTGACACACTATTACAAAATCTGAAAAAATGTGAGAATCTAAATGATATTCAGTAATAAGGGACATTGAGTTTAAAACCACACGACACATACAAAAGATATGATGACCCTGCACCCTGTATCGACTAGTTTAACTACACATGATATCTAGTGCACATGTATGCGGTACAAATGCCCTACAGGTGTGCAATAACCACTGTTTGTTTAATTTTAATACCGTATTAACAACTGCGGCTATAACATGGCCAAGGCAGGTATGAAAAAACAACCACTGGAAATAGGAATTCATTAATAAAGAATTAAATAAAAGTACAAATTCTACTAGTTACTAGATAATTCAAACAAGTTTTTTTACATCTATACTAGTTAAAAATTCTAAAACACTGCCATAACCCATGACCCTCAATCTATGCCATGCGTGTTTATTATGGGATACACACTCATCAAAATGTGTTCAGATTTGTTCATACAGCTGTGAGCTGTTTAGAAGTCTCTAGGCAGAAGTAAAAAAAGACAGATCCATCATCAGCATCTCAATTCCCTGGTTTGACATCGTTTGGCACTTTGAAATTCAGAAACACAGCTCACTGTAAGGACTACAATGCAGCCACAGTGGGATCACAGTATGTCGGTGTTTTGGCCTTTATTTAATGGAGGTGTGACACACTAACACAAACACAACTTGCTGTATGGATTCATTAGTATGTTTTACTTAACACATTGTACTTAACATATGTATTATTTGAAAGACATATAAGTCATCTATGATGTCAACTACACATGAACGCAGTCAACTTTATCTGCCAGTGGACTCACCTCATCTGCGGCCTCCAGCTTGGAGTCAAACTGGCAGAAGATCTGCTCCAATTCTTTGCGAATTACATTGGCCAGGACATTTAGACGACCCCTGGGGAGAAAGAGAAACGCAGAGAGAAAGAGTGTGTCAGATCTGGGGGCAAACGCAAGGCATCCAGTAGCAGCTGTGATGACACATCACACTGGAACAGTACAACGCTTCATTCCATTCCAATACGTTTAGGGTAGAACAGAAAGGAAAAGACAAAACAGTCCCAGTGCAACAGATTATGTGTCCATTTGAAGCAGATACTTAATTTAACTCCACAAGATTTGATTTAAAATGTATTTTGTGTCTTCCGCTAATCTCTGTTTAACTAGTTGGTGGATCAACGACCAAGCAGAAAGCCAACTGTCTGTCAATTCTGATTGGTTGAAGTGTATGTATTTACCTGTGAGGCATTCCCATGATAACATTCTCCACTCCTTTCTCGCTGGACTTGTCGATAATGGTTTTAAGCGCAGGAATGAGTGACTCGCAGCCTTCAAGGCCAAAGCGCTTCTCAGACGACCATTTCCTCTGCAGGAACTCCTCAAACCTACAACAGAAGTAAAAACACTTCTCAGACAAGACCTAAACTAAAAAATGTAAAAGAACAAGCCATGGCCCGAAGCTTCACAACAGTGGTCAAGGCTAGCACTGTCGTAGTACCGCTGCTCAAAATTCTTTTTTGTTACCGTAATCCCTCAGGTTTTTACTTAGGTTCTGTCTTGAGCCAGACCCAATTTTTTTGGGTTACCAATTAGTGAACAGAGGGAGGGCAATGTGAAAGTAAGAGGGAGAGCACAAAGTGAACACAACCATCCCGCACAAACATCCCAGAGGTTTTAAAAATGGTTTGATCTACCGTCCTGAACAAGGGTGGTGGATGTGTAGACGGTGGTGGGGTGGTCAGACGAATGGTCACCTTAAAAGGCGTCAAAAAATAGGCCATTTTCTTTCACAAAAAAAGAAAAATGTTTACTCACTCCTCTAATACATTTAACTTAGGTGAATTTACAATGAAACAAAAAGAGGTTATTTGTAGGTGGTGCTGGGCCAGTCATCGGCTAGCGGTTAAGAAATTGGATTTGCAACCTAAAGGTCACATGTTGAATTCCCGACACCGACAGGTGGGTGGGGGGAGTGACTGACCAGCACTCCACCTCCATCCTCCCCTGAGCATGGCACCATCCCCACTCCCCACACACTACTCCCCTGGCACCATTGTCATGGCTGCCCCTGCTTACATGAGTGATGGGTTAAATACAATAGTTGAATTTCGTTGTGTGCACTGTGTGTTGTGATGTACTGTGTGATCACAATGACCAATGTGACTGCCTTTCACGTTCACTTCAAAATCACCCTGTGAAAAGCATGTGTGTTTGTTCATAATGGGTGTATTATTTATACCGGGTGGATCGGATCATGCGGGCCAGGAGCGTTCTCTTCTCCTCGATAGTGAAGTGCATGATGCCTGGTTTCTCAAACTTCTGTCGGATCCACTGACACTGGTCCAGGTCGTTGATGAACATGAACTCAACACCGATGTGCTGGCAGTAGGCCATCTAATACAACAGACAAAGTATACACTTGTGAGCAGTATAGACAGAGCACAGGGGACTATTTCTGAAACTGGTTTTAATCACTTACCTGGGTATGTCAACTTGGTGCAAATGGTTCTAAAAGGAGAGCCCTGTGGCTTTGTTCTGCCAGAACACGTGTAGTGTGTAGCGTGAATGTGTGAAGTGCAGTGGCTAGCTAGCAAACAGGACTTGTGCTGAACTTGTAAGATGTGTATGTGAAGTGCAATGGCTAGATAGCTAACAGCACATGTGTTTCACAAATGTTTCTGAAGCCTGTTCTGACACTACTCCATTTACCTCCAGTCTTCGGATGATCTCACGTAGGGGCAGGGCGCTCTCGTCTCCGCCGATGAAGGTGGTGGTTGGCAGGCGGAACACTTTATCCAAGTCAGACTCATCTAGACCATAGAAGCCTGAGACCCCAGTAACACCCCAGTAAGGATGGGTGTGCATGGTGGGGGTGAGAGGGATGACGTAGTGGGGTAACCACAGGAAGAAAAGGAGGAAAAATGACGAGTAACACACAAGAAGATAGTGGGAGAGAAGAAAATGCAGTCATTTTACAGATAGAGTAGTAAACGGTACAGAAAGAAAGCATAAGAAGAAAAAAGCAACAGGGGGAAAAATGGATTAAATGAAATTGTTAGTTGGCAATGCAAAAATGGTGATGTTAGCAAACACAACAATTTCAAATGTAGATGCAAACATGACAAAGGCAGGTAAAAGGTGTTAGGGGCAACAGATATGAAGGTGCAGAGAGAGGATGTTTGAGGACAACCAGTTAAAACACACACACAAAGAAGATGAACAGAAAAATTACAGAATTTGTTAAGGAAAACCAGGGTAGGAGACAGGGGTTAGATGTACAAGGCAGGAGCATAAAAAGAGGGGTAAAAGGATTTTAAAAGAATGATGCGAGAAGTAAAAAAAGGAGGAGAGAGAGAGAGAGAGAGAGAGTTACATGATACAGCAAAAATATGTAAAATGTAAAAAGAGTTATGGAAATAAATATGCTAATGCTTCAGATGAAATATTCTGATGAGGAAACATTTTCTCTGTCAGTGTGATTGTAGAGTTGTTTGACTCTTACTTGCTGTCAGTGCTTCTTCTCAAGCAAATGTTAGTAATTATGAGGTATAGCTATTGAGAAATTAGGCTAAAGGTGCTAATTTTAATGAAAGGGTAAAATGCAACATCCAGCATGAAGTTAAGTGTCCCATACATGAACTGACGTGTGTGGTAACACTTGGTCTTGTTCATGCCATTAAAGGTGCTTTATGTCAGAAATGTATGGCACACAGTCATAAAATGGTCCTAACATGTCATCAAAGGAAATAGCTGAAACTAAAATACTGATTTCACCGACAACAATATTAGAGCCAAAGTATTAGCATACTCTATAGCCCGGAAATTCTGCTTATGTTATGATTTTGTAATTTGCCTCTTGCTCACAGTATTTTCAATTTCACCACAGTGCTACTCGTGGTTGCAATCCTACATATAGCACTTTTATATTAGTAATACTTTTTTGCATTTTACCATTGACTTTGCCAAGCAGATAAATGTCTCATGTTTTCCAGACTGCATTTTGCCCATCATTTCTATTACCCTATGCTCTATTTCTAAAGGAAACCAATAATCTAAAACTCCCATTCCCATTATAACAGCACTGTTATTTGTCCCTGTATTTTAATTACAAAGGTCACATGATTACATATTGCTTAAATGAAATAAGTAAGCGCATGCTAATATGAAAATTTATCACAAATTACCTCTGGGAAAATAATAACTTTTATATTTCTTGTCATCTGCATCATGTCTTATAGTCTGAGAATTTGAACAGCTTTAAGCACGAGCTCCAAATCACACCTGCAAAGACTACTGCACTAACGCTGGCATGGTCATGATGCATGGAGAGCTGATAATAAATGTGCAGTATAAGGCCCATTTATAGCCCAGCAACAATTGCTGCTCAACAAAAAACAAAGCTGTCGACAGATGTAGCAGTGATAAAGGTTTTCTTTCATAGTTCTGTGCGGGCAACAAAAATAACTAAAAATATATATATTATAAAATGGAATGCTTATTTCAACCAAAACCAACCAAACAAAAAAAAAAAACCCAAAACATTGTTCTATTCCAAAACACAAAACAAAAGGCTAGTACGGACTTTGTTGACACGTAAAATAAACTTAAGCAAAAATAGTCATGAAGGCCAGCAGTCATGGCAACACAGTAACTCTAAAGAGTTCATAGAGGACGAACCATTATGCAGCTACTCTATAACTGAAATTTCTAGTTAGGGTAGTGATGACACAAACATCCTCATGCAATGAAACTAACATTGGGGATATCTACTAAAAACACCACAGTATCACTTCGTAAAACTGTGGTCTTTGGGGAAAATAATACCTTTGTATCCTACTGCTTAATGTGGTGCAACATGGACACTACAGCAAAGTACAATTACACCTTCGATAATATGTATACCAATATCTATATACTATATATAGTATACACTACATTTGTGATTACTTAAATCCATGCATGTTCAAGATTTTGTAAAATAAATCCAACTAAAGAGAAATGAGTGACAAAGAGAATAAGATGAGTTGAGAAAAGACTCAAGAGCAGAGAAGGAAATCAGACCTCCACACCACAACAGCCAGGTTTGCAGTGTCAGCCCACACTGCAGCTAAGATAAGGTACACAGTCACTGCGTGCACATGGAGGAGTTGAATCCGATTGGAAATGGTTTGGGATCGTATCGACTTCATGTGCCCAGGCTAAGGATCGTATAGGGATTGGTTTCGCGAATCCGATTGCAACCCCTGGCTTGAGCCGGTTACAATCCGCTTGGTGCCGCCTTGTGCACGGTTATTGGTTTGGATTCGTGTACTGCGCATTAGGGCTGGCAAGGAATATTCGAAATTCGAATATATATTCGAATAGTTTTAGTTAGAAAAGCAATTCGAAGGTGAAAGTTAATATTGGAATGTGAAAAAACGTGCACTTGCGCATTGGAATGTCGGAGGCAAAAGAAATACTCGGTGTAGTTGGAATATTTGTGTTTTATTTGGAGCGAATATTCGAAAATCATTGTTGAGCAATGTTGACAGCCCTACTGCGCATGTAAAACCACTCGATCCCAGAAGCTTCTGTCCCTGATTTTCATCCATACTGAACGTCGAGGCTTTCTATCGCCTGCTCTCAACAAGTCTCGTTGTCCTCAATTGCTTGTAATATCGCCGACGGCACAGTTCATGTTGTATCAAGGAAACCAAAAACGCTGTTTGTTCTTTCATACGGACTTCCAAAGAAAGGAGAATGCACAGCTTGCATGCAACTGCTGCTCTGTCAACCTCCTCAAGCGCTATCTTTGTTTTGTATGCCGCCAGATAGTTTGTTTATTTTCTTTTAGCAGCCGTTAACCTGAAGTAGTTCTAACACCACTTGTTGAAAGGAATATAGCGCCATCTAGCGTAGCGGAAACGGCCAGATCTCTGACCATTATCCGCTAACACGAACTCTCATGTGCACAGACATTTGGGACAGACCACCCGTTGGGTAGCAACACCCAACCTAATCCCAATCCAATCCGATCCTACCATGTGCCCGTAGTCATTGATACAACATCCACTGGCAACTGCACCCCATCCCCCCACTGCCGCAAGAGACAGAAACATACAGCACACACATTTAAAACTTGTCTCGGAGGCCCAAAAATTTCGTCAGATTAAAAGTAGAAAATGAGCTCCTACCGCAAATGGATGGCACTAATAGAGCTCTCCAAGGTGCGGGTGAGCTGTAAAACACATTCTTTTACCTGTGCAAATATGCAGAAACAGTGCATAAATGAACACAAGTTATTTTATTATATGGGGCGCCAAATTTACACAGGTCTCCAATTACAGATGTTAGTTTTCCACAGGTTGTGCTACATTAAGACAACAGAAAGGCAAATCATGACAATGTCTAGAACAAAAAGTGGCCTTCAAAGACAAGAGCAGATCAACATCCACAGCCTACTGCCAAAAGGCATTCAACACTGCAACCTGCACTCCAAACTTTAGATACTCGGTACAAGCTGAAAAGCCTATTGTGTGCAGAAGATGTCCATTACCCTGATCAACGCGACAAAGGAGAGCCAATCCAATTCTGGAAAGTGAGAAAGAGGAAAACAAGTAAAGAAACAACGTATTCTAGTGATTTAAGGACAGAAATCCAGAAAAGAGCTACATGAAAGGCTGAATGCAAAAGAAGGCACACACAGACAACAAAACAATTACAACAGCTAAAACACAAAGAGGCTACTTGATAATTCTGATGTTTGGGAAAGCCACAAACTCTTAAAGCAACACTATGCAACTTTTTCGAGTTAATCAATCATCTTCAAGTCCGCAGGTGCTTAAATGAGTCATTACCAGGCAAATGAAGACTCTCGACCGCCCGGCTGTCTGTCGACAGAATATCGTGCTTGCAATATCTGGGGTGTTCGACCTGGCACCCTCAGACTCACAAAGTCTTGAATATCGCAAGAAGCAGGATCACGTTAAATTCTAAGGAATGTTTGACTTTACTTACCTCAGTGGACATGACTACTTTCATATTCGCCCGTTACTGATCAGTTGAGTTTAAAACGCATGCAAAAGGTGAGGGGAAGGGAAAACAGTCCATTTTTGCAAGGGTGTCCATTTATTTGGAAACACTAGAAGGAGCTCTTTTGAGAAAAAGCACTCAAAGTTGCATAGTATCTCTTTAACTCCGGTCTTCACAAAGCTACCCAAGAAGAACAAGACATGGAACTAGCAAGTAGCAGTGCTGTAGCTAATAATGACAGCTATGCTAGCGCTTAGCAATGGTGTCACTTGTAATGATAGCTAAACTAGCTCTTAGCAATGCGGTCACTTGTAATAATAGCTAAGCTAGTGCTTAGCACAGCTGTGGCTTGTAATGATAACTAAGCTAGCGCTTAGCACAGCTGTGGCTTGTAATGATAACTAAGCTAGCGCTTAGCACAGCTGTGGCTTGTAATGATAACTAAGCTAGCGCTTAGCACAGCTGTGGCTTGTAATGATAACTAAGCTAGCGCTTAGCACAGCTGTGGCTTGTAATGATAACTAAGCTAGCGCTTAGCACAGCTGTGGCTTGTAATGATAACTAAGCTAGCGCTTAGCACAGCTGTGGCTTGTAATGATAACTAAGCTAGCGCTTAGCACAGCTGTGGCTTGTAATGATAGTGCTCACACTGCTCATCACCAAAACATCAAATGCTGTTTTTACAAGCTGCACACAATATGCTTCACACAAAGCTCAACGCGCTCAACAGGAATCAACAAATATGACATGCCCCCACACCCCAATATAGTTCAGAAATTATGATGTGCTGTGTATAAAAAATATTACTGCCATGTCACACTCACATCAATTGCGATAAAATGCTTTGAGAGGCGCATCATAATCAAGCTCAAGACCGCCCACAGGATCCTATGCAGTTTGCTTATTGCCCAAACAGCTCCACAGACAACCCCATTAAAACACCTGGTCCATTTCACGCTTGAATAAAAACAATACAGATATGAGAATGGTCTTTACAGATTTCAGCTCAGCCTTCAATTCAATTATTCCCCAATAGTCAATTAGAAAACTGAGTCTTCTGGGTCTGGGATTATGGATTTTATGACTGACAAACCCCAATCAGCCCCATAAGAGAACCTCCGAGACCATCACAGTAAACTACGGCGCCGCCTCTTAAGGCTGTGTGCCCAGCTCATTGCTGTTCAGTCTACTGACATACAACTGAGTAACAATGCACAGCTCAAATGACAATCAAGTTTGCTAATGTCACAACAGTCTCATCAGCAAGAACGATGAGTCAGTGTATCTACAGGAACTGAGACATCTGAGATGAACATTTTTAAGTATGTGCAGACAAAAAAAAAATCCAAAGATTTTAACCAACATCACTAACGAAACTAAGCAACTAGAGAGCAGTAACTTGGGAAACATAATTTTATATCAAACAGTACAAGATGTCTGTAATTGACTTCACAGGAATTTTGGAAGCTTTTCCTATTGTGTCTCTGTTAAGAGATTATACACTTTTATATGACCCTTCAGGAGTACTCTAAAGCAGGTGGGGAGTTACTAGCTTCCGAGCTGCCTGTTTGAGACCTGCCCTAGGCTTAACTGTCACTGCATTAATTGTCACTCATATCACTCACATTCACACAATTCTGTGTCATTATTCACATTTAAAGGAAACAGAGAATCAAAAAATGGTTTTACCTTGTCTTTGTTGAAGAACGGTAGTCTACCCGCATTCAAGAACATACGAAAAGTGCTACAGTCTGAACATCTCAGCTGCATAGAAATTCCTCTTTTAGAAATGTCTGCCAGAAATTGGGCTCAACAACAGATATAAATGACATAAAATATAGCTCACTGGCCCACTCTCATTCTATTCTCTGCCCTTCAAAAAAATACATGGATGCACCCACCCTCCTTTTCGCCTCACACGGCAAGTGATTTGCAGCAGTGTTTTGTGAACTTTAAGGCGAAATGGCAAGTCGTGGCAAACTTTAAGCATCACATTGTTGAAGGCAGCCAATCAGAGTCAAGGGCTTGCATTTCATGAGGTTGCCAGTTAACCCTGAAAGGACATCAAACAGGTGCAAAACCACATGTTTAAAATCAACCACCCTAACATAGAAGCTTTTTAAAACCTCTCTCAGAAAGCTGAGGCATTACAGATTCAACCAACATTGTATTGTGTATATGTCACATCACAGAACAATAATCAAATGATGTCGTGTGATGTCTGTCCTCATACTTATACTGGTACATTTACATTTTAAATCTGGTGCTATCTACCTAACTGCAAACAAATTGTACTGTATAGTCTGGTCTCTACTGTATTGTACTGTCCTGCATTTCTACGTCTGCACTGTTCTCGCTCGTGTCCTACTTTATGTACTACTTATTGTATTCAACTTTTGCTGTATATCCTTTAAGGGTAAAACGATACAGAAATAATTCATTTGACTGATACAAAACAAAATAAACTCTCAGTTTGTAATACCAAATAATAAAAAATTAAATTATATTTTTCTTGGAATGGTCCAATAACAAAATTTGAACACCTGGTGGTCTTTCTTTAGCTTCTTCTTCAAGGGTTTGCCTAACTTCCTTTGTCAATCTTGACAGGATAGATTCTCAGTCCAATTTAAATGGAATTTGTCCCTAGTAAAAAACGTTTAGCATGTAGGCAAAAAATACTTTGAGATTCCATAATTTTATGATGTTACATTTGTTTTTGAGACATTGCGTGCTGTTGCTGTGAAGTTGTAGACTACAAAGTGCAAGGCATGTTAGGAAAATGGGTCTGAGAGCATTTTGGTTCTTAAAATATACACTGTAACAGGAAGAGAACATTAGTAATGCATTGTAGGTTTTAGTACAAATGTAGTAGGATCCAGCAATATGCAGGGCAAGCAAGAGGATTAGTAGTCAGAAAAGTCAAGTAAGGAAAAAATCAGTCTTCAATTATGTCCCAGCTTAACTTTCAATTCAGTGTGCTTATTTTGGTTTAATTTTAGCTTTTACTTCCATAATTTCACTTTAAGACTTTTTTTCTACTCTTGCAAATCTGAAGACGAGGCAAGACAGCATGTGAAGAGCATATCGTAATGCCACAGTCTGTTTTGTAAACTAACCGGAAACATCTTCAAGTGGCATTAAAGCTGAAAAGATATGGAGAAAGGGAACCTAGGTGCCCATCCTTAAGAGAGAAAGAGCCAAGCATGGCAAGAAACACACAGCTACTACTAGTCATAAGTGGTAAGTTGTATGGCAACTGGACGACTTTGAAACTAAATGTCCACCTCCAGTGTCACCCCACTAGAGGTATACCTGCTGGGAGTCCATCAGCTCTGAGCTGCAGAGGCCTTCTGGATGAGAGGTAAAACATCTTCAAACTCCAGGAACAAGTCCAGCTGCCGTACAACTTAGGACTTATCACTACTATGACCTAAATGAAAGAGAATCTACACAGACACACCACTACTCAATCGCCAATCTAAACAAGACTTGGCACAAGGCAGAACAGAAGAACAAGGCTTGCTCTTTGAAAGACGGGGACAGGCTTGGCCTGTAAGCACAAAAGCAGAGGAATAAATGCCTTATTGTCCTCACGGCTGTTCATTTCACTTCGTGAAGGCTCAGTTAATACTGAAAAGTGAAGCGTAAAACCAATTTTAAAAAAAAAGACGTAAACGTGCTGCAAGGATCTTTTTACGTTGGTTTAACTTTAACATTTATGGCATTGTTGCGATAAACCAAAGTAAAAAGATTCATGCAACACATTTTCCTAATATTTTTAAGTTGGTTCTAAGCAGCACTTTTGGTGGTGTTCTTAGCCGTCGTCGGCTTTTAGCACTGTCTTCTCACCCAGTTTGTCAGACGATGTTATAATGTCGGAGGGAATGCTAGAGTCCAGATCTGCGTCCATTATTCCCAACGGGTCCAGCTGAGCAACATGGTGCCCTCGAATCTACAGGAGAATAAAACCCCAGAGTGGGGCCAGAATACGACAACCAACAGGGGGAGGGAGACAGAGAGACAGAGAGAGAGAGAGAGAGAGAGAGAGAGAGAAAGAGAAAGAGAAAGAGAGAGACACAGACAGAGGGAACAGGAGAGGAGACGGAACAGGAAAGGAGAGGAGAAGAAATGGAAGGAGAGGAGAGGAAAATAATAGTCGAAAGTGGGGCCAACGACAACAGGAGGGGAAACAGTAGAAAGGAAAAAGAAATGACAGGAAAGGACAGAAGGCAGGACAGCAGAGGAGAGACAGAGAGGAGATGGACAGGCAAAAAGGAGGTGGAAAAAAGTGGCAGGAGGAGAGAGTGACATCACAGACACATCATGTGTGTTTTTGATGTGGAGACAAAGGGCACAGATTTCACAAACGGGATGGTGAAGAGGACAAAAAAGTTGTGAGGAAAAAACGAAAAGATGGACAGAGAAGGAGGAAGGGAAGGGGGGGGGGGGGGAGCAACATCAACACAAAACAAGCTCATTAATGGCATTTTGGCACAGCGTAGGGGGGGGGGATGAACATTTCTCACCGACATGCTGGAAGCCCGTATTTACGGGGGCATCGTCAAAATTTACACAACTGATGCCAAGGGGGTCGAGATGGGCATTGTGATGCCCCATCACCTGAAAGTAAGGTAACAGCAGTCACATGACAGCATGACAGACTACTGTGCAGTGATGGGCAACTGAAATTTAGCTGTATAATGGAATTTACACATATATAATATAGAATTTAAACAACCAGTGCCAAGAGGGTGGAGATGGGCACTGCAATACCCAATCACCTGCAGAGAGTAAGGTAACAGCAGTCATGTGATAGCATGAGACTACTGTGCAGTGATGAGCAACTAATATTAGAGATGCACCGATTGCAATTTTCTGGGCCGATTCTGAGAGTGACATGCCGATACCAATTTTGGTTGATTCTGATTTCATTTTTAAAAATTACTTTACAGTACACACAATACTATTTTCTTTTTTATCTTAATTTTCATAGAACATTTTAGTTACAGCTTTACTCTTTTCATTGCTGAAAAAAGTTACCAGAGATTTGTGGCTCAATCTGGCTCAGTGCTCGCAGTGACAAGATTAACTCCCCTGGGCTTGGAATGAAGATTCATCTGTCTAACTCATGTACAAAAATCCTATTTTTATTATTTGTTTCAAAAGAGAAGTTTTCTGAGTGACCACTTTAGGCTTAATCCTCTGGCTAACTAACAAGATAAATGTAGCGAACGAGTGAACATGCTAGTTAATATCAAAGATTGAAGAAAAACATCAGTAAAATATTTCCCTTCTTTGACATTGGAATTATTTACTCCAACAATTTTACATGAAATCAGATTTTTGGTAAATATCGAACAACGAACTAGATGTTTCTGACAGTCTTGCAACTCACGGTAACAGTTAGTAATGAGCGACATCTTTGTTGCTTATAGCTGTGGCACACAGTCGAAAACCATCCGATTCCGATCACCAGCTGGTCAATCGGTGCACCCCTAACTAAAATGTAGCCATATATAATAAAATATATACATCTGGTACCAAGGGGGTGGAGATTATTACCTGAAGAAAACAAGGCAACAGCAGTCATGATAACATGCCCTTTTAAACCAAATACATCCTGCAGCATATTAATGCTGATTACTTTTTTTAACGTGACGTCAATCAGTATTAAGATTGTGTATTTCCCTGCTTAACAACTTGACAGCAGCTGATGAAACTACAATGCTCTACGTTTTCACATTCTAATACCACCAAAATACTTGACAACATATGTTATCTTGCTGTAGCCATGGTGGCCCTGGTTGTGCTGTGCTGACTAACCTGGTATGCACGAATGAGGGACTGCACTGCCAGGTGGTCCTCCACTAGTTTCTCTACGTTGGGTTGAGCCCCGACTAGAGACTGGACCTGTGTGAGGCTAGCTAGGCTCGTGCCCACCGGAGGGGGACTTTGGTAGGCCGCACCAGGGGGAGCTCCGGCATTGGCGTTCCTGAAAAAGATATCCCAAGACTGGGAAAGGGAGAGAATAAGTAAAAAAAAAATGGATTTGGATTGCCTACAAGTTTGATTGGAATGCATAGCCCAGTCTAACAAGGAAAACTGATAGTTTTGTGGACTACAGTGTCAGGCCTATTTGCCCACCAAACCGTTTTTATTCAGAATTAGCGCTTTGACACATACACTCTTTCTTAAAGAACTACTACTTTTCATATGCAGCTCTGCACAAATTAAATACACAACAAACCTGGAAAAGGTAGCAAGTCCACTGGCTGCACTCAAACACAGTTTACCAGCTTCATACAGGCCTTCTACACTGCATTTAACTGGTAAACTTTGCAATTGTAAGGGCCCAGCATAAACAGGAGTGCCCTTTGAGACACTACTAATATTAATATCAGTGGAAGGGGACTGCCCAAAATGTCATTCTTTCCTACGGCCCAAACATCTAGCAACCCTCCTGACTGTTTTATTGTGTTTTAAAGTGGGTGACATTGTGTTAAGGAGTTGGTGGTGATGTGTGTCAAATCAGCATACATATCTGGCTGTAGGCCTAAAAGTTGTTACAACACTGAGACGTCCGGGGCTTAGCCAGCTCAGCTAAAACACAGCCACCCGACACACACACACCTGACCCTCAGTAATATACTGCTATCGCAACAGACTGCTGTACCTGCAACAGACATTGGAAATTTATTTATTATTTTTAGGCCATAGTTCTTAGGATTGTTTCGAGTTAAAAAACAAAAATCCTGTGATCAATTGTGGGGCTACAGCACCGAATGCTCAGGTCTTACAACGCCTCCATCTGTACGGCTGCATGCTATTTTTACTCAGGAGTGCAAGCAATGTGACCTTGCAATGGACAAGGCACACACTGAACGTTTACAATTTTCCGACTGAAAAGTACTGCTGCATTAATCAGGCTAGGGCTGCCGTACAGTACCACCTCCGCCTGATATTGTATTCTGCTACAATACCAAGTCAGGGGACTCTCCTTTAACTACATTTCTTAGCATCCAATCAGCAAACAAAGGTAGGATTATGTCGCTCAGTGGGAAGGCTGAAAGCGATGATGTTTAACTTAAACGTTAAGTTTGAGTATGTATGCTGCATTCAGTAGTGAGTGGTTTAAAGTTCACAAAAAGCATCTGCAGAAGTATATGTATGCCTACTGAGAGTAGCCACTCTTTGCATGAAGCGTGGCGATGTGAAAGAGTCTTGTCCACCAGGCTACTACTGCTGCACGCTATTTATACTCAGAAATGTTCAAGCAATGTGACCTTGCAATGAACAAACCACACACTGAACTCGGTTTTCCAAGGTCGATTGACTGCTGTGAATGCAGAACTGATGAAGTATGCTAGTATTATGTAAGACACAAGACATTATAAAAGCTACAAGATGATAAAATTGTACAGAACAAACAATAATCCTAGCCATTACTGCTACACCCGTAACCAATAGTAAGTACTACTGCAAATGCAACCATCTCGCCATCCTAGTGCTGCATGTGTGTGTTGTTTTATAATGCATGTACTTGTGTATTATATGACACCTCTGTAGATATGTAGTATCTGACTGCTTGTTGCTTGTATGTCTCAGTCTTCCTATTATTTATTCATCAGCTTTTAAAATCACTGAACTAGTTTGGCACTACAAATTTTGTTGTATTTATGTAGAGTTTTGTATGTATCCAACAACTAATATTGCTTTCATTCTATTCTAAACCATTTCAACATCCTGAAAATGATATACGCAAACTGTATGGTCACAATAGGCTAAAAATCAAGCTTGGTCTTTAAAAACTGATATTAAGCTTCATTCAGACAGGCAAAATAGCAGTTAATTAATAATACCCACTGATCAAGTCAGTCTGCTAGCTGGCTGCATTATTTCTATTGCATTAGTGATTTTTTAAAATACTTTTAATATGGAAAGGACATCATTTCAGAAAAGGGCTACAGACACACAAATATGTAAATTTGGATTAAATTTACCCACGACACACAATTTGTTACCAGGTGAGCTACTTATAGCAGTAAACATTTTGTCTGAAACTGGCAAGCAATGTAAACTGCATGAAAAACCTCCCAGAGAGAACAGCAAGCCAGGGTTGGGAAACACGTCACCAGTTACAAGGTAAATGCTGTTTTTTAATGATTCCGTTCGTGTTATTCTCCTACAAAAGCTTTTCTCACATTTCTGCTATGTGTACAGTCCCTGATCTACTAGCAAGACGTAGCGATGTCGGTTTACCTCTACTTTTTTCCAACTTTTTTTCCCCAACACTCATACACAATGTAAAACCTTTTTTCTCTTTTTTTTGTCATTTTTTCACCTTTTTAAATAACAAATTATAAACCTGTATCCAAATAAAGAAATAAGTAAAATAAAAACAAATAATTTCAGAAGACAATATTTAAACCAAACCCCTCCTTGCCTATTGTATTATTGATGTTTGCTCATCATCTCCCCTAGCGTGGTAAACCAGCCACTTATACTTCATTTCATTTTGTACAGAGGGTCTGGCAGTGCTGCCATTGACATTGCTGCACTATGTACCAGCCAATCCAAGCCAATCACTAAACAGAGGGAGTGTTTGTGAGCGATGGCATTGACTTTGTGTGCTGCATTTCAATTATAGTGCATAGGCAGGCTAATTGCATACGTGACGACCACATTAGCGATTGGGTAAAGGCAGTGCCACTTCAGCAGAGTCCACACCTCCAGGAAGAAATCGTTTGTCAATACAGCACTGCCAGACCCTCTGTACAAAATGAAATGAAGTACGAGAGGCTGGTTTACCAGGCTAGATCTCCCTCTCTTTTCCCTGTCTTTCCCTCTTCTTTCTAACACTTAAATTTGCTGCCTTTCAGAAAAGGTGTGAAGACTGAAACAAAACATACTTTAACATCTCACTGAACACATGCAACTGGCAATTTGTGTGCTGGAGTGTATAAAAGGGAAAGATAAGTCTCTCTTCCATCGTCACTTCCACTGTGTATGTAACATACACACACACATACTTTTGTGCTACCCTGTATTTAGCATATTCACCTCTGCGCCTTAATGTACCATTATAAAATGTACAATGACCATATGTTTTAAAGTATGCAATGTTTATATGCAGGTAAAATCTTTTTCTGTGCACAGATTTAAATGTATTTGTCCCAACTGCTCTGTTTAGTAATGGATGCAATGTCATTAATGTGCGTAATTGATGCAAATATGTTGAATGGAAACCTGACAACTGATATTATAGTACAGAACAACAGATAAAATGGTGAAGCAGGTGTACTAAAGGAGTGCCTTCAACTTTCTTTATTGCACAGGCGTAGCTGTGGGTGAGCCTTGGCCAACCCACCTGTCAATCAGACCCACCCAATCAGAACGCTTCATTTATTTGATTGACTGTTTTAGTAAACTGTGTGTTTCCACACTTCCACCCACCTTATGAACACTTTTGGGGTTTTCGAGCCATGCGTAGTACATCTCCTCAACATAGTTCGAACTCGTCCCATTCAGAAAGGGCTCGGCAGCCACAGGTGCTGTAAAGCGCCTGATTGGCTGCAACGTCCTGTTGAGGGCCGTCGGCTTCTGCTGCAATCGGCTCTGAGCAGTCTGAGAAGCCGTGATCGGCCGAAGCCGTGTGGCACAAGTCCTTAAGCGATGCATCGTAGTCCCTTACACACACAATCACTGTAGTGAACACTGCCAAAGTGTCAACAACCTTCTTTTCTGCTTGATCCAACACTCAAGCAGATGCTGTTGTTGGTCCAGAAGGAACGCCAATTTCACCAAGGAAACACTCTTGGAGTAGGTGTCTGCCTGTCCTCTGGGTTGAAATTCCAAAACTGTGGAAGACATAAATATTGTGATCAACAGTCACAAAGTACAGAGGATGAAGCAGTGTTTTCCCCAGAAATAAAAAGAAGGGTTTAAATTTTGGTGTAAATACAATGACGCGGTGGCACGGAAGCTAGGAGGATTGGTGGGCATGCACCCTGGGAATTTCTTTTTTTTCTAGAGCTAAAATGGTGCATTCTAGGAAGATCTGAAGCTAAATTTTGGTCCCAGAAGGCTGGTGGAAACATAACACTTTTAATAAAATGTTGAATTTTTTGGCACAAATAGAACAAAAAACTTGTTCCTACTAAATATCTCCCTGTATGGCCACATGAAAGCTGAATTGGTACCACAGATCTTAGATTCTGCAGATAAATATAATTCAGTGTAGTGTAGTATTATGTAGAATGATGTCTGATGACAACAAATTCTTATTTCAGTGTTCCTGTAACAAGCTAATGAACTAGCTCATTGAAATGATTGGTAATGTGGTAATGCTAACAGTCATCGACTCACCTTGAATTTAACACGCTGCAATAACCTTACAAATTTATATTACTTTCTCCACTTCAACTAATATCAGTATTAGTATCTAGGTGGGTGTTGGTGAGTAAAGTGGCAGCATTCAGTTTAAAACATGATGTTAGCGTAGTTCGCTAGCGTTAGCGTGCTAACAACCCCATACAGGCTGCAGCCTGGTCTGAAATGAAGCTAATTTTCTGGAAATCCAAACAGTAACAACGTACACTATTAGGCTTGAAATAATCACAAATAATTGCGGATTGTGACACTTTGTTAAAAAGAACCATCAACAAATCCAGAAAGACGTAAGGACCAATTTATTAGTTAAATTCCACGAGTGTCCCATTCAATTAAACAGTCTTGACTCTGCTCTACATAAAGGAGGATTTGCCTTTCACGCTCTCTCTCACTCTCTTTCAGCAGCTAGATGATCCGATCGCATTCTGTACACTGTGGAGAAAGTTTTCTTGCTACATGAGCATGTCCCAAGGAGAGCGTTCTCCTTCCTTCTTGTGTAGCATTTACAGTCAAAGTCAGGCAGTTTTAGTAGCCCAGAGGTTTGCGTTAAAGATCTTAGATTCTACAATACTCTCTGATACAGCTGACTGGCGGAAAAAAAACAAAGGAGCACTGTAATCGGCATGTGAATCGGCATGTGATTGGCCAGTTTCGCCAGTATAGTAGTTTACACACCCACCACGGAAGTTTCCTAAAAATGCAGCCTACATTTGACTACACTGGGGCTTCTTGTTCGGGGAAAATCCCGAGGGGGATTGTTTTTGTGCATGATTTTTTAACGTATCGGCATTTTATGAAAGTGTCTCGGCAAAACTTGATGCGTATCGGCGCCGATACGCTTAGACGCTTTGGGGAAAACACTGTGAAGGTTTTTTTTTTTCTTTTTTCATTAACCGTTATGTTATGCAGAGGTGGGGACCTCAGTTTTAGAAAATGCCAGGCTTAGAGAAAAATAACTAAATGGGGCTTAGCAGTAAAAACAAAATGAATACAATCTCCCGTCAATGATCCTGCATAATAATAATAATAATAATAATAATAATAATAATAATAACAATAATATATGCATGATTGCGGCAGCTGCACGTGCACTCGAATACTATTGGAAACTGAATTTGAGTTGTGCGTGTGTCAGATTGTGTGTGTGTGACACATTAACTCATCCAGTGCTCTTTTTTGTGGCATATTTTAGCGCTCACAGACATACAATGCTCCTGGACAAACGCAAACAGTCAGCAATCAGTGTTGTGCTAATTATGCATTATTAGCCTGAGCAGGTTTTGTGTCGTGTGCTAAATATTTCTTAAACTTACCCCATTTGCTGAGAAACATACATTTATTATTTGTTAGCTTTATTGACAATCTTACCAATTTAAGAAAACAGTATTTTTTTGCTACCACGAATTCACAAGCGCAAACGTAGGTTCTCCATTAAAAACAAAGTTAACAAATAGCCCGCTAGTCAGTTAGGTGACATCTTCACTTAAAGGAGAACTTCGGTGTAAAATAAAAATAGGCATGTTAAAACATCATACCGAGTTGGTATGTGTACGGAGGAGCAAAATTGATTTAGCCTGTTGCATTCAGAGTTTAACTATTATTTAGCGTTTGTCTCAGAAGGCTAACAATGGAAGTGGTAGGTGCCCTTAGACGAAGCATGACGGCTACGCTATTTTTAAACCATTAAAACAGCTTGAAGAAACTCCACACTCCATCGGTAGTACAACAAAGGCCCTGACATTAAAAACGAGGCACTGAGAACTTTGTAAGTGTACAAAACATTTATTAATAAAACAGTTTTGACAAGCAGTACCTTGCTGTAGTTTCTCGTCGCCGCCATGATGAAAGTCTGCACAGGTCGATTGATGAACACGAACCAGCAGGAAGAATAGGAAGAGAGGTAGTACAATCAAGTTGTTCGGACTTTCATCATGGCGGCAACGAGAAACAACTGCAAACGACTGCATGTAAGAACAGCTTTTTAAATAAACGTTGTGTACATTTACAATATTCTCAGTGGTTCGTTTTGAATGCCAGCGCCTTTGTTGTACTACCAATGGAATGTGGAGTTTCTTCGAGCTGTTTTAATGGTTTAAAAATAGCGTAGTGGTCATGCTTCGTCTAAGGGCACCTACCACTTCCATTGTTGTTCTGGGTCAAACTATAAAAAAATTTTAAACTCTGAATGCAACAGGCTAAATCAATGTTGCTCCTCAGTACACATACCAACTCGGTATGATGTTTTAGCATGCCAATTTTCATTTTACACCGAAGTTCTCCTTTAACGCGAGACCTCTTTCATAAACCGACGACCAAAGTGCAAAATGGACTATCTAAGGAAACACAGCTAAAGGCAGATTATAGGAATGCCGAACAACAGGCGTGTGACTGCTAAAGAGCTAAGCATATTTCCCTCTTCACACTTCTGTTTTGACCTTGTATCCGTACCTCTTTCGTTCCCTTCCCCTTCACGTGAAACTAGCTGTACATCGGCCCGCCCACCCGAATATATGTCGCATTTCATTGGTTCTCTATTTTCACTACCGTCTAAAAAAAGGAAGGCAAAAAGACAGAAGAGGTGTCAATCACTGTGCCCTTTGCCGAACATGTATATTTTGAAATGTGTAGCACTTAGCTGGGCATGACCACGCCTGAGCAAAATCTCCTTTCATGTTATATAAACGGGCACGAAAGACGTTAGAGTAAACATTCTTCCGCTACATGATACATTAGCTGCACGGCGACCAGTGGTTACGGAAAGAGCCCCAAGTGCTAACTTATCGTAGTTTGACAGCTAACGTTAATTGATGTAGCCTTCAGTTCAACAGGCCTGTGAGTGTTGCACAAAAACAACGGCTAAGGGGTGTTTCTGAGCTTCTCGAAGAGGCAAAAGTTCACAAACAGCTCTAAAGAGGGAAAAAACATTAACATTAAAAACATTCAAACTACAGCAGCCTTGGCTAAAAGGAGGTACCAGCTACCTTAGCCAGTTATAAATGTTCCGATACAATTCGTCCCCCAGCTGCTATGCAAATTATTCTACTTTTACATTAGACCGAGTGCTGATATAACCACAATACGACGACTACTCACAGTTAATAACACACAGATAACCTTGAAGGCTGTTGTAGTGGTCTTCTCACGACTCCAGCTCCCACCTCCCACAGTCTCTAGCTAAGTTGAACGCAAACCACAAGGACGGGATCTGTGATGCCGCGGTTTCGTCATCAAGAAAGTGTCTGTCAAACCAGAGATCGCGATATCTGTTCAGAGCCAAAGGGCTTGTTTGAAATGACTGGCTGACTCAGTGGCTGGCTTAAATCGATAGGTGAATCCACAATCGTGCTAAACTAAGCAGCGCAGCTGCGTACTGCGTGACCGTAATGCATGCTGGTTAGAAAATTGTCCATGATAATTTGGGTGGGAGCATCAAGGGGGTAGGAACACAGGCGGAAGTTGAAACATCCATGGGGAAATCTCAACCCGAAAAGGTCCAGTAGCCTTTAGCATTCCGTTGAATTCCATTCATTTTAGGGTCAACTTTGAAATCAAATAACTTTACATGAGAAGCACTCCTACCTTCTTATTGTCATTGACGTGAACCGGAGAGGACACAGCAAAACATATTTGCTTCGATCGGAAATCTGTCATGTTATTGCCTTGTAAGAAATGTTAATCTGAAATGATGGTAAAAATGACTTCTCAAATCATGTGAAAGCTAGTGAGTTTCTGTCGCACAGGAGAAAATTTACCGTACTGTTTGGATAGCAAGACATAGCCATAGTCATGCCCATTTACTTTTCTATTCATGTTGGGGAAACATTTCCATTAGTATTTGTCGCAAAATAAGCGTAGAAATTGGTATTTGTTCGTAAGCAGTATCGCTATCTTTATGGATTTTACAATTCGATGCAAGTAAATCCCAAAGAAAGATGGCTAAGCTAAGCTACACGCTATGGTTTGGTATGTACATGCGAACTAGCTCGCTCCCTGACATGCTGGCTTGCAACACTGCCCGGAACCAAAGGAACCTAGAAGAATAATTAAGTCCCCACGTACAGTATTAGCCTTCCACTCCAGTAAGTGGTTGCAGCTATAATGTAGAAAAATACTAATGTAGAAAAATGTCCGATTTGTGATTGAGCATCTACAACTCAATTTATCGTGTTCGGGTTGGTTGGCCGACGTGACCGTACGTCACCACGCACTTGCACAGTTGCCAGCAATGAAGTCACACATCCAAGAAACAATTACTGAACAATTCACTTAAGAACAAGGGGCTTCATTCACCTATCTGTAAAGAATGTTGTTCCAATTCATCTGTTACAAACCCATTAACATGATTTAAAAATGGGAACACAACATAAAGTCAGGACTGCGGAATGCAAAAATACACAAGTAGTTTTAATTAAGATGGCAAAATGTGGTGACGATGGAAAAAGACAGAAAACAAAAAGCAACAACAAAACAAGAAAAAGTGGAGTAGTTGCCCCGAATAACAAAAATGCCAGATGCCTAGAGTTTAAGAAACAGAGAAAAGCAGCGTGTTGCAGAGGTAGTGAGTGAGGAATGGGCTTCTGCCATGCTGGATCTGGACGTCTTTTTATTAGGGAGGCCCAAGCCCTTTCCACCAGCGCAATCAGGGAACACCTGCACACTGTTAAAGGCAAGGCAAGGAAGAAGACATTAGGTGTATTTTACTTGGGGTAGACGTTTGCATACGTTTGCATCCGTTTGCAGTCTGACGCTGAAAATGTTGCATTGTGGTTAGAAATTGTGTCCGACATGCCCGAAATGTGTGAGGATGTCACAAAAATGCGACCATGACACATGACCCGAAAACTCGCGGGAGCAAGACGCTTACAGACAAATCATACAGACCCTTGCAGTTGCCTCCACACAACTGCAAACGGCTAGCTAACGCCTCCTTGGTGACGCTGCTTTGCCGTGGTTGGTTAAAAGTTCACTGACGTCTGTGCAGGTGCATTGTCCGGTGCTCCCCGACTCAACTTGTCATCTAAAGTGTACGATATTTAACTCCAATTTGAAGATATATCTCTTCTCTCTATTTTGACCTTGTTCTGATGGTTTTGGTGCGTGTATCTGACGCTGTCAAGCCCGGCCCATTATTTATTTAATTATTAATCTCATTTCTATTTCATTGTCCGTGTTATATACCTACTTATGGTCTTTGTTTTATGGTGTTGCTGTCTTAGTTTTCATGTTTGTGTTGTGCAGCACTTTGGAGCAACTCGTTTTGCTCCCATGTTAATCTAAACAATAAGAAAGACTGGACTTGAATTGAACTCTCAGTGCACCCCACAACAACCATAGACTGTAGAGGACTACAACCCCTGCCCTCCCTCTCCACACATGACTTGTGTGTCATCTGCTACGATGATCGGGGAGGCGCGAGCTCAGTCTCGTTTAAGATTTGTGTTCGACGTTAGGTATATCCACGATCACGCAAATCGACGCAAATCGACGCAGCGCACATGCGCTTTGCGTGACCGTAACGCATGCCGGTTAGAAATTTGTCCACGATGGTGTAGGTGGGAGTGTTATCTGCTCTGCATTCCATGTCACATGGCCTTAAGACATCGCGGGAGCAAGATTTTTGCTGCGCAGCAGCGCATTTGCTCTCCGCTCGCTGTTCAGTCGTGGAACCGCCTCCATGACGTCGGCACTTTGCCCTGATTGGCTTCTGTGTACGCTGACGTGTATGGCGTTTGTTTTGATGAACTTCCATGTCCGTAGGCACATGTCCGTGTTTGCCGCTCAAATGTCACATAAGTCGCATCTGTATGGTCGCACCTCGGCGCACGTGAACATGAATAAACCTATAAATTGCTTAATCTAATGCAACAACCCTAAAGCGAGCTGTAAATAAATTGGTCAGTTCTCTCATTCACCTTGCATTAAGCAGTGATGATAACGAAGTGAATACGTGATATGTATTATCTGCCTCCTTCAAGTGGTTGAAGGTGGAAATGATGGTGCAGCGGTAGCTCTCTTGTTTTCCATGTGGAAGACCCGGGTTCAATGGCCAGTTAGGCTGTTTTTCTTATGCCACTGGCGATAGTCTGATATTATTACTACTGACACAGTGTTCCTAAATACAAGTTAAAACGAAGTGTAAGTGATGATAGGTTGTTTGTTTTGGCGTGTCAAAAATGCCACAACCACATTGTGTTCCATCATAAGTTGCATGCACAAGCAGCTGTCGTGTAAGTCATTTTTATCATGTTTGACAAGATGAATTAAATATGTACTAAATATTGTGGAACAGACTATGCAACAATCAATTAATTTGCACACACAAGCCACTCAAATGTAATTGTTCTGCAGGTCGCGGAGTTGCAGTTTTAATTGGAATTCCTGTAGTAAAAATTACAGTCCACAAGATGGCGACCTAGAATCGATCCAGCCAAGTCTCGTCCGGTTTCGTCATGTCTACGGGCAGTGGAATGTCCCACATGTTTGCAGGGTTTGTATCCCCGCCCCTCCAGCACCCTGGAAATCACGTCGCAGAAGAAGGTCAGCGTCGGCCAAGTCGAACGAGGCTTTTATTAGCCGTGTTTTAGATTCCAGTCCGCCCGTCTGCACCTGGCTGCATACGTCAACGAGAATTGCTGGTCACAGCAGGGGTGGGCATTAAATGCGGAAAATAAATGCCGCATTTGACTTGAGCTAGACGTTTGCATCCGTTTGCATCCGTTTGCAGCCTGACGCTGAAAATGTTGCATTGTGGTTAGAAATTGTGTCCGACATGCCCGAAATGTGTGAGGTTGTCACGACTTGTCACAACAATGCGACCATGACACATGACCCGAAAACTCGCGGGAGCATGACGCTTACAGACAAATCGTACAGACCTTTGCAGTTGCCTCCACACAACTGCAAGTGGCTAGCTAACGCCTCCTCGGTGACGCTACTTTCCCATGGTTGGTTAAAAGTTCACTGACGTCTGTGCAGGTGCATTGTCCGGTGCTCCCCGACTGGACTTGTCATCTAAAGTGTACGTTATTGTACTCCAATTTGAAGATATATCTCTTCTCTTTATTTTTACCTTGTTCTGATGGTTTATCTGACGCTGTCAAGCCCGGCCCATTATTTATTTAATTATTAATCCCATTTCTATTTCATTGTCCGTGTTATATACCTACCTATGGTCTTTGTTTCATGGTTTTGCTGTCTTAGTTTTCATGTTTGTGTTGTGGAGCACTTTGGGGCAACTCGTTTTGTTCCAATGTTAATCTAAACAATAAGAAAGACTGGACTTCAATTAAACTCTCAGTGCACCCCACTACAACCATAGACTGTAGAGGACTACAACCCCCGCCCTCCCTCTCCACACATGACTTGTGTGTCATCTGCTACGATGATCGGGGAGGCGCGAGCTCAGTCTCGTTAGGATTTGTGTTCGACTTTATTTTCCTCATTTAATGCCCACCCCTGCTGTGACCAGCAATTCTCGTTGACGTATGCAGCCAGTTGCAGACGGGCGGACTGGAATCTCGAACGAGCCTAAAGTCAAACACAAATCTTACACGAGACTGGGCTTGCGCCTCCTCGATCTCCGTAGCAGATGACACACAAGTCATGTGTGGAGAGGGAGGGCGGGGGTTGTAGTCCTCTACAGTCTATGGTTGTAGTGGGGTGCACTGAGAGTTCAATTCAAGTCGAGTCATTCTTATTGTTTAGATTAACATTGGAACAAAACGAGTTGCCCCAAAGTGCTCCACAACACACACATGAAAACTAGGAAAGCAAAAACCATAAAACAAAGACCATAAGTAGGTATATAACACGGACAATGAAATAGAAATTAGGTTAATAATTAAATAAATATAAGGCCAGGCTTGTCAGCGTCAGATAAACGCATCAAAACAATCAGAACAAGGTAAAAATAGAGAGAAGAGATTTGTCTTCAAATTGGAGTAAAATAACGTACATATTTGAATGACAAGTTGAGTGGGGGAGCACCGGACAATGCACCTGCACAGACGTCGGTGAACTTTTAACCAACCACGGCAAAGTAGCGTCACCGAGGAGGCGTTAGCTAGCCGCTTGCAGTTGTGTGGAGGCAACTGCAAAGGTCTGTACGATTTGTCTGTAAGCGTCATGCTCCCGTGAGTTTTCGGGTCATGTGTCATGGTTGCATTGTTGTGACAACTCGTGACAACCTCACACATTTCGGGCATGTAGGACACAATTTCTAAGCATAATGCAACATTTTCAGCGTCAGACTGCAAACGGATGCAAACGTCTAGGTCAAGTAAAACGCGCCTATTTTTCCGCATTTAATGCCCACCCCCGCTGTGACCAGCAATTCTCGTTGACGTATGTAGACAGCCGTAGACAGACGGCTGGAATCTCAAATACGGCTAGTCAGACAAATCAAGGCAACTACAAAAGCACAGAGGCAGGGCAACATAACATCCTTTGGGAAGATCAATTGTAGCCTACAGAACGTCAAAGAATAAACAAAATAGATACATTGCAGCAGGGGCTGCGCGCACGGGCTGCATCCGCATCTGCATCTCAGCAGAAGCCGTGCAGTTGACAACCTCTCTATGAACAGTTTTTAATGTTTATCGGAAAATAACTACTCAGTATTCCGCTTGAGTGCAATTTTCGGGACATTTAGGGCTTGATTCGGGATTCAGGACAACAGCTTAGATTTCGGGACTGTCCCGAATTTTTCGGGACGTCTGGTCACCCTAGGTTCTACTCACATGCAAAGTGAATGTTGTGTCATGTAGAAGAAGGACGAAGAAAGCACAGGCCCGTGTGTTGTGCTGACAGCCCGAGTTATCGTGTGGTCACTGCCTCTATGGAATGTATGATTCATTCGATAGGGGCACTGTAATTACCTGGGACCCTCAGAGGGGATTGCCCAGGTATTGCAATGACCCTGTCCGCCCGCAATCACTGGCCATTGCAGCCCAGAGCAGGTGTATACAATCAATGGGGACCAGTACCATCTCTGATTGCGCGTGTTCCCTTTGTCCTGAACTTCACAGCACACTGCTGCGGTCACACCATGTGCCGCTCTGCCGTGCATCTAGTTGCTACTGTGTTAGTAGCCTAGGTCGCATCCTGTAAATACTGGCAGTGGTACAGGACGCTCACACGTGTGGCACTGACATTGCCAATAATTTTAGAGGGACCGCATAGTCCAGCCCCAGCCTAATGAAGAAAACTGATGTTAGGCTGTGACGGGGCATACTTTCCCAACAAACTTGTTTTCCGAAGTTAGCGCTTTGACACACTTCCCTTCTGTGAAGAACTACTACCGCTCACATCCGGCTCTGCGTTTCGCTTTAAATACACAACAAACCCGGAAAAGGTAGCAAGTATACTGGCTTCTCTCCCATACAGTTTAGCAGTTTCGTATAGGCCCACACTGCACGTTTGGTGCAGTTATGTGAAAGACAAAAAATAAAAACACAAACCACACTGGAAGCTATGGGATGGAAGATAAGACCGTGTGAATAAAATCAGCTTTAGATTCTGTATTACCAGGTAAGTGAGATCTTTTATAGGCTACCAACTGTCTGCGACATCCATTGCGCTTGAGGTGTGGCAAATCGAACGGTCTCTGCCCTGTGAAGTAGAATAAACTTTTCAACGCTGCACGATTTTGCACTGCACAATGCCGTTATAGTACGGCACTACACATTTTACAACATTAGTTGATCTTTGAGCTATCGAGGTCGCAGGTTTTACAAAATGACATCGTCTCCACATTTTCCTCTGTAATATTTGTTTGCATTGATTACAACCCACTAAACGCCTCCTATGGCCTCCAACGTCAGCACACAAACATGAAAAGTTCTTGAACGACAGCAATGTGGGGCACAGATTATTTTTAAACGAGGCTGAGCTTTTTTACACATTCTTAGTTTCACGACAGGATATCATGCCAGCGAGTACGTGCTAAAAATGTAGGCTAACCGAACACTGTTTTGGCAGCGTTGGTGGGAGATGCCGTATTTGGACAGGCAAAATCGAATCTGTGGTTTTCTTGATATCGAAGAGAATGAAAACAGTGACAAATTCTATCGCCGATACTTCATTCTGGATACCAGCAGCAACTTCCTCTTGTGGTACATGGACAACCCACAGGTAATCACATACTTAGACCTTACCATTTCACTACGTTTATTCCCAGTTCATAGTTGGGCAACTGTTGTTGATAGCACGACAAAAGGTTAGGCTAAATGTTACTGTTCCTTTACCTGGCGAAAAGGCAATGGACCCATGTCACAGTAGACAAATGGCAGGAAATAGCAAGGCAAGTACAGATATTACTAATGAAATTAACTCAGCATCTGTACAATTGACATGTTAGAATTAGAACCTTAATGGATGTCAATATAAACACCCGTGCTTGCCTTGCTACTTTCTGGAAAATTGGCTGCTGTGACATGGGTCCATTATGCCATCTTGTCATAACTTCATAATCACCTGTCTCTGACCGCACAGGTGTAGTATGCATTCACTTTCCACCACATTAATAACATCCAAATTGTTTTTGAACCTACTACAGAACCTTCCCAAGGGGGCAGATTGTGTGGGAAGTGTAAGACTGACCTATATCTCCAAGGTAACCGACCTTTGACATTTAAGAGTGTGAGTTTTTAACTTTCTTTAAAAAAAGAATGCATTCTACAACAATGTGAGATTCTGAAATTACACATTACATTCCATGGATATTAGAACTTTTATACTCTCAATATTTTTGTTAAATTTGTTACACCCTTACAGGCTAATGGCAATTGACAGATATACACCCATACGCTATGTTTTTTAGGGTAATTTGTATGTACTGTATATCTTACTGGTTTCAGGTCAGTGAAGCAGCAGTGAAACAGAAACCCAAAGCTGAGTTCTGCTTTGGTGAGTATTTGCACATTATGAGTATGCACACCTCATGTACCTGCACTACACACGTTTACTCTTCTCATTCATTTTTTAAAAAAAAATGCACTACCTGTATTTTGTTTAGTAATCAACGCACTGTCCAGGCGTTACTTTTTACAAGCGAATGATGCAGTTGATCTGAAGGAATGGGTTATTGCACTGAATAACGCCACCAAAATCACAGTGAGTAAAGAAACTAAACGCAGACACTGACAAAGCTACAAACCCCCCTCATGTATCTCACTTCCTCCCTTTCTTTACACCTAGGGAATTATTTCAACTGACTTCTTGTTTTGAACAGCGTACGGTGCAGGTGTACAACTATTGTTTTTACTTGAGATTCTGTTGAAGGGGTGAGTGTGTGCTTTTATTGTAGAGCAGCTTAGCTTTCCTTGGTACGCACCTTTCATTCAGCCTTACTTTTAGATATACTCCACTGTGGTTCTTTTTCAGATTTACTCTACCGTGGTTCTCAAACTTGGACATACGGTGGTCCTCAAACTCTTTTCTGCCATTCACCACTTTATATGGTGGGGAGTTTTCAAGCCGCACCCGTCCCCTAGTATCTTACCAAAATATTAAGGTTCCAAAAACATCCCTTGGAGTGATGTGACATTCACCTCCCCCTCACCTGGATCTGATCTAATTGTTTTCCTTTTTATGCGAGCCGATGAATGGCTTTGATGTGTGTGAATGTTTCGTTTTGTTTTGTAGGGCCTTTATGTTTGGTTGAGGTTCAGTCAACTAGTCTGGTGGACCAGACTTTTTTGTCTTCATACAAAGAGTCTGGACACTCTCGATAGGCATAATTTACCTCACAGTGAGTGGGCACTTTGAACTTGAAATCAGTTTTTGTTTGCAGTTTGGTTGCTAAAAATGTTAGTCAGTCTAAACATACGTCTTAGGAGTGTTCCCTAAGGTAGTATACTGCAGCAAAGTAAACTTTGAGCGGAGGCACGGCGCTATCCTGGCTATCAGCAAAGAATGAACATAATGAAGCTGAATTTCCACAAAACATTTGTAAAGTCTCAGTGAGCAAGGTACACACAGGGAAAGTGTTACCAAAGTCTTTGCCTGGGACTTCAGAGTAATTACTCAGCAACTTTGCTGTACAACTGTACAACTGTTTTTTGTATATGGTCAGAGATGGACAACCTGGCTTCAGAAGCTACAATCCAGTATCACATATCTGTTTCAGCCATTCACTAAACCAGCTGGATGTAATTAGTATGACTGTTCAACCAGGTGGAGAGTTAATCATTGGAATTGTTTGTAATAATGCACAGTTACAACCAAGTGATGTGGAATATGTGGTACTAATTATCAGTTTCTGAATCCATGTTGCCCATCACTGCAGTTACAAGCTATGCTGTATAACTGCTACTGATATTTTCAAGGCTGGCTGTTCTTCTCCAAATGTCCTCTGGCAGTTTGGGATGGATGTGTTTGCATGTTTGCTAATATCTGTTCTTTTCCTTGGCTGATACATGTTTAAATAATCTGCTTATGCTCTGATTCTCTTAAGATTTCCCTCTCCTCATGCGTGCCAACCTCACCCCACACCCCGTCAGCCACTGACTCTCCTCTCTTTCTTTAGGGAGTCCTGCTTCAAGCAGATGGCTTCTTTTCTTTTGAACTTGGTTCTTCTTCCTTCTCAAAATGTTTTTTCTTGGTTCTGTTTAAGGATTCTTCCTTCTCAAAATGTTTTTTTCTCCCATTGTCACGCTTTTTCAAGAGGGTATAGACTTTAGGTTTCCTAAACCACAATGATGGAATGTAAATTTTTAACGGCGGTGTACGAACAACTACGTTTATACCAAGAGCTACTAATGCTCCAAGAGTAGTGGAAGTAAATCACTTTCTACTGACAAAAGCAGTGATTAGCAATGTTTGATTGACTAGAGCATCAGAGAATAGTTCAAGGCAGATTAGCATTATGCAGATTAGCTATGGTGTGTTTTATCTTTAAACATATTGGAGCCAGAGTTTAGACTCCTTTAAGATGATGAGCAAGTTGAATGTTTGAATGTTTCACGTCATGCACATTCATTTTTGGTGTGACCGTACAGTGAAACTAAATAAGGTTTTCCTCACAGGTTCCTAAGGTAAACACAACAGTTCAGAGTTCAGATGTCTCCACGGTAACAGGCAAGGGCCAGTATGTAGCGCCACAAGCCTACAAAGCAGAGATCGTCGGCGGGGTGGTGGTACACACTCCCATAACACAGGTGTGACATGTCAGTGTTTTGGGAGAGGAAAACTGTGTGTGTGTGTGTGTGTGTGTGTGTGTGGGTGTTGCACGAACTGTGTGTGAAACTGTGTTTGTGTGTCATTGTCGCATGAACCATCTGTGTCAAAACTCTGTGTGCCATTGTTGCACAGCTATCTGGGGGTTTTGGAGTAGCAAAACCTTGTGAACAAAATTTTCATTCGCTATCTACCAATGTGTGTGTAGAATGAGACTGATGATGGAAATGGTGATCGATCAGGTGGTGAAGGTACGTCATACAGGAGGCTGCAGAATTTCCGCCCCAACATTTTGAGATGCGGCTACTGTGTCAAACAAGGCAATGTGGTATGTTATGTTTATATTTTTTCATAAAAAAAGGTTTGTTATATTTTTAAACCAGGGCAAATGTTTTTGTTTCATTTACTAACCTAGACATGTTAGTTATGATTTTGTTTACATCTGTGTGTATTTTTTCCCAAAGTGACATACAATACAAGTAATGCTTATAGCTGCTAATACCACTGTATCAGCATTGAGTATGTCTGTGTGCAATAACATATTCTTAACTGTTATAAGCTATTTAACTGGACTTCTTAATGATAGAAGAATCTTCAAGACTTCTTCAGTTCCTTTACCACTTGGCACCTACTTTATGACTTTGCTTGGTGGACCAGACTCTTTTAGTTTGTGCAAGGAGTCTGGACACTCTTGATATAAATAGGTTTACTTCACAGTGAGTGGGCACTTTGAACTTTAAATTTGTTAGCTTCACTTTCTTTTCCATAATTAGTTTCTAAAAAATGTAGCCAAGGGAAACCAAAGCCCTGGGACATTTTCCTGATGTAGTACTGTAGGCATCTACAATATTGAGTGGAGGCACTATGGTAGTGCTAGCCTGGTTACTTAAGATGAATGAGAACCTACACAGACATTGTTAACTGTTCCAGAGGAAGAGCTGGAAGAGAAGATTCTTTATCCTGGATAACCAGGCTGTAAGCTACTTCAAACATGAAACGGTGAGGCTCTTACGACATACACAAGCCTGCCTTGTTGTGCGCCATGTTTTCACATAAATGGGTAAAAACATCTTATTTAACAAAATTGCTGTGCTACTTGTGTGGAAATATGGAACAGTGAGGTGCTTATGGTCACATATGAAATGTTCATTTGTTCACTGTCTAGTGCACTATGTAGGAAAGAAAACAGTGTCACTCTGTATTATGCACTTTATAGTCGACGAGTGAACTAGGCTTGCTTTACCGAGCACCATATTTTAATATAAATGGGGGAAACATCTTTTATAACAAAATTGGTCTTTGTCACAGGATAAGGAGCCCTTAAGGAGTATCCGGTTAATGGACATTACAAAGGTTCATGAATGTCTCGTCAAGTCGGGGTGAGGAATAACATTATACCCATGACCATTCTAGTATTCCAATCATGAATATTAATGTCCAGTGACTGGTAACCTGGATTCGGAAGCTAAAATCTCCTACCACATATTCCAAATCACCGGGTTTTACCTTTGTACTTTATACAGGTCATTCCACCACCAAACTGATTAACTGTTCTACCTGGCTGAAGAGCTGTGCTAATTAAAATCAGCTTATTTAGTGAATGGTGGTTGGAACAAACATGTGGTACTGGATAGTCGCTTCTGAAGTCAGTGATGGGAAATACAATCCAGTACCACATATTTGTTTGTCATTTACTAAATCACTTCTTCAGCCAGGTAGATGAGTTAATTAGTGAAATCACTTGTATTAAAACACAGGTAGAACCAGATGATTTTGAATATTTGGTACTGGATTATAGCATCTGAACCCAGGCCATCCATCACTGTCTGAAGCCAGGTTGCTCATCACTGTTGATGTCTTTATTTTCCCCTCTTTTATTTTCGCCTCTGACGGTAGGGAGCTTCTGATGCGAGACAACCTCTTCGAGATCATCACTGCAACCAGGACCTTTTATATCCAGGTACTTTAGCTGCCCAGCCTCTGCAAAGTTAGTAGTGAGTTGTGGGTCCAAAAGCTGCATATGTTTAGCATCTGCTGACTCCCTTTGTGGAAAGGGCATGTGTTTAATCAGTATGGGATTTTGTAAAGTCTTTTTTGGTTTCCTGGCGAGAGTAACAGCAGCTTAGGTTCACTATCAGTCAAAACACAAAAGGTATCAGCAAGTAAGCCAAAGTCAAGACATCAGTAAGTTACCAAACCCTGTTAACTAAATGTTATGCTATGGTACTATAGTTTTTTTAAACTATAGTATCTACTATAGTTAACTGAATTTAACTACATATTTGAGAACCCTCCATATGGTTGTTCATGAAATCTAACACGTTCACAAACAAAGTCTAAAAGTTCATGTATATAGGTGGCAGTAACCTGGAACGACACACACAACCAGTTTTTATTACTGCAGCCTAAAATAAGCAAACTGGATATGATTTCTCTTACAGCTTTCAATCAATACGCTAGTGCGCTGGTCTAGAAGGAGAACAGACGTATAGTATGCACTCAGCTAATTACTATGGCAGCACCTGCTGTCTTGTGGTCATAATTATATAATTATGTCTTGTGGTCATAATCTGCGGTATTGTATGTGGTATTACTATGAGACCAAAGAACTATACCAGTTTTAGTGTAAAGAAAGGGGGGATATGAGATAAGTAGATGTGAGGATAAGTAGAAGTTGGAATATCTATATTCTTTGTAGTCATTTTTTTGCCACCACATTTGGCAACTATATTTTAAATGTCAAAGTAATATTTTTGTTATTGTAATAGTTTTCTAGTTATGTGGTCTTGTAATGTATAGTAGCTGTTTTACTGTCTCAAAATAATTTAGTCTTAGTCTTTGTCTGGTTTAGTCTTTAGTTTATGCTATTGCTACAAATATTTTAAGAAGTGTTTCTGCATGCCCCAATGCTTAGGTAATCAAGCATGTCGATAACAACTTTTTATAGATCTATGACTACTGTAACACAAACACCCCCCCCCCCCCCCCCCCCCCCCCAAAAGCAACGCTCTAAAACACAAACACACCACAATGTTGCTTTTGAACTAAAGGACAAAACTTCTCGATTTCACAGCCACAAAACAAAACACCCTGTGTGTGTGTGTGTTTGTGTATGGATGTGTGTGTATAGACGGACACACCTGAAGACATGCATGGTTGGATCAAAGATATTGGAGTGAAAATTCAAGACTTTAGAGGTCCAGTGAAGGTAAGAGAGCGAGTGTTTTTAAGAGAAGCAGGATTCTAAAAATAAAAAAAATGATGGGAAAGCAGCACTAATAAAAAGTAATGTTACAATTACTAAAATTGTACATGGTACCTTAGAAAGCAATGCATATTTGCTTATATAGTGCATTTCACACAGTAGCAGTTAAATGTGCTTTACAAAAATAAAACCAAAGCACAGTAAATTATAGAAAACGAAACAAGGCTAAAAAAAAGTTAAATAAATTTTTAAATAAAATCTAAAAGTAGACAAAATTAAAATTGAAAGATTATATACATATAAAAATGTTTCACAAAGAAGGATTAAAAGTGAAGTAATTGTATTGCGCACAGGGGAATTATTAATACTAGAGAACACCGCAAAATTAATGAAAACACGATGGAAGTACACCTTTAAGACAATCATTTTTCCTGGTATTACAATTCTTCCATAATAACTAGATGTACCGCATAGCGGTACCTGGTATGACCACCGCAGTGTATTGACATGTGGGAACTGTTGGTATGATGAATGTGTGGTAGAGCAGTGTTGTGAGGTGAGAAATTGTGCAGAAATGATTTCCTGGAAGTGGGCATGGATGTGGGTTTGAATGAATGACATTGTGTGTGTTTGTGTAGTGTGTAGGAGTGATAGGAGGCCAAATTTTATAGCATGTGCTGTGCTTTTAGAGGTCTTTGTGCTGATTGTGCATGACGTATTTTGTGCAGTTCCCACCTTCTCGGTCCAAGATATTGGCAACTCAAAATCGGAATTTTTGCATTTACCCTTATCACTAGGTGGCGCTATGCTTCAAGTGAGTGTTTATGGGCTGGGTTGATACGCCTCTGTAACACCGACATACTAACACAAAATCGTTGTCTTGGGTAAAATTGTTGACGAGTTATTTAACAAAATAACACTGACACCTAGCTTCGCCAATAAACATCGCCCCCTATGACGAAATGTCACAAAATTTTGTACACATGAAAAGAAAGCAGTTTAGAGATGGCATGTCAACTTTGACCAAATTTGAGCAATTAAAAGCCAAGATATGGACTTTTGAGGAATTTTAAGCTACATGTTAAATGTTCATTGACGTGTAACTTCGAAACGGTTTTTCTCAAGATAAATCCTCTGTAGATGACATACCAAATTTGGTGAGATTCACATGAACGGCCTATGACGAGTTCGTTCAGATTCGTTTTCTCAATGTTAAAATTTCACGGAAATTGTTTTCGTTGGAAGTGGTCGTCGACCAGTGTTTTCAATGCGTGAGGGTCAATAGATTTCACGATAAAAAAAAAATTGTTGTAAACGTTAGCATTCTCAAAATAGCAATAGACAAAATGACATTTTCTACAATTACAGCGCCCCCTATGGACCAAATTGTATGGCATGTGCTGTGGTGTTAGAGGTCTTTGTGGTGATCATGCATGACATATTTTGCACAGTTTCTACCTTCTCGGTCCAAGATATTGGCAACTCAAAATCCCAATATTTGCATCTACCCATATCACTAGGTGGCGCTATGTTTCAAGTGAGTGTTTATGGGCTGGGTAGATACATCTCTGTAACACCGACATATCACAAAAATGTCATGTTCTTGGGTGAAATGTTCATTGAGTGAGTTATTCAGCAAAAACGTTTGGGCGTCTCCCCCTCTTTGATGGACACTGGCACAGCGGGGGGGTGGCCCTTGGGGGCCAAAAGCTTCTAGTCGCTCAAAAAGTCAGGGGGTTAAAATCAGCTTGAAGAGATATAGCTATTTTTAAACCATTACAGACGCTCAAAGTAGCTACACGCTTTGTTGTTAGTACGGCTGTAGTGGTAAAATTAGAGGAGGGTAAACTATGAATTTTGTGATCAGACAGACCTAATGCAGAGCAAGTCGTCCTGACTATATTCCATTATGTTGTCGGTTGAAGTCATATCAACCAGTGATGGTGAATAAATGCCCATCACTTCCCCCAAAAAAACATATATTGATTTTAAGAGTTGTGGGGCTAAAAACAACCCGTTAAGCAGCCTGTCAATTACACTGGAAACATATGTTAATGAAACACCAATGTAGGTTATAAGTCACCTATATCAGTACAATCTACAATATCTGACTTGTTTTCCAAGTGTTTCTTTAATCTATATTTCCAGTTTATTTCGTGTACAGGCTACTCTACATATTTCATAATTTAAAATAACATACCAATTAAGCATATGGGCCTCTTGAGTGAAACAACAGCTTAGCTCCTCACCCACAGAACATAAAACATAGTCAGTTTGAAAATGTCACTACACTTATTTTGGATTATTCCAACGGCAGAATACATGGCCATTTAGAGGTGGGTAAACACCATTTCAAAAATTCCATAGATGTAAATATATAAAAATATCAATGCATAAAGACTGTTTTAAGACAGTTTGATGATTAACGTCACAGCTGTCCCCAGAGGGCTTCTGTTTCAACGTTCCCAAGGATGTGAAATGTAGTGAAAGTAGATCGGGAACTAAATGGAATGTTCAGGCATTGTGCTTGTTTACCATTTCCTGTAGAAAGGGTTCTTATGCAAAGTGTACTCATGTAATGACTAATAAAGCTTCTACTTATAATTTGCACTCGTTTACATTCCTCAGGAATCTTCCTTCTCACGGTCCTCCTCCCTGTACCGTCAGAACATCCGCTCCAGTCAGGGCCACCCCCTCATGGGAGGAAGAAGCAAACCGTCTCTGGTCAAGTCCTGCTCCGTCACGTCGTCGTGGCAACCCTGGATGCCCGTGCCCGCTGCATGTCAGGGACTGAATGAGAACAAGGTGGAGTTGGATGGAAAAGACAGAGAGGAGGACAGAGGCAACAGCCCTTTTATGTCCTTGCCATCGCTCCTGACTCAGCCCTCCGACGTCCCCCACCGGCAGCGACACTGTTCCCAGCCTCAGACGGCCTCCGCCAGGGACCTTCCTTTCCATATGGACACGGGTGCACGTTCTACCGATGTCTAGTTCTTGTCTTTTTGTCCAGCTTGGCTCAGATTTTAAATGTTGACACACGTACACTCCAGCAATTTAGCGCTTGCTCTAATGCCCACACTGCAATAAGTGCTGCATAGAACTAGCTTCGAAAAAACTGAGGCAGCTTGCTGCATAGATGTTTTTATGTTGGTTTATCATGACCAATGCCATGCATATTCATAACACCTACATGGCATTTATTAATTTCAACCAACATAATGCAGCACGTTGTCTTTATACCTTTTTTTTAAGTGCTCTGGTTCTGTGTTTTACTTTTTACAGCGCATATAAATGACAGTATTTGTTCTTAAGCTTGTTGTCCTTGAAATTAACAAGGAGAGTGATGAGTGAGTTAGAGCTTCTCATCAAATGGCTGAGCGGCCTTGATTGAGTTACTGGATTGACCTTACTGGCTGGATGGCTTGACATGACATCAAATGGGATCGGACAAGATTCGCTAGTGGATAGCCGTCAAATCAGAAAGCTGCAGTCTTAGTTTTGTTCAAACTTCACGGTACTAACACCTCGCCAGATGAAGAAAAGTTAAGCCAGCTGCTTTCGGATGTAATGGCCGTCTGCCGGCAAATCTCACCCGATTTCATTTGACGTTGAGCTAAGCCAGCCAGTCACACAGACAGCCGAGGTGCCACTAACTGCTCACTCACTGTTCTGCATTTGCACATGTATGCCAACGCAGTCAAAAGTACGAATTCATAGTTTTTGGCACTGTTATAACAAATAACACATGTATGCATAATAGCTGGTGTAATGGAAGCATTCCGAAAATGCTTTTAGCAGTGCAGGGGGTGTTCCTAGTTAGGTGATCTAGTGACTAACCCAGATAAGGTAACTCAAAGGGAGTCTTAAACCTCATAACAGAAGAGTCTTATGACATTCTACTAGCAAAACAGACACAGGGGCTTTCCATTTAGGTAGTTTACCACTTGCTCTGTTTAACATATATATTTAAGTGACTTAAACCTGCTTGGAATAGTTACATGACCACTTTCCTTAATGATGTGACCAGAGGGGTATACTACAAAGGTGATTAAGTGACAAACCTGATAGAAGACAACCCTGTTAGCATTTGTTAAAACAATAAAGCCCAGGGCTCTTCTACTTACATGTTTTACAGTTACCTCTGGGTTACCTAAACCAGGTTTATCACCTAACCACCTTTGTAGAATACCCTCAGGAAGAAGACTACCACGGTAATAATGAATTCTAGATTAGCCAAGTTGCATTTGAAAGGTCAGGTACATAATCAGAGAATGTGAAGGTTCTTATGCTGACAATCCTAATTAACCCCAAAAATGTGCGATGTTGGTGTTTCTGAAAGACACTTAGGCTTGAATATACACTTTTGTATTTGTGTTGTTTTACAGTTGTATTGTTTTAGTTAGTGTGAATATTTTCATTCCAAAATTGTAATATTGTAAAACTAATTCTATGGTGAGACCTCAGTGATAAAATGCTATTGCTGATATATAAGATGGTAAAAACAGATGCTGACTAATTTTAAGAGGCAATTATATTTACCAGAAATTGACCTTAAGCATTGAAATGATCAAATTATAGGAATTCCAGCTTGAAGTCTTTTTTTTTTTTGTTGGTACGATGAAAAAAGTAATGTGTAAATTAAATGAAGCCTATTTGCACTCTGGGTTTTCAGTAAAAGCACAGTGGATCCTAATGAATAACTGTGAAGCAAAGGAATTTAGGATCACCTAAGTAAAGTACAGAAAAATGTTGTTGATGCACATCTAACTTCACCAAAATATACTTAAATGAAACTGTTTTGGAATCATGGATTAGTTATTTGTCTCAGTGTAACTTAAACATGTGGCAAGGGACATTTCTTCCTCATATCAAAACACAGAGTTGAGTCTGTTCTATTTTGGAATGTTGCCTGTTGAGGGAGGCAATTAGCCCCCTCTGTGTTCTCTATGCCAGTGGTTCTCTAACGCTGTAAGCTGCCCTATGCAACATTTTTGATTTAATAAAACAGTTTACGAATTATGATGGTTTATTTACCTCTTTTGGCAAAACATGGTGGTGCTCTAGTTTGACTGTCAGACCTTTTCCCACATATAGTCTGTGCTGAACTAATGGTGAGCCAAAAAAGAACCCATGCAGATTTATTTTGTGTACTCCCTAGAACTGATCCAACCAGGGAATCTTTGTATTAGACTTGAAATGTCATTAAGGAATAACACTGACTGAATGTGGCATTTTTGGGGGGCAAGCTGAGAAGGCATCCGGAGTGTTTGTAGTTTTTTTCTATTACTATTATTCTTCTGCAATGGGAGTCTGTGGCAGCCCCTGGAACTACATGCAGAAAAAAATTGCACATTTGCTTAGGACAGCCCCAAGATAAATTTCAGCACACTATGCAAATTGAGCACATGCTTAAGCGCCACCAACAGGTTGAAGTTTAGAAACTTTAGAAAATTGTATTCAATATTCCCGAAACTTGGCACATAATCTTCAGACCAAGCCTCACTTTGCGATTTGATTAATGAAAGCATTTGCATGTTACAGCCAATCAAAATGGGTTGCAAAGCTGGCAAAGAGGAAGTTAAGTCATATCTCAGTAAGATTTTGACATAGACCAACCAAACATGACTAAGGCACTTGGGACCCAATAAGGAGAAGGCATACAAAAAATGGCATCTTTTGGCCATTAGGTGGGGCTGTTGTAGGAAAAAAATATTGTTGCTTTTAACACCCGATGTGCTGTTATTAAAGCAACACTAAGTCGTTTTTTCAACCTTAAAATAATGTTTCCAAAATCATTTCAGGGGTTCATCAACCTGTAACAAGGCACTTCTGAATTTGCTTTGCCACCCTCCATGGGCAACAACTGCACTAAGCAAGTTTGTACTGTAGTTCAAATGAAAGACATAAGAAACTACAATTTGACTTGCTTTACGGGAAGCTTTACAATAGCTGATAGCAAGGCCCGAGGTGGAGCAGACTTGGTAGGTACATATAAATGGCAGATACCTACAGCCGGCTTAAGAACTGTCTCCATGACGGAGCCTGTGAAGAAAAAGAAAAAAAAAAGAAAACATGGCCGTGACAGACAAAGACGTCGAACTAGAGTGAACATCGGCCCTGCTTGCACTCGGCGCGACATGAAGGAGGCTACTAGGTGCAAGGCCACAAATTTGGCAGAGTTGATCTCCAAAGCAAGCCCAACAAACTATACTTAGCAGATTTTTGGTCAGTGAAAGCATTCGCACATCGCAGACAAAATTCATGGCAAAACTGCCATACAGGAAGTGAGATCCTATCTCAAGGGGTTGACACATGCCAAGGGTTTGACAGATGCACTTGGGACCCAATAACAGGACACGACACACTTGCATCTCTTGATGCTCTTTCATTAAAAACATAATTGTTGAGTGGGCTAACGCAACAAAAGCATGTGCACGTCACAAACAACCAAAATTCATGGTGAGGGCGCCAAACAGGAAGTGCGACCATTATTTGAGCAACGCTTTGACTTAAACACTTTGACCAAACATGAATTAAGCAATGGAGAAATGATTGAGAGGGTCATCATCATACCGCTATAGACTCATGCTTGGCCCCCTCATCGCTGCTTGCAGCTATATTCTAGGAGGAATACACACACACACATTAAAAGATTTTAATTTATTTTAAAAAGTAACTACATGTGCTTGTGAGATATTTGAAGACAGCAGTGTATAATCCTTGTCACACTTTCTCTTTGACACACACACACACACACACACACACACACACACACTGACACAGTCTACAAGTCTTGCCTCCAGCTTGGCACTGCCCTGAGGATGATCATTGGAGAGAAAAAACAAGACAAACATTACACACAATCAAAATCTGTGTTATTAAGCATCATCACAATTATCACCCATCTAATTCTTAATTTACTAAAAGGGATGGGCAATCCGGCTTCAGAACCTACAGTCAAATGGACCCATGTTCTAGCAGCCAATTTCCCTAGCCAGGCAAGCACTGGTGTTGGTATTCACAGATTCGCAGTTTTTGTTTGCACTGGAACTCCAGAAAGTTAAGGGAAAGAACCTGTCAAACTATATCAAACTCCACAGAGCTTAACAAAGTGGTCTGAAAAAATATCAGCCCACTAACCTTGCACATTTATAAGCATATGCTTTATCAGTCATTTCCTGTGGCCACAAATGACTTTCTTCCATCTTTGTAGTGGAAGTTTGGAGCATACTTATTTAGGCTGGGGATTGATATGTCCATTTTGGCAAAATGGCGCCCTCTTCTGGCAATGACAATTGAACTACAGTTGATTTCCCAACATGACATCACAACAAGGCCTAACACATTTTTAGTGGCTACTTCTTTAGTGGCTAGTTCAATATCTACATATAAAGGAGGGTGCAACCATGTTTTATATTCATGATGGCTCTATGACCATGCACAACCTCTCCTATTTCAGCAAAAGATTTTGTGAAAATAGTTTCCGTTCAGTGTTCCCTTTAAAGGTGACTCATTACTCTGGCTTTGTCTTCGTTCTACCCCTCCGCCCTTGGTTTGGCGAGTTCATGTCTCAACTGTTATGTAGATGAAGGCGTGAGGCGAAGATATATGGCTACGTAGCCCTTAAAGCAAAGAAATTTGAGGACAACACTTCACGACAGAGGGGTACGGTACATTCTCAGGCATTAGGTGCCGGCATCAGTATAGCTGAGCCTGCATTGCACACATTAGTTCTATGTCAGAAGGTCAAAACAGTAGCAGTACACCTAGGCACTTCACACCTAAAGTATCCCACAGTGACCCGTTTGTAAAAGTTTAACGTGGTTGTGAGATGTACGTCTTTAATGGACCCACCTATGCTATAGGCTACGGTTTGACAAGCACCTGAATACCCTGAAGGCTTAAACAGACCAAAAGTACACTACAAACTCAAATGAACTCAAAGACTTAACAGACTTAAATAGACTCAAACCGATTCAAAGTGCACTACAGACTCAACAGACTCAGAAACAGACTCAAATAGACCTAAAGTACACTACAAATTTAAACTAACTGAAAAGTACCTGGGTCTTCACAACATGTGGACACACGCAACGATTAAAAAAAACTAACAATGTCATATTTGAAAGATTTTATTACCGCTTCATGGCTTCTGTTGAAAAAATATAAGTACATTGAAGAAAAAGAACTTTTAAGCGTTGCGTAGCTGGTAAATAACTTGTTGTGATTCATATTATTCCAATTTAGCACTGATAGTCAGCACTGAATTATTAATTACCTGGTCCCCCGGAGGGGACTGACCAGGTATTGCAATGACCCTGTCCGTGTGTGTGTGTGTGGTGTGTGTGTCCGTCCACATGGGGGACCAGGTTGCCATCTCTGATTGCACTTGTTTCCTGTTAAAATCTTGGATGGCAAATACATTACACCCTCTGCTGCGGTCAGAGTGGTAATGTGATAACTAAAAGCAAAAGTGTCTCACCTCGTTGAACCACAGCTTAATGAGCTCCACCCACTGGTTCTGCAACATCCCACCCTCTCAAAAAGGTGTGGGGTTGCCAATATGTTTTGCATGACAGTCTATAACTACATTACCCTGACACAGGTGCCTTGTACCAAGTGCTGTGTTTGAACCTCTTGCATTGATCATGATTTAAGCTCCCTGAAGAAGGTCAAGGCACTGAAAGCTTCCAGACTGAAGTAAAAAAAATGCCTGCACAAATTTGAGTGAGAAGATTCTTTTGTCTTTGTTTATTTGCCATGACTGTATAAGTAAGGGATAATGTAGTGAGTAGGGTGCATCATTTGCCCCCAGAAATTAAACTTGTACCTAATTTTAAAATGTGACAATACCAATTCAATGAAAATCTGAGAAATATTAACTCTATTGAATAATATCTACTGGGTCCACCAAGCCTCTTAAGTTAGGTCCCTGGCCCTGTCAGAAAAAAAACAGTTTTTCTCAAATAACTTTAAACATAATGCATTTAGAGCTATACTGTCAATGAAAGTTGAATATAAATGTCACTATTGCACATCTTTTGGTACCAGTATCTGTATCTTTGTAACTTTCCAAGATATGACAATTTTGTCAAGATTTTGAGTATTTTTTTAATTATCCAATCCACCACCAGGTCAACCTAAGCTGGCTGGCTGGAGTGATATCCACAAAGGCCAAAGATGAGATGAGAGACATAGAGTGTGTACTAGAAAACTTTGTCACATTTGTGGCACTCCTCTACTCAGCTTGGTGGATGAATGCTCAGTGGCAGTTGATGCACCATGGAATGACCTGCAGTTCAAGAATTTACTTCAGTATTCCTGTTTGTGAGAAGTGATATGTACAGTGCTAGAACACAAGACGTCCCATTTTTGTCATTGTGATGACATGCACAGCACACAGTGCACACAACAAAATTCACCTCTGCATCTCATTTAACTCATCACACGCATGAGCAGGGGGCAGCCATGACAACGGGTGATACCTCAGTGACCACAGCATTTGAACCTGCCTGCAATCAAGATCATTTCAGACCTGGGATTCAAACCTGCAACTCTCTGATCCCACAGCGGCCCACATGTACTGCTCCACAGTAACTTGTGACCAACATGTGTGCCATGGATGGTCATTCACTCCCCCATCCACCTATCAGAATGGCCTGTGGCCACAAGTCCAACTCCTTAGCCGCTAGCCCACGACTGCCCCACAACTCTAGTTTGCTAGCTGTAAAGCCAGCTGGCTCCTGCATTACATTACACTTACCTGGTGCTCTTATCTAGACTTACTGATATTTTACAGGGTTTCAGTTACAGTCCCTGGAGCAGTGTGGGGTTAGATGCTTTGCTCAAGGGCATCTCAAGGGTAGGGCGGGATTCGAACTGGCAACCTTCTGATTGCAGGACCAACTCCTTAACCAAGTTTCCAGAAAGGATAACCCAGGAAACAACACTGACAGACCTGGTGGGGCCTGATTCATGGTACATCTTTCATCTTCTGCAGCTGGACCCTACTTTCCTCACCACTGATGTTTCAACCTGGCCCGCTCACCAAGCCTACCAGGAAGCCCTGATCACATTAGAATGCCTGAATGTTATAAATGACAGTGCAGAACGTAATGTCAAGCTAAGCACAGACTACATCAGCTCTGCAAAAGGAGAATACCATTATCAGAATGTTCTGCAGGTGGTTGAAGCAGACAGAAAGGAAACACCAAACCTGAGAGAGAAGAAGATGCTTATTGCTTATTAAAGTCCTTGAAGTCCCAAAGTAATGAAACGTTTGCTATATCTTGGAAACTAATGATGATAGAGACACAAAACTTGTACCAAAAGATGCGCAATGTCCATATTTATATCCAACTTCCATTGCTACTATAGGCCTAAATTCATTATTTTTTATGTTTTTATAGAAAAACTGATTTTTCAGCTCAGATTTAAGGATTTTAGACAGCAATAGAATTTCATGAAAATTCTCATGGAAGTTTACTTTGGCAAGTGTAAAAAAATTATACTAGGTACAGATTGATTTTACAAAGTTTTTTGGGCAAATGATGCCCCCTAGTAGTGAGGCAGTCATCATTGTGGAATAAGCCCCAACAGACTGATGCATGAGTCTTGAATCACTCTGAAGAGCTTATTCCACAATAATGACCAGCTTGCTGAGCATTACCCTACGTATTACACGGCTACTTGCAAAAATAAGCTAAAAAAACGAACAATGTTATATTTTAAGGATTTTATTGCCGCTTCACGGCTTCCAATAAAAAAATAAAAGTACGTAAAGGAAATAGAACTTTTAAGCGTTGTATAGTTAGTAAATAACTTGTTGTGGCTTATACTATTCCAATTGTTGAAATTCCATTACAATGAGAGACTGTACTACTTGCGGTGACATGAAAGAAGCACAAAACTTGTTGCCATTGACAGCAGTCATTATACTTTTGCCGTGGTCATGCTGTGGCTATGAAGGTGGGAGAGGCCAATTCAAAATCAATGGGACATCCGTCAGCATTCTAAAGAGCCTTGCAAATAATACCTGTGGAATGTCTGATACACAGGCCCTCCGCCTGTTGGTCCAATGTTCTTCATGTGCTCCTCCCATCCTTTGGTGGGTTTCAGAATCCGAGTGTGGTCTCTGGTAATGTGAGCTTCAACCTGAATCACAAGTTGACCATTACTAACTATAAATGTGGGTAAAAAAAAAAACTATTATGGAGAATTGTACCTCATTGTTGTTCAAACAGAATGCATTCAACTTTGATTGAACAAAAGTGTTAGTGCAAATGCAATTTCATTGCATTACGCCAAATAGAACCTTATATGTCTACATTTATACCTGATTCATGAGTTGACCGTTACTACCAATAAATGCAGGTAAAATTGACGATTAAAATGATGGCAACCAGAACACTTTCTTAAGATATTGGGCTCTATTTTCACAATCATATGCGCATTGTCTAAAGTCTGTTGCGGAAGTTGCTTTGGGGACATTCCCGAGACAATATGCTATTTTGACAACGGGGAAAGTGAACATTGCGCCTGGCGCATGGTTCAAAAGGGTTGGTCCTAAGTTACCTAATTAATCATAGGTGTGTTCGGGGTGTAACATGCAATAAACCAATCAGAGTTTATACTCTCATTCCCTTTAAAAGCCAGCCGCGCTTTGTCCATGGCCTGTTGCTATTACGATGGTGTTTCCCATCACAAGCGTTTTTTTTTTTTAAGAACGATCTGCTCGTGCATGAGCAGTTAATCTTCGGGGATGGATATTTAGGTCTGTCTTTTTTCCAATTTTTCATAATTTCCCTTTGGTTATGAACAATGTGTATATGTTTGTTAAAAAAAACTGATTGCTCAATAAATGTGCATTATTGCAAAATATGTATCAGTGTTTATGTCTTTGCACTTAAATAAAGTAAATAATCAGATTCGTAGTCGTATGTAATTGGACATCTTTTTGGAGCTTGAAGACATTTCAAGCACTGTTGTTGGCATGATGTAACCATGCCTTTAGTGGATAGCCATCATCCCCTAACAGCGACTCATCAAGAGGGGGATCCCAAAGTGTTGTGTGCCCATAAAATAGCTTTTCAGCAATGCGCAACTGACGACAGACCAGGGTTTTTTTGGTCACTGGCGGATTTAATTTTTGCGTCCCTATAATAGCATCTGGCACGCTTTGCGCCAGACCACACCTCTTCTTTTCGCCAACACACCCGTGATGGCACAGTGTCATCCACTATCTAGACAACGTGATTTTTTGCCTGAAAAAGTGAATGATGCGCTGGCACAGAATAGTAATGACACCATGCGCATGTCACGAATGCACAGTGCGCCGCGGCATGATGGGGCCCATTGCCTTTTTTGATAAACTAATTTGTCCTGCATCGTCATATGCAGTAGCGGTTCTTGGGGGGGGGGGTGGCCAGTGGGGCAGCTGCCCTGGGCACCATTTTGTGAAGGGTGCCAATGGCCTCACGAGCGATTGAAAAAAAAAGTCATCTAATTTTTTTTTTAATTATCTATCATATCACTGTGTAGGAAATAGGCACATTGGCACCCACTTTGGCTGCAGGTGCCCCTGCTGAGAAGGCCAGTGCACAGAAGCTGTGTGAGAAGGGGGAAGGGGAGGGGGGGCGGGGGCGCGGGGGACAGTTCACCTCTGGGTCTCTCAAATGCAACACACAAGCGGGCAATACTCTGCAAATAGTGAGCGAAAGTCAGTCACATATCAGCTTTCTTCCCAATAACGCACATTTCATTCATAATATTATATTTACAAGTTTACAATTCCTGCACGTCTTTAATTTTGTGAAAGGGTTTATGTGGTCACCAAGGTAAATTGGTTTAGTCTTAACTGGTCGGCAGTGACAGTGTTCGGGGATGGGAAATACAGTATGTTGACTGTCGAGTGACAATCAGAAGGAGATGGACAGAAAAAGGTCAAAGCCATTAGAAGAGCAGAAACGATGAAGGTATGCAACTGTTCTCTCTGCATGATTATGTTATCCATGCCATGAATTAAAGGCAAATGTTAAGCATGGTATAACTCTTACGTGTGTTAGCCTTCTAGCTATGATGCTACAATTGCTATACTCAACAATAATTTGGTCTTAGCTGAACGATCTAATTTTACCACAAGATTTGGCTTCGCAACAAAACTGTTACAAGTTCAGTTATTATTGATTTCCATAATTTGGGTTAACGTTAAGCCCTGTAATTAGCCAACAGAATGTTATGGTAGTTTCAACATTTGCAATTTGCTGCAACTCATAGTTTGCATAGTTTAACTATAGTTTAGCATAGTTAACCAGTCATACCTGAACGTGTAATAAGCATACTGTAGAATTCGAGGCAGTAACCAAGGAGCTAATTGTTCCTCCCTAAAAGACAGATTAATATAGCGTAATGACAGACATTTGGCATGTAAGGATATCTTAATATAAAATTGCAATTTATGGATGTTTTGTATAAGAGTTTTTGTAGCCTACAGTATTTTGATGTTAATTTAAATGGCAATTTAATTGCAATTTTAGGGGCTCTTTTAAAATATTTCGGAGCATCCTCTGCCACTATATTATTTGTTGTATTTATATATCTGATTGTATATATTTTTGCCACTATGTTTATAGACTATTTCATTGTATTTTTGCCTGGGGAGTAATTCAATGTACAACCGCCACTGGTCATATGAGCTAGCCTGGCGATCACGACTTGTCAATGCTCTGCGAGCATTGGTCTGGCCAAGCTGTGTTGTAAACCCATTTCTCAGAAGGCAGGCTTAACACACCTCTTTCAAATGCCTCTGTTTGCTACTGGACGAAGCTTCAACCAATCACACCCCTGTGTCCTCTGACGTATACCCAGCGAAAGAAACTGCTTGATCCAAACAAAAAGTAGTAGTAGCCTGTAGTCATATAGAAATGGCTTTAAATGATTTTTGTCGGATTTGTGAGGTGAACATGACAGTGACTGGTGTTGGTCATTCAATATTGATATTCGAAAACCGAATCAGTGCGATCAAAGGCGAAATGACCACAACAACAGCGTTCTCGCAAAGCTCCATCGACTTGGCTACCAGCGGGGCTAACTGATAAATCAAACTTTTACCGAAGCGGGTCGGTAGCATTGCAAAAACATCCTGCTTCAAGGGCTGCCCTTTGCTCTATTCTCAGAGAGAACTTTCCTTTGAATTCGTCCAAAACAGCAGCTACAGCTGCATTGAAATCTTACGGTTGCTCCACGTTCGCCATGTAGACAGTGACTGAGATAGATTTCCGGTCTCTAAACTACCGCGTCATTGCCTTTTGAAATGCTCGATTTTCATTGGCCCCCTATCCGAGGGCCGAGCAGAAATGGTTGAGATAGGCAGCTTGGACAGACTCGCGTCACAGGCAGTATGGGCACACCCAGGCTACATATGAGCCGGTTTCGGTGAAAAATTCTTTAAGGCTTATGTTTCAGGCTGTTATAGTTTGGTGGAGGAGATGGGGCGGGGAGAATGACAGGTTCTCAGCTATGCTAGTCACAGGCTACCATCATTCAAAGCCCATTCCATCATAGCACACCAAATAGAAGATCTAAACATTCTAAACAAACACACCTACTTGCCTATATTTTGCTAGGTGAATATGTGCTGCAACAAGACTCTATGGCATGACTTTTTCTAATTCACAAACTTACGTCACTTAATTTGTTCTTTTCTTATTTGCTCATTATTCTGCCGTTACTATATTTTCTTTTATTGACTGATGAAGGCAATCGGGGTAAAGGAACATTTTCATGTGCAGCAGAGTACTCAGAGTAACTTATAACTTATTATATAAAACAGCAAGTACTAAACGGTTTCTCTGGGAATGATACCTTTAAGAGCAATTACTTTTTACTTGGTGAGAGATCAGCAGTCTAGTTTAGAATCCATCAGACGAGCGCAGTTTTGCTTATTATCAAACACATCAAACTTTGCTCCTTATCATGTTGCAATACACCCCAAGTTCATTTCACATCAGATTTCTCATTTAAGGGCAAGTGTTTTACATGGTTACTACATTTTTACTATAAAGACTGTCTGACAGACTGAGCCTTTCTGGTGACAAATATGGTGATACCTTTTCTTTAAGTTTATCCAGACGCTTTCTCCTCTCCAGGTCCTCCTCTTCTCTCTGCTGTTTCTGTAACAGCTTTGCTTCAAGCCTGTGCAGATCCTTAAGAGGGACAAAAAATGTGGATTAAATTGTTACACACACACACACACACACGTGCATGTTTTTTCTTACTGTGTGTTCACTAATCATGGATTGGTGGAAGAGAAAGGATTTCACTATGGGGTATTTATTTATCTATTCTTAAATCCCAGATCTTGGGTCTTGGGATCGAAGGGGCACAGGTGTAATTCTGTACCAGTAGGAAAAAATACTGGTGAGGGAATGAATAACCAGTACTCTCCTGCACCCTCATCCATGGTTGAAGTGCCCCTAGGCCTCATTCACATAGCCTTGAACGTGTACAGGGCGTAGGTGTGTACCTTGAGCATGTTGTGAGTGTATTTGTATTCACACTGGACATGTCTGCATGCACGGTGTGTAAACAGGGATTCAGCTGACAGTCCTGTCTTTAAATGCACTCGGCCAGTGCATTTAAGTGCCTTTTAGACCTGTTTCCCATTGACAGCGCTTTAATAAACACAATATGTGTTTCTCTGTTTTTATTTCCTGCACACAGTACAACTTAATCACTTTGGTAAGGCTGACAGAATATTTGACATTGTTCAAAAACGTGTGGGCTGATTGTTGTCAAAGCCTTTATTCACTCTCAGTACATGTTTACACCCTTCCATAAAATTATGATAAACTCTGCCTCTTTGGCAGCAGTCACTCTGTCCTACCTCAGGTAAATAAATTAGATTGTAGTGACATATGTACCTCAATTTTTCCCAGTGGCTTGTTGACATTAAATTTATTAAACCAAATAGGAAACAATGAATGACAAGGGTGCCATTTTTTATAGCTCGAGTGGTCGACAGAAGAATAGCGATTGAGGCTCTTCTTTTATTGAGAATACTCCAAAGAAATCTTCAGCAGACTCCTGCATCTTCCTATTAAGAACATAAAAGCATCACCAGTATTATATCTACAACATGTTTGAATGGGCAATGTGACAACTTAAAAGGTATTTCAGGTTCTATGTTCTTAAGCATGGCATCCAACCTGTTGCTCCAGGGAACTCTCCCTGTACCTAATTTATTGTAAGTCACTCAGGATAAGAGCATCAGCTACTTGTAATGTAATGTGTGTGTAACTATGTTCACACTCAAGGGCGGCCATCTTGGATTGTGAAGTCAGAGTATTTGAAGTCTGTAAAATAATGGAATTGCAATCCTGAATTCAGATGTTGTTTTGATTGGAATTTTATACTTATGGCTCCAACCTTTCCACCCCCAAGCATGAACAGAAGGCAGGCAGACAGACAAACAGATGAAAGGGGCGAACAGACAGATACAGACAGACAGACAGACAAATAGACAGAGAAACAGATGAAAGGGGCAAACAGACAGATACAGACAGACAGACAGACAGACACTGCGTGCACATGGACGAGTTGAATCCGATTGGAAATGGTTTGGGATCGTATCGAATTCATGTGCACAGGCTAAAGATCGTATAGGGATTGGTTTCGCAAATCCGATTGCAACCCCTGGCTTAAGCCGATGTTAATCCGCTTGGTGCCGCCAGAGAGTGTTGCACGGTATTGGTTTGGATTCGCGTACTGCGCATGTAAGACCACTCGATCCCAGAAGCTTCTGTCCGATCTTTGGTGCCGCCTTGTGCACGGTATTGGTTTGGATTCGCGTACTGCGCATGTAAGACCACTCGATCCCAGAAGCTTCTGTCCGATCTTTGGTGCCGCCTTGTGCACGGTATTGGTTTGGATTCGCGTACTGCGCATGTAAGACCACTCGATCCCAGAAGCTTCTGTCCCTGATTTTCATCCATACTGAACGTCGAGGCTTTCTAGTGCCTGCTCTCAACAAGTCTCGTTGTCCTCAATTGCTTGTAATATCAAACGCCAACGGCACAGTTCATGTCATATCAAGGAAACCAAAAACGCTGTTTGTTCTTTCATACAGACTTCCAAACAAAGGAGAATGCACAACATGCATGCAAATGCTGCTCTGTCAACCTCCTTGAGTGCTATCTTTGTTTTGTATGCCGCCAGATAGTTTGTTTATTTTCTTTTTAGCAGCCGTCAACCTGCAGTAGTTCTAACACCACTTGTTGAAAGGAATACAGTGCCATCTTGTGTAGTGGAAAAGGCCAGATCTCTGACCATTATCCGCTTACACGAACTCTCATGTGCACAGGGATTTGGGACAGACAACCCGTTGGGTAGCAACACCCAATCCAATACCAATCCAACCGGATCCTACCATGTGCCCGTAGTGATTGAATGGTGACAGAGAAACAGATGGCAGTTTTGATCTGTATTGATCCCGGGGGAAATTTAGGCAAACAATGGCATTAAAAAGCAGAAAAAAGAATGTCACAATTGCATGTGCTACTACTCACCCTGTCCTGAAACTGCTGAATGAGCTGTTCTCCAACCTTCCTCCTTTCCTCCATTTCTGCGCGTTCCCACGCCGCAATCTCTGCCAGGCGTCGCTCCTCTTGCTCCTTTTTTTGTTGGGCAGAGGCCTTCAGCACCAGCCGCGCCTCCTGCTGCCTCCTGCGCTGCTCCTGCAGCCTCCTCTTCTGCAACACCTCCTCCTTCACACGCCGCTCCCTCTCCTGCTCCTCTCGGAGCTGCCGCTGGCTTCTCCACTCCTCCAGCCTGGCCGTCGCCTCACGCTTCTCCTCCTCTGTCCGCTGGTGCTGCCTCTGCGCCTTCTCCTCCCGTTGTCTCAGCTCCACGTCCAGCAGCTCCTCCCTCTGCTGCAGCCGCTCCTCCTTCTCACGCTCTTTCTCCCTCCTCCACCTCTGGATGGCCTGAGGGATACGAGACAACTAAGCATGTTAGCCAAGTTATACGCTAACAGTTTACAGTGTTGTGTTGGGCCACCTGGCTTCAGAAGCTACCATCCAGTACCACATATGAGCCCATGGGGAAAAGAGGCATAGTCACAAAATAACATTGTTTTTAAGTTACTCCCCCTAGTTGCACTGAAACCCCAGCTTTTTCAAAAGCAATACTGTGAATGAACGAGCATTCGGGCTACGCCCGTTTTTCCCATGGACTCCTCATATTTCATTTAATCAATTGAATCTAACCAGCACAGCTCTTCACCCATCCACCCCCAAGAGTCAATTAGTGAAACTACCTGTAGTAAGGACACAGGTAGAAGCAGGTGATTCGGCACATGTGGTACTGGATGTGGTCCTCCACCTCTGAATGGTCTGAGCAATACGAGACCATTGATATAATTTACTGAAAAAATGATTCCATGCATATCAGCCATAGACAGTGTGCCCTGGTAAAGGTGCAGTGTTCCCAATGCATCTGGGTGTCCTTTACCTTTACTGCCCTACAAAGTCAAAGTGTAGTAATATGTGAACATAGAAACTGAGAAAAGTGCCTTTAAAAGGTGTCATTGCATCGTTTTTTCATTAATTTTGCGGTGGACTCCAGTGTGAATGAATGCCCTGTGAGCTGGTTTGGATGGAAAAAATGCTATAGTGCTCCTGTTACAGGCTGTTATAGTTTGATGGAGGAGATGGGGCGGGCAGAATGACAGGTTCTAAACAAAAACATTTACGTACCTATGTTTTGCTGAGTGAATGTGTGCTGCAACGAGACTACTCCGGTAATCACAACACATCATACATAGTAAGACCGCCGCATGGTATTGATTTTTGGAATATGTAATACAAATGCTAATAGGTTGGGATGGCCAAGCATAGTAAAATGTTTTGATGGCCAGGCATGGCTGTCCAGTCGTTTTTGTATATTCCATATGAGACAAGAAAATGTTTTGAGTAAGCAATTTATTGCAAACAACCATTAAACTGAAATAGGCTGTTCATCAGCTGATACCCCCAAAAACCTGAAATAGAAATAACATTTTCAAAGAAGGACTCAATAATGGGTAGCTGCACCCATTTAGCATGCTTGATGCTAGTGTTTTCAGGAGGCTAGTGGGAATGTTGCTCCAAGTGGTGAAGATGGCTTCATGGAGGGCATCCACTGTCTGGAACTGGTGTGCATTTTTGTACACTTCCCTTGCCATCCAACCCCAAATGTCCTCAACTGGGATTTAGATCAAGGGAACACGCAGGATGCTTCAAAAGTGATGCTATTTCTCTGGAAGAAGTTCTTTGTCAGGCAGGCATTGTGAAATGCAGTGTTGTCCTGTTGAAAAACCCAGTCATTACCACACAGACGATGGCCTGCAATTATGAGGGATGCCCTCTGCAACATCTCCACATAGCCAGCTGCCGTATGACGCCCCTGCACAACCATGGTTTCATTGAGGAAAAAAGCCCCCCAGATCATGATGGCACCCCTCCACTGTGCTGTGTAGAAAACATCTCAGGTGGGATCTCCTTGTCATGCCAGTAACGTTAGAAGCCATCAGGACTGTCAAGGTTAATTTTTCTTCTCATCAGAGAAACTTTCTTCCACCTTTCAACGTCCCATGTTTGGTGCTCTCGTGCAAACTCCAAACGGGCAATTTTGTGCCATTGAAGGAGACGAGGTCTTTGAAGACGTTTTTTTGTTCTTAAAACCCTTTTCTCGCAGATGCCGTCTAATGGTTATGGAACTGCAGTTGGCACCAGTGACAAGCTTAATTTGGGCCAAGGATCGTCCCGGGTCTTGACGGACAGCCAATTGGATCCTCTGGCTCAGGGCTGGTAAAAAAAATTTGGGTCTACCACTTGACTTTTTTTCCCATAACCCTCAGGATCTTTTAAGAAGTTTAAAATGCTTGTCTTACTGTGTCCCACCTGATCAGCAATGGCATGCTGCGAGAGGCCTTGCTGATGCAGCTCAACAACCCGACCGCATTCAAAGAGAGAACGCTTTTTTGCCTTTGCCATCAGGAGGTTGTGACAGTGTGGATACCTGACAGAAAATGACACTGAATCCACATTTTTGTGACGATTTGGGGTTTTATAGGTCTTAAACTTTTGATCAGCTGATGAACAGCCTATTTCAGTTTAATGGTTGTTTGCAATACATTGCTTCTTAACATCCAACAGTGCAAAATGTGAACTCCTCTATGGGGCAATGACAAATTCCTAAGTTTCAGATCAAAATATAAAGTGGTTTAGATTTTATTAAACTTTAAGAGCCATGACCACATATTTCAATGGTGTTTGGAGTTTGGATAATTTTTTATCAAGACATAGGCCTGAAAATTGGTACTGTTGTCAATTCGCACTTGCTCTTTGAGAATCCTCTGTCCAAATTTGGCTAATTAATGTTGATTAAAACTTACAGACATCTCAAGACTGGATTTTGGTTGGGCGGAATATATATTTGTCACTTTCTGACCATCAACTGTGAGATCTCCAATTGACTAATACCGGATTATTCACTTCATTAGTGTTATTTCAGAATTAATGTTTGAGTAGAAACAAAATATATTGATACAAAACATAAAATTATGGTTTTAGAGGGTACTGAAAAAGTGGCAGTTCAGAAAATACCCCTCTGGCCCCCTTTTTCAGGGGGGTGCATGACCATGTAGAAAGTACCCCAGAGTACCCTACCTAAAGATACATATGCCTGATGTGAATTAGAACATCTCAACTCCACTCCATCATAGAATTCAATCATTAAAGAATGAGTTTCACCAGTTTTCTTCTTTCTTGCAGATCCTGGAGCTTCATGTACCACTCCTCATGCTGGAGGACCTCCTCTTGACTCCTAGCTGGAAGGTAGGCCACGGCCTCCCTCAGGTAGGATGGCCTTCCAGCATGTTTCGTCCATATCTGGAGAAAGCTCTGGTGGTCGTACTGGTCCCAGCTGCCATACACTGTAAAAAAAGTGCTACTCAGAACCAACTTAAAAATACTTATAAAAACATTTAAATACTATAACAAATAAAATACTGTAAGGAAAGCAAGTGCAAGTTAAACCAATGTAAAAAGATCCATGCAGCTTGCTGACTTTCTTTTTCTAAGCTGGTTCTTAGCAGGTATACTAACCCCCTGTCTGCTGAAGAAATGTATCCAGGGCCTTCACCTCCGGGGGACCGCAGTCACTGTGAGAGACAATAGTGGCGTGCACTCTTCCTGACTGAGCTGTGTGTGGCACAGAGTCTGACTTGTCAGTGTAAGACCATAGTTCCATCTTCTTCTCAAAAGCAGAGAGCTCCTGCCAGCAGACCCTCTCCTCCTTCAGAAGCTCCTCAAAGCTACGGGGAGAGACAGTACAATGTCAAAATCTATGCTCATTATTCATTAAAATTAAATTGAATTACACATGCAGAAATCAGGTTACTGGCAGATAAATTACATAATAGTCTCAAGTGTGACACCAAACATCTGATAATGATCAATGTTAAACTAGGCCAATTAGTTAAATTCAGGGGTGGAGAACGCCGGCTTTAAAAAAGGAAAACCATTTTCTGAACCAGCAGGTCCAATTTAGCGCACAAATCATCAGACGTATAGATCAGCTAAATACAGAAATTGTCAAGTGCACAGGCATAAGAAATACATGGCAGGGTTTGTACTTTCTGTAGCAGGAATCTCCACCTCTGGTTAAAATTAAATTCAATTCGATATGCAGAAATCAGATTATTGACAGAAAACAATAGTCTCAGGTATGACATTGAAAAACTTTCACAAACCTCTGATGCTGATCTAGTTTAAAGGTGTTAAAGGAAGTCTCAACCTCTGTCATAATCTCTTGCAGTTTCTCAACCACTAAAAACAAAAGCAGGGGTCAGAGGGGCCATAATCTGGGGAAATAATACAATGTTTCAAGGAGCTGTGCACTACAATACATACATTTACTAAATAGTCACACCGTTTATATAACGTGTCTATTAAGTGTATAATATACTGCAGTATTCCTTATGGTACACCATGTAGTCCTTCATAGAACCCGAAATGTTTAGTAATGGCCCTAGAAACAGCCAAAAGACTTCGTCCTTAATTAGTCACTAGGCTAAATATTGTTTTTGCTATTTGACTGCAGGCTCTAATGTAATTTCTGAAGGCATTTTTTTATTTCCAATGTGTAAATCTCCTTCTCTATGTGGGATGCTTTGAGACCAACAGGCCAAAAAGACAGCTCTCAACACAACTGACCACACAAAAATGTTCCAGCCCAGTGTCTCAAAATATGTGTACTCACGTTCATTGGAGGGCTTTACGTCAGTTAGCTGTTCCTGGAATCCCCTAACTCCATGTCGGAGTTTTACCAGCTGTTGCTCCACTCTGATCCCTGAATGTGCAAATTGCAAAACAGTTAAGAGGAAATGATTCTTGATGATATAACACAGTGATGGTCAACCTGAAATCAGAAGCTGCATTTGTTTTTCCTCAAGAATGGCTAAGCAAGGCATCCAAGGCTCCAGCGTCCGTGTCCATGTGCCTAGTAAGTCGCTCTGAATAAAAATATAAAGTTAACTGTCACAAGTGCCAAATGAGACTTCTATCAAGGCACAGTTGGTTTTTCAGTCTGATAAACACTGAGGACTGACACAAGAACTGAGGGAGCAGTGGTGAATGCTGCTCACTTGGTTTGACAGAGGCCGCAGTAGAGAGGGCTGGTAAGCATCATATCATCAGCTGTCTGCACTCAGCAAACTCCAGCTCTGCCCCTCACATCTCCTTCCTTCCTGTCTTCTACCACACTAGGCATGGTCTTTGTTTAGTCCTGTCATAACTAAGTGCATTTTAATGACTTTCATAACTTCGTAGCTGAAGATCTCCCTTCACACCTTAAACATCATATCATAAAGAACCCCAATTACCTATTATAAAGAACAAGGATGCACAAACCCCTCATTAAATAACAGATAATAATAAAACGCAACATCATCTTTCAAACTGTTTATTATTGTCTGTTGTTTGAAAGTAAGCACATAGGACAAGGCATGATGGGCTTCATGTGTTTTTTCTTACTCTTTGGTGTGCTGTTGTACTCTGCTAGTATTAGTTGTGCTCAGTTAGGAAACAGACAGGTATATAACAGATGCTTGTGAATGACAAACTTACTGTCATTGTTTAGGTCGTTTTTCAGTTTTTCATCCAACTCCTTAACACCTGAAAAATAATCCCCTAGGCCATTCTTCCAGTGGATTTTAAGCCACGTCTCTTTCTCATTTTTCTCCACCCTAGAATTAAAAAAGCACAAGATCTTAAGTGCAGTGGGTAGTAGTGAGCTTTGCCATTGAACAGGGTGCAAAATGGACTAATGTGATGTGAAGACACAATATCACTTTAGGACGAACACATACGGGCTTTTCCAAGACTGATCTCTATGCCCTTCAATTTGTGGGTGGCCATGTTGGTGATTTTCATGTGCAGTATTGTGTGTTTGTTTAATGTTTGCTGTTGGACAAATGTACGTTCTGCTATAGACAAATAATAAATATTGTTTGTTTTGTTATTACACACATCTGTGTTGGGTACTGCTCGCTGACAGTGTAGGGGCCAGTTGAAGTTCTTGGTTTCAAAAATCTGACCCAATCAGACACATTTTATTGAGAGCAACTCTATCTGCTACCATAGCTATGCTGATGACACTCAGCTCCACTTAGCCCTGTCACCTGATGGCAATGCTCCCCTTAAGTCCTTGTAATGTTATTTCAACCTGGTTAACAGCTTTGTTCAGCTGAACACATAAGACAGATGTGAACGCGTTTGGAAAAAAAGGATCAGAGACTTATATTAGCTACTCTAATAGCCTCTAAGGCATGTAAAGGATTCCGTTAAAAATCTCGGGGTCATCATTGACAATGATCTAAATTTTTTTAATCCCATGAAAGCAGTTACTAAATGAGCATTTTATCATCCTAAAAACATTGCCAAGCTAAAGATTTTATGTCAGTAAATGACCTTGAAAAACTCATCCATGCTTTTATATCCAGTAGGGTTGACTACTGCAATGGTCTCCTTACAGGCCTTCCCGAAAAAAGATCATCAAGTGCCTCCAAATTATGTAAAATGCAGCAGCCAGGTTCCTGAGTGAACATATCACTCCCATCTTGATGTCCCTACACTGGCTTCCTGTAAGCTAGAGAACTGATGTAAGGTTCTGCTGCTAGTTTTTAAATCGTTGGTTCAATTGATAAGGCATATTTTAGGTGCTATGCAGCCAAACTCCAGAACCACCTTCCAGAAGACATTAAAACGGCCCCAGCTGTTTCCTGTTTTAAGCCTAAACTAAAGACAAAGTTGTTCATACTTCAGATTATATGACATGCTCCAGCGGTGTACTCCACCCAGGTTGCTCAGATCACAAGAACAGAATCTCTGAATTTAACCTGTAGCTAAGACAACATGTGGAGAGGCAGCTGTTAGCATCTACGCAGTCCAGCTTTGGAACAAACTCCCGTCTGATATTACAAATGCTCCCACAGTATCTAGTTTTAAATCAAGACTTAAGACTGAGCTTTTGTACTGATGCTTACAGCTAAACTGTTTTATGTACCAACTCTTTTATAACCTTTGTTTTTAAATTTATTTTTATACATTTTTTTACACCGTTTTTACACTGTTTTTTTTAACATTGTCTTTTTTGAAATGCGCTTCTTAAATAAACTTTGTCTTGCCTTGCCTAAGCTATTAGTCCAAATATCCATATTGTAAAATATTAATGATATAATGTTTGCCACCACTCACATTCAGTTATTATGTTTACTACAGGAATTCTCATTTGTCTTTGTGTAATAATGAAAAATTGATACTGTACAACTGCAGTGTTAATGCATTTAATTACGACATTTCGTTACCTGTATTTATACATGTGTAATGACAATAAAGTTGAATCTAATCTAATCTAATTTAATATATGACTACAGCAATGCAGGTTCAATTTCACTTTTGCATGCTTTTGTGACTATGCAGCGATGGACGGTCGCAATATGCAGAGCTTAGGCGCCACCTCGTGGCCATTTGGCTCATTCATGTAATTTCGTTCATTTGTGGTCAGATGTGTACTTCCAAAGTAGTTTTTTGCAAATCCAAATTATCAAAGTCGAGATCACAAATAAGGACACAATGTAAATGTATGGGACTTTTAGAGATCAAATAGAATATCGCAAAACCATTCCAATAGATTTCTGAGATGATTTTTGTGTAGAGGTTTACATATTATTTGTGTATTATACAAGTGGTTGATATCATAATTCACAGAACAAAGTTTGATGATATATTCCATTTTCCATTTTTTCGTTTATATTGGCGTAATGGAAACCTGTGGCTACCGTAGTTCCTACAGTTGTTTTGCGGCGGGCTGACAGTGAAGAAGATGTTTGAAAAAGATGGATATACTTACAGCTTTTTTAAATGTTCGACTTTTTGTAGAAAAATCTTGAGTTCGGTGGTGTTATCCAACGGCTTCAAACTGTCTCTATGACAAGTCATGTTACAGCCAGCCCAATTCTTGTCCACAGTAGCGTACAGATGACGTTTAATGAATAGAAGTATGTGTTAGCATGTAACGTCAGACTTAATATAGACCAGAGATCATAAAAAGTACTTGTTTGGCATTTCTCCACCGGTAGTTAGCTAGCGATACATTGGCGTTAGTCGGGCGAATTTCACTAGCTGTGCACAAACCCTCGTGTCAAACAACCCAACAGTGGCAATGTTTGTCAAATTTATCAGCAATATAGAAACGGCGATGCCCCCATACTTTCTAGAAACGGCGAGGACAACACTCGGAATTAAGGAACCGGAAACTGCACATGTACAACTTTACCTGTCTTTGTTTGTTAGAAACGACAGTTGTCAAGGCGGCCATGTTTACCTCTTGCTGAGTTTTGGGGATGAGAAGGGGTGGGGTACCAAAGTCTTAGGTGGTAGCCACGTAAAACGTCTCCAACATAAATCTGTCTGCTTTTAAAGCATCAAAATGCGTTTATTCAAGTAGCAGAACATTGGCCTAAGAATTAATTTAACGAGGAAAAATGGGCCCTGCTGTAGAGCCAAGATAAAATCCAGTCATCGTTATACGTTTACGTGTAGTTCCACTCTCACATTAGTTCAGTTTTAAACTCAGAGATCTCACTAGCCTACACACACTCACACACTAGCCTACACAGACGAAACATGAGCTACAGCTATCATCACGTTCTCGGCAGCTTACGCCAGTCTGTAAGCAAGATCTCTGCAGGGGCAAGGAAGGTTCTTTGGAGCAGGTGGGGTCATGGGTAAACCGACAGCTGTGAAAAATGATCAGTACAAGGCTGTATGCTATGGCAAGCCATTTCAACATTTAATTACACCACGCTCTTTTTTTATTTTGGAGATCCATAATAGGGGTCCTAGTTAAAATGATACACAACTTTACACTTTCTACTGGTGTCCCATAAGTCTGGATCCATAGGGAATTCTGAAAACTTTGGTCACGTGTAATACACAATTCTTGTTTTTATATAATTCTATATAAAACTGCTAGCATTTGACTTTTGACCCTGGCCTAGGGTGGGGACAGGCATATATTCAAGCGCCCCTGGCCACAAAAGTGTCTCATGACCCCCTGCCAAACAAAAATTCAGGTGGCTAAGCTGTTTTTAATGCAATTTCAAGGAGCACTGCTATATCTTATTTTAGGATGGTCTCCTTTGGAAATGCATATTATATGATGTGCTCACTCTGGAACATTTGATCCAACCTGACCTAATAACCTATACATGGTTGTACTTTTAGGGCCCCTGCCTTGGTTTTCCCCTTGCCTTAGTCTTGCTTCCTGGGCCTGTACCCAGTTGGCCCATGTGCTAATTCGGCCCTGCCTGGGGGTGTCTGGGATGATGGGATGGTGCAATAATTGTATACTGTATATTAATATATGTAGTCAGTTGTTGGCAGCCCAGTGAGGAGCCTACCATAAGAGGATGTAAACAACCTGCTGTTGTGACACAAGAAGACAGCAGCAAAATGTCATATGGTCCTATGCCTGTGCTCCGACTACACCATCAGTGTTGGGTAACCCAGTGTAACTGAGGTCATCCCGTCTGCTCCCAGGCTCGAACTGGCGACCCCACAGCAACACTGGGTCATTACCTGGTCCCCCGGAGGGGATCGACCAGGTATTGCACTGACCCTGTCTGTGTGTGTGTGTGTGTGTGTGTGTGTGTGTGTGCGCGTGTGTGTCTGTGCTGTCTGTCCGCCTGCAATGACCCTGTCTGTCCACATGAGGGACCAGGTTGCCATCTCTGATTGCGCTTGTTGTGAAAGAAGATGCGCTACCAAGTGAGTTATTGGCTAAATCATTAGAGCATCCCCTTGAGGCATTGGGAGGGAGATTTACTGGTGTTAATGCCAAGCTGTGCTAATTGGCATCCACTTCACCAGCTTCCAAAGTTACAGTCCCATAGTAAAGCAACGTCTGAAATGTTACTGAATAGTGCACTACATAGTAAATGAGTGATGGATTTAAGATTTGAATCAAACACTTCTTCCAGCCATTCACTAAACCACTTAATTAGTGAAATCACATGGTTCTACTTGTGCCACATGTGCATTTACAACTGGTGATGGTTTCTCAAACGCAGTTCGAGGAGCCTTATGTAATTGTTTGGCCCAAACTGGTACTGCAATTACATTCAAAATACTGTAGAGTATGGTTAGCCTCCCATTCTGACTTTTCTACTGACATAATCTGGGTTTTATATATTAAATATAATATTGAGAAATGACATGAATACATTAATGAACACAACACCTGACTAATACTGTTGATTAAACATATTTCAATGAAATGCATGCGTTCAGTGCAAAAACAGTCAATATGCTGAAGTGAACAACTTTTACAAAGAACCATGTTCACAGTAAAACACAAAGTATTGTTGGAGACAAAAAGTTACTGTAAGCATCATCTCTGGTCAATGTAGTGGCATGTCTCAATCTAGGATTTTCAACGTAGTCAACCGATGTGATCAATTTAGTCCTTGTCTTTTCTGTCTATGCTCTCCTCCCATTGTAACTTGTAGTGACAGTATTTACCTCTTCCTTTTGTTACCCCTCACTCTCAGCTTCACTATCTCTCTTTCTCTTCCTTTTGCTACAACACCTTCTTACATTTCTATTCAAAGCTTTGCATTTTGCTCCTTAGTGTTTAGGCATCTGATGATTGTGTTGAACCAATTGGTTGCAAAGGTGTAGTAAATTGATAGCTAGTGTTTTGAAATGGAAAGAATGTGACATTAAAAAATCATGTGTGTATTGCATATAAGTGTCTTTAATGTTTTGCAAATCACTGTGTGTAGGGTTTGGCAAAAAAGTGTAAGGCTGAAAATGTGCTTAGAGTGGTGCCAACCTGAGCCAATGTTTTCTTATTTGAGTGTTAGGTTTTATTAATTGTGGGAAACTTTATATTTTAGTCCGTAGGCAATCATAAAAAACTGTAAGAAGGATCTCTAAGAAGGGTCTGGGGCACCTTTAAAGCAACACTAAGTATTTTTTTCAACCTTAAAAGAATGTTTCCAAAATTGTTTCAATGGTTCATCAACTTGTAATTGGGTGAAAGGCACTTCTGAATTCGCTTTGCCACCCTCCATGGATTATAACCGCACTAAGTACGTTTGGAAGAGCAGAGCTTTAACACCCTCCTTGGTGACAAAACAGAGGAAACATCACCACCTCAGGCAGGCAAAGCAGTGTGACACTAGGCAAGTAGATATTAATGCAGTGTGTCTGTCTGCCCTGATTGTGTTTTCACCCTCTTTCCTTTCCTTCATGCACTACTACTACCCTTTAAGTATTAAAAAATTGGGGGGAAAATCTGTCCTCTATGGTACCATATTTGAAATGTTTTACCACAGTTCCCTAATTTCTCCCTAATATGTTCCCTAATACTTACTCCTCCTACTCTCCTACTTGACCACTGGTTGTACGCAAAAGCAACTTGAGCTACAGTGCATGTGTGAAATCAAATTCAGTAGGGTTTAACCTCAGGATATATGGGCTCTCCAACTCAAGACAAGCGGCATCACACAACTGACACATAGAATTGAACTCAGATGGAAAACAAGCACAATCAGAGATGGTAACCTGGCCCCCCATATGGGCGGACAGACACACACACACACACAGACAGACACACAGGTGGACAGGGTCATTGCAATACCCGATCAATCCCTCCGTGGACCAGGTAATAATAAATTGAGGCTTGATGATGGTCCAATGGGTGCAGTCCAATTGGTTGCTCTGGGATCGACTGCTCGTTAAGCCCCAGTTCAGAAGGCAGTTAAGAAGGGAGTTAAGAAGGCCTCTCACTCCTATCTTAAAGCTCCATCTTAGTGGACTTTTGAACTCCTTAAGAACATTGGTCTCTATCCCTGGATTGCACATCATGTGACTTTTGGCATGTCAACAACGCCGCCATCTGAAACTACTACTTTCATCTGCAAGCGAGGCAGAGCAGCACCAGGCTCTAAACTTAAGGCATCCAGTGTTTTGCTTTTGCCTGCTACAACTATGCTAATGAATACTTCAGACAGCAGGGCATCTCCTTTCACAAGTAAGAAGTCATTTTGATGTTTAGATTATATGTAGTAATAGTATGTGGAGTACCATACTCAGTGCCGTAGCTCCGCACACGCACAGTACGCACAGTGCGTAGGGCACCAAGTGCTTGGGGGAGCACCACCAAAAACCAGGCTTGTGAAAAAATCATCACAATAAGCTACGTACGATATATATATAAAATATATGTAAAACATGTTCATATTTATAAGTAATACAAAAGCAACATAGGCCAATTTGCTCCAGAAAAGGTGAAACTCCTTTGCAGCCCTGTCTCCATTATTAACTAAAATGTTAAATTGAAGTATTCATTTCACAACAATAATTCAGCCAGGATATTTGCATTTTAGAACTTGTTTTACAGCCTGCAAATTCTGTTAATGATTTGATTTTGTGGATTGTCTTTGGCCTCTGGAGGGGAAACAACACTTTATACTTGCATTTGCACAGACAGATATTTCATACTTACATTTGTACGTATTTTTAAGCACTTTCAAGTTGGTTCTTTTTATGGCCTAGAGTAGGGTCTCCAACTCGTTAGCTGCCAGTAGCTCCCCACTTGTGGAGTAGCTCTCCAAATCTCTTAACACAGACACACTAGGAAAAGCTTTTGAAATTCCTGTGAAGTCAAATTCAAACATCATGCACTGTTTGCTCCAGAAGGATGTTTCCATCTAGTTTCTTAGTTTCATTAGTTAGAATCTCCTATGAAAATAACCAGGCTAATGAAGGGAATACAATCTTTTTTCGTGCACATATTTGAACATGTTTGTATCAACTTTTTTTGTATGGTAAAGGATGTAACATCAATGACCATGACCGTGATAGTGATATAGCCACATTGATTATATCAAAGTAGCTCTTGGAGAAAAAAAGGTTTGAGATCTCTGGTGTAAGGTGATGATGCATTGTTTGTGGTGCTACGCTGTCAGGAAATAGCTGATAGGGACGACTGCTATAGATAGCATCCTGTGGCACCGCTCCCAGTTTCCTAACCGTAGCCAAAAGATCTGTTGCACCTAAACGCACACACGAGTAAATGATTCATTGAAAAGAAAAAATGAAGGGTTTACATTAGAGCTATGTTGTGTTATCACTTAGACATGACTGGTGTCAGATTGTTCATCAGCATAATGGAATATTTTATTAAAATATACTTAACTGCTTGTTAAAATCACAAATGCACACACAAACCATTCAGTGATGCAAAATTAAAGTGTCCACATAATATGTTATGTTATGTCATGTTTGACCCAATTTCACTGCTCGTTTTACTTTGTAACTGTGTAATTATTTTGTGTAGTAATTCTGCGTGACAAACAAAAACCCTGAACCTTGAGTGAGTACTGGTGACTGGTGTCCGATGGTTCATCACCATATGGGATTTTTTTTTTTTTAAACTGTGTTAAACCAAAGTGAAATAAACTAAAATCAAAAAGTGTCAATCCACAGATTCCTGTTTCATGTATGTATGTATAACATGGACAAGTACAGAACACAAAGTAGTGTCAGACAGTCAGACTGCTAATCAGCATAAGCAAATAATTATTACAATAAACTGTTAGACAAAACTAAAAGAAGTTAGAATGTCTTGAAACTGTCAATCCAGAGTTCTCTCATGTATGATAGCATTGTGATGTAGATTCTACACAAGCACAGAACACAAAGTGGATAAGAGAGGACACGAGGATGTTGCTCTGTGTTTGTCAGATAAGGAGAAGAAGAACTTTACAGGTCACAGGAGGGCTGACCAGACCAGACCAGACCAGACCAGCTGTTGTGTCACATCATAATCCACACAGGGGCTCACACCAAGTTTACAGTATACTATAGTACTGGGCCAGAAGGACACATAGTGTTGGGGACTGTTCCTGTACCTAATCAGAAGCGTGGGTAGAACGGATTGGGGACCCAGCCCATATTCACCACAAAAACCCCACCCCCACCCTGTGCAACATGCACACACACATCTCCAAACCTCTTAACAGAAAGAAAGATAGGTACATTATCAATTCCCTATGAAGTTTTAAATATTATTTGTTAAGCTAAAAAGGTTTAAGATCCTGTGACAGATTCAGGGCTATTTTTAAGAATATCTGGGACTATATCTGTGAATGCCTAAGTCTAATGACAATACTCCTATACTTTGTTCAACGCAGTCCTCTCTTGAAAGAAGTCTCAGCTCAATGTGATATAATGTACTAGTTCCATGGAGACATTCAGTGGCAGTATGCCACACTGTACCACAACCCCCTGCAGTGCTGACAAGCATGACAAGAAGTGCTTCCCTGACCCTCACAGTGGAGGTGCGTTTTAATGGGCCACTAAAGTCATTTCACATTGCAGGCTGAGATCTGAAATGATGAAATACATTTGCAAGAAATAAAACAAAAATGAATGCTTCTATGGAAAATGACTGCTAGGCAAGTATATGGCAAAGTGCTGCTTTGGCATAACCAGCACACTCCTGCATCCTCATCCATGTCTGAGGTGCCCTTGAGCAAAGGCATCTAACGCCACATAATTGCTCCAGAGGGAAACCTCCCTGTGGTGTGTCAGCTAAATGTAATGTAATGCAATACCACTAAAGGCGGTACAGACCATACCGCATCCTCATCAGGAAGCAGGGCCGAATTAGCCAATGAGCCAAAGGGCCCCTGGGATCAGAGGGCAAGAGGGGGCCAGGGCAGGGGACCTGAAAGTAAAGCCATGTATAGGTAGTTAGTTGTGGATCTATTAGCAATTAGCAAATATTCTGGAATGAGCACAACATTTATGCAAACATGCAATGTCTATGCAGACCTTCAAAAAATATGATATAGTGCTCCCTGAAATTGTATAAAAAGGGCTTAGCCACCTGAATTTTGGATGGCAGGGAAGCGCAACACAATTTTGAGTGCCCAGGGGCCCTTGAGTCCATAATCCGACCCTGCCAGGCAGTATTCCCCTGATCTCGTGAGTACCCAAGTCTGTCTGTTGGAGTTGATAGTGGCATTGTAGCCCCTCTCTCCTTTTAGAAGCCCTATCAACACCTGTTACATAAGCAGCTCTAACACATTCATCGCATAAGGCACCAGCAAAGCCTATGAAGAACCACAGCTGTTGTCACATGAGCTGAAAGAAAAAAACAATGGAAAGAGCTGCAGACTAACTCGACATATGCACTGTAAAATGGGCTGCTTAGAACCAATGTAAAAATACGTAATGCTTACGAAAGATCTAAAATATTAAGGTATCATGCTGCGGGAATCTTTTGACATTGGTTTAACTTGCACTACTTCAGTACATGTTAATGATGTTGGTAAAACACACTGCTTTGGGTAGAATTGCAGATTAACTGTACATATACACTATAAATCATATTTCAAAAAGAGCAAGTACTAAACGGTTTCTCAGGGAATGAAACCGAGAAACCCACACCTTACAGGTCTGTATAAAGTCTATAACCAAACATAAGATGGCTATAATTCAGGAATAAGTTGTGGGTGTTTACATTTTACTGCAGTGTTTATTTGTTTTAATGCCTCCTAGCCTGTTCATGAGATTTCTGTCATTGCATTTCCCCCTAAAACCACATACAAACACACAAATCACAGTCATACTGGTTGTCACGGTGTCGCTCTGGGCTGGGATTTTTTCATGTGTATTTTTCGCTATTACCCTCTTGTTCGTCAATTAGGTTCACTCCCCGTGTTGTCTGCTTATTCACTGCACCTGTACTTCCGTGTTTAGACCCTCATTAGATTATCTCGCTTCACGATCGCTGTAATCATTGTCTCACCCGCACTTCCTGGTTTGTGACAATCACAAGTTCATTCAATCATCCTACTCACCTGCACTCCTCGTTCACGCTCGTTTAGTTCCCGGGGTTTCTACTACTTATACTCGCCTCTCTCATTCACTCCTTGTCAGTCCGTCTGCGAACCCACGGTGAATTTTCCCTCGGCAAACTTTATTCGACTCCTGACTCTTCGTTGTCTGTGTAGCAGTTGCTCCCAGTGTCTGTCTGTTCCCTGTTTGTTCCTGTTTTTCCCTGCCTGTGCCATCTCCTGTCTCCGGTTGCCGACTCCTGCCTGTCCCTGACTCCGCTTGGCTCTCCCACTCCTGGCTTCGACTCCGGACCGTCCCTGGCTCTTCCTGGCTCTCCAGACCTCCGGTACCGATGTCCACCTGTCCCTGGTTCTGCTCTTCGCTCCAGCCCCCGGTGAACGACTTCTGCCTGCCTCGACCTTCGCTCTACGCTCCAGCCCTCCGGTGCCGACCTCCGCCTGTCCCTGGTACTGATCTACGCTCCAGCCCCGGTGTACGACTCCTGCCCGTCCTCGACACTGCTCCACACTCCAGCCCCGGTGAACGACTCCTGCCCTTCCTCGACACTGCTCCACGCTCCAGCCCCGTTTGACAGTTTGGGGGACCATATGAAGGACGAGCTAGTCTCCCATGTCTCCCATGAATCCCCCACAACCCTGGACGATGCGATCGCCCTCACCATCCGCATCGATCGGCGGGTTCAAGCTCGCCGTCACGAGAAGGGTAGATCCAGTCAGCCCCCTCGCCACCAGTCGTTTTGCCGGTCCTCGTCAAGACTCCTCGGAACCCATGGAGGTGGATTGTACTTCCCTCTCTCCGGCTGAACGACAACGCAGGCTGGCAGGAGGTCTGTGTTTATACTGCGGGGGAGAGGAGCATCGTGTCACCACCTGCCCGTTAAAAGATCGAGCTCACCGGAAGTAGAGGGCGTCCGGTTGAGCTCGGCCTCCACGAGCCCTCCCAGAGGGGACAGACCCCTCCTGCGGGTAGTCCTTCAGCTCCCCACTCAGTCTCGCTCTATCTCTGCCCTCATCGATTCTGGCTCGGAGGCCAACATTTTGGATATCGGTATAGCCCAGCAGATGGGGCTAGAGGGCCATCGCCTCCCGGCTCCGGTGCCAGCTCGAGTCCTGGATGGACACCTGTTGTGCCAGATTACCCACATCACCGAGGCGGTGGGGATGTTAACTTCTGGGAATCATCGAGAGCGTATCCGCTTCCATCTCCTCTCTTCTCCCAGCGTGCCCATCGTCCTCGGACTACCCTGGCTCCAACTCCACAACCCCCGTTTCGATTGGCGGACTGGATCTATACTTGAATGGGGCATTGAGTGTCATCAGTCCTGCCTTCGGTCTGCGGCTCCTTCTACTCCGCCTGCTTCCTCCATGACTCCTCCCGACACCTCCAAGGTCCCAGAGTGTTACCACGACCTCCTGGAAGCCTTTAGCAAGGCTAAGGCCACTTCTCTGCCTCCTCACCGCCCCTATGACTGCGCCATCAACCTGGTACCCGGAGCTACTTCTCCCCGCGGTCGACTCTACTCTCTCTCTGGTCCCGAAAGGAGAGCAATGGAGGAGTACATCGCGGACTCTTTGGCAGCTGGCATTATCCGTCCTTCTTCCTCACCGGCAGGCGCAGGATTCTTTTTTGTAGGGAAGAAGGATGGTTCACTCCGGCTTTGCATTGACTACCGTGGACTTAACGACATTAAGAATAGGTACCCTCTGCCACTCCTTGCCACCGCTTTCGAGTCTCTCCAGGGGACCACGGTCTTCACAAAACTTGACCTACGCAACGCCCATCATCTTGTTCGTATCCGGGAGGTCGACGAGTGGAAGACGGCGTTCAACACTCCCAACGGCTATTATGAGTACCTGGTAATGCCGTTCGGGCTCACCAATGCCCCCGCCGTTTTCCAAGGACTGGTAAATGACGTATTGAGAGATGTGTTGGACAGATTTGTATTGTTTTACCTTGACGACATTTTAATATTCTCTAAGAACATTGTAGAACATAAACAGCACGTTCGACTTGTCCTCCATCGCCTCCTGGAAAACTCGCTATTTGTAAAAGCCGAAAAATGCGAATTCCACGCTAAGACCGTGGCCTTCCTGGGGTACATCGTGGCAGAGGGTGCCATACAGATGGATCCTGCGAAGGTGTCTGTTGTCACCTCCTGGCCAACCCCAGAGAACCCCAAGCAGCTACAACAATTCTTGGGATTCGCCAATTTTTACAGAAGATTTATTCGTAATTACAGCTCTGTAGCTGCCCCGTTGACAGCCCTGACCAGTACTAAGCAGCCTTTTTTGTGGACTACCTCGGCTAACGAAGCATTCTGTCACCTCAAGAAAAGGTTCACATCCGCCCCCGTCCTCCAAGTGCCTGACCCCGAGAGACAATTTGTGGTGGAGGTGGATGCCTCCGATATTGGGGTCGGGGCTGTACTTTCACAACAGCACCCGGAGGATAACAAGTTGCATCCGTGCTCCTATTTCTCCCGTCGTCTATCTCCTGTAGAGTAAAATTACGACATCGGGGACCGGGAACTCCTCGCCATTAAATTGGCCCTGGAGGAGTGGCGGCACTGGTTGGAGGGGGCGTCCGTGCCATTTTTTGTCTGGACAGATCATAAGAACCTTGAGTACATCCGATCTGCCAAAAGACTCAACAAGCCCGGTCATTGTTTTTCTCTCGATTTAACTTTTCTCTGTCTTTCCGCCCAGGTACCCGTAATATCAAGCCGGACGCCCCCTCTCCCGCCGCTACCTGAAAGATGATGACAATCTCCAGGGACCGGTCCCAATCCTGCCCGAGTCCCAGGTCGTAGCGGCGCTCTCTTGGGACATTGAGAGGCAGGTGCAGCAGGCTCTCCGAGACCAGCCCGGTCCCAGCGCCTGCCCGACACCCTCCGCTCCCAGGTCCTGCAGTGGGGGCACGACTCCCTCCTGGCTTGCCATCCCGGAGCTACCCGCACCAGTCAATACATCGCTCAACGGTTCTGGTGGCCCAATTTGGAGAGGGAGGTCGGGGAGTACGTTCGAGCCTGCCCGGTCTGCAACCATAACAAGACTTCCAACAGACCACCCGCGGGCCTTCTCCAGCCCTTGCCCGTTCCCTCTCGCCCTTGGTCCCACATCAGTCTGGACTTTATTACTGGACTGCCTGCCTCAGACGTGAAGACTGTTATCCTCACGGTGGTGGACAGGTTTAGCAAAATGGCCCACTTCATCCCACTCACCAAACTCCCGTCAGCGAGAGAGACCGCGCAGGCAGTCCAGCAACACATCTTCCGTCTGCATGGCATCCCCACCGATATTGTCTGCGACCGTGGTCCCCAGTTCACCTCCACGTTCTGGAAAGAGTTCTGCCGCCTTCTGGGGGCCACGGTCAGCCTCACCTCTGGTTTTCATCCGCAGGCTAACGGGCAATCAGAACGGGCCAACCAGGAGCTGGAGAAGGCTCTGCACTGTGTGGCCTCCCAGGGACCCCCTCTCCTGGGCTGGTCGGCTGGTGTGGGTGGAATATGCTCACTCCCTTACCTGCTCAGCTACCGGTATGTCCCCTTTTCAATGTGTTTATGGATACCAACCTCCCCTGTTTCCGAGCCAGGAGGGAGAGGCTTCCTGCCCCTCTGCCCTCGCCAACGCCCGTCGTTGCAGAAGGACCTGGGCACGAGCGCGGGTGGCACTACGGAGAGCCGTCGCCTCTAACTTGGCAGGAGCCAACCGTCGTCGGACGCCGGCACCTGTATACCTTCCCGTCCGGGTGGAGTCCCGGAAGTTGGCGGCGCATTTCCTGGGTCCCTTTTTGGTGGAGCGTATCATCAGCCCCACGGCGGTCCGTCTCCGGCTGCCCACGACCATGAGGGTCCATCCTACCTTCCACGTTTCCCGAATCAAGCCTGTGAGGGTGAGTCCTCATACCCCTGTGGAGCCTCCTCCACCTGCTCCACGCCTGCTTGATGGGGATCCCGTCTACACTGTGCGTCGCCTTCTCCGGTCCCGACGGAGGGGCCGGGGCATACATTACCTGGTCGATTGGGAGGGGTACGGTCCAGAGGAGAGGTCTTGGGTCCCGGTGGGCAGAATCTTGGACCGTACCCTCATCACTGAGTTCCACCGTGAGCATCCTGACCAGCCAGCCCTCCGTCGGGGCCGCCCCAAGGGTTCCTCTCTGCCCGGTAGGACCCCTCGGCTTCCTGCGCCAGGTCCTCCTGCCAGAGACGCTGGAGCGGTCCGGGACGAGGAAGCCCAGTTTTCAGACCGTTCCGAGGAGTTCTGATCCCCCCCCCCCCTCCTTTCCCGTTGGTTTTCCCCTGTTTTGTTTGTTTGTTCGTCTTTTCTTTTTCTTTCTCTTGGGACTTCTGCGGCCGACCCTTGGGGGGGGGGGGGGGTTCTGTCAAGGTGTCGCTCTGGGCTGGGATTTTTTTCATGTGTATTTTTTGCTATTACCCTCGTTAGTCAATTAGGTTCACTCCCCGTGTTGTCTGCTTATTCACTGCACCTGTACTTCCGTGTTTAGACCCTCATTAGATTATCTCGCTTCACGATCGCTGTAATCATTGTCTCACCCGCACTTCCTGGTTTGTGACAATCACAAGTTCATTCAATCATCCTACTCACCTGCACTCTTCGTTCACGCTCGTTTAGTTCCCGGGGTTTCTACTACTTATACTCGCCTCTCTCATTCACTCCTTGTCAGTCCGTCTGCGAACCCACGGTGAATTTTCCCTCTGCAAGCTTTATTCGACTCCTGACTCTTCGTTGTCTGTGTAGCAGTTGCTCCCAGTGTCTGTCTGTTCCCTGTTTGTTCCTGTTTTTCCCTGCCTGTGCTATCTCCTGTCTCTGGTTGCCGACTCCTGCCTGTCCCTGACTCCGCTTGGCTCTCCCACTCCTGGCTTCGACTCCGGACTGTCCCTGGCTCTTCCTGGCTCTCCAGACCTCCGGTGCCGACCTCCGCCTGTCCCTGGTACTGATCTACGCTCCAGCCCCGGTGTACGACTCCTGCCCGTCCTCGACACTGCTCCACGCTCCAGCCTAGGTGAACGACTCCTGCCCGTCCTCGACACTGCTCCACGCTCCAGCCCCGGTGATCGACTCCTGCCCGTCTTGACACTGCTCCACGCTCCTGCCCTGGTGAACGACTCCTGCCTGCCCTCAACCAAGCTCCGCTCTCCTGCCTCTGGTACCGACCATCGCCTGCCCACGACTGCTCTTCGCCTGCTTCCGGCAGTGGGTTTTCACCGCCCGCCTGCCTGGGTGTCTCGGCGTGCCTTTGTGGATATTTACCTGCTCTCCGGAGCTGTTGACTTTGTCCCTTTTCCCCCAACCCTTAATAAACTTCTTTTGAGGTTACGCTTTTGGGTCTATCCGTCTGTCTGTCCGCGATCCGTGACACTGGTAGGTTATTTTGAATTATTAACCATGCAAAATATATTTTTATTTAGAAAGTAAAAATAAAATAAAAAAGAAGTAATGCAATCTGCCACTTGGTCAGCTTTCTCCACCATTATGCTGTAAACAATACAGTGGCAAAGATGGTAGAGCAAGATACTTCATGGTAGTTCATGTCTATGGGAGCGAAGATGGTAGACAGGCAGAGCAAGGTACTTTACGGTAGTTCATGTCTATGGGAGCAAAGTGGGGATCAGCTCCGGCCTGCATGCAGGGGTGTGTCATTAATGTATGACTGATATTTCTATGCCTCGTGGCCTTGTGGTTGGTCCCCAACCCCGCAATAATGGTTCTAGAAAGTGCCTCGTCATGATGAATTTTGGGATATCTATCATCTTTGACAGTGCTGTCCAGTGTCCGACAAGGTGACAGGAACGAGGCCAGGGGACTGAAACACAAGGTTCGATGGGCAAGGAACAGCGGTGCTTCTCGTAAGGTAGGCGTTGTGTGCTGAGGCAGATGACAGGGACCTTTCAAAACACAAGTCATACATGAGGTTGAACCTGCTGCTTGCGCAATTACGTGTTTCTCATTTCTCGTGTGGAATCATTCCTGATTCTTCCAGCCTCAAGACTTTCCTTCCTTGCTTCCTTGATGGGTGGAGGCTCAGAAATCAGAAGGATGGAAAGGGAGAAAGGAAAGAATGAAAGAAAACTTAAATGGGGGGAATTTATATCTTAAATGTGTCATTCCATGAGAAACCGTTTAATACTCACCGTTTTTGAAATGCGACAGGTCACTCCGAGTTGCATGTGCTTGCTGCACGTGAAAATGTTCTTCTACCCCGATTGCCTCCATTATTCAATGAAAAAAAAAAAGGCGGAAAAACGAGTGAATAAGGAAAAGGCAAACAAAGTGACGTGAGTTTGTTAATTAGAAAAACCCATGCTATAGTTGTGATTACCAGAGAAGTCTAGTTGCAGTACACATTCATTTAGCAACATATATGTAATTATGTTTGTTTAGAGCATTTACATCTTCTATTTGGTGCACTATGACCAAATGGGATTTGAATGATTGTAGCCTGAGACTAGCATAGCTAAGAACCTGTCATTCTCCCCGCTCCATCTCCTCCACCAAACTAGAACATGCGGTAACAGGAGCATTAAAGCATTTTTTGCACTAAAACCGGCTCACAGGGCATTCATTAATACTAGAGACCACTGCAAAGTAAGTAAAAACGCAATGCAATGACACCTTTAATAATGTCTGAGTGAAGGCAGAGCAAAGCCGAGAGGCCATAGTGATCAGACAGCATGGAGAGAGAGGAAACATTGGTGACTGCTTGGCTGTGTTGGGTTAGCCTGGTAAATCAGCCCCTCATGCTTCATTTTATTTTGTACAGAGGGTCAGGCCATGCTGCCATTGACATTGCTGTATTAGGTTTCAGCCAATCCTAGCCAATCAGCGAACAGAGGGAGTGTTTGTGAGCAATGTTGACTTCAGTTTTTTAGACTTAAGCAGAGTCCACACCTCCAGGAAGACATCGTTTCTCAATGGCAGCACTGCCAGACCCTCTGTAAAAGATGAAATGAAGTACGAGGGGCAGGTTTACCAGGCTAGTGTTGGTTAATCTGGCTTCCAGAAGTTACAATCCTATGCCAAGTATTGGTTCCAGCTATTCATGAAAACAATTACTGTAATTAGTGAAATAAGTTTATTGTACTTGTGCCACCTGTGCATTTAACACTTGATTTCCCTTATTAACTGATTTAGTGAATAGCTTCGAAAAATAGTGGCTATAGAATTGTAACTTTTAACGCTGGGTTTCCCAACATTGTTCCTTAGGTCTGCTGCTGCTTCTTAGAACAGCTCGGAGAGACCGTGTCTTTCTGTAAAGTGGCTGCTGTTTAGGAGCTTAAGAGGGAGGCCATGGTGATGAGGCGGCATGGGCAGGGAAATACTGGGCACCCTTTGGGGTGTGCTGCTTGCTTCTCAGAATAGCTCAGGAGATATCGTGTCTTTCTGCAAAGCGGTTCCATGAACCCCTGCTCTCTTGGCCAACGTGCTCACCGCACGGCACCCAGGGCCAGCAGTGGAGCGAGATAGAGATGCTCCACACTAGCACTGCTGAATATAGGGCACTCTCTCAGTGGGAGAACTATTCAGGGTTATTTTAAGCAGCAAGAAGAGAAGCAGAGTTGAACACATGTTGGAGACTGAAGCACAACACGAGTGAATATAAAACAACACACATGAAGAATTCTAATATGCATATTGCCTTCTTTTTAAGACTTCATTGAAGAACCACATGCTGAAGACTAAAGCTTAACAAGCACGAGTATATGATTTTGACTTACCTTGTAAGGGTTAATTGTTTTGCACTTAGATTCAGCCTTTTTTTAACACTCCACACTAATTAGGGTTATTTTCAGATGTGATAAAAAGCAGAGTTGAATGCATGTTGAATACAGAAGTGAAACAAGCATGCATATAAAACAACAATCTTGCACTACACAAGGTGATACACAAAACCAACTTAAAAACCAAAGTGAATGTACTGCAGAGATCTTTTTTTTCATTGGTTTAACATAATGCCATAACCTTAAGTATACATGGCATTGGTAAGTTAACCCAATTCAGCAAGATCTGTTATTTATGGTAATTATATTTAATACAATATACTTTAATATATCACATTTGTGACTACTTGAATGGTTTTTAAGCAGTGACAAAAAGTCAGCGCATGTTGAAGATTGTAGCAAAACAAGCATGGAAGAGATAAGAGATCCAAGCTGCAGAGAGTGAAACCCCTACATATTCCTTTCTGCGTGTGCACTTTACACGTGATGGGGTGATTTAACTGTCTGATGATTTGTAAAATCGAAATCAGAAGCAGCTGATTCAGACATGTGGTAGGATTTTTACTTTCTGGACCTAGGATCTCCACATCTGCAAACGTGAACATAAAAACACACTTGAAGGACGCTTTAAACGGCATAATCATGTCTCTTTAAGGTGTGTTCATGTTTTGCTACTTAGATTCAGACTCTTCTCACTCGGAAGGAATTATGAAAAAAATGTTTTCTTAAATATACCTCATGAAGTAAATCAACAGTCATGCATAGAGGCCATTAAATGCACACCTCTATTCACAAGAGAACACAAAATCATAAGCCATCCAAAGAGTATGTCTTTGAGTTAGTACCTTTGGGTCAGTTTACCAAGATTAGTCTGTTATACAAAAAATAAAACAGGAAACAACACTAGAGAAAAGTACATGCAAGCACACAATAGACAATAGCAACAGGGGTTTATTTTCAAATATGCTGCCAAGACATTAAACAAGCACTTTTAAAAATCTCTGTAAAAGTGAAATAGGCTTCTCAAGAAGATCTTAAAGTCACAGAATGAAATACTCCAAGACTTCAAAATAATATCAAGTGCAGCCCCCCGGCTGGCATGGTGTATATCTGTGTTTTATTTTAGGGATGAAATGGGTTTCCTGGAAAAACACGAAAGCCCTTGTTTAAACACCTAAATCTTATATATCTTAAAAGGAAGGAGTGCAGATGACAGTGCAATCCCAGATTCTCCCATAAACCCCCCCTCAGAGGTATAAAAATAATCAACAATTAAATCCTGTTGTTTTGTAGTTGAACATCGATAAAAGATTACTGTTGCGTTTTATCAAAACTGAATGACTGCAAGACCGACTGCTCAATGGGAAAACATGTAAAATTTGTAAATTGTTAAAAAATTTTAATGGATGCAAACAGGTGAAATATACAACATGTCTGTGAGCCCTGCCAAACAGCGATATTGTTTCTCACTATTTAAGTGCAGACTGGACCTAAATATTCACATCCTTCAATTCATAACCATTATGTAAAATAGGTAGGTGTATGTGAGTTACATATTTTTTATGAAGATGGGCAGAGCATAGGCCTTTATGCAGATAATCTACATTTGCATTGCATTGCACAGTAGTAGGATACAGCTAAATTAGCTACCGTTGGTGCAGTCTTCCCCCATTAACAAGGGACACCTAAGTAGCGTTATCGTCCTCTCACTGATACCTATAGCCAAAAGGTTAATATGCCACCAGGGTGGTAGTTGACCATAACACCCCAGGCATGTTTTACGACCAGTCCAACTTATTTCCCATCATATCATATAATGATATCTAGCACAGCTTCCATAAAGCAGAACCTAAAGCTAAGTTAGCTTTGCTCCTGATGTCATGTTTAGAACGTTTGCCCACTTCTTTTAAAAGTTAGAACCAGAAAATTGTCATTTAGTTTGATTTAGATGAATCACACATAGAACCGTAAATCTGTCAGATGTCTGTGACAGTGACAAGTCATTAGCCTAGGAAGTCAATTTGTCAAATTCCTATTAATGCCCCCCAACTCGCAGTTGTAGGGATGCACCAATATATTGTCAAACACGGGTACTATTGATCATTGGCCATGTTCATTCAATCATTTTTTTTTTCTTATACCATACACACAAATTAGTATATTCTGTTAGTATCCTTGAAAGACTGGATTGATCTGTTATTATAGGCTGGTTTTGCAGAAGCTAAATGCTGTTTTTTGCATGGACAGACACATTCAAAAACAGTGTTAGTAAGGGTTGAAAGATTTGAAAATTTCAGTTATTTATTGAATGTTGTTGCTTTCCTGCCACTAAAGACTGTAGGTAAAGAGCATCAGAGTACAAAATATATTGGTATTACCATCAGTCACTGGCCCAATTCTGATGTAAGATTATTGTAGGCCAGGAATGCCATAATCAGTGCATCCCCCAAGAACTCTTTCAACTCAACAGGCCATATGGAAAAATGCATGTAGAAACAGCATTCAGTCTGTAAACATCAAAACTCTTCTCTTTCCAAATCTTGCAAATATGTATGTTCGTGTGCATGAGAACGTAGAATGTGCAGCCTTCACAGGCAACATATGGAATCAATGTATTCAGAACTTGTATTGTTTTTTTTCCCTAAAATATTTTGGAGAAAATTCTGTGCTTAGTCCCCTGATAACTTGTACAGACAGCCTCCCTTGATCACAGAGGGGATGCACTGAGCGGAGATAAAGTGAGTTGACGAACACTCACCATGAGGAAAGAGAGGCGCACAAGGAGTCTGAGGGGGGGTGGTGGAGTTGGGGATCAGGACACCATAATGACACACAAGCAAAAAGATGGAACATTTTACCTGTGTACAGATCAGTGTTGGTCATGTATGTGTCAGGGTCAGTGTTGACCTTGTGGGCTTCTGCTGACTTTTGATCATTCATGGTTTCCTAACATTCCTAACAACATCAGGGCCTCCTCTACAAGTTAAGCCCCACTGCATGAAAAATGATATATATATATATATATATCCCCCAAACTCCCCCAGTTGTAGAAACCTTTCCTGTGCCCTTGTATAACAGAAACACAAGATAAATGCAACTGCAGTTAATTGTAAAAGTGTTGCTTTACACAGACCCGTCCCATGCAAAGCCCCTTCTTTAAATACAAATTATAGAAGTATTGACAAAAAACAAAACAAAAAAAGCAAATTCTGGGATCAACAACAACAGACCTCTGAAGGTGTTCTTCATCACTGATT